>VKOC01000002.1:33334006-33357608 GCA_009364415.1 Spea multiplicata | reverse complement strand
GGATTGGACTCTACTGCAGATTTTCTTTCCATTAACATTCGTACATTAAATCGAGTTCAGGGCCATCTTAGAATATGAATTGCTTAGAAAGAGCTCATCCAATCAAGATAGAAGAGCAGAGCAGCCGCTTTCAGACTTTCCTTTGCCCCACTGAATGCTTCTCTGCCCCTAATCAATCTTGATTATAACTGACCGGTTCTTTATTCCCTTCTGCGCCCGGTCAGCGTTCTTCATTTAGTGCTGCCTCTATTTGTCACATTTATTGTTATTTAGCAAATATGAAAGCTTAAGAAATAAAGGGTCTGTTGGACCACCCACTATGAACGGAGTCTGGAACATTACTTGTTATATTCGGAAGCAAGTTGGCTGATATCATTTCAAAGAGGCTGACTTTTTTAAGTGGGATTTTGACATAAGCATCAAGAACTTGCGAGGATTTTACTGTTATTTGCCTTCATTTATTGTATTTCCAAGTCAGCAGAATGGCATAGAGGAAAAGATTCATTTTAGAACAATTAGAGGTACAATATGTGAAGGACTAGACTTTTGTAGTCACAGACTAACTAGAGTTAACTAGAGTTAGGAAAACTAGCTTTGCAGTGTTTTAGGAACTTGCCATTGGGTAAACTGCTCACAGGCTGATATATCTTTACTATCATTCCTGAATTTCTTGTGTCTATGATTTCTTGTGAAAGACAGTGGGATACACATGGCGACTGAAGTACACCTGATGAAAAGGACAGTTGACAATAAATACATTATTTTGTAACAAATTAAATCTGGAAATTAAACTACACCTTGTGTAACCTACAGATGACAATTATAATATGCTGGGTTATTGTTTTGTGAGGCAGATTAAACTGTGTGACCAAGACAAAATTCTAACAAATGTTCATATTTTTCTATTTGCTCTAGTTCTTCAACCTACTTTCCCCATCAGGCGTATTAGATTGCCCTGATATCAATTAACTCGCTCCTCTGGTTTGCAAACAACTTTATTTACTAGCTATTTTTCAGTAGTTAATGGAATGGATAATCGCCACTCTCATACGTTTCATTTTAAATGGTTTGGAATTTTTCACACTTGGCTCTAGAATTTAGTTATAGTTTATGGCATTTTATAGAATTATTACATTTTTTGGATTATTCTTACTCTAAATCTAAATGAAATTATCCAATATATAAAAAAAGAAATATGGATACTGACCTATTAACTAACTGAACTCCAATTGGTAAACGGTCTGCAAAAATGCGAAGTCTAAACAGTTATTTAAACATCAGTGTCCCACAGATCATAACAATCAATGAAGACTATGTCTCCCAATTACACAAGTATATAGATTGCTAGTGTGATCATTATCAGGTGTACAAGCAAAAAGCCTAAATACGGTATAAAACAATATAGTGCGAAAAATGGAAAAATAAAGTCCCACAAGTACTACATACCAACAATCTGCATACATCCCCACAATACATGTGTTAAAAGAACCAAAGTCACCCAATGTATGGTGGCTCTGAATATGATGCAAATGGCTTTGTTCTACTTAAGGGTGTATATAATATATATTTTTAACCCTAAAAACAAAGCTAGTGAAATTAAATATATAACATATGTCCCAAAATTTCAAAGTAAATATTCTTGTACCATATAAGGTAAAACATAAAATTTAGATTTGTAATTGGGTTTTGTGTATCCAAAATCTGAGCAAAGAAAAACTTTTTTTAATGTGCATTTGAATATACTCTAGAAAACTTCCAAGGCCTAAGCGTGTATGTGTGTGTGTTTTCTGCTTTTCCCTGCAGGTATTCTTTTTAATCCCAGAAACTGTCTGATAGGTACAGGTATAAATTACATTTTAAAGAGTTAAGCCCAATCTTCAAATTCAAGGTTTTTTTGCCATTAAATTAGCAATTCTATAACCCTGAAGAAATAGTGTGATCCAGTACTTTGATTTTATTTAACTTATCTCATTCTGGTGAAGCCTGAAGTGCGCTTCAAATTAAGGTGTTTTTTCCAGTTTCTGTTGAAAACTGTATTTCTATGTTTTCAGAAAGCATAAAACTACAGCCCCAAATATATTGTTTTCTTACTTATTTTCAGGTAGACTAGCCAAATAATGGAGTTTGTTACATGTAATGAATGTGGTTAAAAAAATACATTTTACTGTTGCTGGAATTTTGACAGAAACTGCAATGTAACTGAATCCAGCACTGGAACCTGTCATCTGTGTTAATTTTATTTTAAATTCCATTTTAAGGATTTTTTTTAATTGCTGACTTTCTCCAATGGCATGGCTAGCTAATGTCATGCAAATTTCCATTACTTTACCATATTACCCTGGTAAAGAGTGTATTGGAATCCTGCTGTCTGACCACGTACGAAGGGTAATATTTATCTGCTGTATTGGTGCAAGAACTGCCATTGGAATGGGGATCATCCCAGAATCTTACAAGTCCATTTAATGGGTAACCGGAAATGCTTGGGGAAAAAAACTAGACTCATGATCCCTACCAGGGATCAATCCCAAAATAATCTCACAGGGCATTTGTCTGTTGCAGGACACCTAACCCCAAAGCCTCTCTGCATTATCAGGTGCCGTTCTATGCTATGCCTTGTATACTGTATAATGTGTAAGTTATGTCCTTGAAGAAACTACATGAAGTTTCTGTTGCAGGACAACGTGTGGTCATGCATTGCATTCGTTTATGATTGTAATGTTGCATGTGGATGGGATGTCACACATACCTGTAGACGTGATTTAGTAATTATTTATACTGCCTTTTACACGATTGTGACGCAGTCTCACTGGTAGTTGCTCCAGTAATGCATGTGGGCCATTAATGCCTAAAGTGCTCTGTACACTGATTCAGGCATAGTGTTAAAACGGTATTGATTGGAAAAGCCTGGTAAGGAAGCTGTAATTTGAGTTTATTTTCAGTTCTTTACTGTATATGATTCCTTTGAATGCGCACTCCCTGGGAGTGAATGGACGTAGACCCTAGTGCTTTATTTCGGGTTATTTCTGAATTGGAACATAATACACTGCCTGGTGAGAAAAAGAAGTAGCTGAAAAGGAAGCATTGAATTTCAGCTTTGGCATTTAAGCACTGTCTTATGTATTTATTTTTTTGTCTTGTGCTCTCTTTCAGGGAGGATTCTGAACCGTTTCTCCAAAGATATTGGACACCTGGATGACTTGCTTCCTTTTACATTTTTGGATTTTATGCAGGTAATATACGTTTTTAACGGTATCTGTGTATTTATACATTGTGTATATATACACACACACACACAGGGGAAAAAAATCTATAAACCTTTCATTATAGATTTCATATTTCCTATTTCATGTAAAGAAAAAAGAATAAATAATAAATATACTGTTATATATGGGGCACAGCATTCTCTCTCTGTCTCCTCTGGACAGTCTTGCTTTTAGAATAAAACACAAGGTACCTTTCTACGGAGAGAGAATGACGCTGATCTGTCTGGGACCGGCCGGCATCTTCTCTGGTTGTTTCTCATCTTTCATTACCATATATCTATGTAGTGTGCACTGTTTTGTTAAAGGAATCCATTACCAACAAGGTTTTAAAAAAAACAAAAAACCCAAAACACCATATAAGTAAACGCTGTACTAGATTTCTTTGTTTTTTAATGTCTTACCCCATTTGTTAACTTAGGAGCCCACAAAAATAATCTTATTAATTGTTCACAAGGAGGGTTATAATAATGACTGCTTGTAAAGTAGTAATAGGAGTGGCGATGCAGCTTAATACCACTTCTTTTTTTCCCATTGCCTTTACTCTATGCTGGATTGCCTCGGAGCATTCTGGCAAGCAGAGCGATATATTGTGAAACATTACGGCCTCGCAGAAACATTCAGCTCTCACGGAACGATAACACAGTTTAAGCAAATTCTACACGTATGTTGGCTTTGCAAAGCCACCGTTTTCTGCACCTTTTGAACAAAAAAACAGGAGTGGTTCTTTGTAAAAAGGGACAGATTAGCAATAATAAGGTAATAATAATACTGTCTTAGTGTGAATAAAAGAAAAACAGTAACTCAAGATAATAATCTCTAAAGAGACAAAAGATTTATGTGCCAAGAAGATTGTCAGAGATCAAAGGTATTATAATATAAAGCCGTTTGCTGCTGTTCTTGTTCCAACCTTTATGCACACAACATGTATCATTAACCTGTACAAGTAGATTTAGAACAATTAGAATGTAAATATGTGTAGAATGTAAGCTTCATAATGCAGTTAGGCACCACACCTATTAACTTCTGTGCTGCTGCTGATACATCGAGTGCATTGCATTGTGAGTGCAGAAGCTCAAGGGTTACAAGTTGAGTACGGTGGGTTGGGTCGTGTATGCGTGCAGTAAATCCATTGCTAATTATGCCTTCTAAGGAGTGAAAAGTTTTAAAGGTGTTATGTTAAAGAACCAAATAGGTGGGGAGGATGTTCTTTTATTACACATGAATTTATTAAAGATTATAAATTAAAATTGCTGCACTGAAGATACTGTCTTGTCACGCTGTTACTCTAATTGGCTTTGGCTAAAGCTAGACATTTGTTGGTTCAAGTAGAGGTTGTTTATCCTTTTGTTCAATAGGAAAAAAAAATGTCCAAACATTATTCAAATGAACCTGAAAAGAAATGAAAGGGGCGCTGCAGCCATCAAATGCATGGAAATCTATATATTAACCTAAAAGGTGACATTCGGCTAACATTTTGGTTTCTTTCATGAGAATCCTCTGTGCTTTCTCCCGGTCCCCCAACTATTTACTCATCTCCTCCTGGCGGTCAGGCGTATATAGTAGCGATCAGGCGTACATACTTACCACCAGCCACTTCCCGTGCACAAGAGATCAGGCAAAACTGGCACCAAACATGGGCAGCAGCATTTGCCCTGCATCATTTTCACCAGATTAGTTCTTTTTGGGGGCAAGAAAGCAACCCATATTAAAGTACCAACAGAATACTTTTTTTTGGTAGGGCTGTATGGAACAGACTGTCTCTCTAAGCTCATTGTGTATTGCTTGTAACGTGCTGGGTGGCAGATTCCCCAGTCTCCCCAAGAGAAAGGAACTCCTGGCAGCTTCCCCGGCTGTATGCCGCGACACACACACACACACACACACACAACTAAGGCTCCCTGACCTTATTTTATCCTCCAGCAACACCAGTGTTATTGAGATCACATGACCAAATTTTTCCCTTCTCATCCCAGCTAGTTCTAGATGGGTACCCTTTCGTGGTGTTCTCCTGTGATCTGCTCCAGTTGTAAGTTGTCCTTGCTGTTCTGACCTGGCCTGCGTTGGTCTTGCTGATGTTTTGTTGTCTTGACCCAGCTTGCCTTGACCTTGCTCCTCTCGTTTCTTGACCCAGCTTGTGTGCTCCTTCACGGTCCTCACATTCTGGTTGCATCTGAGCAATACTACGTCCCTGTATATTATAAATTATTTTCCCTAGTTGAGCAGCATGAAAAGTTAATACTAGCAGGATTTATTTGTGACTCTTAATAGCCGATGGTGCTAGGTATGTAGCACTCCTTGTAGCATCAACCTATTAACGATATTTTGATAAGTTAATGGTGGTGTAAAATAAGATACCTAACAAGTGTTCAAGGTGTTCAGCAATATTTGCTTATTTTGGCACCGAAGAGGCTATATTGATCTTGCTGTGGGTGGTGGTCCTCGGGATGGCATAGGATACCCGCAATTTTCATATGGTGGAATCCAAGGCGAAGTTTTTCACAGCTGGACATTTGCAAGTACTACTGGTCTGCAAAAGTTCAGGTTAGATCTATGGAGCTGTTCGGATAATGCTGCCATCCAGTAGTTAGCCAACTGATCACTTGCTTTCGCTGTTTTGCCTGTGCATTGTATGATAGTTTTAAAATATTGACTCATGGCACTCAAGTATATGAGGATATTACTGAAAAAGTTTTCTACCATAATTATTTACATACCTGTGATACCATATCAAGGAGGAATATTAATATTCAGTTAATGAGGCACCCCACCTGTAACAACTTCCATGTTAATGAAATTTGGCTATTTCTACGAATCTCCAAAAAAATGGGGGACCCCCAATGAAACAAAAATCTCTTAATTTGCATTTGAATTTCATTGTTTTTATACTCACACCCACGCTGTCACACTCAGGCTCTCTGAATGTGTCCCTGTTTGCTTGCCGCATAGCTCCCCTTTTTGTTCTGTCTTCTTTCTTTGCCTGCTTCTCCGTGGACATGGCCTCCACGTGAACTTCTGGAAAAGAGCTGTCCCCATGACAGAGAGGCCAGAAAAATGCAAATCTTTCTTCGTTATTGTGGCCCCCTGGCAAACTTCCGCACAATGGCGGAGCTTTTGATCACCCCCCTCTCCCCCAATTGGAGGAACGGGGAAAGGGTGTGCCTGGAGGCTCCGCCGAACTGAAGAGGGCAGAAAATGACATTTGTTGACTAAAAACAACAGATAATTTTGTCTGAATAGTTATTGGTGCAGTTTTTATAGCTGTCTAATAACGCATACATAAAAAAATGTCTTCAAATGAGCTTGGTAATTGTTATGTAACTTTGGGCAACTTTGCCTCCTGCTTTGTTATTAATCTTTTTAATTTTTGTCATCCAGCCCTGCTGGCCCGGTATATTTTGTATATTGCCCTACATATTGGTACATTCTGATTTCTGAATAAGCGCTATATATCAAATTCCTAATTAGCCACAAGTTTGCCAAACAAAATGGATATGTTGCACTAAAAAAAGGATAAAAGTGCTCACACTCTCGTCTGGACCAAGCAAAGGGCAGCAAATCTTAAAGTACGTTTATTTCTGAGTCAATTTCTTTATCCGTAGTGTAGTCTTTGCTTTCAGACACGTGCGTGTATAGGAACATGCATTTTTGTTTTATTTAATAACATCAGTGATTTCATTATGCAATGGCGTCTAAGAATGTATAACATGATCAATGCTGGAGCCTTCCACACAGTCCTATGACATGTGTTCATGGTGCTCTTACCACTTAGCTGCAAACATTGAATGCTGTTGTATGGCTTTGTCTGAAGTGACAACTGAGATTTATCAAATCTATTTATCTTTACTGTTTATTAGCCAAATAGCAACAGTGTGAACATCAGCCTTCTCAGCCAGTACTCTGTGCCAAGTTGTGCTACATGCCGAATCCTTGTATCATTTCAGATCTGTTTTTTTTTTTACAACAGCAATATCAATTATGATAAAGATCTTTTTGTTTGCAGGTGTCTTTTATAAGACGACCTCTAATCCCTTCAGGAAGAAATAGTTTCTCCCTTTTTAAAGAGTATTAAGCAAATATAAAGGCTCTGATCCCCAGCATTGTCGCCGTTTCTTTGAGGGATATAACCCAACATTCATTGTTTAAATGGTTGTCAGGAAGAATCAAGTGAAACTTGATAAACAATGCAGTGACTGGTTCATCTCATTCTTTGTAGTGAAGCCTTTCTGGAGAGGATTTGCATTTAAGAAGTGCATTTTTGGGAGGTAGACTTAGGGTCACTTTCAACTCTTGGAGAATACACTGTATTGGCAGTGTTTCCCCCCCCCCCCCTCAATGCCAGTATACAAATCCTGCCTAACAGCAAAGCTCAGCACTTTGGAGTGGCTTGATATGGGATAATAGCAAATCAAAAGGAAAGAGCTTCCTTCCAATAACATCGCTCTGCATTCTGTGGGGAACGCTCCATTCATGGTTATTACCATGCACTTGTGTAGGTCTGTTACATGAATTCTGCTTTTACTCAATGTCCTGGTTATTCTTTTGGGACTGCGAGCATTCCTTTAAACGCCCCACTAATGAACTATGCAAATAAAAGGACCTCCGGTGGACAGATATATTTTGTGATAGCGCGTATGGTTTTTTCGTCACTTGATGCTGGTATTAAACACACAGTTTGTGTTATCTACAAAGAGTCTGTTATAAGAGTTATCAAGTTGTAATATAATAAGCATCTGCATCCACGTAGAAACAATTACCACCTAACTATACCATTTTATGTGCCAGTGACCTGAAACTGAAAAAGAGACACATTCTTAAGAGTTTTGTTGTATGTGATGCATACAAAAAAGCTCCTACCTTTTGGTTAGCCCCCGTTCTTCTAGGGCAAAGCTCTCCTAGTCAATGTCTGGTGTTATAAATTCTACGTGTGCAAAAATATAACACTGTTGTTTTGTAAAACCAGTTCAGGCAGTTACAAAAGTAAAACTTTTATACATAACCACCAGATGATCATTTTATGGAAGTTTCCTTATTTTTTCAGCAAAAAATGTCTATTCTTGAGTCAATTTGTTTTGTAAATTGTAAACAATATTTTACAGTCAAACTAGATGGTCATCTAGTTAACTATACCTATTTATAAAGGTTATCACACACACACTAGTTCTGCAAGTATCACTGGATGACCAAGAAGGGGTGGACCCTTTAATTAGCACCTTTCTTTAGATGAGATGTGTAAATAGACTTCAGAAGTAACTGCGGAAATGGTGGTTGCCAACTGGATCAATATTCAGTCGCGACCTGTAGAAAAACTAGGGCGTTCACTGTTATGATCACAGTACATACCATACATGAAAGGAAAATGACTGCCGGATCGGAATGGTTCATTCATTCACACTAATCGTGCTGGGAAGCTTTGAAAATACCTAAAACGTGTGTGACTTTGGGTTGCCTAATTAAATTCCCAACTAAATAGGTGGAAAATTAAATTCCGCATCCGGGATGTCAGTATCAAATATTAAACGCTGCTGTAGACTAGGTTCTTTATTTCCATGGGAATACCTTATATTGGCATTCCTTATTTTATTTCTGTTACTGTATTACCATTTCTATAGTGTTCAGATCATCTCTAACTTAGCTAGAATCTCCAAAGTTAGCTAGATGTGGAGACAAGTTGGCCCAATCACCATAACAACCAATGGAATCTTCCCACTATTTGCCCTCACATTACTATTTTCCACTGGAATTTTTTTTAACACCCTCCTAATTGTTTTTATTGGTTATATAAATTGCTTTAGACTTGCTCTTTTTTTACTTCCTAAATTAAAGAACAATCAATTTAAAAAAAAAGTAAAAAAATAAGTACAAGAGAACAGTCCTGTACAAAATGCCTGTTGTCCCTGCATCTGTTCTCAGAAACATAGCGATCTAAAAAGCCTTTATCTTAAAATCAACAGCTTGACTAATTTTAAAGAACTGACTTTTCAGATTCTTTCACTGCACACAAAAGCGTTATCCTGGGACTACTTGAACCACCAATGATGTCTGTGGTGCAGACCACCACTGATTGCACTGTCCCCCCCCCTCCATCTCACCACACACAAAATGCATTGACTGCAGCTTTATGAAGTGAAAACACCATGGGGAAGGTAAATGTAAAGGAGGTGTCCCCCAGTCATTCATTTCAAAGAATGGCTCTTACATCTGGACATTAAGGACAAAAAAGTGCCCAAGATGGAAATAATAGCTGAGGTCATTCTCTTTCATAGAAGCAAAAGACTGGAACTGGCTTGCCTTGTTTCATTATCACTGACCCTTGAATTTTATTGTGTGGAAATGTCAGGGAAAGTGTGTAGAAAGAATTTTGTCTTAACAATGACTTTTGTCATTTTGTTTTCCTCGGCGTTCTGTTACATGAATTCTGCTTTCACTCAATGTCCTGGTTATTCTTTTGGGACTGCGAGCATTCCTTTAAACGCCCCACTAATGAACTATGAAAATAAAAGGGCCTTCGGTGGGCAGATATATTTTGTGATAGCGCGTATGGTTTTTTCGTCATGTGATGCTGGTATTAAACAATAGGGAACTTCTTCTAACTGATGCTTCCTGTTTGACACATTTTGTTTATAAGAATAATCAAGTTGTAATATATAGTTAGCGTCTGCATCCACGTAGAAACAATTGCCACCTAAATATACCATTTTATGTGACAGTGACCAGAAACTGAAAAAGAACCACATTCTTAAGAGTTTTGTTGTATGTGATGCATATGAAAAATGTCCGGTGTTATCAATTCTACGCGTGCAAAAATGTAACGCTGGTTTTGTGAAACAAGTTTTATACAAAACCCCAGTTGTCAATTTACATATGGGGAGGGGGAATGTTGGTCTACCTAGGACACTATGAGTTCAACAGCTGTCTGATTCCTTTTCCTCAAAACCTTTGTCCAGAAAAAGATCTCAAAAGACAGTAGCAATATGGCAGATAATCAGTTAGAAACCCTCAATGCTTTCTTTGCTTGTATTCACAGTGCTAATTTGTCATTCTCAGCGTGTGAATGACAAAAGTACTATTAAAAGTTAACAAGGGGCTAATCGAGGCACTCGGGGGCAAAATAAAGCCATCTCTGCACTCAGTGATACGAAATGATAGTACTTGATTCTTTTTACTTTCTGATTGGGGTATTTATTGGTCACATCTCCATAGTGGACAGTTGATGGTCTTGAACGTCATGTTACAGTGCATTGCTTTATATATGGAAAAACATGTTTGGCATTCATTTGTTTTAACCTGATGCAGCTAAGCTGCTCGCAGGGCATGTCCTGTTCAAATCATGCATATTAATTGTGAGTCAGAAAAATGTACAGGTATATAAAATGTAAACATTTTTAGGATTTGAAGACATAAAATGTGAATATGGAAATAAAAGCTGTGATTTCTGTTTGAGCATTTACTTAAAATCAGTAGCTCATGTAGCTGAACATAAACAGCTTATCAACGTGTAACAATTAAATAAAAGGGGTCCATTTGATCCAATGTGTCACATGATCCCCAGCCAAAATGATGAGAGTCATCAGGGCTGAAACAATAGAAACAGGGGCATTTGAGGTACAAAGAATGGCATGAATGCTGAGAATTACTTTCATGCCTAGATAATATTTCTTAATTGACATAATTTAACCATATCTTATATGTGACTTTTTTCTAATCTCCTTTCCAGGTGCTGCTCCAGATTTTAGGAGTGATAGCGGTAGCGGTGTCAGTCATTCCTTGGATTTTAATTCCCTTACTTCCTCTTGTTCTTATATTCTTCTTTCTGAGGAGGTATTTCCTCGAAACATCCAGAGATATTAAACGCCTTGAATCAACAAGTAAGTGTTTTTTTGACTCCTTTGCTATGGGACATTAAAAAAAAATGAGATGAAGCTGTGTATTAACCGAATATGACAATTTTCATCATAAATTAATGGCCCTCGCCGCAAGAGTCCTCTTTCAGATCTGCAAAACAAAGTCTCTTTATGTAGAGATGCGTGCCACCTAGAACATCTCACAAGCTGGTTTTCTTTTACAAATCCAAAGGTGGTTGGGACAGCCCCGACTTTTTACAATAATAGTCCCTTCCCTTTAAAAATAGATTTTGGGAGGGCAACACAAAGGAATAAAATCTGGGTTTGGTACCCTGTACTTATTTGGCACATAACTAACAAAAAATATCACACAAGAAGTTGCTCTTTTGAAGAAGGGAATATCTCAGAATATCTAATGTTGTAGACAGGGGTTTCTTAGCCAAACATGATCAAAATTAAGGATATCTACTCCACTGATGCCTGGTCTTTGTTCTCCAATATCAGATGTAATCCACTGGTGAGAGGGATGGGGGAGGGTGATTTGAGCCTGTAGTTAGCCAATTAAACCTCAACCAAAGTTTTCCTTTGATATACAGTCTGGTCCCCCACAAATTTTGTTGTATTGAGTTCATTATGCATAGACTTCAGTGTATTTTACTAAATGCATATTGGAGCATGCACTGTTTTTAGTTTTTTTTTTTTTTAGTTATACAATCACATTTTATTAATGTTGTGGTGGCCTCTTCTAGATCAAGGAATTATTGGTAACATGCTCAGTAGCATTCTCATTGACATTAGATCTAAATCAGCAAGTGTTCAGAAAACATACATGTGATTGGCTGTTGCCACTCATTGATTTTAATGGACCTTCAGCATATGTTGACTAAAATAGGAGTTCTGCTGATCATGTACAAGAAGCAAATTAAGGTATATGCTCCCTTTTCTCAGTACTTTTTAACTCCAGTAACTAAAGAATAATTGGGCTTATTTACATGCAGTAAAGCACACTGTAATCCATGCAAAGTGGACTCCTATATAGATTAAACAAAAATAAGGCTGGGGTTGTCCTGTGCAAATTGATAGTTACCAGTGGCAGCTCCCCAACTACAAAGGGTAGTGGGAATTGTACTTTAATATACTATAGCTATTTGGGTTTAAACATGTTTATTTTAAAGAGCTTGTGTACATTGTGTGCAATCTTATAACTTTGTTTGATTAGATCTTTTGCACAGTAGCTCTATACAGTGTGACCAGAGTCCACTCTTAAACAACAAATAATGCTATGTATCCTTTAAAGAGAAATGATTGACGTGCCTTGTGTTGTGTAGATCATGTTAGGTGACATTTATTTTCTATGAGAAAGTGACCATTGAATAAAGGGAAATAAAAGACGAAAGGGAGAGAGCTACTGTAGCTTGAAAGAGCTATATAATGCACCTTTTGTAAATCTGTCATACCTGCTGATAGGCACAGCCATTTGCTGTCTTTTTATATGCCATTAATGTGAGAGAATGAACATCACTCACAATAAGGACACACTCAGAATATTATGAATTGCTGTTCTCGCCTCAAATTCAACAACCATTTAACCATACGTGACAGATTTCTCAAACTTCACAATTGATATAAAAATAATGCCCGCTTATCAGTAAATTACCAGAAAAAGGCTTGCATTTTAAATGTGATGTTGGTGCGCTGTAGCAACAATCATGTCAGCCTATAACAAAGGACACCGGGAGTAATTACTTCTAAGTTAATTTACGGCTGGGGTCTGGTAAATGTTCTCTAAGCGTAGCATACACTTGTTAATAAAGAAATGGCAGCATACTCCATGAATGGTGCTGCCATTTTACGGTCTTTTTTTTCTCCCTTAATCTGTTGCTCTGATCGTGAATTAACAGCCCATTGATATGAAAAAATAACCCCAATCTCAAAACAAATATCACATTAACGTATGACTAATTATTGGAGATCATCATTTACTCCAATTATGAATTTTCTAAAAATAAACCCATTATAGCTATATAGCTATACATATGCACTTCTTTTTTACATATCATTGCTTTAGAACTATTTTGATGTAAACATTAGTCAATGGGATCTCTGTTATTTGGCAAAACCTGCATAACTAATCGGTGCCTACACCAATCAGGAATGTGCAGCTCAAAAAACCCCCCAAAAACTGGTATAATATTAGTGGATTTTTATTACAGGCATATTTTTTATTTTTTTTTAAAAAAAATCTGAAACCCAATTATGAGTTTTACTGAATTGTTAAGTATTTGGGAAATTAAGCATTTGTTCTCTACAGTATGAACAATTATATGTGTGTGTGTATGTAGTAAAGTAAACACAATTAGAAAGCGCTTGGGAATTAGTCAGTAAATGGATATTTTGAGATTTGACTAGCTATGTTGATTGCTGTAAGAGCATGAGTTTCAAGATAGTGGTTATAGCTTTACGGATATTTACAATGCACAATAAAAAAGATATTTAAAATACAGTCGTGAAAAAGTGCACCCTCTTTGAATACTATGGGTTTACATATCAAGAAATAATAACAATCAACTGTTTCTTAGCAGGTCTAAAAATTAGGTAAATACAACCTCGGATGAACAACAACACATGACATATTACACCTTGTCATGATTTATTCAACAAAAAGAGGGCCAAAAATTGAGAAGCCATGTGTGGAAAACTATGATTCAATATCTTGTGGAACCACTTCTAACAGCACTAACTTGAAGTAATCGTTTTCAGTCTGTCATATTGTTGCGATGGAATTTTGGCCCACGCTTCTTTGCAACGTTGTTTCAGTTCATTGAGTTTTGCTGGCATTTGTTTATGCACAGCTTTCTTAGGGTCCCACCACAGCATTTCAGGTCTTAACATTGACTGGGCCATTGCAACACCTTTATTCTTTTCTTTTTCAGTCATTCTGTTGTGGATTTGCTGGTGTGCTTGAGATTACTGCCCTGTTACATTTTACTCTAAACATACTTGAGGAATTCATGCTTAATGATTGCAAGGTTCCCAAGGTCAAGTGGGTGCAAAACAAGCCCAAATCATCACCCCTCCACCACCATGCTTGCCAGTTTGTATCGGGTGTTTGTGCTGTCTGGTATTCGCCAAACGTGGCACTGTGCATTATGACTAATCATCTTCACTTTGGTCTCGTCTGTCCAAAGGACAGAAGTATTGTGGCTTGTTCAGATGCAACTTTGCAAATCTAAGCCACGCTGCCATATTATTTTTAGAGAGAAGAAGCTTTCTCCAGGCAACCCTTCCAAACAAGTCATGAACTTAACATTTAACATGCTATGGTGTCTAGAGTCTGAGATGTAACGCTCAAGTTTTTTTGCAATTTCTCTGAGCATTGCAGTATCTGACATTTGGGGTGAATTTGCTGTGACATCCACTCCTGAGAAGATTGGCAACTGTCTTGAATGATTTCCACTTCTGAATAATCTTTCTCACTGTAGAATGATGGACTTTGAATTGTTTAAAAATTCCCTTGTAACCCTTTCCCAGGTTGATGGGCAGCAACAATTGCTTCTCTAAGATCATTGCTGATGTCTTTCCTCCTTGGCATTGTGTTAACACACACCATAAAATTCAAAAAGGTGTACTTTCTATTTCACACAACTATAAATTAAAATGCATTGTGGAACATCTCATTATGGTTTGTACAATATATATAATTTTTTTTTCTTTCCAGCTCGAAGTCCAGTGTTTTCCCACTTGTCATCTTCCCTCCAAGGTCTATGGACCATACGAGCCTTTAAAGCAGAACAGCGTTTCCAGGAATTATTTGATGCCCAACAAGATCTTCACTCAGGTGTGTCCACCTTATTACATTCATTTGTAACTATATCTATTATTTGTAGTCCTTTATTTCAATTTATCGGTACATCGGTGGACTCCATTCCATCCGAATGGTCTTAGTCAAGCTGTCATACAAACTTGTAAATCACACACAAATACATTGCGCAACCGTAAGACTGCATTCTTACCTAAATGGTGCTGGTTCTTATGGCATTCCAATATGGCTGTCTGGGCACTGCACACATGCATGTTCAACCAGATTGCTCTCTGTTCAGTTCCAGAATGCTGTACACTTAATATTATGTGACATATCAGGGAGTATTGTCGAGTGTGTGTGAGCAGCCCAAGTTTTGTGTGCCATCGTCATGTCTTGATTTTAGTGAATAGATCCGCTCTTAGGACATTACAAAACACAAAAATGCTACTATTTTTAAATATAAAGCTAATTTTTATTCCATGTAGCCAGACATTTGGGGTTAACTATAAAAGTGATTGTTAAAAACTTGAACATCAGGGCCTTGACATTGGATGTTGTGACCTAAAAATCATTGAATTTAACATTCAAGAGAAAATTTGAGATAATGGGATCAACCACCTTATACCATTAGACATTATGAAGAGAAAAAAGTTAAGTGATATCAGAGAGTTGAAAATTCCAAATCTCCTGCAAACCCCCCTCTTTACAAAAGAACATAAACATGTCAACCAAAAGCGTAAAAAAAAATGGCATAAAGCTCTTATTAGTGCAAAAAAGATCCCCCATTAAGAAGAGAACTTTTAGGTGCACATACTTTTTTTGGTTTTTCGTTTTTTATTTTATGGTTAAACACCTTCTGGAAAATCAATTACAATTTGATCTTTTATAGGCTATGGTTGAAGATTTGTTTTCAAATTTGATCTCTAGGTGTCAATGTACTATTAAGAGGAAATTCTGCTTAACATTGCCTTTGTAGTTTGAACAATGCCAGATATAATAACGTGTGTTTTAAAATATCAGTATCTTTTTTTTTTTTTTTACTTTGAGAGGGTGGTAGTTAAGTGGAACAACCTCCCAGCAGACATGGTAGAGGGTAATTCAGTGAGGGGCCTTTAAACATGAATGGGATAAGAATATGGCTGTCTTGAAACTAATGCAAGACCAAAGAGTGTCTAAGGTTTGAACCAACATCAGAAAAGACAGGCAGAGTTGCTTTTCTCTGCTGTCAAGTTCTAGATTTTCATGTAAAATAAGCCCTTTCAGCTATTTTTATCCGGATTACTTTGTTCTCTCTTAAACCATTTTAAATTATAAAATTTGCTGGGCTACTTATATTTCTGGAACTTTCACATATAAATAAACGCTAACATCCAATATAATTATTTTTAAAATTATTATTTTGTTTTATTGTTCCAAAGGGCGTGATTCTATGAATATAAACACTAAGGCCTTTGAAATACAGATGCATATGAAATACAGATGACATCCATTTGTTCAAGTTAACTATCATCTAAATCATTATTTTTCGTAAGAAAATAAATGGATGTTTAGTTTGTGCTTGCTCCCTTTTATATTCGTTAACATGTACAACCTTATTTTTTTTTTTTAGAAGCCTGGTTTTTGTTTCTGACGACATCCCGCTGGCTTGCAGTGCGTCTGGATGCCATCTGTGCCTTGTTTGTTATAGCCATCGCTTTTGGGTCTTTAATTCTTGCTAAAAGTGAGTGCATATGGTAATTATTTGGCGCAAGGAGTTATGAGACATGACCATACCTGGGTACTTATAGGTTCTGGCTACCTGGAGCCCCTCTTTCGGGATGTGGCCAGGATGTCCCACTGACGTTGGTATCAGGTGCCTCTGACTTTGTGGGGCACACACTCATTTAGGGGGGACATGGGTGGGGATTGGGGCATTCTAGAACCCCACTCCTGTTACCTGGAGGATTCGGGAGTCAAACACTGAGAAGCAGAAAACTAGTTTTGACCAAACCATGCTTTGTCATCTTCTTGCATGATATTTGCACTTGATGGTTTGTATCCCCTTTTGGGAATTTTCATAACCTTGATAAAGCAACTCATTGATGACTTTAAATTGGAATAGTTGTTGTAAAGCGTTGTTGTGAGTAACACATGACTTTATTATGATACATTATTAGGAAATATTTGTCAGAAGTTCAGGGTTATAGCTGAACGTTCTCCGAGCCCAGGATTTTAGCAGAATTTTATGATTGCTTAGACCAATTCCCTGTGCCAACAAGAAGTGAAAGAGTTCAATAAATTGTAACTGGACACCTGACCATCACGCCTATATGTGCTTTTTCCAAAACTGTGGGCATTAATATGAGCCCCTTGCCCTTTGCGGCTGTAACAACCTCCACTCTTTTTGAAAGGCTTTCTACAAGATTCTGGAGTGTTTCTGTAAGAATTTGCACCCATTCAGCCAAAAGAGCTGATGTTTGATGACAAGGCCTGGCTCACCATTGGCATTCTAATTCACAATAAAGGTGTTCAGTGTGGTTAAGGTTAGGGCTCTGTGCAGGCCACTCTAGTTCATTCACACCAAACTTGTGAAACCATGTCTGTATGGACCTTGCTTTGTGCGCGGGGCATGGTCATGCTGGAATAGAAAAGGGCCTTCCACAAGCTGCCCCCACAAGGTTGGGAGCATAGCATTGTTTAACATGTCTTTTGTATGCCGTAGCATTAAAATTACTCTTTACTGGAACTAAGGTGCCCAGATCCTGAAAACCAGCCTCAGACCATTATCTCTCTTCCACAGTAATAACTATGCATTCTGATATGTAGCATTCCCCTGGCATTCGAATCCAGATTAGCCCACCAGACTTCCAGTTTCTGTGAAGGTTGTGAGGCAATAGAGATGTGTATTTGTGCAGGATGTGCTTCTCTGCTAGACAACATACACTTAATTTGCTTTCTTCTCCTTCCCCTGTTGCTGTTTCAATTCAACTTAAACACTATTCACAATATGGCGGTTAGGTTGTATGTAAAATAACATATTTCAGACATCAAATTGTTGCAAATCAGCTATCCCGCTTCTAGTGGACACAGCACAAAGAAAATGCCACCTTTGTGACATTCTGATTCAGATTGTTTAAATCCTTTTATTTTCTGGCGCAACATGATATGCATGCAAACTTTTTAATTTTTTTTTTATTTTTGCAGGTCTTGATGCGGGACAGGTCGGGTTGGCTTTGTCTTATGCAATTACAATTATGGGAACGTTCCAGTGGGGTGTCAGACAGAGTGCTGAAGTTGAAAATCTGGTAAAATGAGTTCTTAAATAGTGATGCATCTGCCTATTTAGTTTTACCAGCTTTTACAGTGACAATAAAACCAGAATGTTGTAGTGTTATTGCACTTCTCTTTTGAATCCACCACTGCCAACACATATGTATATGTGTGTGTGTGTATATATATATAATATATATATATATAATATATATATTATTTATTTTATTTTTTTTAAATTATGTTTTCTTTATCATTTCTTATGTAGATGATCTCTGTCGAAAGAGTCATGGAATACACTCAACTTGAGAAAGAAGCTGAATGGGAGTCTAGGAAGAAGCCATCCCCAGACTGGCCCAACAGTGGCATGATCGCATTTGAAAATGTCAATTTTGCATACAGCTTAGATGGACCGCTGGTTTTAAGGCACTTGACTGCTTTAATCAGACCAAAAGAAAAGGTGCACATTTTTTAATTATAAATGCACAGCATATTTCTGTCCCTGTATAGTGGAAACCCACTCGGGCTTCCCAATGCTTGTATCTTTTCTTTTCCCAACACCCAAGGGTTTCTCATGTGCAGAGGCAGGAAGCATAATGATGATATATAATCTCTAGCACAGAACAATACTTACAGACAGTATCCTTTATTAGTACATTAGCCATCAGTGAATAAAAATGATACCGCCAACATGTTGGCACCTTTTGATGTAGGCATTGGAATGTAACTTTGTACAGTGCCATCTAACATGCTTTCCTTGAGCTCATGTAGACAGGGCTGGTCATAAGGTGCCTTGATTTTCAACATACAAAATGTCACAATTAACCTTATGGTTAGTTGTGTAGGTTTTGTTGAATAGTTACCTAACCTTTGCTCCAGTAGGCTATCCCTATCATAATAAAATGTCAAATAGTATTTGTATTGCTGGATTAATGGGGTCAGATCTTATTCACCTAGAGTTATGGAGAGAGTCATTATAAAGCACCAACACAAGCAGGCTCATCCAACAAGGACTGAGCTGGCCCTGTACAATTAATAATTCAATGTTTGAGGACACTATGAAGAAATGTAACATTTAATTATACTTTATACAGGGCTAGCCATGCCCTTTCTGCAACTCTTGCAAACGCTCTATTCAGTGAATAAAGTCCATTGTCATTTAATGCTATAAAAAGAGTCATGGAAGCATTACCGCATTCTGATTTCTGGCTGGTATCAATTCCTCTCTTCC
Source organism: Spea multiplicata (assembly GCA_009364415.1). Classification (NCBI taxonomy): domain Eukaryota; kingdom Metazoa; phylum Chordata; class Amphibia; order Anura; family Pelobatidae; genus Spea; species Spea multiplicata. The sequence continues at coordinate 33,338,222 of VKOC01000002.1, read as the reverse complement.
CCGCATGCTCAAAGCTTACAAATCTTGTGGATGCACATGCCCTAAACGCTTACATTTTTCTATGCGAAAAGTAAAAGTCCCGAAATCCTGGATGATGGCATAACTGCTTTAAAGAGTGGATGATTCCACATAAATAATTGCAGAATACACATCAGGTTACACTGAATATATTAAAACTCATTGGCTTTTCAAATATTCTGAATAATGAGATTGAAAAAGCAAACTAAAACTAAAATAATGAAGAAATTGTGTTTTTTGGCAATGAAAGGTAACTCTGGATTTAGTCTGTGTTGATGTGGAAACAATAAGTGTTCTACAGATGGAATTCATTCTGCTTTTTTTTTTACCTCTAATTCGTTTTTTAGAAGAACTGAAATGCTTTTGAGTTATTTATTGTTCAGCAGGGTTAAAATTGTGTTTTGTGCGCTTAGGTTATAGTAAACCATACACTTAAAGTTATTAGTAACAATATTTTGTTAGGGTAAAAACTTTACGTTACCGTCCCATCTTTTATATTTTTGACAATTTAATATTTAAGTGGGATCCTAGCTAAAACTCATTGTAACCAGGCAAAACAGCTTGAGCACTGATTGCCTTTGAAAACATTTGGGATGTACTAGAACGGAGATTGGAGGGGCAACTACATATTAATGTCTATGTATTTAGAATGTGATGTCATCAAAGTCCTTGTTGATGTAATGGTCAGGTGTCCCAATACTTTTGTCCATATAGTGTAGTTTCAAGTTACAACTGGTAGAAAACCGAAACGTCGTTAACTGTCACCAGCTTACATAGGCCTAGTTTTGTATATCCTGCTTGGAGAAAGTGTCTTATCTCTCCTATGGACCTCTCCTATGGACCTGCAGTGAACAGTTCAAAAGTGTAGATATTTCCCTTTCTGAAAGCTTAACAAGACAGACTTCCCAATTGCATAATACTCTGTATGTTTGATGAAAAAATCTCAGTCTCGCATAGGAAAATTTCCCATAATAATTTTGCGCTTGCATTTGACAGGTTGGAATAGTAGGACGCACTGGTGCAGGAAAGAGTTCTCTGATTGCCGCCCTATTCCGTCTGGCTGAACCTGAAGGAAAAATTTGGATTGATAGAATTTTGACGTCAGAGCTTGGTCTACATGATCTCCGGAAGAAAATGTCCATTATACCACAGGTATTTTTAATAATCTAAAGTGCATGCAAAAAAAATATGATCTGGTCTTGTTTTAGACTTCCATGCCAGTCAGATTCCGGGACTGGCAATTAACATTGTAGAAATCCTAATGCAGGAAACCCTTGTATTTGCTTGCGTATTCATACACAGCTCTTATTTTTCGTGTATCTAACAAACTTCAGCCTTAAAAATATTAAATATTTTATTCCCGAACAAACGAAATCTAGATCTACTCGGTTTTCCCCATAGATCTACATAAATTTCTTTACCTCCGCTTCTTGTCCCAATCATGAATCTGTCTTGACTAAAGGATCTGCTAACATCTTGGTGCCGGATGCCACAGCACACCTTCAGAGGTCTAGTGGAGTCCATGCCTCGATGGGTCAGGGCTTTTTTGGCGGCAAAATGGGGGCCTACACAATATTAGGCAGTTGGTCATTCTAAACATGGAGGCTGTGAATGTGACCAACACAGTACATATGAAAAAAATAAACATGGCTGCATATTAGCAGTTGATATGTATGATATTTCTGTTTCCTGCAAACATGTGGGATGGAGGTTTTTGATATCACTGCCTTCCGCCTTCCCCATATAGTTTTTTTTGTTTTTTTTTTACTATCACAATCGTATTTAATATAAACATAAAAAAAGAGAGAAAAAGAAATGGAGGACAAGCTTTTGTGATCTACAGCCAGATTAAAATGATGGTATTGGGAGTGGTTGTCCTCAAAGCAAATGCTTTGCAGAGGTGCAAAAAAAAGGTTATCATACCTGTTTGTGTATTTTTAACGTATATCTATGGGATTTGACCCCATCTTATGTGTGCCTATTCTGGGATACATTTATTACAATCCGCATGGGCAAATCTACATGTTTATAAAACATTTAAGAGTGTCAGGGCTTTTCAGAAACTGGGATACTTACTTTTCTGTTCCATTATGTGGGACAATAATGGACCACAAAAAATGGCAGTGATTTGTAACATTATCTTGTGATGAATGGTTTATTGGACAATGCATGTACAAATGGATGAAATAAAGCCGTATGGGTCAAGAAGCATATGGTAAAACCAAAAAAAAAAAAAAAGGTTCCAGGCAATATGCCCTTATTTATGGCAGGGCTAATTGTGCAAAAAGATGGCGTTGTGCCCCACTAAACTTTTTGGATTGTCCTGTCATTGTCTTTCTTAATAAAGAGTGCTTTTAAATGTTTAGAATTCATACAAACGTTGCCACCTTTTTAAGTTCTTACCGTTACTTGTTTAAAAAATATATCCTGAAAGCTTTCTTTAGGGCTCGTTTCACATAACAGGGGAATGTTTATAAATGTTGTCCCTTTTTAAGTGGACATTACTTCCTAACCAATTAAGTAGATAACCATAATGTGCCATCTAAGCAATTTCATACTACCTTTGTGGGTTGTGAGAAATCAGTTATGTTAAATGATTGAATTTTGGGTTTGGCATGCTGTAAAAGTGTAACCCTCATTTTACATCAGTGGCTATTGAGAGAACTAACAGGGGTTGGTATGTTTGTAATGAATTACAAAAGAAGTGATGTATTCAAAAATCACATGGAAAACTGCATGCAATCATACGTGCCAACTGCATGTTTGCCATTACTGCCTCTTTAATAATTCACAGCTTTCGGTTTAAATAACGATCTATCATTACAGCAACAAAAAGCAAAATGTAAAATAATGAGGCACATTGTGTGACAATAACAAAAGTAGTTATTTTCATTGAAAATGCAATTATAGTTTGAGTTTTTAATTATTTAAACTCTAACCTAATAAGAAGCACTATTGCTTGCAAAGAATGACCTCATTTTTAATGTCTTAATTAGAGACAGAGGCTGGCTAGTCTGGGGGGGGGGGCAATTGCCCCCTGTTGTGATCCAAAATCCTTCAAATGGGGCCAGTCCCATTTAGACTTAGGGTAGGTAGTGATGATCCTTTCAGAACCAGCTGATGTTTCCTGTAAGGATGTGTAAAGTATCACTCTTGACGCTGAACTTGTGGATCTTAAAGCAGATCTGTGATTTGATGATACAAATAAAAACAGATGTTCAGTGCAACATACATTTCACTCTGCATTATAAATGGATTTACATTGGGCCACCGTATTCCTCAGTGCTATATGGTGGGTTTCCTTTCACCTCTGACTTCCTGAAAGTAGTGGTAGAATTGAGCATTTCTCAGGTTTTCAACCTGCACTCCAAATAGCATCTCTTTTCTATAAGAATAGCAATAATAAGGTATAGAAATTCCTACGATGTTGAAAAGTTCATATCCAAATTATACCATGAGTTAGCAGTATCTGAGCTTGGAGAATTCTACGCCACAATTTGAGGAAGCTATTCTTTACCTTTCCTAAACAATTAGGGGGGCAGCACCATGCACAGACGCGTTGGCTGTATGTATTTCTTGCCTGTTCAGGGCCTTAAGGGAGTACTCTTGACTTTGTGCAGCCCGTATATCCAACGCCTTAGCGTGCCTACACCTTGTGAATTACTGCCGGTGTGTTCATACAGGTCTTCTCTTTTTAAGTAACAGATTTACAAAAGACTTTTTCGTAACAGGTGTGTGCTAACATTAGGCTAGAGTATGTTTCCCAGCATGCACCTGACCCATTTTCCTTACATGTAATGTTTTATAAAGGGTGGAAGAAGGACTGCTATGTTTACACTATATGCTGAATTAAATTATATATATCTAATGTTTGGTCTATTGAGAAAAACAGTGTTTGTGTGAACATAAGCAGCATTTACAAGGCATGATTATAACCCATGAACATATTTTGAACAAAGATGCTTTAAAGCTCGTGAGTAATTACCAGATCCCCTGGCACTACAAGTCAATAGACAAAGTTAAGTTGATTTTATTACCTGCAAATAAATTCACAATTTCCATTGTTTCTGCACACTTAAGGCTTCATTAACACACAGTGGTGCTAGTCACTGGTACCGGCTTCCTTTTGGTTTCCAAAGAAAAGACTACATGGGCTTCAATTCTACTCTTTTTGTTCGAGATCAATAATTATTTTTCC
>VKOC01000002.1:33306087-33322499 GCA_009364415.1 Spea multiplicata | reverse complement strand
GGGTTAGGGAGAGAGAGGGGAGATCCTGAGAAGGGGGATTAGGGTGTGTGTGTCTTACTGTGTGTGTGTCTTACTGTGTGTGTGTCTTACTGTGTGTGTGTGGTTTCCCAGATAGCAGTGATTCTGATGAAGTTTTTTTGTTCAGTTTTTTTGTTCAAAAATGGGGGTGCGTGTTATACACCAGTGCGTGTTATACGCCGATAAATACGGTACTACATTTTTAAGTAAATTGTTAATGTAATTTAGAGATGAAGATTATGTCATGATCCATTATGTTATATAATTTTGATGAGTTATGTGAATGCAGTACAACATAGTGTCATTAATGAACCAGATGATTGACAGTTGGCATCCATGCTTTTTTTTCTATTTGTTTAATACACTATTTAAGGTTACAGTTCAATAAAATCAATTTTACAGTGACATTAACTATTGTATGCACATTTCATGGCATGTCAAGCCAAATTAAGTTTCTTCTGAGAAACGTTCAAAGACAAATAGTACAGAAGCAAGAGTCGCAATCATGTACGCACATATACACCCTAAGAATGTAATAAAAATTCATAGGAGGTTGGTGACTCAAGGTTATTATCTGCTTGGACTTGGTGGAGCCAATTACAAATAGGGTCAAAAGTAATAGAAACAGTTTCAATGTTAAATATCAATGAAGTTTTGTTGGCACCATGTAAGGTCAACAGGCTGAGTTAACCAGTAAGCTAGTAGGATGGTTGTATGATACAATATATGTTGTGGCAACTGTGTTGTCTGAGAGGAACCAAAGGAGTTGGAGGCCACCACTTTTTAGAACAGCAAAACCAAGAGAACATAAATATATGATTTTTTCCCCTCTATCTGGAGCACATAATGTCTGATCTCTATACCTTGTTATTTAGTATTGTATTTTTAGCCCATGACATTGTTACACAAATAAAATAATAGACTTTTTATTAAAAAATGGCTAGGAACATGTTATCTGATTAATATGGTCTAACACAAATATGTACCGGTAACTAAAATATCTTGAAAAATCTTGTTGAATTGACATGTTGGTCCAGTGGCATGAATGTAAAAATTAAGTATAATATATTTTTTAATAGACATTTATTTTAGGATAAGCTTTCAAGAATATGAAGCACCCTTTATCAAGTACAATTCCATACAGACTATTGATAAAACTATAATTAGTTAATAGAGCAATCAAAAATTACTACAATAAACCAAAGAACCAATATAGACAATTTGAATGATCAATTCTTGTAAGGATCTTAAAGATCTCATAGCTGACTGGTGTTCAAAACGTATCACAGCTTTTAGAGCATTGCTTATCATGCTTCCCATGTGTTTATTAAGTGTGGAGTGTGTACAACACAACAAATTAATGAGCCCTAATTAACATGGGGTATATACTGGTAATTCCACCTATATCATATACAAATACACAAAAATATACCATATTGTGGATGGACATATGGACATATAAAAAGTTTGTTCAAAACATGGTCACTAAACCGTCATATTATAGACTGGGTCTGTACCCATCCACATACTTTATAAATAAAGCAGTTTTAGTACATTTTTGAACCAATAGAACACAAAGGGAAAAAGAAAAACCTACCTGAGGGGAAAAAAACATGTTTAATATATATGTGCATATATACATACATAGGACAATTTTCACATAAAAAGTCTCATTCATTATAAGTTAATTAAAATTATTAACATTTGTTTATAAGTTTGTTTTCATAGACTGTTGAGGCTTCTATTCATATTCTATTCTATATCTATTCATAATGATGATAAAAATATATAAGTAAAATGTGTATAATAAAAAACATCTGCAGCAAGGAATATATATATATATATATTATATATATATATATATATATATATATATATATATATATATAACAAAGTAATTCAGAATACAATTGTCATAAGAATTCACAGTCTATTTAGTTTCATTATGAGAATTGTTTTAAAAAGTGCTCACCTTAAAAAAATGATCTTGGACAGTTCTTACCTTCCAGCCTAAAGAGGGTTAAGTGGGGTCTGCAGTGGTATGAGCCCAGGGCATTCCCGGCACAGTTCATCCAGAGACCCTGAAAGACCCAAGTGGCGGTAATGACAGAGGTGGCTCGGCTTGTCACCTTCCATTCATTTGACGTTATGGCACCAATAACTGCTCCGGTCCCAGAAATACAAAATATTAAAGCTAATATGTGCATCCCAATCATATTCCAGGTATAGTGTCTGAGCACTGTGTGTACTAAAGTGAAGAACACAGGTGGACGGACTCTGCATTATCTGTAATCTATTGAAATTACACATGAAGCAAAAATATAATGTGCCTTGTAAAACACGGTTTTCATGCTTCGTTGGCCAAAACTCTGCTGAGGTGCTTAGGATTTTTAGCTGGGGGTAAAGAGTAAGGTGGAGACACAACTATAATGAAATACAAGTATACTTGTTTCCAGTCTCTAAAAGCCAACTGCGTTAATTTATCCTCATATGAATAGATTAATTTTGGAAAGAAACATTACATTTTTACCTTTATTTTGACCTTTCTATTCTTTGAATGCAACTTTGCTAGTTAAAGGTAAGATTTCATATTAACCATAAGATTAATCAACCTCAAAAATGTTAAAGGCCTAGAAAGCAAAGTCCAAATTAATTAAGTCGTGTTCTATTTAAACGAAGAGTATGTGTATATCTCATTACCAACCCCACATTATCAAGACAAGAGACTTTTAGAGAGATACTATAGAAAACTGTTTTTAAAATAACAGATCATCTGGTTTAGTAGCCTCATAATTCCGGTAATAAGTGATTTTATCCAAAAGGTAGAAGTGCATTTAGGGCCAATACCTAGGTTTCTACTTCCCTTGATGAATCATGTGCATTCAGTGCCAGAACATTTTTTAGCTCCCTGGATAAACATTTTTTCTGGTGCCCCTTGCTGCCGGTGACTGTATGGCGAGGTTCTTCTTTAATAGAACAAATAAGTTGCCACATGAGACCCTGAAAGTGGTATTTTTCTAAAGGGGGACTCTGCTTGTGTTTCTGGGGGATCGTGCCCTGGGTCAGGCCTTGGGCAGCCATCACTATCAATAAACCATTCATAGCACCATCTACAGCATCTGACAATGTGAGGAGGACACAAAATGCTACTCTATTTCATATTGTGCGATACCTTACCTCCCTGTGTTTAAAAAGATTTATGACAATACCACATGACGGACAGAACTTCATTATTTATTGTTATAATCTACTATTTAATAATGCAACAGCTATAAATATGTGCAATATTCAAGACAAATGGATTGCTTTCGTATTGATTTAAGAACCCATTACACCACTGAGTTTATTTTAAGTCATCATAAGTCAATAAATCTTAAGGCTGGTAACGCTTACTCAACCTATTTGGGTGATTTCCAATTTATTTTGGATTACGTTTTATGGCAGGAATGGAAATGCAGTTTACAGAAACAAAAAAAATGGATATATCTTCTCAGCATGCAATGTAAGCGGTGAAGTGTCCCACAGGATAGTGAGGATGTCCTGAAAGGTTATTTTGTTACAGCAACTATAATGTATTCATTTTCTGGCTGTCAGGCTACTTCTTCATCCAAATGCCACTTGTAGAGCCATATCTAAAATGATTGTACATGTGAAACGGGGAATTTAAAACAACTGGAAATTATAAAGAAGGAATGCTACAAAGACATTCAACTAAAATCTTCTACTGGCTGATCGGTCTAATTTACTTATGCAGAACTAATTTAAATCTCAGAAAAAAATATGTCCTGGGGAAACCAGAAGTTCCTCTAGTAGGCAAATTCTACTTTTTCGATGGAAAAACTGTGACGGAATCTTCCGTCACTGGGGCTTTTGGAGGGGACTGATAGCTAGCCTCCTGCCTGCTGACAATGGGCCCTGACATTAGAAGGGGTTCTTGTTCTTGGGGAAGTGGGTACAGGGACCCACTTTCCACTGATTTCCCCTATTGTATGTTTTACCACATTTCCCACACAGAGACTCAGAACTGTAAATGCCAGCTGGACATCCTGGTGTAAGAAGAAGGCTGATTATCTGGGTTGTGAAGAAATGTAGTAATGTGTTATGTGTCAGTACTGCCATTCACTGTCTTTTGTGTACCCCTACTGCTGTGTATATAATAACTAAATACACAGCCAGTAGCTGTTAATCCCGGTAGCCCCTGTTAGCTCTATGTCCTAGCCATTGTTTATTTCAATTCAATTATATGTCTGCCATCATGCTATGTCTAGCCCCCCAATTAATGGAATTATTTATGTCTCATGTAATTCTGTCCTTCCCCCGGATATTGTGTTGCAGGATGTGATCTAATTACTTCCTTCCTGACATGATAATTAGATCCTGTGACATTTCCCTTGCCCCTTTCTTACTTGTATATATAGTTTGTGTTTGGTTCAAATAAAGTAGTTCCTATTTTACCTCATGATGAGTCCTGCCTTGTTATTGAGGTAAGCCTCGGTGCTGCCCTTATCAGTAGAGCGCTGTATTGCTAGACTTCTGTATACCACAGTGCCGCCGAGGTTCCTGAGAGGCTGTGTTTCCTGTTGTCACTGGCAATATTTCAACCTGATGATCCAAGTCTTGTATGTCCAGTGACTATGGGCAGAAGGAAGCAACATCTGGCAGGTGTACCCAGTCGGGGTACGGGTCGTTCCCGTCACAAAACAAAATAGCTTTCATAAACAAGTGGTCCAAATACATTATGCATTTCAAAGCTAAGCTGCCAACATCTCTGACTGTGTCATCACTGGGAATTTCCTGGATTCTGCAAGGGGCTACATCATTCCCATCAATTTGAACCCACAAACCTTTACTAATATAGAGTAAGAGTTGATATTTTTATTTATTTATTTTGTTAGGACACAGGTTGATAAGTTGTTTCCAGACTTTCAAACGTTACTTGTTAGCGTAGAATATTCAGACGGAGAGCTATGCGGCTGGTTGCATGATATACCGTATTATTTCATCATTTTCAGCATTCTAATTCTGTTTCAAACAAACTGGGTTATGGTAAGTGTTTCAAAGGGATTGTTTACTTACAGGAAATTTAAAAAACTGGTTACACAACATCTAGTTTATGTGCCCCTGGGATACTGTATGCGGGCAGTACCAGACAAGAAAAATTATAAATTAAGAGATTTTTTCCATGTTTACCGGCAACTACAATCAGTTTGGAACTGTCTGTGAGATGGAATGAATTCCAATTTTCGTGAGTTGCACAGAGGCGGTGGGAGGCATGTGCGAAACAGCCATGACTGGAACGTGTCTAATTCCCCAGAGTAAAGATGGGCAAGCACAATCAGATGATAGCAGCAGATCTGAAAAAGAACACTAGTACCACCACTTCCTCACCTGGTGTACAGCGCCGTAGTAAAGCGTGGAGCTAGTTTGAGAGCGTGGGAGATGGACACACTACAAAGTACACATTGTATCATTAGGTGCTATATATGTACACACAACAACACAGCTTTGCTTTAAGGACAAACTGTCAGCAGTTACTCTGAGGTGATCAATTCTTTTATTTTTTGGAATATTTGGGAAATTGTTGTGTACCAGTGTCTGACTAGGCCACGTCTTTTTGCTTATGCTGCTGCCACTCTCTCCTTACTCTGGGGCGGCCAACTAATTGTGCCTAATTTTGGGGAAATTCAGTCCTGTATCAAGTAGCTGGCTATGTAGCTCTGCCGGTGTATTCCCTGATTCTGTTGCAACTCAATCTCCTTCCTTACTCACGGGAATCAATTTCTTCTTTTTTCTAATATTGGGGAAATTTGGTCCTGTACATTCTGGATGTGTCTGCCTGGAAGTGCCTGCCCTGCATGCTACCTTAATCAATTATTGTTGTTTTCTAATATGGGGTAATGATTCAGACTTGCGGCTGGATGTATCTGCCTGCTAGTGGCTGCCCTGTTTCTTTGGCTCAATGTCTTTTCTTACTCTGGAACATTATTGTCGTTTTTTTTTTTTAATATGAGGGGTGAGTCTTGTGGCTAGATGTGTCCATCTGCTAGTGCCTCCCCATCTTCTGTGTCTCAAGCTCCCTCCTCACTCTGGGGAATCAATTCTTCTTCTTGTGGCTGGATGTGTCTGTCTGCCAGCAGCTGTCCTGACAATGTTGGCCCATTTCATTATTATCATTTCATTGTTTTGCCATCAATTAATACTGTAGATCAAGATCAAGTAGGTTTTGTAACGGAGTCAGGTCCTACAAAATACTTAGTGTTTTATCAATCTTATATCGTTGGCAAATCGACCCCATACACAAATGCTTTTAGTACCATTGGACGCAGAATTAGCCTTTTGGACGACCACATTAGTCACTTATGGAACAGGCATTAAAAGCAATGTTGGCCTTATAGTCTGTCCCATCAGCTAAAATGTACTTTCTAATGCATCATGTTGATGATTATGAATGGTGCAAGGTAGGCTCAACACCTTTCTCTGTTACATTTTGTTGTAGCTTTGGAAAGACAAGTTTTAGCAATTGCATTAGGTGTAGCACAATGTTCTGGTTTTGCAAATGATTACTAAAATCTCTAATCTCTTTGATTTCTCTCTTACATTTCAACTTGTTTGCCAAAATGTAAGTTTGGTAAATGTTTATCTATAAAGGCATAAAGCAGGTCAGAGGCTCAAATCGCTTAATATAAAAAATATAAGACAAAACGTAGATGTTGTTGCATGCCAATATATGATGCAAGTAAAAGGTACGTCCCAGAAAGGGGGGGGGCAGATATGTAGAACACCATTTTTTGGTCCTTCATTGAGCCTTATATTCATTGAGTCCTGGGAACGCTCCAACATGGACATATTCAAATATACATACAGTAACAGATAGAATGCAAGTGGATTGAGTGGCCAGAGACAAGTGACCGTTTAATCAATTTCCTCACTCCAGGTCACTTCAGGATCTGTAGCTAACGATTACAAATTTTTTCAACACAGACCAGTCAACGGATGTATGTAGCCTATACATTCTGCCAATTACTCCTCCCAGTGCAAGCTGTAAATAGTAAACTTGATGCAGCTGTAAGGGATGTTAGGGATTGCAGCTAATATACACTATACGAATGTGATCTCTGCAGTGAGAATGCAAAATGTCATGTCTTTTCTTCGTGAGATAATAAAAAGATTTGTGAACAAAGAAATAGGGGCTTTGGAATTGTCTGTATTTTACTTATGCCAGCACTGGCTTCAGAGCATTGATTTCTGGCTGTGCTGGTAAAATACTGGCTGGTGGCAACTCACTGGTACGCAGGTTGGTCCCCTCTGTGTTCATGGCGGCCACCAATTCGAAACAGCTGGGGATGAGATAAGTTTCTATCTGGGAAAGTTTACAATGTGTACATCAAATTTACAATATAGTTTGTAAGCAAACCTGTGTGCTGACCATTCTTTTTAGACCTATTTGTTCAGTTGTTGGAGGCAACGTTACATTGGTTACAGCACTGGGAAGTGTTAACATTTTTTGCTTTTGTGCCTGCCTGTGCTATTGTCAACTAATTTCCATCTGACTCATCCTAGGTTTATAGCCATCTTATCTTTTTGTATCACTAAATTGCAGAATTGACATTGTTTTGATGATAAATGTTCGTTACCACAGTTTGCATCAGAAAACATCCATAAAATAAAATGAAAAAAGACTTGACTACTTGACTACCAGTTTTAGCTGGTCTGCCCCTTAACTGTCTGGCTCTCTACAATCCAAAATGAATGCTGCTGCCAGGCTTATCTTCATTACTCATTGTTCTGCACTAGCTGCCGGTACACGTTAATGCTTACCTACAAAGCTCTTTAGTGTCTTTCCTACTTACATGTCCTAACTTATCTCCAAATATACACCGACTCAGTCCCTTCGCTTAGCTGATTAATATTATTATTGACTTATATAGCACCATCAAATTCCATAATGCTGTATAATGGGTAGATAGGACGTCACATGTAGTATAGAACATAACAAATTGACTTACATAAACAACAGGTGAGGAAGGCCCTGCTCAAATGAGCTTACAATCTGATGACCTTCATATGTCGTATGCTCTATCTCTTATGCTTATATACAAGAATTCTGAAAGGCTGTCTTTATCCTATGGAATATCTTATCACATCCTCTATCAGCTAACAGGTTACCCACCCTCCTTCCACTGCCCAACTAGTCATAGCTCTTTCAAACTATACTTTCTTACTAGTCTGTATATATGTTCTGTGCTTCCATATGTTTATTGCCAAGATACAGTTGTGTTGTTAGTCCACCTCAAATATTTCATCTTCTACATTACAAGCTTGTTCGAGCAGAGCCCTCCTAACGTCGACAGATGCACTACTTGTCATGTCCTGTATATAATAATCACAATAATACCACAACTACAAAGACTAAGATCGTCATGTTTTAGAATGTACAGGAATGTGGGAAACATTTTGGTGCATTCACTATTATCACTAACCGGACACACATTTATATATAAACAGGGATATGTATGTGTATATATTATATTATATATTATATATATATATATATATATATACATGCATACATATCCCTGTTTATTTAGGGGCATGTTTGATAGATTATGAATTTAAGAGACACCACTGTGTCCATGATCATTATGCCAGACCTCAGCATAAAAATCACCACTGCCTTATCATTCAGACTGATCATGATGACTCAGTATTCTTACATGATAATCAGTAACACTACGATTGTAATTATTAACACGTTACATAAATTTTTATTGGACAGGCAACATGCTTAGGTTCAAGTACTGAGGAACAAGGTCACATGCGTTTAAAAAGCTTTCCCCTAAAGAGGGGTTAAAATAAGTCTTTTGCCATTTAAACAATTATAATACATAATTGAAACATGCATAGTTAATGTTAATATTTTAAGCTTTAAGCTTAATAACATGATGCTACTGGAATTAATAATAATATTTATAATGGTTTTTTACACCCACAACGTCAGCAAATATATTATTTTTTAATATGTATTCATGGGCCTGCATTCGGTTAGTTTCTATATAATATCTAAACAATCTCCCCTTCAGATTTCTGTAATTTCTTTTTAAATCTAGATCTAAATTTCATAAATCCAAATTCTAATTTTAAACCCCAATGTTTACTAAACTGTTTAACTTTTATATTTTTCCTTCTAGTTTTCCGTTCATCTTATCCTAACAAATGAATAATGGTAACAAAAAATGCATAATCATAAACATATAAAGAGAATTAAAGATCTTTGTTAAAATTCTACAAAAAAACCACGACCAATGAACACCTGGTATTGTCACCTGTCACTGTGTAGACAAAGTTCTTACTATGTAAACATCTTCAGTTATATGAAAAGCAATCTATTATTAAACTTAATAGAATATTTATAATCTATTGGAGAAAATATAACTGTATGGAGGGTAATTGCCACCAAATGTGTGTTCTTTCAGAACCTTTTTTTGACATTTGTGACTCTATTACCTTTGCGCATCCCTTTCTCGTGACTAGCCCTGTAAACAATAGAGGTTTATACTGCTAGCTGTCAAGTAGACAATGTGTGAATCTGTAGGCGCTTTTTTATAAATTAAGGCTTGACATGCAGCAAATAGACCCTCAGGTGTGAGATCCCTTCAAGCACACAACAATGTAAACAAATGCAGTGTAAACAAGCACACCCACAATAAAAACATATATAGATGTTAAGTACATATATTAATTATGCATTTTACAGAAGCGGTATGTGACTACTGACAAAATGTTAAAAGATAACTAAGGCTTTTGGGGAAATAGTTCAAGTTAATCATTATGATTGTAAGCAGGATATTGTCTGTAGACCCATGTGCAATGTTGGCACAGACAATTATATATACTGTATATATTATAAGCGCAAATGATCACATAACAGTTTTTAACCACAATCAACTTATTATGGAGCTATTTTGCCTTTCTCGTGTGTAAGTCATGTCCTTGTGGACTTATGTTGTAGCAATCTTTCTGGAAATATGTGGTAAAACAGTAACGATATTTCTAAAGGGTCTGCCACCGAAAGTGACTTGTAGAGGTGCTGGCTCATGGGTAATGGGACCAGATCCTATGAAGCTGCTGTCCACTTCTTGTGGATAGGTATGTGGATAGGTTTAGGGTTGGCCACTATGGGTACAGACAGGGTTTAGCTAGTTCCACATCAAGAAAGCACTGGCACCAGAATCCACCATCGCAGACAGCACGATCGGTCTCTCAGTCCACCATAAGGAGATGGACACAGAAAAGTGAGCTGGGCCTAGGAAGTCCAAAGGCCATTGAAAAAAAGTTGTTGACCTGATGCTCGTTGACTGGCTCTCCAATCCAGAATGCCGCATTTGCCACTGTACAGACACATGTTAAGGGGTCGCTTACGTCCTTCTTTGGACAATGGCCACTAGGCTACCCTTATTTGCATGCGGGTAAGGCGACGGCTTTTTTTTCATGTTTTCTCTAGTATGTATGTTTGTATGCATGTGAGCATGGAAGTCTACATACAAGTGCGTGTGGGCATGTATGTCTACGTATAAGTGTATGTGATAATGGATGTCTATGTATAAGTGGAGAGAGAGAATGTGTGTTAGAATGAGTGTGCATGTGTGTGTTAGAATGGTATTTACATATGTGTGCCATAGTGTATGTTGGATTACTATCTAAATAGAACAATGAAGCAATGACATTTCAAGAAGTTTATTAAACAAGTATAAACTGCTAGGTAAGGCAACATATGAGAATTTAATGTCAACCACAAAAACAGATGCACGGAAGCAAATGGGAAAACAGGGACAATACACTGAACGACCAAAACGCCTGGCTGCTTAGTAGCCTGCCGCTCTTGTACCCACCAGTGGCATACCACAACATGCCAGGCCCCTGTCTACTCTGAAGATTGGGCCCTACCCCATGTTTGTGCCTGTTGAGGATCTGTTGATGGCTGTCTCAAAAAACACAACACGGCACATGTGAATTATGTACCTATCTGTATCCAGTAACATATAACAGATATGGTATGAAGTATGGTATCAATGAAAAACTAAGACATGAATGTTGATAAATACTTTTATATATGCTAATAAATAATTACAGAAGTAATTATTGGCAATGACAGCATCATAGAGCCATCTTGTGGATCATTACAGGACAACATAGCGTAGGTCTCTGTCACACACCCGAGGAGTGGCAGGAATAATCCACCAAGGGGGTTAAGGATCTAAGCTTTCAGATGGGGGATACTTGTCTTCTTCCAGATGAAGTTGTTACCTATATCACTACCGGTATTATGTTTATGAAATCACTGGGTGCCAGCTAGATGGACAGTGAAAAATGCCGTCTACTGCTCTGACACTCATGGGGCTATTTATTTAGGATTTATGCTCCATATAGCTTAACTTGACCTATTGCAGCTAAGCCTATTTTTAATGTCTTCAATGAAATCCAGCACTTCTATTGCTGTTTAGTGGTGTTCCAGTGATCCTTCCTTGTTTATATTTCTGAAAATGTGTATTTTGTGAGTCACATAACATAACTGCTGTATGTTTATATATTGTCAGTTTGGTTTAAGTAAACATGTTTTAATCATGTTTTATATTGCGATTGCATGAGGATCTCTGAAACGGAAAAACAACCATATGAGTTAACATTTAGCTTTATCAGTCTTTTTAATTCCAAAGAGCTTTAATGGATAACTCCCCCCCATTTTGTTATCACTATTATCAGATGAAGTCAACTCCTCACCCTGCCTGTCATGGCATCTGGCAGGGTGATTAACATTGAGCCATTCTACTGTTTCCTACAGGACGTATAAGTGTCTCCTAACTTGGACTAAACTCATATACATGACTAACACGCAGCTGCCCGAAACTAGAACTATTTTAAAAAAGACAACACACTATATTTATAAAAATATATTTTTTAATCTGATATTAGTAATGCAAAGAAAATGTAGGAATTCATTAATAAGTTAGATGTTATACACCCTGATGTGTATTATTACATGACATAGATTTATATAGTGCCAGAAGATTGTGTAGCGCTATAACAATCAGTGGAATCATTTAAAATCACACAAGATAACATACCGGTACAAAAGGAGAAGAGGGTCCTGCTCTTGTGAGCTTACACTCTAGTTGGTGGTTGAGGGCAAGTGAAACAGTAGGAAAGGACTGCTTGGATGGGGATGAGATGAAAAGGTCCCGGTGATCTGTAGAGGTTGTTGGTTGTTCAGATGGCTTTCGATTTGTATGTCACACTCATACATATTGAATAAATGTGGCATATCTTCTGACGTTCATCATGAAAACTTCAACTTGCAAACTGTTTTGCGATCATTACACAAAGTCTTGGGAAATTAGACATTTTCTGGGCTATAAAAAAAGTGGAAAAACCTTTGATTTCAAATCACGTTCAAATCACATTTTCACACATATCATTAAACTTCAGTTTAGTTAGCGGACAAAACCACAGTGCCTCCAAAGTCCAATTGTAAAGACACTTCCTAAATACAGCGGAACGGTCAATTCCAAAGACCCCAACATGAAATCTTCGTACCATTTGTGATCTCTTGGGGTCTCAGGGTGAAAGGCCAGAATCAGGGTCAGAAACTCTGAAGCTGATGCCGTCATAGTTACATAAATCTGACATACGGTAATTACATAAATCTGGTGACACCCGAGACACCCAACCAGTGCTTTTTGGTACTTGAATTCAGGAGACTCTAATAGGTGCGTCTGAATAGCGACATGTCAGGCTTTCCATGTGGACCAGTACTTCAGCCATTTGGCAAGTCGCTGCGTGGATTTTTTAAATAAGGGTTAATGGTTAAAGACCCTCAGGGTCCCAAGCACATAGACTACAACTAGTGCAACTGTAAGCAGAACCCCCTCTGGACCTGTTAACATTGCACCAAACATGATCATTTAGAACAAATTCTGTACTTAGACTGTAAGCTCTATGGACCAGGTACCTCCTTTCCTAATGACTTCCTACCTATTGTATCCTGATTAAAACGTCGGTAGGCTACAGTATTATATAACGTGTGTTATACTGTAAACCTGTCAGCGCCCAATAAAACATATACATACATGTGCTGAGGTATCGACTGAACATGCCCCCTGCTGTATCACATGAAATGACAGCTGTCCCTGCGAACGCGTTACAACGAGGACATTAACGTGATTGGACCGAAACCAGCCCTTCAGCTCTCACCCGGACCCCACTCACCTTTCGCTCCCCCCGGCCAGGCGCGCTTCTGGCGGAGGTGAGGGGGGGGGGGCGTGACGTATTCTGGCGTGCACTTAGTAGCAGCTTCTGCCAGGTTTAGGTCTGTTCGCCAATGGGATGAAGCAACTGCGACGATGGGCGGGGCTATGTAGAGCTCGAGCTAGCGCTGCTGCCTCTGGGAAGTCTGCTCAGCGGAGACTCTGCTCTGCGGGAAGAGGCTGCTTGCCGTGCTGGACCTTGGCACCCACACGGTGTCCTCATGAACAGGCGGGCCGGGCACCCCCAGCAAAGAAGGCGGTAGACGCTATGGAGCCCGTGCGCAAGGAAGGCAAAGACAACCCCCTGCAAAACGCCAACTTCTGCTCAAAAATCTTTTTCTGGTAGGAAGTTTTCTGTCGTCTTGTTCCACTGTAATTGATACGTGACATGGCTGCTGGGGTAACTCATGACAGTGCCGGCTGAGGTACACAAGGGTGTACATGTCGAGCCCACGTGTGTGTCCGGTAATAGCCGGCAGTAGAGAACGGCTGGCTTGACAGCTTAGTAGCCTTCCAGTAAGCTCTGTGAATCATACCTTTCCCCTCACGAGCCCTGCAACTCGGTGCTAAAGCGGCTTCTCGGTACTTTCTACCCACTTTAGGTACGTCTTTGTGGTATTTTCAGCCACTGTACTTGTGTGTAGGTACTGGACGGTTCCAGGTGGTGTTTAGATTTAGTTCTTCAGATAAGGGGTTTTCTGATTTAGCCATCACGACACCGGATTGGGAATTATTGAGCCGGGGCAGTTCTTCTCGACATCGGGATATTGGCCAAGAGGAAGGAGAATGTGATGTCATTGTGAGCTAGATTTTTAAAGAAGTCCAGATCCAATTGTTTTACTTCTTAAAATGTTCAATAAAACAAAGGTGTCCACATATCGAAATATGAGTGTGTGTAATTATATATATATATATATAAACTAGTTTTGCATGAGCTTTGGATCATGTTAAGGATGAAGTGGTGCACTAGCTTACCTCCCACTGTACATGGGGTTCGAGCATCAGCTACACAAGATCCACTTTGGTTGCACGATTCTCCAACTGTGAATGCATGTTGCCAATGATAGCCAAGTGGTTATCCATGACCCAAGTCACTAGTATTATCCTCCCTTTTTTCGGGAGAATTTATTTTTAGGTTTTTATTTAATCAAATCTAACTCATTTCACACTAACTATCCAATGTACATAAAAAAATGAATTCCTTGAGATAAGGTAAAAATAAATAGAATTCGTTTTTGGCCTTGGGACTCAGGGAATTACTTACTGTTTTCTGTTTGTGTCCATCTCATGATTGCAGCGAAAAGGAGAGAGACAGAGAACGGAGACAAAGCCAGTGTTTACAAGCACTGTCGATGTCGTTTAACTGTATCCGTGCATGTAAATGGCAGTAGCATCGATCACATGCACACAAGTTAATGGAGCACTCAGTCACCTACAGTGGTGAACCAAGGATCATTGTGATCACAATGATGTGGGACCGTTTTTTACCGATGACGTACTAGGTATGTCATTGGCCCTCTAGATTCATCTTTTTTTTGTCGTCCCTGTTACATCATTGGTCGCTAGGGGTTTAAAGGGCCAGTACTTTATTTGAATTAAAATAAGGATACATTTTATGGAAAACCTACAGTTTATGGTTTCTGTTGAATTAAACTCTTAATCATTTTACAAAGCACACTTTGCTATTTTGCTGAATGCTCAACCCTAATGCCATAATATTTTGCCTGGATGTTACTTTATTTCAAGCGTATACAACTTAATGTTCTACTAAATATTTTTTTCTAATGTAATGGTTTTATAACAGGTTTGCAAAATATGCTCAATGCAGTTGACCTGAGGGTACACTTTCTGAGATACTGCCGAAGCATTCTGGAAGATTGCCTTGTATTATTAGAGTTCACTTTAGACAGATAAACATAAGTTTCTTTCACTAGAGTGAGTTTGCATGTAATTAGCCCACCACCAAAATTTTTTCACTGTCCCCCCCACCTTTAAGTACATTTGATGTAATTAAACAAAGACTATTTTATTTTTGAGTTAAGGCCTTTTGTGGTGAACAATTTTCTATTTTTTTTCTTTCTTTACAGAAAATACACATTCACTTTTCAAGTGTAGAAAAGCAATATACGGTATTACTATTGATACCAAAAGTCATTTTGCAGAAGAATAAACCCCATTCTAAAAACTGAGCAAATGAAGGGACTATTCAGGGATCATGTGATAGCTGAGCTCTGTATTTACCATTGTTTCCCCAAGCAAATATATGAAAGTTCCTCTGTGCCTTCCTTGCCCCCCAGCTTTTTTGTTTGCAGGATATGCTCACCTCTGACACTGGCTTATGTGGGATTTTGAGTGCTCTAATGGAACACCGTGTGCACATGGAGCGGTCTAATTGATATCAATATATTTTCTTTCTTTTTTCAGGAAGCATCAAATGCATACTCGGTTCTTATTAACTCTGGTTCAATATGTTTCTGATCTGAGGTCCTAAAATCAGTTTAATGCAAAGAGCGCTCAAATGAATGGCCTTTTGGTGAATAGCAAACCTACCATATGAGCTAGTGAATGAATATCATATTATTTTTAAAGTTATTTATTATAGGTTGTCCAGGTGCATGCGTACTGGCCTCTACGTTCTACCAAGCCAAAAATATCCTGATCATCCATGTAGTAAGATGGGTTGTGGTGCATTGTTTTATAGGGCGCTAACACATTCTTTTGCGATGCCAGAAGCCTGAGTTCTATGACAACACTGGGACAGCATGGCTTCTAAGAACAATAAGTAGATAATGTCAAAGGGCTATTTTTCTGCAATCCAGACACTAGGTAAATGTGCCTAGGTTATGCAGGTGCACAACCCAAAAGCCTTACAAAGAGTGATTTAATATATACTATTTAAAAGATAAATAATAATAAAAAATAACCCCACTTACGATACAGAGAAGCTGCAGCTCCACACTATTTCTGTGTTCTGGATGTTGATTGGCTGAAACCAATGGGATTGCTTTCCTTGCGTACTCATAGAGTTCAAGTTACCGGTAGTTCTCCTCTGCTTAATGCTGGAGTAAACCGGTAGTGCGCATATTGGGAGAT
>VKOC01000002.1:33289693-33305987 GCA_009364415.1 Spea multiplicata | reverse complement strand
AATTATGCACTATGCAGGGCTTCCAATAATTGGTAGTCTATAACTTAAATCTCTCGTTGCTCAGTTATGGCTGCATCAATGTTCCTTTCTCTCCAGTGATGCCTTCTGCAAAATGGGAAATACCCAACAATTCCCCAATAACGGCAAGTACTAAGATGCCTCAAGCTATAATAATCAGCGGGAAGGACTCCTAACAGCCTAAAATAAATACTCTGAAGTAGCTGGAAACACATCAGAATCTCAATCACCAATAGCCGCTTAACCGCCACAGACACAGCTGTACGTTGGGCTTGAGGTTCCAATGAATTTCTTAGCCAGATTTTTAAATATCCTGCAATCGGTTGTCTCAGGGGCAGGTCTGCTTAATCCAGAAAGCAGGTATGAACCATTTAGCCAGTCTGCTGTTTTTTCCTGCTGTAAAAGACTTGCACCTTATTTCATTCTTGACCTTGTTCAGTATAACATATGTCTGCCCCATGCAAGTTTATATTTCTGTTCTGTATTAGAAATTTTAGTTAGGGGCAGCTTAGGGCTAGTATTGTTGGAAAATTGTTGCGCTACGGAATTTGATGGCGCTATATAAAACAAATAATAATCCTTACAGACTTATAGCATGTTAAGATCTGGTATACACTGTAAGGTGAGACCTTTTTTTCTTGTCCATGGTAGATAATAATAATCATAATCAAAGGGGTGACAACTTTTATACACTGAAGATTTTTACTCACTGACTTTTTACTATGGATTACCAAAGGGTAACTTGTGAGTAACTCAACTTGTGAAGGGTGAAAGATTTCTAGGAAATTATTATTTCATTTAACTATGCATTCTGCATCACAAGCTTTTTGGAAGCTCACTTAGTTTAGCTCGTTATAGTGCATAGAAAAGTCAGTTTAGTCAGTAAAGAGAGAGACAGCTGTGATTTCAACTCCATTAGTTCATAATTATATGACGTGTCTGCTCTAGAAGTTATTCCATAAAGAAAAGCTAAACTTGCCCTGCATAATGCATAATTGAATGGATGAGGAGACTTGAAGCAAGGTCACAGATTTAACTATACATTATATAGGACCAGCCAAGATGTTCTCCCTGCAGCAGACGCTCACTGTGTTTGGATATACATAACATCTAGTGAAGGTTTGGGGTTGGAACCAAACTATCCTGTCAATTTCCTCCTTTAGCTGATATATACCCACAAGTTATCTTCATAAAAATGTTTAATTAATGCACAGTAAAATGATGCATGTGTTCATAAAATCTTACCATTGTAGCTAATGAAAGCCACAATAACCAAGTTATGGATGTGGTTCATTTGGTATTCCTGCCTTAAAATCTCTTTATGTTAAGGCTGGGGAAATGTACGTACTGTATCCAGCATTTAAGCAGTAATTTACTATTTAGTGGAGTTGATTTTCTTAAATGATTTTGACCACTGCTATTATCTTACTGTATTTGGTATGATCTCTGGGAAGATAACACTTTAAGTCATTTTGTATCATTTCACTCAATTTCTTGTCCCGATCCTTGTTGTTCTGGAACTGCCTCTGGACATATTTGCTCATTTTCTGTAATTGCTGTCCCTTTTCAACAAGGAACATGAGGATTTTTTTATATATATATTTTTTTCAGTAGTAACCCCTGGCACCCTGCCATTCATATCTCTGTGCTGTAATTGAGTAATGATGCACTTTTATCTTGGTTGCGATATGATGAGCCCCATACTTTTCTGGAAGCGTCCATGTAAATTTTGATTTTCAGCAGCTGTGTCAGGAACTGCGTTCTACAGATTTGTGAGCACAATACAAGGCTGTCATGATTTTTACCTTAAACATGGCGTTTGCCTGGTTTCTGTGCCTTGTTTTGTTTTTTTGTTAGTTTTACACATTGCATTTCTGTGTAATTCCTACTGTCTGGTTTTTTTTTTTACTTTTGCTATTTCCATTTAGAAAATCCAACTTTATACTCTGCACCTTCAATGGATCGGCTGACTGCTTCTATAGACTGCAGGGGCCATGTGTATTGTATGCAGCTAGGGCAGCGATGGCATGCATGCCACAACAGCCCAAAATAATAGTTCAATCCTCACAAATGGTGGTTGCTTTAATTTACAACCTCCGTCTTTTTCAACAAAGTGCCTCTAGTAATTGATTTCTTTGAAATAATTACTAAGCAACATTTTGTAAACCCTTTGACTGCTGATGATGTGCTAGGGCAGTCACAGATTTCCATTCTTTGAGGACAATAATTGACTGTAGCACATTGTGGGCACCAGGGATTCTCTCTGGTTGCAAGAGGTACCCCTGGGCTTTAGAAAGACCACATTGGATTCTCTAGTCATATTACACTCCCAATAGGCGACGTATGCCTCCCAATAGACATGAAAGAAAGGCATGTTTTTAAGGCATGACTTACTAGGTTTGTCACTGAATCTATGAGCCTGGTACATCACCGGTTGTGAAGGGGTTAAATGAAAACATTTGGTAGCAAAAATAAGACATGAGCTCACACATGACTATGTCCCAAATAATAGTACCAACCCAGCATGTATTTCTCCTGGTTAGAAGTCTCTAAAAACGCCCAAGAACTATGGAAGACCCAAAAAAATAAGTTACAACTGTTTAAAATCAGAATTAAATCCCCCAAAATGTTTTCTGTACTATGGGTATGCGTAAATCAGGAAATATACATCTTTACAGATGCTATGCCTTACTGGGAAATTTAACACCATGATCCGTAAGGAGCAGGTGTACATCCTATCTCCATTCCTTCAAAATATCGAAAGTGAAGGCCGAGTCAGCGAAAATAATATACTGCGTATTGCTCCTGTCTCTCTCTGAGCTTTCGTTGAGATTGCATGACCTAGGAAGGCACTTTGAGTTGCTCTTGCATTGCTTCGGCAAAATAAGTTTCACGCCGTAATTGTATTTGAAGTGCTAGTAGAATCAATATAATCTACAAGTGTCATGGAAAAGCAAAGCTTGCTAGAGAAAAAAGGCTCTGTAGAACCTTGTTAATTTACTCATGAAGGATGGAAGTGAGTGTTTTTTGAAATATGTGTCTTCAAGGGCTTTATACAACAAAAACACTACTTCTAAACACACATAGACAGACACATAGACATAGACACCACATAGACAAACCACTAACTACACCTTCTAGCAGTATATGTAAATAAACCCTAGCAGATCTGTTATTTTGTTTGTTTCAGAAATTTTAATAACATAAAAAGCAAAAAATAAACTTTTTAAAAAAGTTTTTTTTGTCACATGACAAACATTATTGAGTTCAAATTTTGTAATTCAAGAATTATTTCTGTGATTTGTTTGGCATAAGCGGTACTAGAAATGGTGTTTTTTAATGCTGCACTTAGTGTTAAGAGAGTGGGTATATTTTTATTTTACAAATAATAGATTGTAAGCTTGCAAAGCCCCATCTCTTCTCCTTCTGTCGGTTTGTCTTCTTAATACATGTTAATCTTTTTGTTAAATTGTATAATTTTCACTGCCCCTCTGATGTAATAGCAAAATATACACAATTTAATGTAAATATTCTTATAATGTCATTGTGCTCTTCTTTTAGACACATGGGTACTGATTCTCCTTCTGATCAAGAAGAGATTATTGTGGCATTGAATAATTTCAACAGTAAAATAATCAAAGTACACGTGAGTATATATTTTTAGAAGGATCATAATGAAAATGTACTTTAATATGAACAGTGTGATGTTTAATGTACAGTGTTTGATTTAGCTTAAGGGGCCAGGGGTGGCAGTCGGTTAAGGGGCAGCAGGGTGTGGGCAACCGGCAGTCCTGTTAGGTGCCAGGGGTGGCACCGGCAGTCGGTTAAGGGGCCGGGGGCGGCACCGGCAGTACTTTAAGGGGCCGGGGGTGGTACCGGCAGTCCGTTAAGGGGCCTGGGGGTGGCACAGACAAGCTGTTTGTGGGCAAAGTTGGCACTGTGGGACATGTTGCTTGTGACGCTGGGTTGCCCGAGTGGCCTGTGGTTTCTAGTTATATCCCTGGTGTACCGTAGGCACATGAGCTTGACCACACCAAAAAAAAAATATTGGGCTGCTGTCCAAATATTTCCAGGGGCGACCCTACTTGTCATGGGTTTAGCTATGCATTATGAAGGGCTTTCTCATCAGGGATGGCCCATCACAATGCATACTGATTTGACATTTTTAAACTCTCCTGCTATCATAGGTAAGCCCTATTAATCCCGACGCATTGCGTACTGCCTTCATAATTAAGTATATTAAGTTAATTATTTTTACATTTTATTTTTCATTTACTCCTATTGCGCACAGTAGATAGGTAAACATTGCCTAAAAATTTGAAAAGTATAGCCTGTTATGGAAAAGTACACATAAATAATAATCAAAATCGTGTTTTGGAACTACATACAATACTATAGAAGAACTTTGAAGTGATGCTTTGTCCTGTGACTTTGGAAGCAATATCTGGCTCAGCTAAATCACTTAACCCTTTGCATCGGTGGGCCTTACGTCTCTGGTTGTTGAGATGACATTATATGCTTGTACTTTGTTTTCAATTTTGTAAGAAAGATGCATCCCAAAGGTACAAAATTAAGATGCATAAACCAGAGAATACATGTGGTGAGCACTTTAAGTAACTGTGTATAATTTAATGTCACAGAATAGCCTTCTAACTCGTGGAGCCAAATATCGCAAAATAATAGAGCATATCACATTTTTCTTTTAAAGGTCATTGCAAGTCAAGCCATTGCCCCTGTGAGCCTTCACACATTTAATGAAAGGGTTGATTTTTGGCGTTTTCATATTCCGTTTATAAATTGCTATTTTAATTCTGAATACCAGGTACAGAAGAGACCGGATCAGATGCATGCAGATCTCCTGAGCAGTGAGCCGGAGGAGAAATCGGGTCTGTGGAATTCCATTATAAGGTAGCTATCATGTCCATGCAAATTAAACGGAAAGATTAGAACCTGAAATTGCATTGATTAGAAATTCTAATATCTATTTCCTTGAAAAGTTATAGCGTATTTTTAACTGAGCATAGTGTGTACAAATAAAAATGGTATGTGTGGCTCTTTATATGCATCGCTAATATAGCATGTTGGTAGATATAAAGTGAATTTCATTTTGAGGGTTGTTTCTAGTTTGCTTTATGTTTAATGTAATCAGCTCATAGTCCATGTGAACCCAACAAGGTTATACACTACTTGAAATAAACCCAATAATTAGATTCCATATATCTTCACGAGTGTGTGCATCTTACCTAATGCAAAGCAAAAGGTATTGGGTCACAACAGCCCTCTGGTTTAAAGTGACAGTGACGGCCAAATGTTCAGTTTTAAGGGGTACATAAAATAAAGTTATCCTGAATCGAGGACTGATTAAGAGTCTTACATCAGGAAAAATGGGCATACTAGATGGTCCGAATGCTTGTTCTCTGCTGTCAAATTGACTGCTGGTCAATTCCTATGGGTGATGTGGTAAAAAAAAAATAACATTATTTCTACTGTCAAGTTTTACAGGAGTAGGAAATAACGAGGAGAAGGAGAAGAAATCTGATGTTCTAAACATCTTCTCTGTTGCTTCAGGACATTTATATGAACGCTTTTTAAGGTAAAAAGTTAACATTAGCCTTGAATATGAATTTATGCAGGGGGGCTATGGTCAGTGACAGGGCCTACTGACGTAACCATATTGAAGGAGTCTTATGAGCTAGTTCCACTAGTGCTTTCTAAAATCCGAGTGGTAAATGTGAAAAACAAAACAAGCCACAACTGCTTATTTGACTACAAATCACAATCTCCGTCAATAATCTCCGTGCTGCCTTTTGTGTGACACCATCTCATTAATTTCAGTTTATTGGCTCCGTTTGTATCCCAAAGTATATATTATTCCAGAACCACAAAACCTAGTTTATAGTTCAGTGCCTACAGTGCTACATATTGGCTGCATTTGCTTTAGATGTGCTTTGTGTATGACTTCTACATATGCCTCGATTATGACTATTTCTGCAAGTGCCCTCTCATATGTTTTTAGACCCATAAACATAATACTGCCATGCTTTCCTTTCTGTGTACACATCAGCTTTACATTTTTACTGAGCTTTTCCACATACACAGGACGTTTTATTTTTAATTGTTTGGAAAACAAATTTTCACACCAAAAGTATAAGTTTCCGATAAGACACTGTTAAAGATACTTTTGCTTGTGTCCCTTAGCTTTACAACACAAAGCAGAGGCTGATGCCGAACATGTAACATTATTTACAATCTCACACATTATTAGTGTCGGAAATTGAGTGTGTACGCTTCAATTCCTTTCACTTCAAGGTCACCTAATCTTTTGGGTCTTATAACAAAAAAGATACATTCATAAGTCAAGCTAATGTTTTCAAAATGTCAGTAAGATTATGTATGCCACAATATATAACATACTCATTTAATCAGAAAATGGTTGAGCAGTATTCCATCTATTCTGCTTTTGGTGGCTGTTGTTCAAATTTACCTTGTTATGCAAAAATGTTTTAGTCATCGCATGAAATTATCCAAGCAGAGACAATGTTAGTAATCATAAAAGATACAGAACAAACACCTTTTTGAAAGTATCACTTGGTTTTGTAACAACACCAAGTTATAAGTTATCCAAACACTAGAAGCATTTTGATATTGGTAAAAAGCTCTATAACATTGGAATTAGACACATGGCAAACATATATGTTCTAGGATTGTATTATTGTGGAACAAAGGGGATAGTTCCTGTTCAGTGCAAAAAACAAAACATGTCCATAAACATATAGTCAACATCTTATAAATTCCCCTACACTTTTATGTACGGTGCCCTCCACTAATATTGGCAAGTACGAACAATGGCTGTGAACCACACACGAAAACGAAAATGATCTACCCTCATAGATAGCAAACAATTGCAAGCACAAGACTGGTTTATAAAAGAAAAAATGTTAAATACATGGGGCACATTTATTGGCACCTTCTTAGAGTTGTTATCTTGGCAAAGGGAGGTAGCACTGAGGACTCTCCTCTTCCGTTCAACCCACTTGTTATGGGGTTCAAGTCAGGGGACTGGGATGGCCAGTGTAGGACCCTGATTCCGTGGTCAGTTTTTGTGTTGCTTCTGAGGTATATTTTCGATCATTGTCCTACTGAAAGAAGCCTCAGCCCATTTTAGCTTTCTGGCAGAGGCAGTCATGTGTTCGTTTAATATCTGTTGCCATGTGTCCTAACAAAAATGTTCAGGTCCTCTGGCAGAAAAACAGACCCAAAACATTAAAGAGCCACCACCACCACCACCATATTTAACCGTGGACATTTGAGGTACTTTTACCTCTCTGTCTGCGTCTAACCTACCTCTGGTGTGTATTGCCAAAAAGACTATAAAACAAAATCCATTTGAAGTTTCAGTAGGGTCTAGCAAACTGAAGACGGTTGAGTTTGTTTTTTTGATGACCGTTGTTTTTTCTTGTAACCCTCCCAAACAATTTGTGGTGATGTAGGTAATGTTGGATTGTAATATAGGTGACCCAAATAACTTCTGCAGCTCTCCAGCTGTGATCCTTGGAGATTTTTTTGGCCGCTCGAACCATCCTCTTCAAAGTGCGTTTAGAGAATATAGAGACACACATATATTCGTCCAGGATCATTCATAACATTTCCAGTTAACAGGGGCTTGGTAGAAGTGGGAATTTTCAATGCTTTTGCTATTTTCTTATAGCCACTTCCCATTTTGTCAACAACCAATAATTGTGCCACACATGTATATAACTTGTTTTAGATAAACCTGTGTTGTGTTTGCAATTATTAGACATCCATGAGAGCAGAGAATGGTATGTATTTTCTGAAGAAAAAAACAAAAAGCTAAACAAAACATAAAGACATCCTTTTTTACTCTTATTTACCAAGGGTGCTTATATTAGAGGAGGGGACTGCATTTAGGAGACATTCTCGCAAGGAGTTCATAGCATTGTTTTTCTGCAGGTTTTCAGTAAGAATTGGCATAGTCCTATTTTATAACTGCTATTTTTTTTCTAATTGGACTACAATGGTGAAAAACAATTTAGTAAAAAACCTCTTATTGAAAAATATGCTTGTATGCTCATTAGAATGCATATAATGTACAAGATGCAGAGTAGATATTTCTGTGCCGTGGTGTTAAATGTTATTGATACACAGATGTTACAGGTATAAGTATCCATCTAATGAAAGGCAGTATTAGAGACTTAAACAGTAATCCCGACAGAAATATTAATTTCTCTATAATGTATAGGACTGTGAGATTTGTCCAAATAAGTTTATTTTTCTTCTAGAATTATGATGCTCTCTGTTCTACAGAACACAAAAACACCGATAAAGTTTTGGTTTCTAAAAAACTATCTTTCTCCTAAATTCAAGGTAAGTTTTTTGTTTATTTTGTATGTATATATAACTGTTAGAAATAAACAGGTCAAAGATTGTTCACTTGTTATGGGTGTTGTGATTAAAAGCCTGGCTAGGGGCAGGAGGTGAATTGACTAAAGTCCTTCAAATAACCAAAAATGCAAAGCCAGGGTTTGTTGTTCGTGTTCATATGTATTAACTAAACTAAAAATACCAGTTTTGTTAAATCTAAATTTTATTGTGATATGTCATTTAATCATAAACAGAGTTGTTAACCATTATTCCATAATACAAAAGAATTTGGATAAATGTTTCAATATTTGTTTGTGTTTTGGCTAATTATGCTTAAAAGGAGTTGCATGTAATAGAAAACCACAAAGAGGGACTTGTTGTCCATTGGTACGTTATAATAATTGTGTAATACAATTCTTCATTACATCCCCAGGAAATTATTCCCTATATGGCAAAAGAATATGGGTTTCAGTATGAGCTAGTGCAGTACAAATGGCCAAGATGGCTTCACCAACAGACCGAGAAGCAGAGGATTATCTGGGGTTATAAAATTCTCTTCCTGGATGTTCTGTTTCCCCTTGCTGTGGACAAAATTATTTTTGTGGATGCAGACCAGGTAAGGAAGTGCATGTTAAATTAGTCTTCCATTAACAACTGAATCAAGTGCCCAACTTAACAAAAGTTTTGAGATACATGAGCCAACATTTAATTAGCTTCCATACAAAGCTGATGTAAGTTAAAACATTTAATAATAGTCTGATTTTAACCTGGAAGCAAACATGGCATGTCAAGCAAATCCTCTTGGTGGGTTGGTTGTGATTCACACCAACCAGCCTAACTTACTGTTGACTCTTTTCAGTCAATATAGCCTATTAATATAGGCGTTAATATTGACATGTATGTTATAATCTTGGGTACCAAACCGTTGGCTTCACAGAGGAATTACAGACCACAACTCAACCTCTACTTACTTCAAAGAGCTGGTTAAGGAAATTTTTGCACTTGGCACATGGGCTTTTGCAGGGCTTTCACCTAACAGTGTCACGTAACCTTTGGTGGAGATGCAGCAGCTTGGAGAGTGCAAGCTCCAGTGAACACAGGTCTCATGGCTTCCCCTAAATATTTTAAACCATACACATGTTGGGGAGTTGCAGAACACACATTGTTTCTTACTGCAGACCCAAATGTGTCTTTTATATTAAGAGAACACATGATGGTGAAGCATTACATTAGAAGTGGAAGGTAGAGAGGAGGTATAACTCAAACTTTAAATATATGAAAATAAAAAAAAACACTGGCTTCTACATTTTTTGGCTGGCTCATAGATCCAAGCCAAATTTGTCCAACGTCTAGTTATGTGAATTGTCTTAAAATCCTAGTTGGATTTAGAGAACACATTGCTGTCTTTCTCTTAACTTACTGAATATCCCTACACAAGGCTTTCATTTCTGTATTTTTCCATCCCCCATCCTTGTTGTTGTAAGTTGACGATGTTGAGTGTTTAAATGATCTGTGTCTTGCCCGTAGCTACTAAGGAGATGAACCTAAGCCTGCTTTAATGAGAAAAGCGTAAAAACCAATGCTTTAGTAAGCCTTACAAATCCATGTCAGGCCCTGGAGTTGAAACATATTTAGTCTGAATATTAACAGTTTGATGCCTAGCCCATCATCAAATGGTGTGTTATTTGGAAACGTCACCTTAAACACTTCTCACATAATGTCTAAAAGGTATATAAGATGCCCTAAGCTTCTCTAAAACATCATAAAAACCTGCTTGCTTGTCTGGTTCACTGTGCTATAGTTTTGTACTGGAAGGACATGCCAATAATCAATAACATGCCAATTTACTGCATTATTTAGCAGTTGTGATAGGACATGTGCACTAAAATACTAGGCAGGATCAGGGTCACTGTGTGAAAGGGGTAGAAGTGTTACCTCGCTGAAACAGTGGATTTTTGAGAAATGGGAGGGGTAAGGAGAAATCCTGTCTACCCATTGTACAGCGCTACGGAATTTGATGGTGCCATATAAAACAATAAATAATAATAATAATGAGCAGGAATTGATAATTTGGACCACAAGGTCTGCCAGGCTTGCACCATACTGTATAGTGTTGGAATACATTTGTTGACGGTGAAATGTATTCTTAATGTGACACTTATAAAATGATTTTGTTGTCTTCACACATGGGTTGTGTCTGTCCCTGTAGACTGGTCATGTCTTCTAAATAAGATTTCATATAGTCCTGTAACAATGAATTCAAATGTTTTATTCCTTCCATGTTTTTGTGAAATAGATTGTGAGGGCAGATTTAAAAGAACTACGTGATTTTAACCTTGGAGGAGCTCCTTATGGCTACACACCATTTTGTGACAGTCGTAGAGAAATGGATGGGTACCGTTTCTGGAAGTCTGGATATTGGGCATCACATCTTGGACACAGGAAATACCACATAAGGTAAATGCAGCACACTTTCACATCATTATAGGTGATGTTTTATTGTGTGCCACTTCAAAATGTAATTTTATAATTTTTCAGTGCTTTATATGTGGTGGACCTAAAAAAGTTCAGGAAGATCGCTGCTGGGGACCGGCTTCGAGGTCAATACCAGGCACTGAGCCAGGATCCAAACAGCTTATCTAATTTGGACCAGGTATGTTATCACGTATTCTTAATGTTTGATGCTTGAATAAAGTTTAGGAAATGTATTCATGTATTAATTTGCAGGAATCTTTGTAGAAACTTCTACATTGTTAGTACATAATTCTCTCTCAAATTAGTAAATTTCATCAGGCTTCCTAGGGCCAATTGCTACAGTGTGCATTTACAAACACTTGTGAATTAAAGTGTGGTACTGTGACAGGATCCCACCTTGCAATAAGTCAGTTCCTGAAATGTTATTCCTACTAGATATTCCACACTTAACTGGAAATTGTATTATTGGAAAGTAGAAGCATTTAGGAACAGTAGCAACTTAGCCACAAAGGCTACAGAAGACCATGTAAAGTCACAGAGCAGGGTCACCAAATGCTGAGGTGCCAACGCTCAGCCGATTCCATAGCTAAAGAGTTCCAAACTTCCTCTGGCATTGATATCAGCAACTTTGTAGTAGGAGCTTCATGAAATGGGTTTCCATGGCCCGAGCAGCTGCATGTAAGCCTCGCATCAACCAAGTACAATGCCAAGCGTCTGATCGAGTGGTGTAAAGCACAATGCCACCGGACTCTGAAGCGGTGGAAACATGTTCTGTGGAATGAGAAATCACACTTCTCTGGCAGTCTTATGGGCGAGTCTGGATTTGACAGATGCCAGGAGAACGTTACCTGCCTGACTGCATTGTGCCAACTGTAAAGTTTGGTGGAGGAGGGATAATGGTATGGGGCTGTTTTTCAGGGGTTGGGCTAGACGCCTTACTTCCAGCTTTAGCATACCAATACATTTTGGACATAGCTATGCTTCCAACCTTGTGAGAACAGTTTGGGGAAGGCCCTTTTCCAGCATGCCCGTACCCCAGTGCACAGAGCAAGGTCCATAAAGACACAGTTGGACGAGTATGGTGTAGAAGAATTTGACTGACCGCACAGAGCCTTGATCTCAAACCTATCAAGCACCATTAGGATAAACTGGAACGGAGATTGCGATTCAAGCCTTCTCATCCAACACCAGTGACTGACCTCACAAATACTCTACTGAATGAATGGGCAAAAATTCCCACAGAAAAAGCTCCAATATTGTATAGTGTGTGTATGTATATTATGTTATCTTACAGTCAGCTCTGTTTGACAAAGCAGTTCTTTCTTTTTCATGTTCTAAAATGTATTGATGTAAAAGCAACCAAAGAGTCAAAGTAGCATTTAAATAATAGTTTAAACATGTCAAATGGCTTTTACTTCATGATTTATGTTTCTTTGTGTGTATGGTAAGAATCTGAGTGCACTTGTGGCTAATGTTTGAACACCTGGTCTCATGGACTGCATTGCTCCTCTTTTCATTAAGTCTTTCAGCGAGTTATTGTGGTTTCCTGCCAGTGCTAAAGAATATACAGTGTATCTCCGCCACTGTCTGTTTACTAGGGTTCATTTTGACCTCAAATATTAGTAGAGGTCATGAGCATTGCCATAAGGGTGTTATGTAACATAGATTGAAGATGGCAGAACTGTTTCAAATGCAGTAGTATAGCATTTTAATATAAAACCCATTAAAATTACATTTCCTGTAGTATTCCTTCTCTTTGAAAATACACACTGGAAATACATTTAATGCAGGTTTGTAAATGTCCATTAGAGATCACACAGAAAATAGTATATTATTGAACATTGGAAAAATTGTAAAAAAAAAATATTTAGAAAATAGAACTGATTTATTTTCCCGTCTTTGTATTTCTTACTGAAAGGTTTATTTTTCAATGTATTAGTTTCCCCTTCATGTTTTCAGTATAAACAGCGACTGAATCTGTTTTATTTAATTGCATCCGTATGACCAAGCGTTTCTAGGATGCTTTGGGTTCCAACATATTCTGCTTATTGAATAGTTTTTATTCTTCTCTGCTCTATCCTTTCTGATTACCGTAAATTGTTAGCATTAAAAAAAACAAACATACCTTTGGCTAATGGTTGTCTTTCTAGAGGGTTCCTTGATGGACGTACTTGTTAGGGGTAAACACATCCATTGTGGAGGCTTTATTGTGGCACCTGCAGAAATTACTTGCATGAATATATTGTGGATGCGTTTTCTTTCTGGTTTATTGTCTGTTGGTCTTCAGCTCATTAAGAGCAATTTTTGTCCCCGACAGTGAATCTTTTTCAGGATCGTAGTTTTGCGAATGCCTTTAAAGCGCAAACAATGACTTGAATGCATTATCACTGCTGCTGGTTACCCTGAATCTTGTGGCGTTAATGCAGTTTACGGACTGCACGCTCTATAATGGAACTTACAGATTAGCCAGATTCAGAAGGGTGAGCCAGGCATTACATTGAACACAGAAACATTCTTCTCAAACATGTAGTTTCCCAATTTGTCATCAAAGTACAGCAAAAATGTAATTAAAACAAAAATATATTTGTGAAAGTGTTAGGAAAGAAAAGTGTGGTATTGTGCGTGTTTTGTCATTGTAGCCCTACACTTGCTTTATGTGATCGGGAAGTCCCTCTTTGAGAATTTTTGAAGTTTTCAATCCTATCACAATAATTTGTGATTAATTGTTGGTAAATCAGTCGCTAATCCAGACACAGACATTCTCTTTTCACCGTGGTTTAAGAACATTTTAGGCAGTTTAGATTTTTACAGTACGGGGTCGACTGTCAAATTGTATACTATTTAATGATGTGTGGGCATACCAAATGAAACATTTTGACCGTTTTCATAGATTGTATTCATGCTTAAATACAGGTGACAATACCGAATGGTTTTGCCACCCGAGATGTAAAAGTTTTCAGAAGAGCCATTTGTTTGTGCCCTTTAGTGAAGGAGATACTGTAGATACATAGCTGGCCATCTGAGCTCAATTTGCCGGCTACATATCTCCTATATAGAGTTGTGTATTCTATACTCGAACCCCTTCGTGACAAAGGCTGATTTTATTTTTTTGTACCCTTCGTGACAATGGCTGTTTTAACATTTCTGCGCTGCTTGTGTTTAGCTGTAATTTTATTCGTTCCTGTTTACTGAACCCACACAAGTTATATTTTTTTTTTCAGGACAAGAAGGGCTTTCTTTAGATGACATTGCTTTGATTGTATCATATTATTTACTATTAAAAAGTTAAAATTATTGGTGAAAAATTTAGAAGAAATTTGACTTTTCTAGCTTAAACTTGAAAACTCTTTTACCGAAAAATTCTTTTTACTCCGTAAAATTTCTTTTACTCATCTATACAAATGTAATGAAAAAACCCTGTAAATATAATGTTGTTTTTGCTTTTTTTTTCTTGTCTTGTTATGTTTTCGGCATCATATAGTAGCGTTTTGCTATTCAAAACCATTTTTTCCCAAAATCTGTAATCTCTTCCCCCCATGTGCCTATTTCGCTGTTATCTTTGAAGCCGGCCAATGCAGTTTACCCCATCAAATCATATATTTATGAAAACTGGACACCCCAGGGTATTTCAAATGCTGGTATTTTAACTCTTTGCATGCACACATTTTACTACTAGCATTTTTTCAAAGTTTGCAGTAATATTTTTTGTGTGTATTTTTCCCCACGCAAATATATAATTATTATATTATATAATACGATCAAAGCAGGTGAAAGTATAAATATATTGTTATTATGCTAGAAGTATTGTAAGCTTGTACCAATGTGTCTTATGAGTTAGTTATTGTCTGCTGGTGCGCTATGAATAAACGTCATGATTTTTAAAAAATTTTATTTATTTTTTTTACACACAGGACCTACCAAACAATATGATTCATCAGGTATCAATAAAATCCCTTCCCCAGGAATGGCTTTGGTGTGAAACCTGGTGCGATGATAAATCCAAGGAAAAAGCCAAAACCATTGACTTGGTAAGTGGTTGGTAATGGTTACGAAGGGTACGGGTCCTGTCACAAGGGGATTTATTCTCCAAAACAGCAGCAGGTTCATTTCAGCTCAGACTTCATTATGAAGAA
Organism: Spea multiplicata; assembly: GCA_009364415.1. NCBI lineage: Eukaryota > Metazoa > Chordata > Amphibia > Anura > Pelobatidae > Spea > Spea multiplicata. Next base: position 33,290,979 of record VKOC01000002.1, on the reverse strand, counting down.
TTGCTGATCTGGCATTGTATAACTTATAGTTAAAAAATGAGGTAATTTTCAAGAAATCTCCCCATTACCTATGCATTATGCAGTACTAGCTTAGTCCTTGCAGTACCCCTTCTATCAGTGCCTGTCTGGTGATCACGAGGCAGAGTCTAAGTCTAGCGGCGGCCAGAAGCTGGATATGCACTGATTTGATACACACGTGAGCATGAACACCTAGCTTGAGGCCGGTGAGCCAGATGGCCAATCTTACTGTACAATGATGCCTATTAAAGTACCTTTTAATATGCATTCTTCCAAAATGAAATAAAACACACAGAATTTTCAGCCACTGCTAGATCTAAGTGCATGTGAGTTCATCATGTGCGTGAGATGCATTCCTCCCCAGGTCATTTAGCTGGTGAGTAGAGAAAGGGCCAAATGCATTTGGGGGGATCCAGTGCCACAAAAGAATTTAAAGGGACCACGTAGCGGGAATGGCCCTTTAAACAACGCAAAATTAAGTCAACAAACTGGAGCTCCTAGTGTTCCACTTTAGTAAATAAACCCAGAACTGATTGAGTCCCACAGGGCAGGTAAAAATTCTAAATTTACACTAAGCTGCTTTTTTAACAGAATATCAAAGCAGCTAGAAATCTTCCCATAATGTTAGTGTCTCGTTATCTTTCAAGCAGCGCAGTCATAGTGTGAAAAGGGAATTAAATCTGACTTGTCATTGACCATTCCTAGAATTGTGCCAATACTTCCACTGAGTTGATCTCTCATCACTACTCTTATGCCGTAATCGCTCTTGTTAAGTGAAAGACGGTAATTTCCTTTTATGTTCGCCTTCCTCTTCAATCTTGTTTTTCGGTTATAGCCCAACATACAAGAGTTGGAATAGAGCCACAAATTAGCAAAGCTTCCAAGCCAATTAGACCTGGACATCCCGTTTGTGCTCACAATAGGGTTTGGTTCCCTTTCTTCATAAGCCTTTCTTGGAAGGGTTACTTTTCGGACGAGCACATGGTTTGATGTGGGAATTAAGTATGACAATCTTGTTGCTAAGCTTTCTGATGGAGGATACTGAATTTTGCTTGCAGAGCTGTCAGGGTTGCTAATGACAGTAGTCAAGCAGCTGTAGGCAACAAATGAATCATTGTGGAAGTAAAGGGATTATTGCCTTTCCTTGAGGCCGCTTGTGTTTTTTAAATGCAGTTTTGTTTTTTATTGCATTTTGTAGGAAAGTATTTATTGTAATAAGAATGGTGTAAACATGTTTCATTTATAAACACTGTACACGTTTACACCGT
>VKOC01000002.1:33271562-33288103 GCA_009364415.1 Spea multiplicata | reverse complement strand
CCCAGGCTGCTGGGCTGGGCAGGCTTATAAAGGCTGTGATATCCATAAAATAAGGTGCACCTGGACATGGCAATCAGGTCTGAGTGCTGGGAAGTGGCAAGGGTGGCCACTAGTGGTCGGCAAATGAAAATGAACAATGCGTAATATAAGCAAGTCCAGCTAGCGCATGGTGAAATGTTACAGGCGCCCTGGCACAGGACTTAAATTAAAGAATCTGGGTTTTTTTTGTTTTAAATTTATTTAAAATCCTCCATGTTAAATAAAGTAAAAAAAACTCTTTATATAAGATGGAGGATTTAAATAAAGTAAAAAAAAAAACAAAACAAAAAAAACAAGTCTAGGGCAGGCGCCCCTGTTGCCATGACACCCCTAAGGCCGGCCCTGTGTATATGTATAGTGCTAGAGTCAGTGTACATATAATAGCCAGTGTGTGTGCGCATGTGTATAGTGTGTATGGTGTTTGTTACAGGATTGCATTAGTATGTATACATGTAGTATGTATTTCAGCATATCGTGTTAGAGTGTGTGTATTAGTGTATGGCGAGCATGTGTATACACGAGGAAAAAATGTTAGTGTACATGAGGAATAAAGTGTGTGTGTTACTGAAAGGTGCTAGTGTTTGTGAGTATAAGATGTTGGCGTGTTGCTGTAAACGTATGGTGTTAGAGTGTGGAAATAGATGTTAGGGTATGGCAAGGTTCGACATAAAGCAGGCGCCAGAAAAATAACATAATTGGGGAAGAAAAAAAGCTGGCTCCTAGATATTATGTAATATTTAATTCCATTTGATATCTCTTAAATCTATACACATATGGTAAATTGTGTTATAAAACAATGCCACTTAAATTAGTAGCATAACTAATCTTGCAAAACAGAATTGTGGGATTCTACCGAAATAATTTGTCCTATTTATACAAATAGTACAAATGCATAATAAGACATTTACAGCATGAAATATTTTTAATTCATGGTAACATACTGGAGAATAGATTAGTAATTTATAGTTTAATATGAGAACAAACAGATCATAAACCATAAAATTAACTTGATTTAATAGCCGAGAGTCTAATGGCAGTATGCAACTGCATACACACTGATTCACTGATTTTCTTTCTGGTGTCATCTCAGGACAAATATGTCCCATAAAATTTTTGTGCACATGTTTTTACTGAATTGACCATCATGTTGTTGTTGTTATTTATTTATATAGCATCATCATGTCCTGAAGCCTGTGTAAGGTACTAAGATGATGTGACAAAGATGACAGCTTGGATGGAGAACAAAAGGTTACAAGGGCTCTTCTTAACATTAACTACTAAAGAGCAATTAACACATTTACCAAATTATTTCACTATATATTAATACTAGATACATTATTGGTTTTCTCCAGTGATCCGATTCTCCCGGTGATCCACTGAGATACCCTGTCCTCCTCCTCGTGTCTCCTCAGGGACAACCTTCCTTCCGCATCAGGGACAACCTCTCCTCCGTATCAAGGAGTAGGGGAAAGGTTGTCCCCGTTGCACACGCTTCTCTTTCCCCACGGATCTGTCTACATTATTCTGGCCTTCTGAAGCACTTGCGTACCAGAGAGGAGCCTCGGCGCACACCACAGGGACAACCTATGATCAGGGCAGAGGTTTTTCCTGTGGTGTGTGACGGGGCTCTGATCTGCTAAGTGCTCCAGGGGGGCAGGGTAGTGCAGTTGATCACTGGAGAAAAAATAAGTATGAAGAAGCGCAGAACAGGAAGAATAGGAAGAAAACAAAAAGCAGACCTGGGGAGAAATTGAGAGAGTGAGGGTGGGAGACAAAACATTTTTTTTTAGGGAAGAAAAAAAAGCTTTCTGAATTTTGGGGCTTTCCTGGTTTAGACTAGATGTCACACTGTAACAGCAATTTCCCATACTACTTACATCCATCATTTATGTTTAAAAACTACAATAGATACACATACTTTTAGTGTCAATAATATTTCAAACTTGAAAGTGCTGGAGGTCAGGCAACATTTCACCTGTGGAAAACTAGGTCAATTTTAGTAGGTGAACCTTTTTGTACCCCTGGGTAGAAACTCCCATCGTCATCATTCCTGTTGAATGTGTCAGTAGAAGTCCACGGATGCTTATCAGGTCATTTAATTGAACAAATAAAAAATGCATTTCAAAAAAACAATTGCTGGGTTTATTAACATTATTTGTATTGTGGGTGGGGGTTTAGAGTTGTGGATGGGGCATATGTCACATCACTATTCCTGATCCCTGCATGGTAGCAGGGATTAGGCTTTTTAAACAACATGCCAGCCAGCTAATTTCACAATAGATAAGTTGGCAGCATGCTGGCATGTAAATTATTATTACCCTGGACCCTAAATTCCACAGCAATGCTTCAAGCAGTGGCCTAAAATCTTTAACTCAGAGCAGTTCATGGGACAATGGCCCCTTTGTCCCCCTTGCCAGTCCACCCTTAGTACAGTCTATCTACCTATAAACTTTGTAGCCTGGCACTCCAAATGGCGTTGGCTACCTCTTTGCTGTTTAGAGCACGTCCTGCAACTGCAGGCTGTAATAGCAGTCATCATCTATCTGTCAACAAAGAGACCTCTAGGCTTAGAATTCATGAAAGCTAAATGTAGCTACATAAATCTGTACCAGAATTTAAGGATTTATTTCCAGTTGGCATGGCAGATTGCTACAGTAAAAACAGACACATATTATTTGAGTTACATTTTCAAACAAATTAGAGGTTTAAATGGAGAATGTTAGAGGTTATGGAGAGCTGCTTGGATCTTGCAACTAAAAACAAAAGATATTACATTTTTTTTAAAAATAATGTATTAAAATGGAAAAAATGTTTGATTACATTTGCATAGCAAAATACTCATATTTGGGATAGGGCTGCAACAACTAATCGATAATGAAAATCTTTGTGAACAAGTGGAATTTAAACCATCCCTGGCACTTTCTGGCCAGTCGCCATACTGGCGCCAGTCGCTATGCTCTTACACTTGCAGTATGCGGCTGTGTATATCCAACTGGTGTCGGGACACTGAAGACCTAGATCTGCCGCATGCGCAATAAAAGTATGCGTGCTATTCCATCTGGTTTGTCAGCTGGTCAGTTGGGACCTGGACACATAGACCTGGACTATCCATAGAGAACAGACTAATGGAAAATTAAAGAATGCTTAAACAATCCCCATTAGGAGGTGACTCAAATCCCAGGACACATACTAAAGTAACAAGTGCTAACTGCTCAACCTCCTGTACGTTCAATATGTGTTTCTAAAGCACGTGGCTATTTTCAATAAAAAAACACCATTTGTCTAAGCAGATCAATGCAAAACTTTGGGCAGCCAGTAGAGATCAAATTAATTTATCATTTAGGTTTCATTAACCTAAACTAGCTTTGGTTTGTTAGAATGTTATAAAGTAAGTAAGAGATTGCTTCAAAAAGTACAGATGTTTCCGTTAGCTTTAACTATAGCATTTTTAGCAGTGATTGCCTAGATTCTATGCTTAAGGATTTGATTTGAGACAGGAAATCGATTGCAAGCTATAACTTATGAAAGTAACAAAAGGTTGTGTTGATTATTTGACTAACACACATAGTAAATATTTATTTTTATAGATGCAACTATGCACAAAGTAGGTAACGTTTTTACATTTTGACACACCACATTGCTTATTTAATATGCATAGCTCCAGATATAGGCAGAAATCGAGATAAAACAATTTATTTGTAAAAGGCAGTGGCAGCAGAATAGCATTTGGAACGTGAGGAAGCATTTATACACAACATTCCTTCAATATAACCAAAACAGCATTTAATGTTTTTTTTTGAAGAGTAATACAATGTACAACAGCTAAAGCAATGGCTACAAAAAAATGCAGAGCAAATGTTCAGCCCAAGTTATTTTTGTTAGTATATTACTGGATTGACTATGTCAGGCTACATATAAATATGCTTCTCGGTTTTGTAAGTAAAAAAGACATAACTATACCATGATGTATTTTCACAAACAAAGCCGAGCCCCAGTATCCAAGGGGTTTAGAACATTAAATGATTAGCTGATCAGCCTGATCTTTTGTGCAGTGGCATGGCAATGCCTCATGACATTAGATATGTCCTAAGGGGCACCTTACCTAACCTTTAATGGACGTACCAGTAGCAAAGGGGTTATTCCCTTTATGACCAGAATTCTTTTCTTTTTCTATCTTTTGCTTTGTGCTTTTCCTCATTCTAATATACCTTACCCATTAATTTATGTATGTGATGAAAATTAACAGGCACATAGGATAGAAGGCTGGCAAAACAGTAGCAGAGTCTGAGGAGGCTGGCAGACGGCAGGGGAGGTTGGTCATGTTGGCAAATGGCAGCAGATGTACGGACAAACAATGTTGGCCAAGCCCAGGTCATATAAAGGTGAAACAGTTACACAGTACAGGGATAGTTCAAAGAAATATCACAGTCCAAGCCAAAGGTCAAAATCTTGATAATCACAATTAGGAGAGATACAAAGGTCAGTACTGCAGGGCCAGCAAGTACAATGCTCCAGCAAGGTAGCCTGGGAGAAATGCTGTTGGAAGAATAGGCAGGTGCCACATGAGATACAGAATACTGGATAAACTATATAGATATACGTAAAGGAAAATGTATCAATACTGTAGTTTGCTTTTCCTAGCAATACACAATGACAGTATTACAATAGGTATCTTCTGGTACCACAGCTGAGATGACAGGAATAAACTGGTTCTATTCACCAAGAAACAATGTGTGACTAGCTTAGCGCACCGACATTTTTTCTTTTCCCTGTTTGCACATATTTGAGGTTGTTGGCTCCTCATCAGTCTGGTTGCAGCTTGCTGTCCAGGGGTTAATAGGGAGGAGGTTTAATTGCACCTCCCCCAACACATTAATAAGGTTTTGGTAGCAGTATAAACTGTTTTGTGTGCCCACTATGTAGGAGGTGAGAGTAGGTTCTCACCCTATTGAGAGTGTGCCTTGACGTGGCGGGTGAGTTTAATTATGCTTTGGCCAATTCATATAACCAAAACCTCTCATTTATATTATGTTTATATATTTGTTGCCAACTTTATTAGGGTAAGAAGCGCAGACAGTTTTTGTTTTTTGTATACATTGTACAACCAATACACTGTTTTTGCAGCATGCTTACACCTGTTTGGTAGGCCTCGTATTATACATTTGTATTATTTGAGCCTGTGACTAGCTTAGCGCACCGACATTTTTTCTTTTCTCTATTCACCAAGAAGTCAAGTGGTCGGCCAAGTTAAGGGTTAACTCAGCCCATCATTATTATACTAATACAGCTAATAACTCACACCCTCACATGTCTTCTATTAACCAAGTGATTCTCACTCCCCCTTTTCTTTATCCTGTGCTCTCCAGGATCCCCCTGCATAAGCAACTCCATGAAAAGGGACCACATAGCTATCACACACATTAACGTGCATATGATGGCTGGAGTACTCCTTTTAAGCCTATTGTCTTCGACTTATTTCTCACTTTATCCCTCAGTACCTGTTTGAGTTTCCGTTGTTGACTGTTTCTCATTTGTGTTTTTCCCTCCATTTTAAATTTCTATTCTTGGGGAAGTGGCAAAATCAGTAAAGCAGAATCATAACTGCTAAAAATTAATATGAATTTTCTTAATCCAAAAACCCCAAACAATCGGTAATATAATTATATTGCTGTTCAATAGTTTTATGTACAAAAAAAAATGTTCCATTGAAACTAATCAAATGTATCCTTAGCTAATGTACATTGGAATCCAATTTTAATCAAATGTCTATGGAAATTGACAAACTCTGCAGGAGATGTTCTGTATGAAACACTCGCTTGAAGTAACTGAGGTATGAAAATGAATTATTGATTTTTATGGTAAAATGGTTTACCTGATTTTTATTGTCTAACTCTGGGAACACTATTTACAGACTTTTATAATGTACAAATAAATGGCTTTACTTGTATTTACTCCAAAATGTTTTACCTTAAAGAAAAGTATTTCTTAATGTTTAACAGTATTTTGAAGTTAGAAAAACAACCAGACAGAGGGCTTTAAAATGTAAAGGTTCCCTGGAGGTTTTCTAAAACTATTTCAGAAGTCATATAGTACAGCAAATATAACACACGTGGTACATATTGAAAATGCTATTGCAGTGGCAGTAAATAAACTGTTAATACTGAATAAAATGTTAATATCAATAAAACACCAATATAAAGCTGCTTCTGAATATAACCTTCAGTCAAAACAGAATGTTTGTTAGCTAGTCCATATTTAAAGAGGGTTGATAGGCTCCATATGCTAACCACTATAATATTATGGTTATTTAAATCCAAATAATTCTTACTTGAAATCAGTAAAAAAAAAAGTGCATAATATTTTTTGAAACCAGTAATAATATAATAACTGTCAAGGCTGAGGTTCTATCACTGGTGGAATATGCCTGCCATGTTCGGAAACTAAAACAAACATTAAACTTTGCATCCTAAATGTCTGCAATGGAGGAAAGGTCTCTGCAAAATAGCCCTGGGGAATAATGATTCCATATCCTCGAGACGAGGACTATTTTAAGGATATAAGGAAGATATTACTTGCTTTGTAATAGATTGTCTAATGGCGAATTAATATCTTGTGACCAGGTTCTTTTCCACTGATAAGAGCTGTTGGAAATATGGGCCACCTTTTTTGGGGGCATCTGGCTACTACTGTTCACCTGTAAACAAGTGAATGGGCAATCTAGAGTCATATGTCTATTACCATATATCTGAGTCTAAAAGCAATTATATGGTTAGTATCCAGTGGTATTTATCGAAGCACATGCACATTCAAACTGACAATGCTTGCAAACTATCTCCAACAAAAAAAATAAACTCTGTAAGTGGAAATAAACAAAAAGAATACAAGAGTGGCTGCTGGGCAATCCCGTCTGTGTTTCATCATGATAGGCACACAACGCAGGGGACTGCACAGAGGTGATTCATTGTTCTGATTGAGTTCTGTGCAGCACATGCAGTGTCTGTCGCTGTGTGACAGCTCTCCTGAAAGGCAGCATTCTGGAAAGCCTCAGGACCTAAGACACACTGGCTTACCGCAGGAGAAATTACTATGTGTGCGCCCGTACCTGTGGTTATGTGAATCACTGTATCTGCCTGGGAGCACTCACAGAGTACTTAAAAATACATTCTTCTTTAGTGGGGCTTTCAAGGAGAGTAAACATCTTGGTAGAGCCAGGTCTTGACCATACATCTTACCACACCCCTAGGATAAGAAGAGTCCTTTTTGGCATTTAAAATGTTGAGATTCATTTTTTTGTGAAAAAAAATATTTATTTTACTCCTATGATGTCTCAGTCCTTGCTTCACACAGATAGTTGTAAAATACATGTTGTTCTGCACTACTAAAAAAGCCTCACCTAAGACATAGGAGATCATCAAAATCATCAGTTTTGATACCTGGTGCTGCCAAAAAACCTATAGAAGCCTTGGGCAGCTATGAGGGAGTTTATTCATTCATTTTTAGTTCAACTTAAAGCTCAACTTAAAACTGGAAATCGGAATCATTTCTAGGCACAGCATACCCAGGTACCCAGTTGTTGTAAAGGGTTGCAGTCTATAGCTAAGTCTTTCTTAGCACAGGTCATGTTTTCTACTTAAATCTTATTAACATTGAATTTAATTAGACACATTATATGTGTTGTATTTCAGTATTTTAGGGATACAAACTTCATAACCATAAATAAGGACACAAATGAAGAAATATCACTCATGCGGGAATAACATTTCTAGCTCCAGTTGACAGCGCTTTGAAAAAGATTTACGCTGTTGCTTGAGATCCTTGTATTGCCTGTGATCATTAAAAAGGCTTATGCTTAGGTGCCATAAAATAAAAAGTGATAGCTGATATATGGTGCTTTTTTGTAAGAAAGAGAAAGATTATAAAATACTGGGAATATCATTAAAAAACACATCTATCACAGTGTCAACTTTATATCAGTCAGTGAGAAGGATATAGTGATTTGTAAGAGTCTCATAAGGGCCGTATATCATTAAAGTCTACAGAACAGATTTACATTTCGTTACCCTGAAGCAAAAAATTATTGTAGAGGAAAAAGTAAACGTTGGGCTGCATGGCAGATGGGGAAGTAAATGTGTTTTTCATCCAATCAAGTGCTACTGGATATTTCTGTGTTTGTAAAATACAGGTAATGTTATTTTATAAAATATGATATATATATATATATTTTTTTTTTAATATAAAATATATATATAATATATATATTATATATTTAAAATAACATTACCTATAATATATATATAACTTTTCGTTTTCAATAAGTAATTGGACTTAATTCTCTCCAGCTTATCATTTAGCCATTAAACTAGCTTTATATATTTTTGTAATCCGTTTTTACAAAGTTCGGTCTAAAGGTAGACCAAAAAATTAAAAATAGCAGAAACCCCTAGGAAACATTCACAGGAAAATAATGATTTTCTGTCAAGCGTTTGTGCATTGATGTCATGTAACGTGATGTTTGCAAAGCACACAAAGGAAGTAAAGAGTTGTTACATGCCTTGTGACAAGAGCAAGTGGAAATTCACAGTTTCCACAGTACTGTTGCAGGATTCACTATTTCTACAGGCGTTACCGGGGGACAGAAGAGTTTTATATTAAATGTAGAGAACTCTAGAAGAAGAGATCAGATTGATTAAAAAGCCACTTTATAGCTTCCATCACTAACGCAGCTAAACAAAAGAGATAGTTGAAGAATTGACTACTCAGCAGAAAATGAATTTGTCACAGCAAAAACAATATTTCTTTTATTTTCTGAGACCAAATAGTTGTTGTTTCTGATATTTAATCCTGTCAGTTTAGATATGATAACATATTTTTTTTGGTATGCATTAGAGCCGATAAGAGTTAGTAGAGTAGAAGTCAGTTTTATTTTGCATTTTAACCAAGGGTGTTTTAATAATACTTTCTCTTTCTTAATTATGTATCCCCTCTTGGGCATATTTTGCAAAACATCCAATCTAACACAGTTGACATCATCATATGTCATATTTTAACATTAATAGTCCTGTTCAGTGGCTCACGGGTCCAATTGACCAACCTTGTCTTCCATGTTTATATATAAAATTGAGACTTCCCTTAATAATAGAGAGAATGCTTTTGACCTCTCAATGTCTGATCGGCAGCATCTTCTGAAACAGAAATCAAGTGTTTGCCAATTGACAAGCGACAATCTCACATAGATTGCAATTGAAAACTAAAAGCAGTTGATATATTTTCTAAGCTAATGAATCTGGATCAAGATATAATAATTTATATATTTTTTCTTCATTGAAATGTATGCAATTATTAGTACTGAATTACTTGTAATAAATGTATTGCCAGGACTGACTTCCACACAAGGTGTGGAAGCATACTTGCAAATGCAAAGTATTTTCAGTGGTGCTTAAGGCACAACTCACATTGCTAATTAACTTTTAGCTAGTTTTCCTGAGGATGGTATTGCAGAATTCCAGAAAATGTATTAAACCTTTGAGACAACAAACCCTATGCTGCACAATGCACATATTTCCATTATAATATACATCCTGCTAGATATGTATGTATTAGGTCCTTGTTATACTTTATTCTTTTGTATTTAAACCTGTTCCTTATGCCATGTAATAAATACTGAGAAAACAACATGTGTTTTATTAGGTGCTCTACTTTGAAAATATATTAAATGTAGAAATATTCAGAAAGTATTATTTGCATGCAGAATACCATTATCCTTTGTGGTTTGAAAATACCAGATGTTCTAAAAGAAAATAATAAGGCATATCTAGAATTCTGCCTTCCTCGTGGAACATGTGGGTCCACTTTCAGCAAAATCTCTACTATCCAGCTGGGTAAACACAATTAAGTTCACAATAACATATAAAAAAAACAGAAAAAAAACCAGTACATCAGCTAGTCATCCATGAAATTGATTTTTTAATAACAAGTATCTGTTGCTTTATATAAGCCAAATACCTAATTCTAAGCAGCAATAAGAGCACATCATTAACTGTTTTTGTTAAATGAAGCACGAGAAGATAAAAAAAGAACCCTTCTAAAATATTATGATCCCCAAAGTTTATTCAGTGTCTACTTACCTAATACTGAGAATAACATTTTGGTTCTTACATGTTATTCAACAAGTTTAATTTTAGATAACTTAGAGCAAAATGTGAAATAGCCGTCTTTGTTTCCCGCTCAAGGGTCACGAAAAGCAAATTCCTAAATACTGCCCATACTGTAAAATATGATTTTAGTGATAATGCTTTTTAAACACATCTAATAATACTGTCTTTAGAAGAATATTAACAGACAACTATAATTTAATGACAATGAAAAATTGGACATTATTCTCAAGGTCAGAGTGTTTAGGAGCAGCAAATTGCTTCAATTAGTGTGCCGCCTTTAGTAGTGCTCAGCACAAAGTCATGTAAACTATCTATTCTAATTTACTGAAGCGCTGGATGCTGTAAGTCAAGAACCCTCCAGAGGGAAAGATGGTTTCTAATATAAAGGCTGCATACTATCTGCATGCTTTCCAAAGGGATACATTTTTTAAAAGTAATAAAACATTCTTCTGAAACTGATCATCTTAATTTCTCTGTGGAGATCTGGTAATAAGTGACCACAAGAGAGGAGACAGATCCAAATGAGGCTTGGAAATAATGGAAGGATACCTTATGTTTTATAGGTGAATGGAACATTATGCAGTCATTACATGGAATTTAATCTAAGTGATCATTGGAGATAATTGATCTTAGAGATATCCACTTCATATCCAAGTTACATTTTCATATTGTTAATACTTAAATAAATGTAAACATAGTTTCAATACGGTTGTATCAATGAAGTAAATATATTGATGGACACCATAACATGTATGTTAACCTTAGTGTAAAATTATATAGTGTTCATTTTTCCCCACTATTGTAGTAACACTACAGAATCTGCTGGAGGTCTATAAATAAATGTATTGTAATAAGTACGCTAAATATTTCTCCATAAAGTGCTATATCATGAAAGGTAGCTTTCAGAATCAAGGCTTTTATTTGGTCTTGTTCCTTCCTGTATCTGACAGGTTAGTTTGTCGTTATAGGCAGTCATGTAAGATTTGGGTTTATTTTTTCCTATTCCTGTGTATAACACCTCACTTTGAGTCTTTATGGCAGTCCAATGAAGTCCTTTCTGCTATAGACTTTCATTAGTCAGAGGGTGCCTTTAGGAGACATTCTCTTGTTTACCAGAAGTATGATAATCAGTCTAGTGTTTCGTCAATTGTACTAAGATAACAGAACACATGACAAATATTCTACTGTCTAAAAAACCATTATATAATGTAAAAATAAAATTGCCTTAGAGGCACACAGTCATTTTAATAAGAGTGAACATGGAGATTGCAAGTGCTTTTTTATGAAAGATAAGTAGCTTTTGTCTAAACTGTGGTGAAACCTGATATAATCTGTGGTGCCTCTGGACTCTCTCTGGCACTCAAGATGAACCATTTGTCTATAATGCTCTATACATGTTTTCTTAATGGGGAACTCCCACCATTAGTATGTTTTTTGTTTTAATACAGTTTAAGGAATGTGTATATGCTCTAGCTATGTTATGTTACACAAACATCCTCAAGACAAACATCCAGACACCTATTTATACTGCCTTGTGGCAGAACATCTTAGCCTTAAGCAGCCAGATACTGACACACTGACCAATAAATGTCGATGGAGGTAGGGGCTTCTTTAGTGTTGCATTGAAAGTCAACCAAATCATAACATAAGGTATAACAATGGCAGCCCCAGGTTTGCAGGTAAAGGGAGTTTATTGAAACACAATTTAAAAAAAGCTTGGTGTTCTTTAATGCTAGACTACATGACTGTATTCATCAATGTGTTTAGTCCTAAAACACTGATATTTTATTTTCTCTTCACCAGGTGCCATAATAACTGAGGCACCCAATGGGCCAGGTAATGCTTGTTACCTGACATAGCGGTAGTAGTGTGGCAGCTCCCACAGAGTGTGCAAGTTCCACTGAAGATAAGGGCTCTGAGGGAAGTAAGGATGAGGGAGAGCAGTGTATTAATGGCTAGGAAAGGGGAAAAAAAGAGGAAGAGAAGACTGTGCATGGTTGAATGTGTCTTTAGTGTGAGAGCGAGTATGTCTATGTAGGTGTAAATGTATGGTGTTAGAGTGTGCATGTATTAGTGTATGGTGTTTGAGAACGTGTATATGTATGTGTAAGTGTATGGTGTTAGAGTGTATGTTACTGTATGGCATTAGTTAGTCAATGGTGTTAGCATACATGTGAACAACCAGTGGGATGGAACAGTAAGCAAGAGCTTTCTTTTGGTTTGGTTTATGACCAAACAAACATACAGAATCTCCATTGTTTTCAACTAGGCTAGCAAATTAGTCAGGATATCATCGTTATTTAAAACATAGTTCAACATAATATATAATCCTATTTATGAATCTGTCATAGTGATACTATCTGCCCACTTAAGAATTAATTGGATATTAGGGTAGAAATAATTATTTTTCAGCTGTACATTTTTATTATGGGTGTTCTAGAGATATTGTCGCACACTTATCCATTAACCTTACTGACCAAGACATTAAGATAATTAATCATAATCACAGACCGGTGCAAATTAATTCTAAAGGCATATCATTCAATACAGTACAAAACAAAAAGCTGTGCAACCTTCTGACATATGAAATTATTGCAATATATGTATTTGTAGACTACTGGATCTTTGGTGTGTCACTGGCCTTATAATTTCAACATGCGCTAAATATTATCCTGATAATAAAAACATTGCAATGATTAAAATATTCAAATGTGGCATTAAAATAAGTCAAATTTATGCCATGTGTAATATTGGAAGTATTTTATAGCCAGAAAATGGTAAGGTTGTTGAAGGATTAAATGTTTATAGGGGTACCTCTACAGTCAATGCATGATGTTCAATAAAGGGCATGATGTCCTTAACCTTTGTAGCGCCAATGAGCTGCAGACTCTCATGAATTAATCTCAGTGCTCAGGGAGAGGGGTAGATTCTGGAAAATGCAAAAAAAATGTTTCGGAAATCTTGTTTCTGAAAAAGAGGGCATGATTTCAGTATTGAATGTGGCCGGGGTATTTATGCTTGTGGTGACAACTTAATGAGTTCAACTTAATGTTCTATCAGGATGCTGAATGAACCATGCATGCACTCCCATTGAAGACATAGGTGGCAAAATTGTGCCACACATATATTTACATTTTTACTCTCTTTGGATAAACCTGTGCTGTGTTTGCATTGTTAATTCACCACATTAATAGATACTGTATCTGTTTGTAGAAAAGATCAAAAAGGTTTGCTCATATTTACCAAGGGTGCCAATATTAGTGGAGGGCTCTGTGTGTGTGTGTGTATATATAATATAATCGTATTGAGGTTGAAGTACTATAAATATTTTATTTTGTGTTTTTATTTAGCATGATTTTGACATAATATGGTGGCTACAATATCTTCCATGAATCACATTCTTCATGTCAACCACATTAATCTCCCTAACCATATTATAATTACATTTTTAATGGTTGTTCTTCTGTATACGATTATTGCAGTCAATTAATCTAAATCAAAATAAAACAATGTACAAGCATTTTTTTAATTTATGATGATTAAATGCAATTTAGTGAAACAGGGCGTATGATACATGCGTTAAATGGCCAATGTGGTCTACATAGCAGAACTTAAATGTCCCCCGTTTGCGTATTCTTTGATAGTTTCTTTCTCTGCTTTTTGATCCATAGATTTAAATAAGCAGAACGTTGTATGTTAGCTTGGTATTACTTTCATGGATGTTAAAAATAAAACACAACCTTGCTTAATGAAACGGCAGGAACTTGTCAGCAATTACTGTATCATTTTTGCTTTCAGGCAAAAGACCTGCTGTTAACTTATCACAAATTCTTTTTCTCAGTTTCCCGTAATTTAAGTATCTTTTGGAAATCTGCCAAAACACATGAAAAATTCTATTTTTGGTGTCGTTTTCTAATTCTGAAGCCTTTTCGTTTGTACGGTATGTCCTTTTAAGTTTGACGAACATGTTCTATAATGAAACGGTACCTTACAGTGGACACTTTTTAAAATATGTGTAAATGCTGTGTGCAAAATATACATGCATCCACTAATCTATAGCTGTAGAATTTATCAAAAGTTTGTGAATTTGTAAACACTGCAATGTTTAAGGGTTTTTTTCCCTTCTTATTTTGCAGGAATGCCTTATAACAGTTACATTTTCATAATTTTTTTTATACTTTTCACAACCTAAAACCTTCTACTGATATTCTATTGTCTGTTTAAATCTTTTCATTTTGTAATGCTTCATAACCATACCTGGGAACTCTCTGGCTACCGACAGTCCCGCAGATATCAGTGGTTGGTCCCACCAAAGTTGTGGGAAACATTCCATTTTTTGGAGGTGAATTGGACAGGGAGTGGGGTGTGCCACAACGTCACTGCCATGACCCAGAGAAATGGCGCCTTACCCGGAGCCTCCAGGTGAAACCCGGAGAGTTCCCAGGTATGTTTGTAACAGGACAAGACATCTTACATATAGGCCTCCTGCAGATGAGTGGACTCAAGCTGTGGTACCCTAAATATGTATAACATTTTCCAAAAGTAACTTAGTAAACAAACTAAGTAATGTAAAAGCAAACAATCTTTTATACCTTAATCAATTTTTAGCACAAGACTTTCATCCCACGCTCTTGTACTGTTTTACATTTTCTTTGATTCTGAGAAAAAAAAAAGCCCTACCCATATCCAATTATTAGATATTCTGCACATGTAGATCTATTAGTATGTATATCTGGTCAAATCTACGGTTTTTGAAAAGATAAATCATGATTGTGACTAGAATTGTTAATACATAAAATCTGGTATTTTACTGTGCAAAGATGATACAGAATTGGTTTGCTTTCTCATTCGTGTATTGAAATATTAAAAATGTATGCATTTTTCTCAGAAAGGAATATTCTCTCCTACTATTGCAAAAGACATGATTAGCTCCTTCACTTGTTCAATATGTCATCTTATTGATCCTTCGAATGATATTTTACAATTTCATGTAATGTGTTTGAAATGTCATATTTAATGTTATTTTGGAATAAACCATTTCAGTTGTTTGTCATATACACACGTTTCAAGAAATCCCCTGGGATCCCCTGGACTGTTAGGTAATGGGGGACTATGACTCCTGGCCTAGATGGGCAGCTAAGGGCATGCCAGCAATTCTGCTATTGGGTACGAGGGCATTAATGTTCCAATAATGTATTGGGACTCTTGATTTACCTGGATGATTTTTAATAGGTAATGTATTTTAACACTGTTATATGAATGTAATACAGGTGTGACCAACTGCCTCATCGGCCTTTACGTCTCATGTCCTCATTTTGGGGTAGAGGGGTTGAAGGCAGTGTAGAAGTCTAGGCCTGAGCAGCCATGTAGGAAAGATCATATGTGGTTTTCAAGAGCTAATCTAGTTTGAAAGTAATGAGAACTTTAGAGTTGTATGTCAATGAATAATAATCATCTAAAAATTGTAGAAAGAATTCCTGGCTGCCTGTGATCCCAAACTCCTAATCTACCTTTGCTATATAGATGAGATTCTTATCATCTAGCAAAGAAGAACTTGTTCAGTTCCACAGAAACTACAAGAACTTTCATTCAATAAAACGGCAACTCTGTTTCCTGGACACGACAATTAGCGTCAAAACACCATCAATCAAATCTCCTTATACTGCAAACCAACAGACAGGCCCAGTTATCTCAACAGCAACAGCTTCTACTTGGAACACACAAAAATATCTATAATCTACAGCCATAAGATACGTTTGTACTAATCCCAGAGACAGAGATGAACTCCTCAAAGACCTCAGGAAGGATTTTATTGGGCAAGAATACAATACTAAATTGATAGATGGCCAAACAAAGAGAGCAAAAACCATACAGAGAGAGGCACTCCTGAAAAAGAAAGAACTACAGAGAAATGATTTGTGGTCACTTACATCCCACAGCTTGAGGTGCTACGCAAAATAGCAAAATAAGTTCAAACAACAAAATATATATATGAGAAGCTGAAATAAAAACTCCAATCCATTTTGTTGCAGGCAGTCCCCAAACAACTGGTAATAATAAGTGCCCTATATAGACCAACAGTGGATTGCACTTCCCTGTCTCTGGTGTAACACTTGCGCACACATAAACGCTATTACAAACTGTTATAAATGCTATATAAATAAAAGATAATAGCGTATTTGCTCGATTATAAGACGACCCCCCAAAATCCGAATATTAATTTATGAAAAAAAGAAAAAGCCTGGATATAAGACGACCCTATAGGAAAAAAGTTTTACCAGTAAATGTTAATTCATGTAATCCTAAAGCTAGGATTGAGAAAAATATTTTGTTTTTCAACCTGCCCCC
>VKOC01000002.1:33225907-33249100 GCA_009364415.1 Spea multiplicata | reverse complement strand
ATAAAATTCGGAGGGCTTTTTGCATAAATGAAATTCATTGTAATTCACCTCGTTCATGCGGTCATTTACTCCCCCCACGCCTGTCACAAATACTTGGCTTTACCATTTGATTAAAATTGTATATACTGGTAAAACACATACAATGGATGATATGAGATGATAAGAAACATATATAGCAAAAATTACTTCAAAGAAGAGAAATATAAAATTTGAGATATATGATGCATAAAGAGTGGGGAGTAACTCATTGAAAAGGGCTGGAGCAGAGGCGTTGTCTAGCTTTCTAACAAATGAAGCATAAGCCCATAGCAGTAATGCAAATGTGTGTATATATATAGTAGTTAACCCCCCACCTGCTATATGTACTGTATTTTTAAGTGCACCATGTTTATCTACGGTATATTTACCTGTATATATGACAACATGTGTAGACATATACATTCCCATCCCTATTTTCATCACTGCATTCCTGTTCCCTGTGAGCACTAGCATCTTTTTTTCTTTTCTTCTGTGTCAATTTGTCTTTAGCAGTGCTAAACCCCCCCTCAAAATTCCCTACTAAGAAAATGTATGACCCTCTGGAGGGACACATACTTTTACAACATCTCACCCTCCCTTATCAGATCTGGGTAGTAAGCCCCCCTCCCCTGCCACACAACATTAAATTCTATGTGTCGTTTTACTCAGAAATGTTTTACACTTGAGAAGAGCTCCTGAAAGCTTGTCATTCCAAGATTCTGTTAGTCCAATAAAAAAGGTATTATCACAAGATACTTATTCCATCTGTTATTATATATATATTTATATATATATATAAATATATATAGTATATATATAAACATTTGTAGCAAAAGCATGTATGTAATCAAAATGATTCTTTGTATAAATAAAACACAAGAAATCAAAAACAACCTTAACGCAGGAAAGGAACACATACATGCATAATGGAACATATTATGCCCGGAATAGGAGGAACACATTGATTCACATTTGACATACCAATCTCTATTGTTTAATGCATTATATAAGTTAGACTTTACTTACTGTTGTGTATGAAGGGTAGTAATGGGAGAGAGAGAACATATGTTCCAAAAAAGCAGAAACTATTTGCACAATGTATGTGCTAAATTTTGTTACAATGGATTGTATGGTGTTGTTCCACAGAGCCCCTGAGGAAGTTAAGTTTTAACGAAACGCGTAGGGCGCAAACTACACCACTGCGTATATTGAATATTAGTTTATTATTAATTTATGCGGAGTTACCGGGAGGAGAGTCTCAAAAATAGTGACTTACCGCACTCTGGAACAGAGGGGAATGCCTGAGCACTACACATAAAGCATATATGTACTGAGATTTTTTAAAGAGACAGAATTCCACTGTTTTGTTCTGTTTGTCCTTTCTTGCATATGTCCACCCATGTCCCTAAGGGAGTCATCCAGTCTGGCTTTACCAAGAGAGCTATTTTTGTATGTTGAGATATTCTGTTTTTTACTGGCTATACTTCTTAGGATTTGAGGAGTCCTTGCAGATATCCACTTTAAGGAGAGTATTTTGGTCTATTTTTTTGTATATACTATAATGAACGGGCTCTGGTGGGCTGCTGGACCCTGGGCATGTACTCATTAATGTGATCCTGGGAGCAACATGTGAATAAAACATGTCATGTGTATGTGAGGACAACAAGGTGGCAACCGTAATAATAATAATAATATAATATATACACCCATCAGCCATAAAATTATGACTGCTGAGAGGTGAAGTGAATAACACTGATAATCTTGTTATCATGGCACCTATCATTGGGTGGGATAAAGTGTGATGGCTAAATGACGGGGCTCCCAGTCTGCAGTGGTCAGTGCCTATAAAAAGTGGTCCAAGGAAGGAAAAGCAATGAACCAGCATCAGGGTCATGGGTGGCCAACGCTTATTGATGTATCTTCGGGGGGGGGGCGAATGCTGGCCCATGTGGTCAAATTAAACAGACAAGGTACTGTAACTGGTTCTGATGGAACGGTGTCAGAACACACAGTTCATCGCGGTTTGTTGCTTATCGGCAGACCAGTCTGGATGCCCATGCTGACCCCTGTCCACTGCCAAAAGCGTCTACAATGTGCACCTGAGCATAAGAAATGGACCACGGAGCAATGAAAGTAGGCGGCCTGTTCTGATAAATCATGTTTTCTTGTACATCAAGTAGATGCCAGGTGTGCATGTGTGTCGCTTACCTGGAGAACACATGGCACCAGGATGCACTATGGGAAGAAGGCAATCCGGCAGAGGCAGTGTGATGTTTTGGGCAATGTTCTGCTTTGTAATCTTAGTTCCTGATGTGGATGTTACTTTGAGATATAACACCTACTTAAGCGTTGTTGCAGACCTTGAAACCCTGTATTCCCTGAAGACAGTTGGTCAATAGTTATGGCTAATCTGTGTATATTTTTAAAAGGTGCCCCAATATCCTTTAGTCCTAACACTACAAGTAAAATTACCGTATTTTTTTTAAAAATGAAAAACGTTACTACCCTTAAACCAGTAGTACTAAAAAATCAATACAGGCTAATATGTAAGCGATCGATGTGTCCCTCTAGAACATAAAAGCATATGTATGTGGGGTACTACTCTAATCAGTAAATATTGCCGAACATAAATTGGATCATTGGTCAGCAGTGGCATCTACTGTGTAGAGAAAATTGCACTTATATTGTGTCTTTTATTTGAGTATGTTTTACATATTAACAATGTTACATTTTAGGGATTTTAAAAGAAAGACCTACTTGTATGGATAGATGAAATATGGAAAAGGGGAATTGTGGTTTAATAAATATATAGTATAGTAATGACAAAAAACCCTCTGGTCTTTACTGTATGAGAAGGGCTTGAGAGGCTTTCTCTGTTTCTATGGCAAAACCATACCTAGGAAACTTGACAGCTAAATTACCCAATGGTCTCCCTTTTCCCTTGCAACACAAGACCCCGGCCTCAAAGCTTCTGCTGCCAGCTGATCTGGGTTTGGGGCAATTATTTTAAAATAAGGGGCCAATTACAGATACAATAGCGGTATTAACTCCTAATACCACATTATAATTTCATAACGGCCCAATGCAAAATTCATACCTTACTACTACTAATATCAAAGCACTATTGTTTGGTAATATTGTGTACAGGAAAAAAAAAATATAATATTGGAATTCTTTTCAGTTTTCTCAAAATAGAGTTGGATGGCTAAGAACAAAATGTTTATTGAGCATTAAGAAGAAGGAAGTTGCAATCTATATTTACCTGGCTAATTAACACAGACTCTTGAAGTCTGATGAGGCAAGAGATAATAAAATAATGGAAAGTTGTATATGTCCAAACCTGGAATGTATGAAAAAAATGGTTGAAAAAGATTAAAGCAAAATTAGCGAGGAATATATTAAGCACAGTTTAAATGTAGACTTATTAGTATGTTATCCTGGGTGTCTGCTATTTTATAACCAGGAATGGAATGGGTGCATTTTTTCTGCATGAAATGGTTTCAACTGAGATAACAATCCTATAATTACATCAGCCTTTGAAAACACAAAAACCCCTCAAACTATAAATTATTTCAGACACTTAATAGAACCCTTTATTTGTGTTATTCATGCAAATGCAAATGTACCCTCAATTCTTTAAAAATGTTTTACTGGGGAAAATCATTCATCTCCTCTTAAGCTTTTAGTTGTTTTGGTGAATAATATATCTCAATCGTATAAATGACATTACAATAATATACAATAAAATTAGGGGTGGGTTGGTACACAAATACTTTAATACTATATACTAAAAATAAAAACAATTTTGTCTTGATATATATATTATGTATATATCATATATATATATATATATATATATATATATATATATATATATAAAATGTGTGTGTTTTGTGTGAATCAGAGAGAAAACCACAGTATCCAAACATTCTGCAACCGATGTACTAGGAATAGCTAGGTGATGTCTCTGCCTCATAATGTATAACAAATAAATACACAAATAAACATATATATCTGCACATTTATTTCATTATTCGAGATTGCCCATTTCAGGTTGGAATAGATCACTGAGATTCCAAAAATTAAAACTCATTTGTAACCTTCAAAAAAATCTGTACCAACAGAGAATTGTGTTTTACACAGTGTAAATATATTTTCTAACCATCATGTTATAGACCAAGTCAACCAGGGGCATAACTAGAAGCCTCAGGGCCCCAGTGCAAGAATCTGTTAAGGCCCCTCCCCCAAAAAAACATGATTTTGCTTCTCACACTATCTACCCCTTCTCATACTATCTACCCCCTCGTCTCACACTATCTACCCCCTCTCCCCACACCATCTACCCACTCTGCCCCTTCTCATACTATCTACCCCCTTTTCACACTATTTAACCCTTTCCCCCTGTTCTTACACTACCACCCCTCTCCCCCTTCTCACACTATCCACCCCTCTCCCCCTTCTCACACTAGCTACCCCCTCTCACCCCCTTCTCAGGCTATCTACCCTCTCCCTACCCCCTTCTCAATATCTACCCTCTCCCTTCTCACTATATACCCTCTCCCTACCCCCTTTGTATGTCACTTACCGTGCAGTCCTGTGCTGGGAGCGCGAGGCCTCACACTCCCACCACTGCAGTCGGGTCAGCGCTGAGGCAGGTTGCGGACGGGAGCAGAGAAGACAGAAGGATGCCGAGCGGTTGCTGAAAACGACCGTTCGGCACCCCAGACTGTCAGAACTCCTGGGTCCGGTCGCAGTCGCGACCTCTGCGTCCCTGGATGTTCCGCCACTGAAGTCAACCCAATACAATCCAGGCATGTATTTGACAGGATGTTTTCCGTCTGCTATTTTAGGCTGGAAAACCTATATATTTATACCCATGCATATTATACTCAGAGTCAGAGCCATCTTGTTTTCCTTAAAAAAAAATTTAATTTTATATTTTTCTTTATCACATACTGAAAACAAAAACGTATTGAGGAAACCAGCTGTTTTATCAAATATGTCTATATTCATTTTAAGCCCCAGCAGTAATAAGCAATGAGAAAGTTTAAGAAGCAAAAATGTGATTCCCGCAGACTTACTATATTGCTAGAGAACTGAAACTGATTAATAACTGAGTACGTATTGTATACTAAAGCAAGTTATAATCTTTGATTTTCCTATTATATTCTTTTTTTTTTTTAAATATACTGTTCTTCTCAAGGATAAATCCCTTGTGGATATGAATTAATTTTATTAAAATTATTCCTTAAACCAGAGCACCCATTGGCGGTATATAATGGAAGCACATTTTTTGGAAATGGTCTATTCAATTCTAATTATAGTAACCAGAATCTGTGAATCTGATTCGAAACATTAGGAGGATATTATGGTAATAAACCTTGTCTTTAAAAGTTTATGTCCAAGACAGAGGTGTATGCATAGTTCATTTTGGGCTCTCTAGATTATTTTTACTACTTTAATTACTTCATATTTGCTATCTATATTATCTGTATGTTTACTATCTTGTCCTGGATAAGCATTATTTTATGGCTGTTGCCTAATGTTAAGAAAACAATTTTTTCATTAAACCTGGATTGATGTCAACAGGTCTTTATATCAAGGATCATCTGGACACCAGCAACACGCGGTAGTAAATATAATGATATATTTTTATTTTAATAGAGGTGTTAAATGATGTTAAAATGATGGCGCTTGATGGGGATTGGGCCAAGGTCCTTCTTCTCACCCATAAGGGAGCCACCTCCTCTAAACTCCAGGAGAGGTCCTATAAGTTACTTACCAGATAGTATAAGGTTCCGGCGGAGCTTCACCATTTCCTGCCCCATGTTCCGCCGCAGTGTTGGAGGTGTGGTACGGGCGTCGGCACTTACCTCCATATATGGTGGGACTGCCCTCTGTTGCAGCCCTTTTGGTTGGTTGTTGAAGTGGTGCTTCGGGTGATTGTGGATCCAGTTTTCCACCTCACCCCAGAGGTTGTCCTCCTTCATCACACACGGTCGAGCCTGGGATCCTATAAGCGCTCTCTGACTATCCAACTACTTAACGCGGCCAGGGCTACTATCCCTAGGTTTTGGAAACAACCTATTACTCCTCCGATCTCTGCTTGGCTTTCAAATGTTAACTTTCTGTGTCAAATGAAGGATCTGGTGATGTCCTCTCGGGGCTTTGGTTATGTCAATGGCCTGAAGTGGCTGCCTTGGCGAGACTTTCTTAGCTCATCTACCTTCCAGGGAATACTGACGGGTCTTCATCGGCTCTGGATCCTGCCAAGTTTATATCTTCGGATCTATGCTGTGTCTGACTCTTTCCTGTTTTGCTCTCGCGTGTGTACATTCTCCAGTTACAGAATTGCTCCACAGGGTGCTTCTCTTCTTCATGTTTTACGTCCATTTCTTTGTTTCTTTTCGTTTCTCAGTCCGTTTTGCCCGGTTCTGGGTTATTCATTTCTCAGCTTCTTCACCTGTGAGGTACCCTATCTCCCCAGCCTATTCTCACTTGCGAGTATTTTGGCTGTACGTGCTAATGGTACATACTCAATTTATATGCCTTTTATGATCTTTTTATGCTGTGCCTGATGGTTGTATTGTCTCTTGTCATGCTCATTCCACCACGCATGTGTATATTTTCTACAGCATTTTTTTTTTACCTCCGGTGTTTCTACTGTACTGTTTTTATTTCTTATTCAATAAACTGAGAATTGTCAAAAAAAAATGATGGCGCTTGTGGTGATCTCCCCTCCCCTGATTGGAACATTAGGGAGAGTACATCACCACAGGTGGCGCCATTTTGGTTAATGTTTCGGCCAGGTTATATTTGCAGAGATGTGGACGAAGATAGAAGATAAAGATGCAGAAGGGGTCGGCGGAAGCTGTCGGTAGAGAAGGTAGGGAAACATTAAGAGAGAGTATGAGAATAAGAGTTGGAGTGAATGTGGGCAACGTTTGGCAACAAATTTCGTTCCCCAATCGAAAATGCCTCTTAATTTTTGGCCACATCTGAATAAGCAGGGAATACAATTTGTTACCTGAAAATGAATGGGCCAAAAACTAACCAAAATATTTGTCCAAATAATTTCTGGCCCATTTGCACATGCCTAGTTTCATACAATAAAAGGATAAAATGAATCTTGCCCTATTAAAATTAGACGTTTATTTTTACAGAGGAAGAAGACAAACAGTTATTGCAATGGGATTTCGAAAGAGATTTTGGGGCATTGTGCATTAATGCAATTGCTTTAAATTTCATAGTATTCTAAATTTCATTCTACATGTACAATGATCTAATCCCCAATAAGTAGCATGTAGCATCATCAGGACCTTCAGTAAGTTGGTTCCTGAATTTCAATGTGAGATCACAGGGCAGAATGCTTTGTATCAGGCATCACCTTCCACAAGATATTTTTAGATAGGAAATTGTGATTGGGCGTCTATGCCTCTTCAATGATAAAAATAGAGAGATAGTGTACTCATATACTTTAGATTCTAACCATTATTATAGAATGTCATTTTACAGTAAAAACAATCCATAATCATATCATGCTTTATATCTTTTCTACAAGCAGTTGTTATGGAGTAAAATACGTTTAATATTTTTTTTTAACATTCTTGTTATCATGCATGTGTCCCTACAACAGATATTCATAAAATGCCAGGATTTGTGATCTGTACAATTTTTGTTATCAGATGTGTAGAATTGCTTCTTTTGTGCAGAATAGTTTGAAATTACCTTTCAGCACTGAAGCAGAAGTAGCAATGCTAGAGTGTAAACGGTAAGATTTAAAATTACCTTACCATAATCTTTTGTTCACTCTTTATAAAGATCCTTTAAGGATTACACTTAAAAATAAAAGCTAAAGATGTATTACTTTTGTCAGAAGACTGGTGATTCAAAACACCATTTTAAAATAAGCATTTGCACTAGACACTAGTGACTATCTATCTATCTATTTATCCTGATTTACAAGGCAGCATTGGCTTTTTGGGGGGCACATTCAATACAAACAATTAACCCGGCACTAGATGATCAGAATTTGGGTAGATTACTGTAACATTGTTATGTTTTAATCCTTTATACTTCTCTGCAAGAGGAATAATTGACACATTTAACCTCACCTTCCATTTACTGTTAAGAATAGCAAAATAATGGTGCTGTGCGTGGGTGACCAGCACTGGATGCCGGCTGATTCAGGATCAAATACCTCTTGTGTTTGTATATTTGTTACATGAGGCACCCTTGACTTTTTATATGAAAGAAACCATAGGTTGAAAAGCTTTAGGAAAGTTAAAAATTATGTGTTGCCTAGCAACAGAAAGCTACATCTAGATTTCAGTTGTGATACAGGAAATACCACGCTGTGAAAATATAGAGAAAAAACATTTTTTCAATGATACTTTTTTTTTTTTTTATAATTTTGATGTATAGACAATGTTTTCTATAAGCTAAAAAACATAAAGCGGATACATAGAGTGATAGAATTCATTTAATGTATCTTTTTTAATTTAAATACAAAAAAATCTATCTGCATGCACTTAAGCACAAATGTGACTGCTGCAATTAAATGACAATTATGAATTGTATAACTTTTCTGAAAGAGGGGAATGATTGAATAGGGCATTAACACAATGAGCTATACAACTGTAGTAAAAATCATTACATCCAAACTAAACTGAAGGATATGAGTGGAGTGGTGTTATATAATAGATAATATGTCAATATTACATTATTTTTTGAAACCCAAATGGGTCTTCTTGTCCATAGCTAGATTACCTCCAATGTTGTATTGAGAAATGTAGTTATGGAAAGACATGCTTCCATCATACAAATTGAACCAAATCTAACACATTTTTACAAATTATTGGATAAGGTAATTCATAGGTACATTAAATTGGTTTTATCATTTTGCACCAGAGCTGCGTTAGTACATAACCCCTGATTTCTCTCATAAAAGTGAACGAGAACTTATAAATGTGCTGAAGATGCCCATTGGTACGTTTGAGTTGCATCACACTGTCTTTGACATATATTGAATAATGTGATATAAATAAATGACTGCTACAGAGAAAATTAAAACAGCAAATATCAATCAACCACTTTAGCAGTCATACTCGCTTTTTGTTGGCTCAAAAAGTCAATACAATAAAAGATTTGTCAGTACCATTGTTGTCTACAAACAGCTTATCAGTACCTTATTTACATTCACACAGCTGTACAGTGCCATCTTTATACCCAAGCAGCTAAACAGTACCATATTGGTCCCCCAAACAGGACAAAAATAGCTAAATAGTACCGTCTTGGGGCACCCATAGCTAGCACTCCGGCAAACAGGATCGGAGCTGTGGGGACCCAGGGGCGGATGAGAAATAATTAGAAAGGTGAGACAAATAGGCAAAATGGAGGAATTTGGAGAAGATAGGGAGATATGGGGGAAAGGAGAAGAGATGGGTGAAATGGAAGAAGTGGGGGAAAGGAATGGGGGGAGAGAAAAAGAGAGTATGTGTATTTTGAAAGTGTTTGATCTGTGCTTGGATGTTTGTGTGTAAGGGCTTGGAATGTGTAAGGACAAGTGTGTATGTGTTTAGTTTGATCCATTACTAGATCTGTTTTGGGCCCAAAAGGAATAGAATGCTTAATTCTAACACGTTTATCCTAGGTAAAATATTTTTAGCATTGTTTTTTATGAAGTGGTTTTCAAAATGTCTGCCATGAACTATGTTCCTGCATATCCCTGCCTTGGTTACCAACTAGGTATCTTATATGTGGCAGCAGTCTTGCATTTTTTGATCTCTTCAGAGAAGATGACAAAAACGACCTGCTAACAAACAGGTCTCCCCCACCTGCCAAAGCCCCTTCCCCGTAAAAAATAAAAAGGGATACAAACGTGTAATAGACATGCCAACTCCAACGACCTTCAGATAGTTTAATGTAATATACAAAAATAGAGAAAAATAAAGAATGGAATAATATGCCTTCCACTGGGAAAGACCACTGGGGTCATTATTACTGTTTTTTCCCCACATATTATGCCATAAAAATCACCTTTTTATGTTTACAATAGTTTGAATTTACACGATCATCTTATATGTTGCTTTCAAATTAGGTAAGTTAATTTGTTATATACTATGCTTGTTATGATTTTTGGTAAACTATTTCACTGAAACTATACAAGGGAAAGAAATAAAAGGTCTGGTTTTTATGGCTTTCTGCTCCATTTACCATTTATTTCTGATTTATTTAGTTACAAAGAATTTCTAACACAAACCCATATTCCAAAGATTTAAAGCTCCACTTATTTCAAACAACCCCAGGCCTTGTAGTTATACTGAGGTATTGCATTCACATATGTAGAAATAGTTTACTGAAGATATTGAAACATTTAACATACATGCACTGGTGCTATAATAATACGATTAATGTAACTATAATAATAGTGGATTATACATTTGCAAAATAAATGCATCAAATATTCATGATGGCATTACAGTACTATATTTTAGGCTTTATTTTCCGTATACTTTCGGAAATTTTGATTAAAAATCCTTTTTTTTTTATCATATAACGATTTAGTTGCTAATTCTACTTTCTTTTACTTCAGGCCATGCCTTCTTCTTTTAGAGAATTCCCTGCAGAAAATACTACACCTATTCTCATATACTTTCATTAATCTTTTGGTTTGTGGTAGTTTTTATATTGTTACTGCACTGGCCTATTCACTATATTTTGTTATTTGTTGAACTGATTTATTGTGCATACTTTATACTAATACTGCACACCACATGTAACAGTGCCTGCTGCCTGCTGCCTTTTCCTACCAACAAATAGTCATGCCCCTGCATTATTAGCCCATACATTAAGAGCCAAGCAACCCATATACGAATGTAAGGAAGACACATTAAGAACATATTCTTAGTAAGTTTTGAAGCTGAACATTCCCCTTCACAAGCTGACTCACATGGATGTGTGAAGATCGCTTAAGCAGACGCAGTATTAGAAGATGCTTTTCATACTCTTTTTCCTCTGTGTGTGGGTGTATAGTTAATCGTCCTTGTAACAGATTTTACAGATATCTCAGCCAATTTTTAATTTTGCGTTAATTAATTTTGGGACACGTTTATATTTAGTATTTTATTTATCAGGACATTCCTGTTTGTAATTAGTAATTTATTTTATTTATAAGAACTTACTTAAATGTGATTTGTCTGTAATCCGTTTGTTTTACTATAATGAGATTGCTTTTGCTGGATTCCTTTCCTAGAGAAATCTTTTTATCTACACCTTGGCGTGCATCTCCTTGATAATTGGCAGCTAGTCATCTATAATGGTAGTCTTAGCTGTTTTCATAAAGAGCAGTTGCTGGGTAGCAGATGAGGCATGTGATACAATATTAGAGTCTTATTTTAACATTTGCTTCTTGTATGAATAGTAAATCTGCACAAAATCAGACTTAAAAATGTTTTTTTTATTTTTATTTACTCCAAATTGTGTTTCTTTTTACATACAGTAGGGTCATATTATTGGTAACTCCCAGCAGCAATTAATGGCAGAGTACACAGAGCAGTTAGTCCAGGGTCCTGGGGACACTACGCATCTGGAAATACACGATATGGACGAAAGTATTGGGACACGACCATACCTGGGAACTTGCTGTGCTCTGGCTACCCGGAGCCTACACTTACAGGACGTGGCTATGACTGCACGCAGATGTCAGTGGCTGTTCTCGTTGACATTATGGGAAACACCCCCATTTAAAGGGGAAATGGGCAGAGAGTTGGGCATGTGAAGACCCCGCTCTTGCAAACCGGAGGATTCGGGTGTTGACCCGGAGAACTGGAGGTGGTGCTTCTCCTGGAGTTCTCCAGGTCAAACCTGGAGAGTTCCCAGGTATGCACCTGACCATTACACCAACAATGACTTTTATGGCATCCCATTCTAAGTACATAAACATTAATATGAAGTTGTTCTGGGAAGGCTTTCCACAAGATTGCATCCACAGGACCTGCCCAGCACCCAGGTTGGATGCATATGACTTTCCATCTTTGTCCTCAAACAGCATGTCTGTGCGATCTCTGTACCCAACCAGCTTATCTGTGCCCTTTTGGCCCCCAAACAGCATGTCTGTGCCATCTTTGCACCCACTAGCCTCTGTGTGCCATCTTTTTCCCCAAACACATTCACATCTATGCTACCATACACTTATACATAAACATGGTACATAAATTAATACATAATCATTCATACATTCTCATGCATTCACTTATTCACACATGCTCATTCACACATATTTATTCATATTCAGGCCATTCACTCATGACAGCTATGTCAGATTACATTTTGAAATCATTATCTATTGCTTTAACTAATGATCCCAAGTTTTTGGAAAGGTGTGATCACATAAGTATTCCTAAAGTACCTATTCCTGATTTTGGAAGACAGTATAAATGATGGCTTTAAATCTGGTAAAGCTTCCTGTAAAAGGAAACATCATGGTGGTTTTGACGGATCCCTCTATCACTGGGACCACTGGAGAGGCCTGACTGCCAGCCTCCTCCCTATTGACTATGGGCCCTGGGTTTGTAAGGGACTGCTACCCCCAGCAGTATCATCTCATCACTTGCTGAGATCCTCCAGGATCTGCAACCAGGGAGTGACCGCCATTGTTTTAATTTAATATCAGATCCCTCCACCCCATGGTGCATTATTGTGTTGCCCCCCCTTCCCCCCAGTTCCACTACTACAGACATTTACCCCAGTCATCCCTGGAACTGATTTGGGCCAGTAATAGATAGTGGAGGTTGGGACCCTATTGCATTGTTAATCCCGTTACTGCCCCTGTTGTCTCTGGGAGGAAAATTAAGGGGGCGGTTTGTATCCCAATATCTTGTTTTATGTGAATGTATGTTTTGCTGGATATATCCAGCCCCGAGTGTCTAAAATAAATCAGTCTTCATTTTGGTTTTACCGTCAAGCTAGCTAAATCCGTGACAATGGTCATTGTTAATATGGCAGAGAACAAGATTTTCAACTAAACCATGACCAATAATATTGTGGCCTACTGCCAAAGGTGGGCAGCAATGATCTAGGCACTTCTCAGCTACACAAAAGACCCTCACACAGTGAGGAAGACCTTTTTCAGCGATCCTATCGTGAAAGTCACAAACTTTTTCATCAACAGACTCCAGTGAATATTATTTGGACCAAATATATATCGAAAATCTATAAGGTTCTCTAAATGTAAAGACCTTGATGCTAACACATTATTGGATGATTTCTGGAAACCACTAATGGAATATAACACCCTCACTCATCAGAGTGTGTTCCAGTACCTCATATCGCTAAATACCTAGAGATCTGACCTAGATCCCTCTGCACTTGTCAAGACAAGTTGCTGGACGTAGGTCCTTTGGCAAAAAAAAGAGGCAAGAGGGTTGGATACAGAGGGCTTTTTTTTTTTCGGGGGGGGGGGGGGGGGGGATGTCAATAGAGATAAGGCATTCTATTTTTATTATGCCTTGATTCTCACTACTGAACCAGGTTGCCTTATTTGGCAAGTCCTTTGTTAAACTATGTCAACATACTAAAAAAAAAACTTGAAAAACTCCGGTAAGAAGTTGTTTTCCTCCAAAAATTGCCAGGGCCATTTTTGCTGCTTTTTCAGCTGGCATGCCTCAGTCTCTCAGACCTATAGAGGCTCTTCAGTAAATTCCGAAGGATGTTTCTTCTTAGGCAACAGTCAATGCTATATTTTCCATTTATCCAAAGGGAACTAATAAAATGATTCTTAATATAAAATAATTTTCAAGAGATTTAACTATTCTATTTATGCATTATATTTTATTTTATTTTTCAATATTTTATACAATGTAACATATTGTTGGGATATTGGTATATCTTATTTTTCCATCTTTGTGGGAGATTATACTGTTAGCGTTGATCTTTCTATTTTCACATTCACATATAAGAAGAATTTCTACAGGGGAACATCGAACAGGACTTTTAAACCGTTATGTGATGGAACTTTCAGAGATAATGAGAACATGAACTGTAGCTGGTGGCTAATTGAATACTGTGTGAATCAGATGATGATTGGACAATGAGAGAAAGGGGGAGGGCACTTATAGCTTTTTGTTAGACCGAGTACATGACTTTTATTTACCCCCAAGGAAGTTGTTAATGTACACAATGAACTGCTTGGGTTATAGGAACATTGTTTTCACTGACCATCCAATCGTGGCTTTTATAAACCTAGGGCTCCTGATTTCTGCCTTCTATCAGAGGATAGCATTGTTCCAAAATCTGGATCCCATTCATACAGACTCAAATGTCCTCTCACATTCCTTGCATGTAGCAAAAGCATATAGAACTTTTAATGTACCAGTTGCTCAGCATGTTTTAACCCA
This sequence comes from Spea multiplicata, assembly GCA_009364415.1. Classification (NCBI taxonomy): domain Eukaryota; kingdom Metazoa; phylum Chordata; class Amphibia; order Anura; family Pelobatidae; genus Spea; species Spea multiplicata. The sequence goes on along the minus strand of VKOC01000002.1, from coordinate 33,234,686 downwards.
ACAAACTATGAAAGAAATTTGCATAAGTCCACCTCCAAACCCCCAATATCTTCAGACAATGGACGTTACCTTCTTCAATTCTTTTCTGAATGGCCTGTTAAAGATTCTCGATCCTTCGAACAATTTTCAGCAACACATACTAGGTTTAATTTCATGAAAACGTGTTTCTGGCATACGCACTTTGGATGTTATTAAAAAATCTTTTGCACCAGATGGTGTAAGCTTTCACTCATTCTGTTTTTTGTCCTAATTTCCCAGATAATCATTAGTTGTGTGTAGTTAACTGTTTCTGATCATATAAAACATAGGACTTCTACTTTTAGATTTCCTTCTAGCTCTCAATTATCAATTTCTTTCTGTAAACTTTTTTCTCTCTTTTCTATTACTACTTTAGCGTTTTTATTACTACCTTGTGTAACGGGACGCCCTGTACCCCAACTGGGTACTCCAGCCAAACTACGCTACCTCCTGCTAGGACACCAGAGTTTTATCCCTTCAGCGCCACTCAACTCATGTACTGTCCTAAAAAGCACAGTGAGTTATTACAGCAGCCCACTCTCAGCATCAGACAGCACCAATGTTGAGGTATAAACAGGACTCAGTTTTATTGAACACACACCAGTATTTAAACAGTACAAGGCTGTAATTTACGTAAATAGACACAGCAAACCACACATAGTTCTCCATCAGGCCCTTCTTTGCACACGGCTCAGTATTTGCACTCGGCCCACCTCAGCCCAGTAGTGGGTCTCTATTGTAGTCTGTGGGAAGGATGTAAACATTTCTGGCTGAAACCTGCTGGATATCAGATCCTGGTGCAAATAGTGGCCATGGAGTTCTCTGTCCTGTAAATCCTCACCTGATGGAGAGTAACACACCACACATAAACCCCCTCACAAATCTGCCCCAAATCTGCATCCGATCTCCACACTTTTTAGAGTCTTTGGTACTTGGGAAACGTGGCACTCTGTACCAGGAGTTAAAAGTTGTCCCAATGGACCCCCTGTACCCACATCCCCAAAAACAGAACCCCTTCCAAGACCAGGACCCATGTTCTGTAGAAGGGAGTGTGGCCCTCAGGCCCCTCCAGGAGTCCATAGCACGGAGGCTGCAGTGACAGGTTTTTGGATTATGCGACTAGCTGGATTGGAGAATGATTGTTTTAGAGCCCATTCAGTAAGAGAGGCCATGCCCTGATGCGTGTAGACTGGATGATATCCTAAGAGCTGTTGATTGGTATAATGAATTGACATTCAAGCAATTTTATTTTAGACCCAATGCTCATTTTTCTTCTTCAATAGTTCTTTAACCCCCTCATGACAGGGAGTATTTTATGATGTATATGCTACAGGACTGGAGCAGTTTTTGTATTTCTGCTTTTATGTCTTTATTCAATTCATTTAGTGCACCCCACAATTTATTTTTTCAGGACGAGTATTAGTAGCTTTCTTTTGAAATAAGATTTCAAATTAAAAGAATGGAAAAATTACACAGGCAGGTTTCTAAAGGGGAGAGGGGGCACAGACAGCCTGCTAAAGGGGCAGAGGTGGCACAGACAGGGTGTTTCAGTGGCAGAGGTGGCACAGGTAGGCTGTTTTAGGGGCAGAGGCCTACCACATCAATGTCTTGCATAGTATATAGTGATAAGGGGTTATGCTGCACTACCATCAGTGTCTGGCTCAGTGTGTATAGTGATAAGAGTTATGCTGCACCATATCTGTTTAGTAAATGTTATTTAAACGTATTAAATTTTTTTTTCAGATGACATACAGTTTACAAATTTGTAAAATAAATATACTTGACAACATTATTATGGGTGCCCCATACAGAATCTGCCTCGGGTGCCAAATACTCTAGGTACGTCCCTGCATTCCTGTCTCCTCGTGCCAGTTCAAAATTGTTCAGAAAGGGCTTTTCCAACCTGGAAAGGGCCCTCTCTCAGCAATTTTGAACTGACAATGGGAGACAGGAACGCAACGGGGTTATGTATAAGTGTGTATTAACATGAATCTGTATGTGAAAGTGTTTTTGTATGTACAAGCATGAATGTTTGCGTGTGTGACGGAAGCCTCCATCACTGGGGCCACTGGAGAAGCCTGACTGCCAGCCTCCTCCCTATTGACTATGGGCCCTGGGTTTGTAAAGACTTCTGTGGCTACCCCCAGCAGTATCATCTCATCACTGGCTGAGGGATTATCTCCAGCAGACAGCCAGGATCTGCCACCAGGGAGTGACCACCATTCTTTTAGTTTAATGTTGTATAAATCAGTCTCAATTGTTAATCCAGTTACTGCCCCTTTTGTCTCTGGGAGGCAGATTAAGGGGGCGGTTTGTGTCCCAATATCTTGTTTTATGTAAATGTGTGTTATGCTGGATATATCCAGCTCTGTGTGTCCAAAATAAATCAGTCTTCGTTCGGTTTTACCCTACACTGAGTCTCAGCTAGTGACTGGGGAACCGGGGAAAGTGTGGTGTCCCAGGCTAAGGGAGCACAAGACAGCAGAGGTAGTCGGTCGGACAAGCCAGCTCCACGACAGTGTGTTAGCATAGTGTATATGTGTAAGTGTTTGTGTGTGTGAATGCATGTGTAAGTGGTGTGAGATGGAGTGTGTGTTAGCATGAGTGTGTAAGTGTTTGATAGCAAATGTGTATGTGTTGTGTTTGCGTGTGAGCATGAATGCATATATATAAGTGGTGTGAGAGGGAGTGTGTGTGTTAGAATGAGTGTGTGCACATGTATTAGAGAGTATTAAGTGTATCAATGTTAGCATAAGTAAGTTTGTGTAAGTGTATTTATGTATGTGTGCCATAGTGTATGTTCCAAGGGGCAAAGAAGGCACCGACAAGCTGTTTGTGGGCAATGATGGCACAGACAAGCTACTTTAGGGCAATGATAACGCAGGGCAGCTGTTAGGGGACAAATATGGCACAGCAAAGTGTTTGGGGGGAAAAGATGGCACTGTGGCACATGTTACCTGGTGAAGTTGTGGGTGACAATTGCCATGGGACCCTGTGGTTTCTAATCATGCCCCTGCAATGAAGCATAGTATTCAAACACAGAGCATCCATGGATGTATAAAAATGAAGTTTGGTAAGTGCCATGGTGATTGTTTAACATACAGTATACTTGCTGACTACAAAGTATTACACTTGAAGTTGTGCAAGGTTTGGTTTCCAGTGAAACATGCAAAGAAAGAGAAATATATTATTGTGCATATTTATATGCAAAAATAACTACCTTTTGAAAAAAGGTTTGAAAAGAATGTTGGCTTTCGTTTGCTATATTTTTTTGCATATCAGCGTACATACTTACATTTTGTGATATTTGCCATCTCACACGCCTCTAATTTTGACATGTTTTTCTTTGCGTGTTTAGTGTGATTTCTATTGTTCATCCTGTGAGACACACATAAATCTCCAGCTGGGCTGCAGAGAAAGACAAACATCCTTCCACCTGCAACAGTTGGTATTTTTATTGTGGCCCTGCTGACAATCAGTATCTAGGTTTTACGACCAAACAGTGGAATGGTCTAATTAGCAGCATTATTGAATTAGTAGCTACGGGAAGAAGACTACTTTTCAAACTTTGTTATAAAATCACATTTTATACTCAACTCTCTTGTCATTAAGACAAAGGGCATCTTTTAGGCTTTTAGGCAAATGGTCGGGGGTTTTAAACAGTAGGACGATGGAGCATGTTTCGCCATGTCATATTGTGATGTCTTATATTTAACTGTGTATTTAGTTTTAATAAATCACAGTGTTGATCTCCATACATATGCAGTTGACGCTCTTGCTTCATGACAAATATCTGTTATGAGATGGTTTGTACAGTTAAGAGCGGCAGGTACCCTCTGTAGTAGGGTCTGACAATTTTAGTTATCAAGCATATCAATAGCACATTGGGATTTAAAGATAACCCTTCCAGAACAGAGATGAGTCTGTCACAATGACTCTATTACTAATTTACTATGTGACCTGTGCAAAATGAAGGATCTCTGTATGATGCATCCTATTTCTATCAACTGAGGAAATGAGTCTTCCGATCTTTTTTTCTACAGAAACTAATATATCTTTCAGCCACAGGGTCATATCCACTGGTAGTCTGGGAGTTATCAAATTGGTTCTCAAGTGTAATTCAGATTAATTTAATAAACCAGGGGGCTTAAATGGGAAAATCTAATTTATTTCATTGTGCAGCAGAAATGTTAAAGTAACAGAGCCAATGTGAAATAAAATATATTCACAATGACGTTAACACCAATACCAGTTAAGAATAAATCATAAACTGCTTTTTAAAATGCGTCCAAAAAAGGCATAAAACAAAACATTACACAAACTTCATGTATATTTGTGTGTGTACATGTGTATATATACAGTACATATACATACACACATACCTACATACACGCATACATACATAAATACAGTACATTGGTAAGCCATTTGCTGCTCGCTAGGATTACTTTATTTCCTTTCTAGAATTCTGGAATTTTTTTGTTCACGCAAGAGACAGTCGCAGCATAATTAAACCAGGGAATGGAAAGTCATTCTAACATCTCCAGCAAACAGGGCCGGCCCTGGGGCGAAGTTTAAAATGCCGCCCCCCCATTATCTACCCTGCCGCCCCCCATTATCTACCCTTCCTCTCCCTCCCTTCGTATTATCTACCCCCCCCTGTACTTACCTTTCAGCTGTCCTGTGGCGAGTCTCCCTGCTCGGTCTCGCCCTTGCAAAAAATTACTGCCGTTTTTTAGAAATGAAAAAACTGCAATACTGCACTTTTACTGCACTATTACTGCAGACCGTTGGTTTCTATGGTGATAAACCACTTTGCAACACAATTATTATTGTTTTAGCATCTCTGATATGTTTATTATAAATAAATGTCTATGAAGGGGTTGCTTTGGCAGGTATCACATAAAAGATACTACTACTACTAATAGTAATAATAATAATAACCAGGACTGTAACTTCCATGGGGCTAGAGGGGAAGCTGCCCAAGGTGTTCCAAGGTGAGGGGCATGTCCAGAGGCAATGCCTAGGAGCTTCCAGAAGTGGATGTGACGGCGGGATCTCCAACCTTGCCACTGGCAAAACCCTAGTAACAATTAAAAAGCCAAAAAAACAACCAAAAAATGGTAACCTAGACAGAACTATGAGGGGTCCCAATGACAACTGTCAATATATTTCGCACTTACCACATAGGGAGATGTCCAAACATTTACACATAAATGATATGCTGTATCTTAATAGTATATATATCATATATGGACATATTTTTAAGTCCAGGTGTATATTATTACATAGTATTATATGTTTCTATATTTGCACTATACTTATTCTTCTATGTTTGCTCAAGCTTTAGATTTTTTTAATGCTTAATTTTAGAGCTAGTAGTAGGAAAATAATCCTTTAAATATACACGTATCTCGATACACCATGAAAAATATGTTCCCTGTATCTTTAGAGCTTTATCAAATGACATTATGAAAGCAGTTTTATTAAGATTTCATTTTGTAGGAAACATGCTATTACTGTGACACAAAGTGCAATGTTCTGGTCATAATCCCTTAATGATTAGTACTAACCTCTTTGTATCACACATGCGGTACCAGGTCATTAATTATGGTAAAGCTTAGAGCTTTTTATGCAATAAACTGTGTCCTTATGTTTATTTGACATATCTTTTGAATCCACACTGCGCAAATTTAGTGGTGCCTTTAAGGTATTAGTCTCTGACATTTAAAGATTGTACTTGAGCGTATGTTCCAAAGCCCCACTAAACTTGGAACACTTCATTCTGCAGACAATCTGTGTGGAGAATAATTTACAGTAATTGAATATTTAGAGCATTTTCTGAAACATTTTTCCTTCAGGACTAAATGTCACAAATTCAGATCAATATCTAGTGGATCCTACATCGAACCCCCAGGTCCTACATCAAGTCATGCGTCCTCGATTCTGGAAGGGATGTGGCATATGGGTAAAGTGCTATAGAGGCTGTGCCAGCTAGGCACTGACCTCCATAGAGCTAACGGCCCAATTACAAAGGTGATCTATGATCTCTCCAACCGACATCTTCAGCTCTTGGACCAATGATTGCCCCATATGATGTACTGGGCCGGGTAGTACTGGATATCGCCTACCCTAAGCCAGAAGGCACCACTCTCAATATCCTTATGCACCTTTCTAGGGGTGTTTTCATGCCTCACCGTTCTGGTCAGTGTTTCCATCTCTCACACTTAATCTTGACCAATAAGGCAAAGAGCCTGCTAATGTAGGTGGTGGAATCTTATGACCCCTTAGGAGTTACTAAGATGCCACATCAATTTATGGCCCCTTAGGCGAACGGTGAATAGAAACCTATATCCAGGTGAAAGATTAATTTTTTTAATGGCATATCACAATTATATTTTTTATTTTTTCTTAGTTTATGAATTTGCTTGTCTTACAGATACTCCCCCCATATTTGCACATACGGCTCCTAAACATTCCTACAACAGTGTACAACAGAGCATGAGGGAATCAATTTATTTCAACTTAAGTTGGTGTTGACAGTGGTTGAAAATGCATGATTTATGCTTCAATCAGCTGATTAACCCCTAAAATTGGGAGTGGGAATGGTGTCCGCTGCATCATTGGAAAACCTACAGTCCAACGATTACAAGACTAGGAACCAAACAGGAGGACGATGCTAATGATTCAGATTTGTTTTCTGAGAAAAAGTTTGCCTATGGAAATATTGTCTCTTAGAACAGTACGGAATTCATTAAGTTTTATTTTAGTTTTTTTGCTATATAGTACCGTTATCGTTACCCTAAATATTCTAACTACCCCCAAATTCAAATCTGCGTCTTGCCCGGAATCTGATATTAGCTAAGAGGTTGTTGTTAAGATCATACAGAAAAATGCAGTTGGACAGGAAAACTATGAGAGCGCAGGGTGTTTGTGCCAGGAGCTCGCTACGATATAAAGCAGAAAATGTGCTGAGTATGTGGAAACACAACAACAGAAAATTGGCAGTATTATTTCCTCTACTGTGTAAACACATTTGGTAAGGTTTGCTTTTAATTCACATGCTTTAAGGCAGAGTTTTTGTAAACTTTGTTAGCCTTGTTAAGTACTTTACATGATTTAACACTATTGTGCCATTGCAGTCCGGTTTTCAAAAGCCTTTTTTTTAAATAACATGTAGATTAAAATCTTTTAGTGTCATTTAGAACAATTTGTCGCATAAAACGAAACTTATACTAAGTTATTGAATTCACATGATGACTCTTCATTGTTTATCAGCAGCAGCAAATTAGCACATCACCAATTAGATATGATTCATCATTTTGTAGATATACTGTTTAATGCACACCTCCATTTCAGCGTTTGATATTGGATATAGTTTGCTCAGTAAAGAAAAACTTCATCCATTGCTTCGTTTATTTAAAGGAAAACTTAATTACAGATTTTCTGTACCATATTTTATGAAAAAGTTGTTTTGGCCACGGAGATTCATACAAAGTGTGTTCAGAAACAGTGTATTATGCCCTGTTTGTGAATCCCGCACTGATGTGTTATATGTTACTCTGTAGTCAATAGAGGCAAATTCAATGTCCTGACTAAAGTGAAATTTCTAATAATAGTCATAAAAACACAGCAGTTAGCGATTCAACTACCTGACTAAATCACAAACAAGGACGGTACATTTAACGGTACGAAAAGCTACTTTCCAATCATTGGAAACCCTGTCCAGAAAGCTATTCAATGGCTTGTGCAGTTTGTATGCGGATTAAAACAGATACATTTTTGCCTGCACATTTTAGACCATCAACATTTTCGTCTAACTTCCACTTGACCAGACTAAATTTAGTGTGGACACCGTGCAAGAAACCATAAAATACACAGCACATGCGCAGTCAAGCAAAAATGAACTGCAGTAACATCAGTTTAGCACAGAGGCGTATCTACCGAAAATAGCGCCTATAGCAAGCACTGAAATTGCGCCCCTGTCCAAATATCTAAAACCCATTTACTAGCCCCTGCTGCCCATATATATATAAATATTAGTCCCTGCTGCCGATAGCAGGTATAGATCAACACACAAACCCAGATCAATTGAAATTCACTTGTGATCTCAGCACTGAAGGTATACAAATCCTGTATTTGCAGGTACACAATAATAATATATGAAACGTAGCATCGCAGGTATAGATCAAATAAATACATGGAAACAGCATTGCAGGTATTAATCAACTGAATAAGACATATTAACCCTGTATTTGCAGGTACACATAAATAATGTATGGAAACATAGCATAGCACATATGGATCTACAGAATAACACAAACCCAGCTTTGCAGGTAAAGATCAATTGGAATTCACATAAAAACACGGCATTAAAGGTATTTTTAAAAACCCCTAAATTACAGGCATAGATCACAGGTTGCACCCCCAAAGTCAGCCCTGGCGTCCACACTTCCCACATAGGACCTGACCAGCACCCAGATAACACACATTAGATTTGCAATCTTTGTCCCCAAATAGCCCAGCACAAATCATCTTTGTCCCATATACACCCTGCCTGTGCCATCTTGGTCCCCAAGGCTCAAACCTCCTGCTGGTGCCATCTTTGCCCTTCCACAATTATACATCTATGATACACAAACACTTTTACAGTCACTCACTAATTCACACTTTCATTCAGACAACTCATCCACACATTAACTCATGCTCTCCCTCATTCAGACAATACATTCACATATTAACTCATGCTCTCCCTCATTCA
>VKOC01000002.1:33207047-33225807 GCA_009364415.1 Spea multiplicata | reverse complement strand
GCGTTTGCTCTGAAAAAACCCTCATTTTATAATCGATAATAATTGATTCAACTAATCGATAATGAAATTCGTTGGCAACGAATTTCATTATCGATTATTATCGATTTTATCGATTAGTTGTTGCAGCACTAGTTTTTTTTATCTTCTGTGTGTATATACAAAGTTAAATATTATTAAAGTCTACCAGTATACTTTTAGGTAACTTTACATTCCAGCTTTGTATTATTATATGACATGAATTCCTGATATGTAGCAAACTACCAAAACAGCCTACTTCTTCTGTGAGAAGTCTTCTGATAAATCTCTGATAGTCCTTCGGAGAGGGTAAGCGGATGATAAATTGCTTTTTTTAATTGGCGAATATCAGGAGGTATTTTTAATAAATCATATAGTAGATTGATGTAATAGAATGGTGCAGATGTGAGACGTTTAAGTTAAATGTAAAGAGCAAATCCTCATGTCGGTTAGCAATGGCTTCTAAAAATATAACTGGATTCTGACTTTTTAGATGGGACACCCTGACTTTCCTGTTCTATTACTCCTGAAAAGTAATTACACGTATTGTGCATTTTGTTGAATTGTCTAAACCATGGTGATTCTGCCCCAAACATTCTGTGCTATGTGTCGTCGGTGACTCCTCTCCCACCTCCACTGACCGGCTGACCGGCTAAATTCCTTATCCTGGAGCGTTACATTCCAGAGGCTGCTGCGATCTATTGACTGTATACAACTCCTTGCTTAAACCCTCATTTGTTCTGAAAATTAAATGACATAAACATATTTTATAAAATGTTATCATTTTAGGTACCATGTCATTATTATTATTATTTTTAATTTAGCAGTTTGCTATGAGGGCATCAGACATTATATGTGAGATGGAAGGCTTTTTTTTTAAAATTTTAAATATTGGAGTCCATTCTCAATGGCCCTATTGTGATTTACTGAATGCAAAACAATGCAAACCATTTTTAGTTATTGCAGTTCATTCTATGAGTAAGCCGACCTCATTACATTTGAATGGTATAATTTTAATTTTAGCGAATTGAGAGTATTCCCTCGAGTTGTGAGTTTCTTTATCAGAGGTTGTTGAAATGCCAATATCTGTTAATAATCTTTGCTCCCAGTGTCACTTTGCTAATTGAATGTTGGTGTCTATTGTCTTAAATACCTGTCAGCAGCTTTTAAATGTGAAAACTACAGGCCTCTGGCGTTAGGAAAGATGCCAGTGGAATAAGCAACTCTGAATGCTGGAGAACTTCTGGTTCAACCATGCCCTGGAACCTGAACAGGAAATATGGAGGGGGTGGTTTTAGCAAATGATGGTGCATTTTGTTGTTGGATAGTATACGTTTTTAGTCCAAGCTAAAGGTTTGTTAAGCTTGAGAACTTGCCATATGTATATTTTTATTTTTATTCTAGATTTAAATTGCTGTTGTCCCCCGCACTCCAAATCTACTGGACTTTTTAATACATGCTGTTGTATCTAATGGTTGTTGGTGGGGGGTATGATTAGAGTAAAATGTACCCCAACTTTATATTACAATAAAGTGCTCTCACGTTTCAGTCTCAAACTCATGACTGCAAAATGGATTCATTGAAAATTCATACCAAATACATCAAATGCAAATTTCATGTTTACTGAGAATAGAAATCAATTCTTCATTACTGCGTGTGTACAGCCGAAAATCCAGAGTGCAATTATAATAATGGCTTCCCATTGAAGCCTACGTGATTAGCCATTTAGGGAGTTGTTTGTCTGGAAAAACAATGCTTTGGCATCTGAGTGCCTGACAGGTGAGCTTTGCAATTTTTCCCACTGTGCATCTCTCTAAATGCTGATTGCTAGATAATGTTTCTATATTTAGAATACTTAAGGACCAAGGTTTGTTTGTTTTTTTTCCTTTTTTTGTACCGTTCGTGACTATGGCTGTTAAAATGTTTTGCGGTGCTTGTGTTTAGCCGTTATATTCTTCTCTCGACGTGTTGGGCCAATGTGCATTGTTGAGCTTTCTAACCGAAAACAAGATCGCAGTGAAGGAATAATTCAAATGCCAGATCTTAAGGTGACCTTCTGTACCCAACGACTCTTCTAGTCAAGCCTGGGGGTCCAAGATATGGCACCAGATAATTGACGTCTTGCTTGCTGTTATAAGTTGGAACCGTTTAACGAAAAGGGAGAAAATAGAAAAAAGCCATCTGGACATTTTGAAACTTGTCTGCTCATATTATATAACCAGGTATTGTGTGTATGTATTGGTTAGAAACCCCTGTAATTGTTTATAAGGGCATCGTAATATCCGTTATAGCTAGTGGGAGCTAACATCTGGCGCACACCTGGACTCCTACCTTGGGCTTTTCCTTTCTACGCCATACAGGCTTCTCATTTTGTGCTTTTGATCATTAAACTAGCTGCCTTTGTTTGTTTCAGAATACCTAGTTCTGCATGTAAAAACATACTTTCTCTAAATGCCTTTTCTATATTTACTGTTGAAATGCATAAGCCAATGACCGTACATCGACCGTAACTCTTCTTAATAAGAGAAGACTTTTGTTGAATGGATTAAGAGGCATATTCTGAATGCTCGCAACACTATGTGGGTAAAAAATTGCTTCCACATATCCAAAATATACAATTATAAATGACAACACCAATATTTACTGGGTAGATGTGCACAGTGGTAGATTACTTGAAGTGAAGTCGACTGCTCATCTCAAATAGACGGTTTACATTGTTAAGTAGCACATCACGATTTAACCTTGCAGAAACAAAAGGTTACAAGTCCCTTGCTGAAATGACTATACAATCTAGAAGTGTTTTGGAGCTTATACTTGAATATTGATATATTTGGTGTGTAGAACCTGAATAGAAATTTACCTCTCACACGTGCCCATTTGGTTACAGGGACAGCAGGATTCCCTCAATTAGTTCATCAGTTTTTATTATCGTTTTTACAATTGTGAAATCTTCAATACTAATAGCAATGTTTTTCTTCCAGGATCATCCAAGACCGCTCTGGGTTTCTCAAGTATGGGTGAATCGGAGCATCAGCAGACGGCGGGCTCACGGTTAGGTGCTCCTGAGAGTGGTGGCATTAGCACATTGGAACATGGAATCAAGCCACCTACATCCCCACAGGGAAAGTCTTTTCCTTTTAAGATCCAAATGCTGGATGACACACAGGAGACCATTGAAGTTCCTGTAAGTTTCCTCATACAATTTCTTTTGCACTGTTTCGACTACAGGCATTTCTGTTTTCATAAATTACTCATTTTGTAGCTGATGTGTGCTCTTACAGGTCGACAATCATACCATCAGTTTCTTGATGTAAATGGAAGTAAATACTTCCGAAGCGTGTATCTTCTGAAATGATTTAAGCAGTGCAGACGACGCTATGAACGTTATGTTTTCCTGGTGGGAGGGATTGGGTGCAATAAACAGAACATCGGTTTCTCCACGTGTTTGGCCAGTGTGTATGATCTATGCATTTTTATAGCTGCGGGAAAGTACTTATGTTTGCCAACCATTTAAACCCAGTTCTTGTAGGCCAGTCCTCCTTGCTGACATTACCAGATCCTCCATCTGGTCTTTTCCCACTTTTTAAGATAATAGTTGCCTAATGCCCGATTTAGCTTTGGCCCTGTGGATGTAATGACTGATAACCTTCTAAGAGGCCGGTCAGTGTTTATGGCGTTCTGCTGCAGCCCCACCACCATTGTTATTTAGAAGAAATATTTGTAGCCGTGTTATCTAGTAGGCTGCAGAGTGATCCAAAAATAGTGCCATGTACAGCATATATATTGTGCGTCTTCACAAAATTCCCAGTGCGTCATAAAAACGTTTAACATGACGTGGAGTGGATATAAATCTTGCATATGATAACAGAATTAAATCACTGTAAAGCAGACTTGTGCATATTTTCTGTGTTCATACAAATCAATGAAAACAAGGCCGATTTCTGATGAAACTGATGAAAAAGAACTGCAAATGTCCTGAAAACTTGTCATAATTTGTAGCCACCATTACAAGCCGTTTGGGGGGCTCGTTGCTGCGGTAAAGCAGGAGGGACTGTGTATCAGAGGGTACATATGAATGACTAATATGTAGAATTAGTCAAAAAAGGGAGGTTGGTCTCATTGATGGTAATGGCTGTGATTGATGGGTCCAACAACCTGTGGGAGTTTTTTTCAGGATTTAAATGGGGAGGGGCAAGCATTAGATATGTGTGGTGGTGCCATTTTACCTTGTGAGTAGCAGCAGTTGGGAGTTGGAGTGTGTGACGGTGACAGTTGGCTTAGCAGAGGCTGAGATTAATGCTCATTTCTCGCCTACCATACTGCTAATGTATTATAGGGGCCGCAGCGGGTATTTTTTCCCCTGTTCCTATGTGGCGTTTAGTTGATTGAGACAGTTGCCCATTTATACTACGAGCCAAACCTGTTATTTGTAGGAAAGTTATTTTCTTTTATTATCTTTTTCATATTGATTATTCTTTATTGAGAAATAAATATTGAAGACAATGTAATGTATACTATATAATATTGGGGACATTCAGTCCTGCTCCAAGGGACTGCATGTTCCTATCTGCCAGTTTCTGCTTGACTAGGCTCAGTGCTCTACTACTACTGCATCTGCACCTCTGACCGTCCTATCTCTGGGGGGCGCATTCTATAATGAAAGTTGAATCCAGAAGGTGTCAGGGACCTCCTCCTTTGGGAACACACCTGAATGTTATAACAGCTGAATGGCCAGGAAACAAAATTTGTTGTCCAAAAGACTTGCTGTGCACAAGTCTACTGTAAAGTAGTTGTACTTCCATGTGTGTTAACCCCAAGTCCAAACTCCACACTCCAAAACAGCCTTCAATCAAAGTGTTCCTCCTAGACACAAACTAACAAAACAGTATAACATGCAATATAAACGATACTGCAACAGACAAAGGCTGGAAGTGTTCACTCCTAAACAACGAAAGTCTAAATCAGGCAAATGAAACATTTCTGTGACATAGTTGCCAACACAGCTGAGTAAACACGCACTTTACACCCCGGGAAATAAATAGTAGCAGCGTTTCAGCAATTCCTTAAGTCACAATAATGTGTTTATCTTGTTATAAAAAGGGAAATTATACAAGCTCTTATCTTTCTGAAATAAATGACGCGGTAATGCCTTTCCATTTCAGATTAATGTGCGCGTGTTCATTTCCCCGTGTGTGACCAGTGAGAAACCACACTTCCCATTCTGTCACCTTGTTCCTTCTTCGTAAGGGTGGATATACTAGTGGGTTGGGGCAGTTTAACAGGAACGTTACAGTGATTCCTGCCGCTATGGGACCCTGTAGACATTAAGTCTAAGAAGTAGACACTTCTTAGATTATTTTCAGAATTGAAATAGTCATGTTTATTATGAGCAAAATGTTTAAAACGGAAATGTGACCTTATGCAGCTTTGGGGTGGTAGCTGCCATCAGATTGAATAATCCCTCATCTCACTATGTTAACATTGTGAGGTAGGAGTTTGGAAAGGAGGCAGAACCACAGTTCCATGGTAACTGCATTATATATACATGTCTAGAAGTAAATTAAAGAAAGATGAGAGGGGATATGTGATAGCAACCTTTAACTATTTAAAGCGATTTAACAAAGTACAGGAGGGAAAGGTTTAGATGTAGTTTTATTTTACTGAGGTGGTGGTAAATAAATAGCACAGCGTCCCATCAGAAGTGATAGAGCCTAATATAGTAAGGGAATGTAAACATGCATAGGATAGGCATGAAGCTGTCTCGCATCTAAGGCAAGATCAAGTATTGATTAGGGTTGAAGTCTGTACATCAGGGAAAATGGGCAGACTTTATGTGCCGAATGGTTCTTATCTGCCTTCAAATTCTATGCTTCTATTTGTTTGATCTACATTTAGAACTTTGCCCCAGAATTGACCTCCATAGATAACCCATTTGTATCTCCCATCAAAAACAGCCTCCCACCAACACATTTGAAGTCTCCACATCTCAGATGCTGTCCTTACCTTAACCAATGTTTGTGCCTCTGTCAGGCCGGATCATAGTGCCTCCATCCACTTGAATATCTATTTTTTGTACCAGTATGCCTTGTGTGCAGTCAAGTTATATGAAACATGAAATAATTTATGTACAGCCAACATTTCTCTAGCTTACAACTTGTCTTAATACTGCATGGAAGACCTCCCAGAGTTTCTTCTTCGCAGCTCTGAAAATAAGCCCATTTTGTAGCGTACGACATGTACTTACAAGCTTGATGTTTATTTTCTTGCTACAATGGGGTGTTGGAAGGAAAATATAACAGTACTTGTGTGTTTTCCAGTCTGGAGACCTTGTGTGAATGCTGAGCCTTCTTGTCCTGCGTTTGCAGTTCTTTGTGTTACTTATTTACATTCTGGTTTCCTTATAAATGTTTGAAAAATGACAAGGTGCTGAATTGATTTTCTCATAACTATTCATCCCCGTGCGAAAAGTTTTTAGAAGTCATCTCTGTTATGCAAGTTTTTAGTATACTGTATGACCAAAAGTACGTGGACACCCCTCCTGATTTTTGGTGTTTCAGCCATACTTCTTGTTAATGTGTGTATAACATGAAGCACATAGGCAGCCACCCCACAGACAAATATTGACAATAGAAGAGCTGAGTGACTTTAAGCATGGAGCTGTCATGATGCCACCATTGTCGCAAGTCAGTTTGTGAAATTTCCATCCTGCTTGCTCTGCCCTCGTATTGTGAAGTGGAAAGAGTAACAGCAAATCCACAAAGCTGTAGACCACACACATACTTGCAGAGTGTGGCCGTCTAGTGCTGAAGAGCATTGTGTAAAATTGAGTCTCCTCTGTAGCATCACTCAGCACAGATTTTTAAACTGCCTCTGGGATCACAAGCACTGTGACCTTCATGAAATGGTTTCCCATGGCCGAGCAGCTGCGCGCAGGCAGAAGATCATTACGTTCAGTGCCGAGTATCGACTGGAGTGGTATAAAGCACGTACCACTGGACTCTGGAACAGTGGAAATCATCAGTGATGATTCACACTTCACTATCTGTACGTCTGATGGACAGATCTGGGATTGGCGGATGCCAGGAGATTACTGCCTATGATAATGCATGGCGTCTACTGTAAAGTTTGGTGGAGAAGGGATATTGGTATGCAGCTGATTTTCAGGGTTTGAATTGGGCCCTTAGTTACAGTGATTGGTGATGTTGATGCTACAGCATACCAAGACATTTTGGACAATGCTATGTTTTTATTCCAGCATGACTGTGGCCCAGTGTACAAAGCAAGGTCCATAAAGACGTAGTTGGATGAGTTTGGTGTGGAGGGACAAGAGTGGCCTGTATAAAGCATTCACCCCATTGAACACCTTGGGATGATTTCATCCGTGCCTGACCTCACAAAAGCACTTTTGACTGAATTGGTACAAATTTCCACAAACACACTACAAAATCTTCTCCCAAAGAAAAAAAAAATGTCCCAAACCTTACTAGGACATGTCATCATAAGGTTTTATGTAATTTTGTGACTATAATTAAATTAATATTTCCATTAAAAACATTTTGTAATGATTAATGTAATTGATTCTGGATGCCTCCCTCTAGACCACACAGCAAGTATAAAGGCTGGTATAATGCAGACATACCTTTATACATTTTCTAGTACCCGTGTATAATACACACTCTCCAGGCTGATGATCTGTGAGACCTAAAGAGTAATTAATCATTGGTCAGATAATTTATAATGTTTAGCTGTTTAAAATAAAGAAATAATAAAAATAAATAATAAAAAAATCCTTACCAGTTGTAGGTGACAAGCTGTGGTCACAGATATTGATGAATCTGATCAATAATCAGTGACATAAAATGTCCATAATCAGTGATAATATATCAAATCAGTTATGTAAAAAAAAAAAAAATTATTTTTATTAATAATGTGAGAATTTTAACTTCCAGGTCAGTGCTGCTCGCCATTCTTTAATTGTTTGTGACTTGGTCCCAGCGAGCCTGTGGGGACTGAAGATACAAAAGTTAACCCCTTTGTGATTGCGGCATTTAAAGCTGCACAATCGCTCACATGTTCCCTAAAATGATGTGAAAACCAGACTAAGTTGTCTCTAATCATGTTAATAATAGCAAATGTTCCTTTGAACAATTGTTAGCAATAACTTTTTCACTTTTATGGAAAATGTGACATCTTCATGGGGCATTCTCCTTCCAGCCTGTCTAAGCAACGCTCTGGGAGATGAATGACTACGTTCCTTGCTAATATTTTCCTACAGCAGTTGCTCTCCGTGTAAATGGACGTCTGTAAAGCTGTGGTGGGAATAAATATTGCACACATTCCCTGGCTTGTGTTGGCTTTATGCTTCGCCTCTCTACGCTGTGTTTCTTGTGGAGGAACAACGACAGATTTACATCTTAACACGGCTATTTCTAATACTGGTTAAAAAAGTGAAGGCAACTACATAGGGTCAGTATATGTAAGTAGTTTGGGAACAGATTAACCCATTGAATGGTGTCAGCGGAAACACCTCGGGAGTTTTGTCGCTGCATGGCCGTAAAGCAGTTTGACATTGAGGCTCACCATCGAAAATTTAAGCAAATTGCCGCTGATGCTTAGACGGAAAACCCAGAATCTGACTGCCAACAGGAGACCAGAAATGTAAACGTCCCTTTCATAGAGGTGAAAATGGAGGGCTTTATGTTCACGAGGCTTTTCCGTTTTGTTAATTAAAAAAAAAGTCATTGACCTTGAAAAAGAAAAAAACCTTTATTTGATTTTGAGGTTCCCTTCCCCCATTCTTCAGGCAGACCGAAGACACAAGTCTCTGTTTATGGAAGCAGTCTGAACCCATGAGATCATTGGTTTGTGTACCTTTTGGGTGGACACCACATAGTCTTCATATAGCAGGAATATAATCTGAAGCGAAAAAGAAGAAAATAATTTGGGAGAAATATTTAATGCTTACTGTCCCTTTTGTTAGGTTTCCCCTTTTTTTTTGCATGCCAGTCTTTAGAAAAAGAAAAAAAAAATGTAGCAGCGTGTAGCATTCATAATGAGCAAACCGTTTTCCCCGCTTGGAACAATGGCAGTGTTTATAACGCAGGCAAATTCATAGCATGCTATATTTCAGCTGCAGCGCTGGGAAAGGCTCTCTGCCCTCGCTGCTTATAACAACCCTCACTGCCGACAAGGCAAACAAGACTAATCTTAATTGAAACGCGAAGCATTTGTACCGTCTGCTTCCTGAAATCCATGCGCCTGGCCATTACTTATTAAATACTTCATCGGACTGAGATTATTACATGGTTATTTGAAGTGGTTATAGATTTTAGTTTGGTGAATTTGGTAAAACTAGATCGTAAACAGGGGACTCATTACCATCTTTTTTTTTTTTTCTTTTTTCTTTTTGTGAATACAAATTCTGATGCACTACTTGGTCTGTTTAACCAGATTGTACAGTGCTGCGGATTATGATGGCGCTATATAAATCAATGAAAATTATAGCTAGATCAAGTCACCAACCCTTAAAAAATACACATGCACACATAGTATGTATATATATATATATATATATATATACTACACACTACTGTTTAAAAGTTTAGTCACTTTTCATGGAAAACCAGGATATTTTTAAACTTAAACTTGGATTAGCGAACACAGCTTTCCTTTGGAACACAGAAGTGATGGTTGCTGATAAAGGGCCTCTGTACCCCTATGAAGATATTCCAGTAAAATCGTTTCCAGCGGCCATAGGCATCTACACAGTATTTCTGTACAGTAGTGTATATATGTGTGTTTGTGTGTATGTGTAATATATGTAATATGGATTGTATATAACACACACACACACAGATCCCTTGCACTTGGAGTGATGCGGAGGGGAAGAATGACCCGACTCACTACATTTTACACCGTATTTACACTTTGGATTGCTAAGGGTATGATGTACAATATTCTTAGTAGTGTAAGACTGTACACCCTGGCTTTGCTATTTTGGCACTACTTCTAGGCTTTTTCCACTGGTTAATGATTCCCTCAGCGCATGCTTGAATGGTTGCAGTTACATTCATGCCACAGCTCTTATTCTGTAAACAAGGCTGAAACACGACCACAGTCTGAGTAACAAAAAAAATAAATCAATGTTTTTGTTTTCTTTGAAATATGTTTCTGTCATCTTAAACTTGCCCGAAAGTTTGGGTAATTACGGTACATTACCCTTAAGACACATTATTTCACAGCTCCGAGTTGTCTTTCCCCATGACTTCCATAGCCAACGAGAGGTTACTGGGTTTATGAAACAGACTGCGCTCAGAAATAGTAAATCTACCGCTCTTAGTCCTCTTCTGCCACAGCCCACTGTGTTTTTTAAATTAAAATAAACGTCTTTTGCACATTTTATTTTAAAATGTTATTTTTCCAATCTTTACAGCAAATCTGTGAATTTTACCAAATCTTACATTCTGAATTTAAGTTCACTAAATAACCCTGTGTAACATGTTTTACTGATTAAAATGAGCAAATAATTACTCACTTTCAAACCTAGTATTTCCAAAAGAATCAACAACGCTTGGATACAAAAGTTACAGACTATAGGCGATTAGAATACATTGTTAAAAACGTCTTAAGTCTTCTTGAGCGTTTTTGTGGATGATAACTTGTGTGCGGCATTGGTCTGTCATTGAGTGAAAAGCTGGAACATTCCTGATTAAGGAATCTGAGAGATACATAACATGGCAATGTTTTCTCATAATACTTCACAAAGCCTTGCTTTCATGCCAAGACCGCTTACTGTACACTTTATAGAGAGAGAGTCCTTTAGATAACTTGGGAATTGGGCCCAGTTCACTGAAACATTCCAGCTTATTACCACTGTCTTTATGGCAAAAAAAAACTTTCTGGCCTTTACTTTTACTATTTAACAGAATTCCACCCTGAACTTACTTGGCTCCGTTATGCCTGCCTGCCCAAACTTTCCTTGCACTGCTTGAAGGACACTTTCACGTCTGGCTAAATACATGGAGATCAGTTCGTCCTCCGTGACCACAGAGGTGACTCGGTGACCTCCGCTGGCTTGTGCTTTCAATTAAAAGTTAGAAATAAAGACCACGCTTGGGGAATTTGAGTTGTTCTTGTTAGGCGGCAGTTGGATGTGTGCAGACTGCAAGTAGCCCTTGGGGTCCTTTCATATGTTTCCATGTCTGCCTTAGAATTCAGTGTGCAATTGTGTATATGGTGCAATATATTGTTGCTTCTTTCTTGACTTACTCTGAGTTAAATGAGGCTATTGGAGAACCTATATCGACGGGGCTTCCCTTTTTATGTGCGCTGCGTTAACCATTTCATTGAGCAGCTTTTCCCACCTTTAAACCCATGACTTCCCGATGATGGTTCGAAGTGATTGCACACCAGATCAGGGACTCAGAGGGTTAACATAACCTTCCACTGTCAATAATTGACGTTTAGTTATTGCACGTTGGTGGATAATTTACCCTATTAACTTTAGTCTTTTTTGATTAATACTAGGTTCTCAAGCTAACATAATTCAATAACTTTGAACAACTTTGGGGACCTGAAAACCTTACTGTACAGATAAGCGGGCAGATAAGAGAGTAAAAAAAAAAATATATTGCATTCTGCTCATTCTTCTCATTCTTAAAATGTGTTGATAAATGTATGAGAGGAAAGTATTTAACATTAGTACAGGTATGTATATATATATATCTGTCAAGTTTTTACATATTTGTATTGCTGATGATAAATATTCAGATTATGTAATTAATATATACAATATCTGTGGTGTAACTGGACAACCAATGCAGGCTTAGATTTTAAGAGGACTGGAAGGCTTAAGGAATTATATTTAAAAACAAATTACCTTTTAAAAGATTAAAAAGGAAAACATTTTATTTGTAAATTTAGTTAAAATAAAACAACAATATGATTTATTTTTTTGGTTGATTATAATCAGAGTCCAATACTTTCATTATACTGTATGTAGGATGGTTTTCTTTTACATATGTAATCCTTTTTGGACCTAATGTGGATCTATAGGTGTGTGCTGGCAGCTGTTTCCAGGTAGCCGCGGGAATGCAGTATTAATTTTGAGGCACCCTTACGGTTGTTTTGGAAAAACATATAAATCACTAAAGTATGTCATGGATTACTTCTACAGTGCAGGAACTGTGTATCAGACAAGAGAATTTAAAGCCACATACCCTAATAACTAAGGGGATCTTTTATTTATATGTTGCAGCCAGTATATGTGGTCCTTACAGTATATAAGTTCAAAGTGTATGAGGAGATTAGACTGTCAGACTAAGTTGAACTGATACATTAGTTCAGTGAGAATGGTGAGCCCATTTATTGTTGTCAGGGCTCATCGACTGGAATGCCTATCAAGGAGTAGACGCTCCTCAGTCTCAGTGGTTTGCAACCCAATGGTATTGTTCATTCACTGTTGCCTTATTGTGCAATCTGGCAAAACTCAACCGGCATTGCCCATCTCTCATACAACATATATAGCCCATACTAGTACAGAAATTGTTTCTAAACATTAAGCCGGCATGATTCTAGTCTGTCGGATAGATGTTACACAGGACCTAAGTGTCCTGGGGGAGTTCATTTCTCCAGGTACCCAGATCTCTGCATGTCTGAGATCAGTGGCATCCATTAAGGGATGTAATCACACTGATGTTTTTCATCCAGTTTGGCAGTCTTTGCATAGTATGAATACCTGCGTGTGTCTATAGGCTACATTCACCCCTCTGTAATATATTAGGAAGCCCCCTTTCAAAATGAATTACAGAGAACATTCCTTTTATTTATTATCATGGTACTCGCATACTATGAAGAAAGGGGCATGCGGCGGACATGGTCATATTACATAGCACATTAAAAAACAGATCCAATTAGAAACGTAAAACTTTTAATTTAACACAATTGCAGTGTGAGGCATCAGAAATGTTCGTGTTGTGGGGTAGCCAGTTATAGGTTACAGTGTATTTTCTTTACTTCCTATCATTTTATCATATTTGTTCATAATACATGTAACAAAATATTCAGTTTCTAGAGAGTCTGAACCAGCCTCTTTGTTCCTGTAATGAGAAAATAAAGTATCCATGTACATGTAACAAATGTAATAATGGGTTAATGGTTGTGGCCATGTACTGGAATAGAATTCCTGGTAAGTCAACGAAGATAGGACTTCTGATTAAGCGCTGGTATTCTGGTGATTCCCCGCATTTGAAGCAGAACATCTGCCGCTAGCTCTGGCCCACGCCGTTCCCCGGCTAAATGTCTGTTCAGTGCTCTCAGGTACTATCTCAGCAAGTCTGGGCCGCCAGCTATGTTATCGAGGTTTAACCATTAGCAATGTGCAGACCAGGTCATCAATGCTTCCAATCTCAAAGTATTAGAAGCATTATTAAACTCTCATCTACTGACACCAGACAAGCCAGAAGGCCTGTTTTCCCCTCCGAAATCTCATGGTGCTGCCACAACCACAAAGGGATTCTGGGTAGGCATGTACATGTACGGGCATTGTCATTAAGGGGTTAATCTTCCTGGGACGTGAAGCATTCGTGGAACCACTCGGCAAAACCCTGACTACATGTACGGGCATTGTCATTAAGGGGTTAATCTTCCTGGGACGTGAAGCATTCGTGGAACCACTCGGAACCCTGACTATTATGTTCAGCTCTGACTCTTATAAACAAATCTTGCTTTAGTGATCCAAGAAATAGGCTTTACTGACCCTTTAAAGGCATTTTATTGCAAGGATGCTTTATGTAAATAGCACCATATGGATAATAATTGCACACTCCTTTAGTTACTATTGTACTTTATATTTTTTTAGTTCACTATATTCGTGAAAAAATGATTAATTAACTAAAGCCCTGTTATATACTGTGTATGTATATATGTATATATAATCAACATTCTGGAGATAAATCTTTAAACCATTTTATGTTAAGAGATGATGAGATTAATTTAGGTAATTGGTTCTGATTTGCCAGCCTTGACTTTCAAGGTTTGATTGCAGCGGTTTGGAACCCCCTTTCATCATGTTAAGTAGACATTTTCTGCTGAGGGTAATCATTCCTTCACAGCATAGTCATAGAGCTATGATTTGTTTCAGAAGACGATTCCCGCAGCACTGAATCATGTTTCCGGCGCTCAGAAGTACATAAAGTCAACCCGTATTACAACAGAGGATTGTTGGCCTTGATTCATTTGTTAGAGGTGTGTTGGAAATCAGAGTGGGACGGGTGACGTCTATTCACTGGTTTCAGCGGAAGCCAAAATTTTGGTTTTCCCCCTAGAAAAAAAAATCAGTTCGCTGAAAGAATCTCTGTTTAAATGATACCAAACATCATGTATTTTTTTCGCTTCTTTTCAAGGTAAATGTAATGTGTTTGAATATACAAGTAGCACAAGAATGGGTGGAATGTTAGCTCTTTTTGTAATGAATTGATTTATAGATCATTTACGTTTTAGCTTTTCCCCCTAAAAAAACAAAACAAAAAAAAGTCTTATTACCTGAATGCAAAGAACTTTTTAAAATACATTGTTTATCTTTATTTCTTTAAGTTGTGAATTGTTGAAGATAACCTCATTGTCCAACTGAATGAAGCAGTCTTTATCTAATTTGTTCTTTTAATTTCAACCGGTACCATGGTGCAATTCTATATCTTCTGTGTCTAGACAATGACAAATATTGCTTATCATTTATAATATCTTATAATATCTTTTGTAAAATAATTTTTTTCTGCTTTTCCAAGCGTTGGAGGTCAGTAATGTTTTAGGCATTAGAGATTGCCTGTTTGTCTTATCGAATGAACAAGATGTTCTCGCCAGCTTTATGATGACTCTGATAAGAGCCTTAGAGTCCTGTGGCCTTTTCTCCGCTCAATGTTTTTTTTCTGTTTACGCAACAAATATTTTGTTTGTTTTTCTCTTCCTGTTTTTGTATCCTGCAAGTCGTCTCTGTAGTTCGCAGTCCCTTCTGGAATTTCACATCACAGGTGTCAAATGTTACCAGCTGTTCTTTTGGTCCCAACACAAAGATATTGGTTAACATGATTCTGATGGTGTAAGGCCAAGGAGAACTGTAGCCATATGTGTAAAACCAAGGTGTGTGTGATAATTACAATACCTTGTAAGGGGCAATCTATACATTTGATAAAACAATATATAAATAGACTTTCCTCTTTAAAATGCATCGCTGTTATTTTTTTCAGCACCGTTGACATTGCTACTGGTTCCCTTTTGTGATGTCTGGAGTTGTCCAAGTTTCCCTAAAGTGTTGATCTGACAAAAGGAATCTTGAGATTACGTACATTAGCAGAAAATAAGTAAATTGGTTACAAAGTGATGCAAAAACAAATCGGTATATTTTGTGTTGTCTTCAGTACCGACAATAATCCCTTTTTTGCCCCTGCCTGGTGCCTTTTAATGTGTTTGATGTGATGACCTGCGTGGCCTTGCTTCTCTCTTTGATGTTCTGTGAGTGGACTAGTGTGGGAATTGTGGATGGTGACTGTGTCCGGAATGAATTCTTAATTCCCCTTCTTACATATCTGTTCAACTCCGCAGTTCTAGTGCCAAAAGCTTCTTGGAACTAGCGTTCTCTGTGTTTTCTGTGTTTTGTTGCTGGTTAACAATTTGAGCACCAGAGAGTGGAAGCTTTGATGTGAACCACACTCTGTGTGTCTGTTTCTAGCTAAACAAATGAGAAGCAAACATGCATCGATCATAAGCTGGTACACTAGAGAAATTCGCACACACGCACACCCTCACACCCACTAAAGCACGGCTTGGAACCCTTATAGCAGTTCACTGATATAGACAATTTCATTAATTTAGCAAATTTACACGCACTTACATTATTAAAAATGAACTATTGAGTAAATTCTACTGTAAATTATACTATAGGCTTTTTCTTAAGAACATTCTTCGATGAAGGCCGCTAAAGCTTTCCAATACTAGGACATTTTGAGCTTGTTAGGAAATACTGCTTTCTTATGGTGGGCCGCGTGTGCCTTTTATCCTATTTGTGTCGTTTTATCAAAGTTGTATATAGCACCGCTCTGGGTCATGCTCGAGATAGTTCCACCGCACTTTAATGTCTCGTTTGACAGGGGCCTGAATCTCATACCATACTAATGAGGATAATGCACATTTCAAAGGGGGCTTTCAGAAAAAGTGGAGGAAATGATCTTCCGGTTCTTTTGATAACTTGTAAATCAAATCAGCCACTCGTGATTTAACTTAAGCTGTTTTAAGTTTTTGGTTTTTTTTCCTGACAGATGTGCAAACTCTGGAGAACTCGTAGGGTATGTAAGGACAGGAGGCAACACTGGGATAGAAAGACGCTAGACGCAAAGCAGAATTTGCTCTGTTACTGTTTATCTTGTGCTGTCCAAGTCATTCTTCTTTGTATGATTTATTCTTTTATTTGCTTGTTAACCAGCTACATAAAATTCTCTTTAAACTGATTCCGTCATTTTTTACACTTCAGTGTTTCTTTTGATGGTAAGGGAAGTCGTGCAATGATTTGCTACGTGTTTGGTGGGAATGATTTCCAGAGGGACCTAGAAATAGTTTTTAAAGATTTAATTTAAAGTTGTTCTGCTTTTGTTGTACTTTGTGTGCGTTTTATATTGTCTCTTTCAAAGCGGCACACGTACCAAAATAGTAATTTGTAGGTTTTTGCCTGCTCGAACACCTTGTGTTCTCACATCTGGGGAGCTTTGAAGGCCCATTTTCATGAGCACAGGTGAAAACAAGTCACCGACCGAGCCTCCTGTGGATCCGTCCGCTTGTGGGTGCGAGACCTGCACTGGACTGAGAACTGAGAAAGGTTACACTTAATCACTTTAGTCTGTGTTGTTTATAACGCCCACAGCACAGATACATTGTGAGAAAATATAATTCTGCTGTGGAATATATGATTAAACATAATTTCATATAGTGTGTATTGTGTGAGGTGGTTTTGTCAGGGAGTCGGGTAATTTGGGCTTTGTGAATCTGTTATGTGTACTTGGTTACAGTATGGGTCCTGTGATCACACAGATTCTTGTATAGATGGGCTCCTTAAAGTTCTCCTCTTTCCAAAGGTCATTGTGGATAGACACACAAGATCATATAACCTCTTGTGGTAATGGGCACTTTTTTGAACCAAAACCACCAAAATGTTTTTTTTTTTCCACTAAATTTCTAGTTGAGTTTCAGCTCCTTCACTTCATTATACATTATTAAGCCCCATCCGGCATAAGCTTCTGCTGCTGGGAGAGCTTGATTGGCCCTGAATAATGCATAGTTAAATCAGGGAAATGTATTCACCTATTGAACTATGCATTATACAGGGCTGAATCAGAGTGGTACATGGTGTTGGCCCTGTCATATTGAATAGTGAAATGAGAGTTAGCAAGTTGTTTTAACTCCCCCCTTTAGTAAATAGATGCTAGCAAGCTACATTGATCTCACCCTCAACCATACATTATGGAGGGCTGTCTGTTTCTGTACATTTGCAGACCAATAAGCAGGTACTCTGTATAGCATTACCTGCCCATAGCATTATTAACATAGCTTTTGTCCCAATTAAGTGCTGCACCACTTTCCTGATATGTCTAGTTTACCTGTTGAAAGGTGTTGCTGAATATGATGGCACTGCATAAATAGTCCAGTGTGAACAAAGAGTGTGAAAGTGCCCCAGTCTCCAGGGTGCCATCATTAAACTGTCACAGTCTGGGAAGAGTCTTAACCAGACATCATTTATATATTGACCCCTAAGCTACCCCTGACTCACAATGCAGACTTAAACCTTTGCTGTTTGACTTGTGTGTGCTGTGCTATTTTGAAAAATATTATTTTAAAAGGCTCAAGAGTCTGGAGCTGCCATATTATTGAGCAGTCTGTCTGTAGTTTTTTTGTATTTTTTTTTATTATTCTACCGTTTCTAGATTTCTAGCCCCGTTACTCATTGGTGTTGCTGGAATCTTTCCACGCTTTTAACTCCTCTTTAACCAACAATTGCCATGGTTGGAAATCGGGACATATTTAATTTCTGCTCTGAAAACAAGTATTCTGGAGGTTTGCTCCACAGAGAAAAGCAGTGTGCAGATATTTCATTATTCTCTGCCGCCCTGTGGAATAGCCTGGCTCTTATAAAATTCTCTGCAAGTGTGCTGTGATTTCATCAACCATTTAATCTTTAGTGATTTTATTGGATAGCAAATAAGATTTTCCCCTCGCTCTGTGTTCTTGATGTTTATTGCAGTTAGTGCACCATAATTCAGTCCATTAGTAGAACGGAGGACCACTCAATTAAATAATTCTTTAAGAAAACGTTACCTTTTGCTTTTGCAAGTGAGCGGCATAAGGTGTTTCCTTTGGTGTCTGCAGGTTTATGGAGTAAAGATACTCCCTTTAATCAATGTGCTGGTGTCAAACGTCGATTACGTCAGACTTAAAATGTTTGGTCTTGGGCCAATCCGTGAACCTCTTGATCAGACCGGTTAGGAGACTTCAGTGTCTCTTTCATTGGACAAACAAGGCAGGTGAACAATGACCTTATTGTAGAGTGCGAAAGGATGCCAATGTTTTGTACTTTCAGATGTTTTGTTTAAATAACGGCTGTTCCTGAAAAGTACTTTGATTTTGTTGCCTTTTGCTAGGTAAATGCGCTGAAAAGTATCATCTTGGAGTTTTCTATATTTTGGATAAATGTCACACTATAAGG
>VKOC01000002.1:33100379-33200109 GCA_009364415.1 Spea multiplicata | reverse complement strand
TTGAGAAAAATGCACCCCAGTTTTGCACATCTGCTCCTCAGATATGCCCCAAACCCCTTTATATGCCACTCTGCCCCCCACAAATACCTTATACCTTATATTATGAACAAATTCAACTTCCTTCATAACCAAGGTGTGCCATTCCCCCATGAAATGTGTAGCCTACCTGATTTTTTTTTTTTTTTTTTTTTTTTTGTTTTTTTTAGGGTTTAGCTTTAGACAAAAAGTATTTAATACTACCCCTGACATTCCTAAATATATTTGAAAGCAATTAAATAAATTTTATATTGTATGCTTATCGGCCAGATATATTTGTAAGGATCGGGATTAATTTAAGGCCATTTCTTAGTAGAAATCTCTTGTTACATGCACCAAGGTTGGTTGTTTGCTTTTTGCAATGCAGCTTTTTCCAGTTCCCTCCTTTAAATTTGGCATGCTGTCAGCATACGCAGCTGCATGATGGCAGGTGTCGGAGTCGGCAGTGTCCCTTAATGACATCAGCGGAACCCCTCCAGCTTCTCTGCCGATCTGTGCGGGACTTTGGTCACGAATGACCACGCCAGTAACCAGTACATTGAAACATATTACTGTTTCCACACCCTGCTATGCTGTAGGAACCAAGTTTCGGATGAGCAGCTTGTTAATGTATGTTTTTACAATCCATATTAAAGAGTGGATAAGAACTAGCGCTGATTGGCAGTGCTTCTGTGAGCCCAGGCTTCCATAGCCGTGGCAAGTCTCACATTCCCATGGCTTAGTTGTTACGCTGCACACGTCCATCCTGAGTTTGTACAAGGGCTAATTATGTGATTGCAGGAAAGGCACCGTGGTTTTACTAAACGCCTATTTTACAAAAAAAAGGGTTTTGTTTATTCTTTGTTGGAACACAGTTGAGATCTATTTAGGCTTTATGCTTTTAGATACCTATGATGTGGAATATGGCACATACTCAAACTCAAACATCATGTAGTTGAATAGATAGCCGAGCGTTTAAAATAACATTTTATTTAGTTTTTACCAGTCAAGCAGAAACCAGTACGGTGCAAACATCTCAAAGATTGCACATTTCCTGCAAAGGCACTTTAGGGGCTCAAAGAGGGAACTATGTGTTTGGGTCCAGCTTCAGAGCGATTCCCATACCAATCATGTGAAATGTGATACCTTTTACGGCTTAGGAAACCTGTACGGAGCCTGAAATTCTTTCCTTAAAGGGACACTCCAGCCATCATATGCACTTTAATGCAAATAATAGTTGCTTGGTCCCTTTCAAATGGTTGTGGCCCATTTTGCAAATGCATGAATCCCCCCAAATGCATTTGCCTCTTGAATCATCCCCCGGCTAAATACCCTGCAGGTGGTGGATTCGACTGAATGCATCTTGCGGCACATGATGTGCTCCCCTGCAGTCATCTCCGGCGCTGGCTCTGCTGAACACTGTTTGCAGGGGTCTTTTTAAACCCCCAGTGCGCATGTGGAAAGCCTTCCTATTGATTTCAAGGCAATTAGTAGCAAGAAATGTCAGATCATGGAAAGACATTGTAGTATTGCGGCATGGCTGCAACTTCCCTGTCAGGTGCTTTGTTTAGTTTTTTCGTTTTGGAAGAATGTATATTAAAGTGCCCGTAGAGTACTTTAGTATTAATTCTTCTACAGTAGGGTTGTAAGGGACATTAGACTACCCATTTCAAGCTGTAGATATTACCAGTGGTGTATCTTATGACTTTCTACTGGTATTTTGCCATTTTTCTAGGTTTTCAGATAACAACAAGTCTTAAGTTCTAGGTTGTCATTAAGCTGTTGTGCCACTTGTGTTTCTAATTCTGGAATTTCCGATGATCAGCCGTGTAGCACAGTAAAGCCAATGTACTCCATCTAATGTAACCGTGTGAATTACTGAACTATGTGGAATTTTCAATGTGGAGTGTTTTGAGAACATCAGGGCCTGTGGCTCTCTAATGGCTTATGCTTTGTGTCGTCCTGAAGCTACTGTTTCAACATTGCCATGTGTGCCCCATCTATTTTAAGGGGATAGGAGGTGGGAATGTGACCTTGAACTTGGACCTGTACAAACTGTGATGAACTGTGATAGGTTTCATGCGGAACAGCTCGGACCCAGGTTTTGGTTTGGCGAAAAGTAGGATTCTCTGTGTTTAAGCAAATTGCATTAGCAATTTACACATCATTAAAATAGCAGTGACAGAAATTGGCCTAGATCACTCTGTATTCATTTACTCTGCTATAAATACTGACCCAGTTTGCAATGGTGTTGATCCAAATAAGAAATAACTTTGTAACCTGTAAAAAAAAAATATATATATATTTTTTTATATATATTTCTTGTCGTTTGCTCTTTTTTACTCCTCCCAAGCCTCTTTAACAGCAGTGTACAGTGTAGTTCACTTTCTATGTTGCCCACCAGGCACATAAAGGGGGATGTAGTGCGCAAAGGATGTACGTCAGTTCAGCTTGTGATTGCACAGGAGTGTATTTACTCACATTTACTCGTTTCAGCTGCCCCATCCTCACCACCATCCGTCTTCTGAGCTCAGCCTGTTAATAACGCACGGTGCGGTTTGGATACACACTATGTAGGCTGTGCCGAGCCCGGCACAATCCTCCATAGTGTTAATGGTCCGGTTGGTAAGATCAGTTACACGGAGCCTGATTTCCCGTTATAGGCTCCCTGTTATACAGCGGGGGGCTGAATACACCACTGGTTTATCCACATTGCGTCCTAAAAGAAATACAGCTTAGTAAATGGTATGTGTGTGAATAATGGTGGGTAATGGTCGGATATGAATAGCATGGGCAGGAGTAGATTTCCCCAGCACAATTTATTGTTCAGCATTTCTTTCATGTATTAAACTCTATATATTTCTTGAAGTTCTGCAACGGCAGAATATTTTTTCAACCTCAAATTAAAGATGCTAAACAGTCTTATAATTCAGCATTAACGTTTAGTTTTCCTGCTTGTACAAGAATTGTAATTCACGCTGTCAACTCAAATTAAAGCCTTAAATATACAAAATGGTTATATAATTGATTGTATAATTAACATTTCCGCTAAATAGTAATTTGCTGTGCTTGGAAGGATAGAACTATGCAGTGTTTTCTGGCTGACCTATATAACATAGACCATGTTTACATCCTTTCCAATTAGCTGTAGAATATGTTTATATTATTGGAAGTAAAGCTATTACAATCTACTTTTTTAAGTGATAAACCTAATAGTTTACACTAAAAGGGATAGTCCATTTTTTGAAATACTTCTTAATAGACAGTAACAGATAGGTAGCAAAAATAAGTTATTGGCAAATTACTACCCCCACTTGTTAGGCTTGTTGCCTTCCAAATGGTTTCTCCACGCCTTCATCAAGCCAGCCACTGCAAGAAGAATATTTTCTTTTCTTAGAATAATTCACTTTTTTTGCTGCCGTGCTCAGCTGTGAGATGGGTGGATTTACCATAGTGAAGGTTAAGTAGTTTAGTATAATCCAGTCTAAACTAATAGATGCTCTGGCCTTGGACCCGGCATCTGGAGCTGTCACTATTTATTATTACAAGGATTAAAAGGTGGAGGGGGGTGGACATGTTCATCATTGGCCTTCTGGAAGACTGGGGTTACTTAAGGCAGATAACACGATAAGATCAGTTGTTTGTGGCGTCTGCCTTTTTCAGGCTGTAAAGTCGCAGCGTTTAATCTTTTACCGGCTCTGTAGCCACATTCTGCACTTTGCAGGGGATCACAATGAACTCTTCCCATATAATAATAATGTTATACTTAAGATGCTAACAGCTATTCTTTAAGACTTACTTAAAGAGCAAATGTGATGTAATCACCATGGAAACCGGTGGAAAGCTCCTGCTGATCCCTTAGCAGTATCGGAATTGCCCTCAACGCTAGTGCTTTATATGCTTTAATATTAGCTTGTTTTTCTTCTACAAGAGTAGTGTTTTAATGTACAATTTCTGCACTGAGTCCTGTGATTTAGGAGCTACTAGAATGTACAGGAGAAAAAGTATCATGATTTACCCCAAGCGGCTTAAAAAATCAGTAGAGCTATTTAGAAATGCATGTTCTAGCCAAGGGACAGTGTCCTTTTTAGTTTCTCAGTTATCGTATACAGGAACATGTTACGCGATCTCTGGTCCGGAATTTAATGTCCGCGATGAATATGTTGGTGCCAGTGAATATGAGATCCCACGGCCCCTGGCAGGGCAGCCCAGCCACCGACTCATCGGATAGCAAGCAGACCCGTCATGGGAACGCTGGCATCGTCTACTGGGCAGTAATCACTTTTATGCGTCACGAGAGTGCAGTCAGATGTGTGCTTTAGGTGTAAAGCATTAAATTAGAGTGCATGTAATGTACAACGGTTATGGCAACGGGTACGCTGCTAATAATGTGGCCAGCGCTACACTACTGTGCTTAACAAATTAATGGGCCATCACACCAGCAATGGATGCTGCTGGGTAGCTCCTCAGGGTTTCCACACACAAAAGTTCATACACAAGTTTAAATGATTGTCCATTTAACTGATTTGGTACCCCTTAGTAATGTTGCTTGTAATTTCATAATTTTATCTTTGGAGATTACGTTTTGTGTTAAACTAGAAGAGACTGAGATGAGCTATTAAAAAGGTTACATTTCACACGTCTTTATAGGCACTGGGACCAGTATGTGTGGAGCAAGGCATTGGAAAACAGTCCTTTCCTCTCCTTCTTTTGCTATCTTACTCAAAATATGACATCTCTATATAAAGCATTGAGATTTTTAAGTCACCTTAGCTATTCTGTTCTAAAGTATGCATTATGCTTTTTGCGGATAAATTATCCAGGGACTTTATAATGCCTAAGGAAATGAGCGAGTTGATTTACAGCTCTCCTGGGAACTCGCCCGTTTCTGATTTTATTTCTGATAAATGTAACTACGTCCTGTGTATCTTGGTACTTCTCAGTGATTTTAGTCTAAAAATTAATTGAATTATTACAGGCTGTATTTATTGAGATACTTTTGTAGCAAGAGGTGTAGTACTTTATCGTTCCATGTTGGTAGATGAGGTTTTGTGCATATTATTGTATCTGGGATTATAGGAGAAGTAGAACATAATCTAGCAGGAGGTTAGATTGTATCTGAGCTCTGTAGAGGTAGGGCTGGCAAGATCGAGGTATGGCCCTGATGGACAGCTGTTCGGGTATCCATTAATATATTATGGCAGGGGCGTCCAACGTGCGGCCCTCCAGCTGCTGCAGAACTACATCTCCCATACTCCTCAGCCAGCTCCTTAGCTGCAAGAGCATTATGGGAGATGTAGTCCTGCAGCAGCTGGAGGGCCGCACGTTGGACGCCCCTGTATTATGGGATGTAGGAATAAGACTTCTGTTAAAGGGGAAGGCTCATAGAGTATATTTTTTCTCCTTGAGCATAAAATACTGTGCTAGAACACAGAGTGCAAAAAAACCTGGAACAGTTTTATAAAAGAAACCATAAATACAACAAACATGGTGGGAGTTCTTAAGTTTCACATTATTTTGTATTAGCAGATATACAATAGACTTTGATGAGAGAACACAGCTATGCATTATGATTCAATATGAATATGAAGATGGCTTTGATTAAGAATGCCAGCTTTCTTCTTTTTGTTGTTGACGTAAACCCCTCTGTTGAATTAATTTGGCTATTGGGTATATTAATTATGGATCAGTCTTGTGTACGTTGATGGCTTGTGAGTTTTAGATGACCCTGAGTGACCTATCGTATAATCCCAAACCTTGTTCTGTATACAACGCTGCCGTTCTCCGAAATCGTGATGATTTGGTGCTTGTAAAATGGTTTTATGCATTTCTGCAGCCCCCCCCCCTTCTCTACATTCATTCAGGCTCATATGGTGATAATTACTACTTCAGCTCTGTATAATGGCTCTTCTTCTCTGTATAATTGATTAGTGTAATAGATTACTATTCATATTGAAAGGGAAATGATGCATAAAGTGTGATTTAGGTTCTGGGAGGGGGTATTTCTAATTGCATCTTCCGTTCTGCATCTGCCTTGTTCTATACAATTGCAGAGAGAGAGAGAAAAGACTGGGAGAAAGCTGGAAGTGGTGTGACAGAATGTGTACTGGGACCTTTGACCTTGTATTTAAAATCTAGATGATTTTTACATATGCAATACAATACCAAAAATATACGTTCTTCAAAAATTCCTTTTGCTACTGTGGGAAAAAAATGATTCCCGTTCTACGCCAGAGGCTACTGTACAATACGGAAGGAAGTGAAAAGCGCAAAATCATTTCCCCAGCCTGTCCAAAAATGCTAAGTATTCGATTTCAAATGCAATGATCATCTTACCTTTCGTAGTCATGGAATGCATCGCACATCCCATCTACCTTTTTATTTAAACGTTCAGTTTCTCTTACACTGGAGTTTTCCCATGTGTTACATTGTTAATCCACACAGCCATGTGTTAATGCTGTGTAATAGGAGATACTGGCGAGAAACCTTTCTGTGCCTCATTGCTCTAGTGCAAACATACATCCTCGTGATTAAATCCGACTTAAATGTTTTACTAGCCTTTCAAATCTTCAACTCAAACAAAAAAGGGGAAGAACATGCTAAATAAATATTTGCTGGTATTCACCAGTCTTGTTAACACTTGAATGGGATTGGACTGTCTGTCTTCTTTTACATTCGACATTGTTATTCTTTATCTACTTAAATGCCATAACTAAGAAAGAAAAAAAAAAAACTCCGAGCCTGGACCCCAAGGTTCCCATTTTGTTGTTTTCTTACGGATAGGGCATATGGTTTACAAGTACAAATGTGTTGGACTACCTCCCTTAACAAATATTTGTTTGTAACTTGTATATTTATGTGGCCAGATTTTGCCATGTTACATATTACAGGTCTGCAAGGCACACTGAAAAGGGAATGTTTTAGTAATTTACAACGTTCTTTTCCACTGGGGAGATTCATAAAAGCTGGGGTGTTGGGAACCATTGCAACACATCATATTACTTGTACAGAAGGAGAAGAGAGCCCTGCTTCATTGGGGCTAGTTATAAAACATTGTTATATGTTATATTAAGACATTAAATCCAGCATCCCCTGTTAAAAGTGTTTGTCCCATGCTGGTACACACATACATCGCACTACACCATTTTTAAAGGGCAGTGTGACCTCTTGAGTGATGGTTATGGCTGGAGTAGCTATTGTACCAGTTTGGCAGGTTTTTTCTTTTTCTTTAAGAGTCTCAATCAGCGGGGAGATGGAATATTTTTCCACATTCATAAATTGCTTTTAATCTCTTAATAAAGCTTAATGTTTAAGATAAAGATCCATGGCAAGATTGCAAATATTACCCCCCCCCCTTGGTGGGAAAGTGCTGTAAGTCGAAAAACAAGAATTATAAACCAGAGCCAGCAGCTCAATGCTCATCATGAATAAGGTGCTCATCGAAGATGTTCAGTACATACAAGCAGCAATCATCATACACAAGTGGATGTTATTTTCATGGATAATTTGCAGATGTTCAGAGCTTTGTGCCTTGGGAAACTGATAATGCTCTAAAGAAGAATGCAAATGAAAACTCTAATATGCATTCTAGCAAAGTAAACCAAAGTAAGAATTGAGCACTTACCTGACACCGAAGAGGCAGCCCTGCTACAGCAGCTGCCCTCTCTTCCATGTGTGACTGTCGGCACTTTCCTCACATGCCCGCAGGGGTCTGAAGAGACCCCCACCCTCTCATTCCCTTAGCTAGTGCCGGAGGTGAGTTTATTACATGCAGGAGGATGTGTGTGCGGCTGGACGGTTTAGCTGGCAAGTGGAGAAAGGAGCAAATGCATATGGAAAAATTCTGCAGAATACCCTCATGCATTTGCGAAACGTACAACATGAAAATGAAATGGGACACCACAGCTATCGTATGTATTAAAGTACATTGGATGGCTGGAGCGTTCCTCTAATTGATGTTTGTCACAGAAGGCCCATATTCTATTGTGGCTCTTTTTAAAAGATTCTTAAAAGTAATACCTTGGAGATGTTCCTCAATCCTATCCCGAAGGACCCCCAACAGTCCAGATGTCCCTTTATATAATTATTCATTAAAATATAATTATAGCAGACTTGCAGGAAAATTAAAGTATTGCTTATTTGCGTAATATTTTGTTTGCGCAAATAAAAGTCTAGAAGCAAGATGCGACTTAGAATGTTTCCTTGGTATTACTTTGACGTTTCTGTCAGTAACTTGTCCAACAAGTTCTTACTTCTGTGAGGCACTTAGAATTCTCTGAATGTTGATTTTATTTTTTGTGCAATTACAGGATTCTCCAAGGATTAGAAAAGAGCACCTCTTTTAAAAAGTTCTCAAATACGTTATGGGTATTTTGCTCCATGGAAGTAGTTTGACTGAAACACCAACACAGTGTGTCCTCTGACCAAAATCAGTGTGCTTCTGTTTGGATGGAGGACTGAATGAATGACTCCATTCTCCACTCTGAAATGCTGTTAATCTTGGCTGAAGAGCTTTATTACTCTTTCAGTAATAGAATGGTGTACCTCCATGACCCCCCCCCTACTACTGGAAAAGCATAGTCAGGGCTCCACCTTGGTACATCAAGTGGGATCCTCAGACCAAACTAAGCCATGATCTGATACTCCAATGTATTATTTCTCACACTTTTCTACAAGCCTACGCAAAGCCTCCAGGACGTTCCTTAGATGGACGACCTCCATCAAATTTTAATTGTTAAAATTCACCTCCAGGTACCTATTCCAGACTTTTTTTTACACACATATATTACCTTTGCTGAGTGGATCAAAGACATGCTTATGAAGCAGCAAGGGCAAATATAGCAGGCTAATGACCACTATATAACTACCTCTGGGCATTCTTATGAAACCATATCAGACAGTTTTGGCAAGATCTTTTTTATTCCTCAAACTGAGTACATATACAAGTTAGCATACATGAGTAGGCCAAGTACATTACCCTGGAGGATGGGTGCCTTTTTTTGCTTTTATATATATATATAAGCTTTTATAAAATAAAAGCTCTCTATGAATAGTTACAAGAACTTGGAATCTGGAGGTTCTTAATTGGTATTGAATTCATCAGGGTCAGGTGAGCCCTGTGACACAGTTTAGTTGCCAAGTCCATACATATCGTCATGAGGCAGAATCAATTTATAGTCTAAGACATGGTCAATCAAATTGACAGTTGTGACCTAAGATCTGCAGACATACAATATGGGCACATAAAGTATTTCAAGTGAAAAAACAACTCCTTTCTTGATTGATCCAGCTCCCTCTCTGATTTACATATATCCTAGACATATATTTCCCAAATCCTAGACATAACATAATTAGAATGGGATGGAATTTGACACACATTTGCTTCAATGTGTCATCTAGTAAGAAAAACCTTGCCATTGTCATATTCTTACATAATTTTTAATTTTTCATTTACCTTAAAACAATTTATCCTACACACTTTGCAGGGATCAAAGCCAGTATATATTAATATGCCTTAAGGGTGATGATGAGAGCTTGGATCTTTGGTTACAACTACAGAGCTCCAATTGTTCCCTGATAATAAAAAAACAAAACAAAAAGAAAATGGCTAGCTTTTGAAGATTTAAAACAGCTTGAAGATATCTCTTCATTTGTTCCTTTAAAAAGGAAATTGAGAGGCAAAATTATTACTCAAAGGGATGAAGAAATGAAAATGAAACACAGTAACTATTTTATCTTTTTTTTTTAAAAAAAAAAGGAATAATATTTGCATGCATCTCAATACTCAACATGCATCTCAATATGGAACAAAGCATCGTTTTATGTCTGCTAATGCACCAAAATGCGGCAAATCAACATGTTGAATGTGCTGGAATCATTATAGTTACCACCAAATTGGAATTGTTGAAGAGGGCTTTCTCCTCAAAAACCATAAGGGGTATTCAGCACTAAAAAGAAAGATCTGAAATATTCTTTGTAAAAGGGAATATGGAAGAGGATTCGTGCTATTCTTTATCCAGTTATTTCCTCAAGTTCTTGTAGGAATGAGGATGCTTGTTCATTTTATCTACTGGTCGGTGAAAACCTGCTTACATTATTATATCCATGTCGGTGTCCTGTTAAAACAAAGAATTCAGAGCATGCTCATGGAATACCATTAAAACATCCATCTAAGGCATAAATATTGGTGATTTTGTTTCACTATATAGCCAAATATTGCTTAGCCCGGCACTACGTCAAAGTACCCCAAGTCCTATGTAATTGTTCATGGCTATATTGCTTACTAAGGAGACAAATCAGTGGGACTCCACTGCGTTTTAACCCAAATGAGACTCCCAAGCAACTTGAAGCCTTCTCTGGACACCATTAATGAGCCACCGGTGTGGCCGGAGGGACTGCTCAACCCTAAGGTTTGACCAGAACGTGCAAATATGCTTAACACAATAAATATATAACCTAAAAGGCATAAACATTCAGATTTCTGGGTTGCTATTAGAATAACAATGACCTATAAGTGCACGAAAAAGCAAGAATTACCCAGCGCATACTGTTCTTCCACACCTTATGTGTTTAGGGACCTTGATTTGTGCACAGGCGCAGAGTCATGCTGGAACAGGAAAGGGCCTTCCCCAAATTGTTCCCATTAAGTTGGAAGCATACGAATGTCTACGATGTCTGTGACTGTCTGTATATTGAGCAGATTATTATTTGTGATGTGTTGATTATTTGTGTTCTTTGTTCATGCTTAGTGGACATTGAATTGATCTCTGATTTATTGTCCCAGCCCCTATAGTGTAATTATCCATTTTTCACGTGTATTTATTTTGCTAGCCATGCACATATCACATTGATCTCTTGAGGAAACAAAAACTGTTATATAGATATAACAATGATGTACGGCCCATATTTATTACTAGTCTGCACTTTCAAATTCAGTGTTGCCCAGCCTGGGGCTGTTTCTCTTTCTAATTAGGGTCTGGTCAAAGAGCTGTGCACTGATCCTGAAATTCTTCCCCCCTAACCAAACATTAACCCATTAACCCTGTTCCTTACGTGTAAATGTTTGTGCCTTTTGTACTCCGCATGTGAGTGGCCCCTGTCATTATATCAGAGAGAGAATATGTGGAAGTGGCTATGAGCCACAGAGCAATCACTTGGCATGCTTAATCCTGACACTGGCGTTTACACATTTTATTCCGTTCTTTTAATTCAACTTTCAAAATTAGGTTTATTAACTGGCGATTGTCGAGCTAAAGCACATTACTGTAGAGTTATAGTTCAAATGGCTATTTTTTATTATTATTATGACAATGACAATGCAATAAATAAAGTTTTGAAAAGTGATAGTGACGTAGGTTTTTTTCCATTCTATAGGAGATACAATTATGCATTTTGCAGTACATTTTTCTGTGTGTGAAAGCTTCCAGCGTGGAATACTTTGGAACAAATGACTGTGCTTTTGTTCAATGAGAACAGCCACAGGCAAACTGCAGAGAAAACAAAGCTGGTTTTATGATACTATTATATGGTTTCTCCAGAACCAGTGACCTCATGGAGTGAAAACATAATTTAAATGCTTTTAAGATCTGTTCTTGTTTCTCTTATTCTTCAGGGTCTTATTATATCCATTTGGGCTAAAAAAACCCGTTTTTTTTCAAATGGCAAAAATGCATGTTTTACTGCTAAACAGCATAAAACTAGTATACAAAACCTTCTGAGTTCTGAGCGCCATATTATCTATTGATTTATATAGATCCACCATATTCTACAGGGTTGGGCTAATTCCTTACAGAAGACACTATTGGGAGGTATAGTGTTACAAAATTTCTCACAGAATCTATTATTTAACCTCTTTTGTTTCTTTGTGTTTTTTTTCCGTGCTCTCCAGGTAGCACCATTCCCAAAAATAGTTTATTTTAGGGTTAGCATATACTAGCCCTGTTTCGGAGGACATGCATGCTTTTCATGTGTACAGCTCTGCCCTGCAGTATGTGGCATGTATAAAGGGAATCAATCACTCGGTTGCACAGTGCTTTACACATGCTGGGATAAGCACGGGCGAAATACTAAATAGTTCCCATAGTACCTTGGACACTACAAACCGTCGCTTCAGTATCAACACAGTATGAGAGAGCAGTAGGACAGTGCGTTCCCCTCCTTTTGGCCAAGTTAGAAGGAGATCGATGATATCCCCAGCCAACCCTACTCCTTCATATTTGAACGGTTCAGTCTACCCCTGGAGGGCACAGGCACGGTGGCAGACTCCATGTATTGTGAGGACGGACGCCAGTGTCTGTACAAGGACACATTGCCAACCCTTGGTAACATGTAACAAGAAGCCAATGCTTTATGTGTCCGTGCTTACTTTGCATGTTTGTTTCAGTTGATGCTGTTGTCGGGGGCAGTGCAAATAATACAATGGTTTGGCTCAATTTCCCATAAGGCAGGGTAGTCCTGTGGCTAATGGGCTACTTCATTAGGGTCAGAACCAGAGCTCTGCATAGTAGTGCAAATGCGTTCACATTTTTTGCTGCACCCCATATAATCTGTGCCTTGCCTTTTATAAGGACGCTGTTCCAACCTATGCTAACCTTATAGCATTATACAGATATCGGCATATCTAATCACCATTATTATTATGAATTGATTTGTATAGTGCCATCATATTCAACAGCGCTATACCAGCTGAATAAAAAAATACTATATCCATTTGGTGCTCAAGATATTTAGATGAAGGCAGAGAAAACACATCACCTTCTTTTGATAGGCGGTAGTGTAGAATGGAAAAAACGTTTCTGCTCCCCTGTTTACTTTTCATTAAGCTTGCATGCAGTCTCCCCATATACATTGAAGCACAGTTAGTGTATGTGCAGTGCTCCTACCATAGGCATAAGTGGTGTTACTGAAATACCATGGAGTTCATCCATTGACCTGTGATTTTTGGACATTGCACGCAGGTTTTTAATGTACTTACTGTTCCTGCTATTGGGGGTAAAAAAAGACACTTGGTTCTCTGATTGGGTTGTGTTTATACATCAACCCGAATCTAACTGAAACAAGAAACTCTAATCGCTGTATTCTTCCACTTGCATTCATTGGGTTGCCTGTAGTCTCTAACTGTTAGACTACAACTCCCATCAGTGCTGTTATTATACTACAATACCTACTCTTATGCATAATCCCATTTACAAATCTAATCAAGGTGTTGTCCGACAACAATCTGCATTATATTTCCCTTTGGCTGTTCAGAAAGAGGATAGATGTGTGTCCTGAAGGGTGTAGGTTTTTGGATCTTAGCGAACCATTAAAAGTTAAAAACCTGTTAGACCGGTTTTCTTTTGTATCAATTTCTACCTTCTTTACTGAGGGTACTTTTTCTGTTGAACATTTCTTTAAAAAAAATGAGACCGATGAGGCCATCAAGAAGTTCTAAAGAAGCTGTGAACACACGGCAACCTATGCTGACGCTCAAGACTCCTGGGAGGTGTTTCCCTCCCTGTGGGACAAATTGGATGTTGGCTGGGATACAAGCAGATTGAATAGTTCCATTATTACCTGCTTTACAGGAAATTTAATATCAAGCATTTCTGTTCAGCCGCTGAAACGAGTGTTATGGATTCAATCCTCAATACAGTGCAGTGAAAAGAAAAATCCAGTATGCTAAGTAAATCAGAGCCTTGCACCATTATACTTCCATCTGCCACTAATTATTTTACATAAACAGATTGTAATCATATCACTGATGATTGGGAAAAAAATATATGTTACACTACATGAGAAGTCAATCGTATACCAAGGTATGTGTAGAAATGTAATTAGTGAGCTTTTGTCCAAAGTAGAACATTCTAGATACATGTAGACCACTTCAAAAAATAAATGCTTGGTTGCATGATATAGCTTCTCTTTACAGTTGCTCTAGGTGTCAGCTATGGCTTTCCTTTTTGCTGTTGTGAATTTGCCTTGTTCAAGAGAGGGTAAGATCCCAAATACTGCCCATGGCTCAGTCAGCGTAGCAAGTAACTTCAATTCAGATTTTACAAAATTGGCAACTTCAATTTAGCCGTTGTAACCAATGAAGACTGTAGACGGTGTAATACGTCCATGTCACTTGCTCCACATTTATGACGTCACATTTATGACATCATTCATATTCTGCTCAAAGAAACACAGAATTTCCGCCTGTCCTTTTTTTAAAATCCCTTTATGTATTTTAATGGTTCTACCATATAGCCTCTCTCTTCTTTCCTCCAAAGCTATACACGTTGAGATCTCTTAACCTTACAGCACAAAGCTGGGGTAAGATATACCCAATGTGAAATCTAAAGGGGGCATTTCCCAAATGGCCGTTAACGCTTTGTTCGTTTTCAGTGTGGCTTGCCAAGCGTTCGGTTATGGCGGTAGAATATTTTAAGTTAGACTTATTTAATGTAGCTAAGTCTAGAGGATTGTCAAAGCCCAGATCATTTAGTTGACTAAAAACGTCTAAAATTGAGCCTGGAAATGTGGGTCTTTCATATTGGTCAAAGTGCAACATTTTGGAAACTTGAAACATTTTGCCAATTTGAGTTGTGTATTCATCACATTACTGTTTCTTCCACCTATCACTTAAAACAGTTTAACCTACAATTTGTCCCGTTCAAGATAGAAATATGTCCCCTGTCCAGATTTCCCCCCCTTATTTTTAGAAGGAAATTGATGGTTTTATCTTTAACACATGAATATAGAGCCTGAAAATTACATGTTGGTTTAAATGTTAAATCCAGAATTTGAAAAAGTGTTATGAGCAACGTGAGTCATGTAAATAGAACAAAATGAAAATCCGCCACGCACTAGGTTGATGTTAAAATACGTACAAGTTAAACTGTTGGTCTTTGGGGGGAGTTGTAGCCCCCAAATTTAGTGCTCTATGTGCGGTTTCCTGGCACTCATACAGATGACAACTAAATTGGTTGGTTCTGTAGACAAAGGAGATACAAGAAAGGAAAGAGAATTGACTTTAATTGCCCCCGACCTGGCATTTCCAAGGAGATAAAGGTAAAACCAGGACCAGGAACCTACATCTTTATTCAGTGCCTCTCCAGGCATAGGAGGCAACCCTATGCTTGCATTAGATTGTAAACTTACGAGATTGTAAACTCTCTCCACCTAATGTATCGGTTTGTCAATTCTCGTCTTGTTATACCCCTTAAATATATGTAACATAAGAAGCGCTATATAAATAAAAGATAATAATCATTAGATCCAACTTTTATCCTACCTTGATATCACCAAATCTATCATTATGGGGACCAGAGAAAACTCATTATTGTCGAAGTGTCTAAGATCTTATGCATGTGTGTTGGTTCTATCATTTTTAGTGCTAATATTTTGGTTAAAACAATTGCATATTTCTGTCTATCTTTGTTGAACAATTGATACGACATAGTAAATACAGGATCCTTGGTGTTTGTGTAGGCTAATCTTGTAATTCTTTTTATTTTCCCGTTTACCGGGCAGACTTCCTGGTTGTGTGTGTGTACAAACGTGAAAATGAACCTTTTGTTCTCTCTTGTCGTTGTGTCTCCAGAAATAAACACCTTGTACTGGAAATGTGTTCTTTTTGCGCTCTGTTTTCACGTTTGGCTACATTTCTAATTAAATTGGCCATGTTCTTTATCTGTTTTTCAGATCCGAGCCCCTGGTAAAGCGCTCCTGGATGCTGTCTGCAATCATCTAAACTTGGTAGAAGGGGATTATTTTGGCCTTGAGTTCCTGGACCATAGGAAGATTATGGTATGCAAAATAAAAATTACATATTAATACAGTCCCAGGTATTCATATGCTAATTCACATGTGCAGTAAAATGACTGTACCCTCAGAAATCAAATGTCATTGCTGTTTATATGATTTGGCTTTAAAATATGTCAGTTCTGTGTATAAAGTGTGTTTATTAAAATGCATTTTATCCAGATTTAGCGAAGGATGTGTTAATCTAGACCCTTTTATGCTGAACAATTGTATTAAAAAACCTGTATGTTTTGCTTTTTTCTATATAATGAATTCATTAATGAGTTAGAGCTTTACCAAGACTTTTGTTGATGTAACTCAGTGATAGATTGATGGATTAGAAGGATGGTGTGTTTTTCAAGGAAAAATGTGTTAACTCATCAACACACTTTCTGCTGTTTCTGTACACATTATTGTGATGATAAAACTCTTAAGAAAACAGAGACATACGAGGGGGTTTCCTTCTCATAGAGGAACTGTCACTCACTAAAGAGGGCATTCAAAAATCTATCTTATTAATGGAAATATCATGCTGTTTTTGAAAAACAAACTTATCATTGGAGGGCCTGCTCAGAAGCG
Organism: Spea multiplicata; assembly: GCA_009364415.1. Lineage (NCBI taxonomy): Eukaryota > Metazoa > Chordata > Amphibia > Anura > Pelobatidae > Spea > Spea multiplicata. The sequence goes on along the minus strand of VKOC01000002.1, from coordinate 33,183,750 downwards.
GCTTTAGAGACCACCAAAACGTGCATGTGGTGCTTGTCATGGCTGTTAGTTGAAGCAATGGAATTCTATAAATTAATTTGCAAGCTTGTTTCATGCTTATCAAGAAGAGACCAGAGTCAATCCCTAGTCCTGATGGATCGGTGAAGACATCATTACTTTGGCATAAAATATGGCAACCCCTTCATACAATGACTTCTCTAACTACAACTGCTTTTTGTTTGCTTGTTTTCTGTTCTAGGTTTGGCTGGATCTAATAAAACCCATTGTAAAGCAAATAAGAAGTGAGTATATATTATTAAGATGTAGTCATACTACTTGATGTGGCTTTTTTCTTTTTGTTTATCTTATCCTGGTATTATTACAGGGCCTAAGAATGTTGTTTTGAAGTTTGTGGTGAAGTTCTTTCCTCCTGACCATACCCAGCTGCAAGAAGAATTAACAAGGTTAGTGATCTTATATAATGTATTGTATGCTTACAGTTTGTGTGTGTGTGTAGGTATGTATATAATATATATATATATAGTGTACATAATGGCAAATTAGTTTTAAGGTCCTCTGCTTTTCCGAGTCCTGCACTGGTTATTCAATAGTTACCCATTTTTATTCAGGTAGTTTTGTTTTATTATGTATAAATTTTTGGTTGATGTGTCCAATTTAAATGTGAAACTTAAACCAGTAGAAGCAGCCCAAAACAGTTGGGCAAAAATATTTTTGTAAAGCAAACTGTTTCGCGAAATTTGAATGTTTAAGTACCCAGGAGACTTTTTATATAGAATGAAGCAAGAACGGGCCGTATATAAATGGTGCAAGATCCATTTAGCAACTCGAGACTTCGGCACCACCCAGTAAAACGTATTTCGTGCCAGACAGCTGGGCTATACCGCAAGTACAGATGGCTGTTCTTTTTGGTTTTTTAAGCATTGAGTAAATGCTGGACTACTGGATTTAAAACTAACAAAATATGTAAGGAAGCATTGGCAAGGGCTTCTCAGCAGATGTAACCCTTTCAACATTCAGTCGTACTGTATTCCTAGACTGGTTTCTGCATTTTAATTTATACCAGGAAGGGTTAAAACAGTCTTTAGAAAACGAGCACTTAAGGCCCTAGCGTTTTAAATTCTGGCTCTTGGCTGGCAAGAATTTTAAATTGGCAGATTATGAAATCTAATAAAAGGTCCAGCTGGCAGCTTCCCTAACTGCTACGAAAAAACTCAAGATTAGGAAAATCTGTTCACTTTTGCTTCAGAACCTCCTCAGATGTGCTCCTGCGCGTTTTTTTACATTTATTGCTATTGTTGCACTTTTCACCAGTGAAATTTGGTATTAAGATTACAGGACTATTAGATTTATGCATATCTAGTATCAATCTTAAAAATTGTATAAATGCGTGGTTCTTGCCAATCCACATATATACTGCTTACAGCTTTTGGGAGCAATAGGAGGCCATAACGCTTTCTCTCTAATACAGAGATACAGCAATGTACCGTTGTATACTCCATTGGTAACTACACACCGTTTTATGAGGACTGAGCACACAGTCCAAAACCCCCTCTTCCAAAATACACATAGCTATTTTACCACAAGCCACTGGGAGCAACTTGGTTCAAGTCCCTGATCTTAATTCATACATTCATATACAACCTGTTCATTAAGTTCCCTTTTCCTTTTTGTAAAAATTATCTATTTTTTGTTAAGATTTGTACGATAGCTGCCATCTTGCTGGTGTGCTACATCTTCATAAGATTATGGATTTACAGAGGAACCGCATGGTTTTAAAGAATTTCTACCAATAACGACTCAGGGAAGGTTGCAGGAAGCATGGCACTGAGGGGCTTTGGTTTTCAGTTATTATTATTTAGTCCTACTTTTAATATTTATTATCATACTACATATTTTAGTTAAAGTAATCGATGTGCATGGGACCATGCCATCTTAAGTTTCTATACACAGCGTTCACATGTTTATCCCACCCCATTTGGCTAGTCTTCTGTGTGTGTAAAATGATAGCTCCCCATTGATGAAACTGGGTTGGCTGTGTCAGACGTTGCACGCACAGGGAATGAAAAGTTAAAGGATTTTGGGGTAAAATAACCTACTGATTTTAAATGAATTAAACAAAAAGTAAACATCCTCAATTATACCGACTGGCAATCAAATAGCACACACTAGTGGCAGTTCTAATAAACGTAGTTATATGAATATGAGAGGCATCGCCTATAATTCTTGTGACGGTTCACAGATTAGGCATTGGTTAATTAATTATTTTTCCATTAAAAATAATTTATTGTGCGCAATGACTTGGTGCATTTTCACATCCCCTTTAGCCGGCTATAAAATTGTGAAAATTCTTTTTTTTAAACATTTGTGTGAAGAACAAACACTTATCGAGCATCCGATTACATCAATTAGCATTTATATCCAGCTATAACTTTGAAGGACCACATTGTCTACAAGATCCCTGAAAGATGATGAGTTTTTCTACAGACCACTTCACTATGCGCTTCTTGCTCTGTTGAATGAGCGTTATTCGGCGTTGGTTAGGCAGGGACAGACTCGATGGACAATGGATCATTTCAGTGTCTTTGTTTTGTCTGTGACTTCAGTACTGTCTTTGTATGGCTATTGCAATTTGAGTGGGAGCTTATATTAATGAATGAGCCCTTGTCAGTATGGCACCCAAGTCTGCCAACTAACATGCTTCTTACATTTTTCACGCGATAATAAATACTATTGATGTATTGGCTGCCGGAAATGTGTTAATGTCTGCCAATATGTCAAAGGGTGAAAGCACAGAGTCTTAAGTCACCTGTGGAAGTTAGACTTCAGCCATCATATGTACTGCGCACTTCTTCCTCGTCTTCTTCTTCTAAGGAAAAGGATGCATAGTACTTACAAAGTGCTTAATATACAATCATTGTTGGCAGGGAAATAAAATGTCCCTCTAATTTTATAGTTTGGGTAATGGCTAAAAGAAAAAATGCAGAATGACTCTGGTGAGGGTTTATCGCCACATTGGTTGTGCGTTAGACGGATAGGAAGCTGATCTTGCCGGTGTTGTAACGCGTTACTGATCACAATCCTTGTACGTCTGCAGGTACCTCTTTGCACTGCAAGTGAAGCAAGACTTGGTACAGGGCCGGCTCATATGTAACGAGAGCAGTGCTGCACTCCTAATATCACATATTGTACAATGTAAGTTACCACTTTGTGTGTTTTGTGTCATTTTCCAACACTGTAAATGTTTCTGCCATACCATTTGTATGTACTTATTAAAAGTGGATGAGCTGATGGAGATGAAGGTGTGTAGGCAGAGCTCATACTCCTCTTTGACTCTCTTCTGTACAGATCCACAGAATCATTTCCCTTGGGTTTCCTTTGGTTGCAGGCATGTCCACATCAGCTCACACACAGCTTGACAAACTCAGCCCAGGATATGGCTTCTCTTGACTCAGCCCAGCTTGCCCACCTCTAGGGCTAATAGTGAACATGATAGAATAGCAGACTCATGAAAGTGAAACTCCTATATTTGTCCTTTTCCATTGTTAATTATATTTCTAAAGCTAGGCCTACATTTTGTTTGGAATACCCTAATTCACCAACATAAATATATAATCCTAATGCCCTTTGCCTTGTGAAAAACAATCCCACATGATTTGTCCACAAAATAAATAGGGAATACCCTAACGAAAATACAGCAATCATTTATAAGATCTTTTTCCGCCCCTATATATGCATACGGTATGTGCGTGTCTGTATAAGGGTCCAAGGAAATGTTACTTTCTTTTTACCTCATTTTTTAATTTTTTAGCCGAGATAGGAGATTTTGATGAATCGGTTGACCGGGAACATTTGTCTAAAAATACCTATATGCCCCAGCAAGAAGAACTAGAAGACAAAATCATGGAATTTCACCGCAACCATTTGTAAGTTTAGTAAGGAAATGTTTTCAGTAGATATGTTTTTCTTATCTAACAGGGTTTGCTCTGTAACTCAAGGTATTATTGATTTTATCACTCACACCATGGTTCATTTTCGGGTTTTTTTGGGGTGTTTTTTTCTTATAATAGTTTTGTTTCTTGTTATGCCTGCCTCATTTTTTTTTAAAATAGATTAAAATAATTTAATATAAATGATGTAAACTTTTTATTTATTTTGTGAGCACAGTGTTATGAAAATGTATTGATTCGACAAAAGCTTGGATTTTTTTTTTAAAGTTTTGTATCGCTATTTTTCTTTCTAATGTTTTTTATTTTAATATTAGTGGTCAGACTCCAGCAGAGTCTGATTTCCAGCTTTTGGAGATTGCGCGCCGGTTGGAGCTGTATGGGGTGAGACTGCATCCAGCCAAGGACAGAGAGGGAACGAAGATTAACCTGGCAGTGGCCAACACGGGCATTCTTGTTTTCCAGGTATGTAACATGTTACTCTTGTAACTTCAATGCCACATTCTCTTTTCTTCACAATGCATCATTTCTGGTTGAATGTTTTAACTCCCTTCAATTTAGACTTTTTCTATTTAGACGAGACATTTGGGGTGAAGTTGCTTGAGATTTTAGATTGTTTCTGTAAGTGAAGGAGTAGTAGGCTAGTAGGAGTAGGCTTCCACACCCCATGGGCCATACATTACCTTACAGAAGAGAGTGTGTGTTTTTTGGCACTGGCTTCACTAATTCAGCGCTCTCTGGTTTCTTCCTGATGTTTCCTTAAGGTTTTTTCCTTGTAATTACGCTAAGGCATTTTATAGGGTAGCAAAGGCTTTACAGAATATTGGCACAATGACTATATCCTTTCTGTGCCCTTTTGTGTGTTTTCCAAGTTGTCCTTTTTGGCTGATACCAGCTACATGGTGTGCAAAGAGTGTGTTTGTCTGCAGTATATTCATAGCCTGTACACAGTTAACATGTTGCAAGCATGGGGTAAAAGTAGACAGCTATTAACCCCTTAATGACAAAGCCCGTACATATACAGGCTCAAAATGCATGGGTTTAGGGACCGCCCATTGTCCTCAAGGGGTTAATGCTCCAGTGATATACACCTGAAGTTAAATAAAGAAAACATCCTCATCCTTTATTCCTCAGTCTGTAATTGAAACATGTTTGTGTTCCCTTTCCAGGGCCATACAAAGATAAATGCATTTAATTGGGCAAAAGTTAGGAAGTTGAGTTTCAAGAGAAAACGGTTTCTCATAAAACTAAGGCCAGATTCAAACGTAAGTATAAGAAAAATGCTTTTATTTTAAATATGTTTACTTAATGTTTAAATTTCATTCTGTATAGTTAAATCTGTAACCCCCTTAACAGGTATGAATCGGATCTCTTGTTTAACTGAGCACGTTTTAGATTTGTACTAGGGATGCACCGAAATGAAAATTCTGGACCGCAACTGAAAATTCAGGATGCACTTGGCCGAAACGGAAAATGACCCCCACGCACGCACACTTTAAAAAAAATAAAATCAAACCCACCATGTATATGAAATATACATATATATATACATAGACACTATATTTGCATATATAGACAATATTAATATATATATGATTGCTAACAAAAATCACACTCCTATCATGCTGAAATCTGGGTATGCCTGGGCATGATACATTTAATATAGCAATCACACTCCTATCATGCACAAGCAGCCAATACAAGCTGAAACCTGGCTAGCTGCCCCTTGTGTATTGATGCTGCCAGCACAGATAAAATGCTGACCTGCAGGATGGGGTCTGCACATCACTTACAGCCATGCCCCCCCCACTTACACATCCATGCTATCGCACACATATTCATTCATTTACTTACTCGCCAACATCCATTCACTCATTCATACCCTCAATCACAGATACTAATCATTCAGATACTCATTCATTCGTTCATTCACTGATACCAATCATTTTCAGGTATTCCCTAAATCACTTGTTCATAACCCTCCCCCACCCGCTACCTGAACTGCAGATCTCGGTTCCACAGGGGCCGCTGCTTCCCTCAGTATGTACGAGCTACGCACAGGTTTTTTTTTATTTTTTATTTTGGCATCTTGCAGATTTTCGGCCGATATGCTCCGCTTCAGTGCATCCCTAATTTGTACTGTAATGCTGTGTCTCTTACATTATCAAATGTACGGAGCAGTCCCGAAAGCTCACAATCGATTACTCTTCGGTTTGCCAATAAAGATATCATCTTTGCTCTCTTAAACAACAGTGTCCTGTGAAATACCGCTATATATACCTCATGTTGTGACACTGCTGTGTCAGAGCGAAGTACCTTTAAGTATTTATAGGTTCAGGGAGACTTTGGCTCGCTCCTATGTCACTCTTGTAAATCTCAAGTGTCCATGACAAGCCCAACCTGAGCTGAGCAGAAGAGGATTTTTGTTTTGTGTTTTTGTAAGCAGATACCGAACCATTCACACAACCCTTCACCTGTGTATTTCCGTGTGAGAAATCATGAGGTTATTACTAATTTAGACCAGACCAAGTTAAAATCAGTCATTCCAGACCAGACATTAGGGAAGCAGGCCTCTGTAGTCTTCCTGCTGCTGTCTAACTCTTTTAAGCCTGGTATATAAAACTATGGGAAGATTTACCTTGTGTTTCTACAAGAGTCTGTAAGTGTTGTTTTATTGTTTACCACACAGCTGCACAGTCATGTTTACATTTTGTATCTGTATACTATCAGGCGAAGAAGTAAGTAAATAATACGACAGGGTAAATTAAGGTTTTGAAATAAGCAAAAATCATATTGTTTTGTATTTGAGAAAAGGCAGCCAGGTGCACATTGTCTTCCACTTTTCTAACAGAGTTCTTACCAGGACACCCTGGAGTTTATGATGGCGAGTCGGGATTTTTGCAAATCGTTTTGGAAAATATGTGTAGAGTACCACGCTTTCTTCAGGCTCTTCGAGGAACCCAAGCCAAAGCCCAAACCAGTTCTTTTTAGCCGAGGTTCATCTTTTAGGTTTAGGTGAGTAAATTCAATGATTTGTATTTCGTAGCTTATCTTTCCTATTTTATGATATCAGTGAAACTTACACAGCAAGTAATAAAATATGAATCGCTTTCTAGGTTTCCTTTTATTGTTTTGTGTTTCAATAAAATCTTTATATTAAAATATATTAATATTAAAATAATGCCCTTGATGTCCAATTTTATTTATTTTTTCAAAATAGTTTTTTCGCTGTTTCGCAATTTTTTGTGGAATTAGAAAATCTTGCTGAGATTATGTTGTTCTTGTAATTAAAGCGGCATGAGGAGTACAATGGCATTCAGAGTTGGCCTCCTACAAATTCCTTTCAAAAGCTCTTGACATTTGTTATTGCTTTAAAAATATAACACACATCACTGTTCTTAAGTCCTCTGCCTTTAGGCACTGTGTTGAACATGCTTGTACTTGCTTTGGGATGTTCAGTATAATCGGGACATTTTAGCTTTAGGGAACTTGGCAGTAGTAACTAAGGCCAATCTAGAAGAGAGAGTAGCTCCCACATTATATGTTATACGTTTCTCTAAACAGTCTTGTGTAATGTATATACATCACGTTTAAGTTGTGTTACTTGTATGTCACGTGTAACTTGTGTAATGCATATATCCTAACAAGATTCGGAAGCTTGAGTTACTTTTTTTCCCCCCCTTATCCTCTTCCGGTGCATCTTCTGTAGCTTTGTAACACATTCCAAATAAGAAGGCAGTCCCAGATCCCAAAATCGTATGTCTAGTAATGCAGAGGTGGTAAACCCCCATAACTAAACACTGCGTAGAGACTTTACATAGATGTGTGTGCGTTATTGATAGTATTATGTTTTGGATTTTCAGTGGCCGTACTCAAAAGCAAGTATTGGACTTTGTAAAAGAAGGAGGGCACAAAAAAGTGCAATTTGAGAGGTAAGTAATCAACATATGCAACAGTGTGACGTTATTATTAGTTAATGGCACTTGTTGGATGGTTTCACATGAAAGATCAGACACTGGTTGATTAAATCCCTTTGATCATACCAGGTGCAACCTACTCTGTTTGACCTATTTGAGGACTTGAGCAACTCTGTGCTTTCTGAGGGCTTTTACACACTTTTTAGCACATAGGTTTCTTGGAAAACCTTGAATAGAGCAGTTTTTTAAAGAACAATCTTATCTTGATCCTACTTTAATGTTTATTTGCATAGTGTATGTATGACACTTAACTACCTGTGCAAGAAATGTCATAATTTGAAGTGTATTTTAGATTGGAGTTTGTAGATACATTGAGTACATTAACTCCCTGACTTGACTATGCATCATGAAGGGCCAAGCACTGGGGAATAGCTTTTGGATGAAGCTCTGACTTTTAGGCCAGCTCTTGTGCTGATTCCCTATTTAGTGAATAAGCCCATTTATTGTGATTCATAAATACAAAAAAAAGTCAATAATGTGTCATTTGTACTTGTATTTTCAGGAAACACAGCAAAATGTGCTCAATTAGAAGTCTTACAATTCATCCGCCTGATGAGATACCGGAGGTGCCAAAAGAAGTTAGTAGATCTAATTACCTTTTTCCTATGTAGCCATAGGTTTATAGCTTGTTCCACTTGTCATACCAAATGCTAGCATTTCCAAGTTTCTGTTTCAAAATAGTACCCAAAGCTTAGATCTCCCTGTCTTTATACTTCCTCAGATTACAGTTTGAAAAGTGGCAGCTGACACTCTCACCATTACTTTGGTGCAATGGCACTTGTGTATGTATATATAATATATATCGTTTTATGTTTGTTTTTTTCTTCCTTCCTGTAGAGTTCTAATATAACATTAACACAAATAACTCAGCCAGATGAGATACAGTCCTTAAAACAACAGAAAGAAGATAAGGTAGCAGCAGATACATCGGTACAACGCAAGAGCCCGTCTCCCAAGAAAAGCCCTCTGGACAGGAGAGCACAGGAGGGAGCAACTCTAAAGATTAATGGTGAAGATGGTGTCAAAGACCATACACAGCACAACGTAAAGAACGCACACCAGCCAAGCACAGGTCCAGCATCCAGGGCTGCTCATGGCAGCAGCACCTCTATACCTTACATTGACTGCAGTGATGTAGATAGCGAGTATGATCTTCACCGAGTGCTTTTAATCCGCTCCCAGTCTCAAACAAATGACAATTATGAGGGTGATTTCCAAAGTAGTAATGGAGTCTACCGAACAGATGAATATCTGAAACATACTAAACTGCGTCAGCAAATATCCTCTGTCCGGTCATCATCTAACATTATTGAAGAGTATATTAATGATAAGCCGGTTGGCCCATCATTTTACGCAGGGGGTAGTCCCAAAATGCCCATGCACAGTACTTTAATTGATGAAATATTCAACAGCCCAGACAGGCGTAGTCCCTTGGCCACTCCTTTTCCCCCTAGTAGCAAGGGATCGAGTCCAAATATGAGTTTTAATAGACCTGAATACCAGTATCCAGAAAATGGATACAATGACAATAGTGAGAACGGAAATCTAGATGATGATGGCAGTGTATGTTATGGGTATAGTAGAGTCCGTCCATCTTTACAGCAACAAGGCATTCAGAAACTGCAGAAAGTGTACCATAATCATTCTGAAACTGATCCCTTTATTTTAAGTCACATAACCTCAACACCAGCACAAGGTCACAGGGCAGAAGAGCAAAGGCTTCATCATCTTGCCAAAATGGCTGAGTTGGAAGATAAAATGTTGTCAAATGGGATGTATGATGGTAGGCAGTCTAAGTACAGTCCAGTCTTGCGTTCTAGAGGTATGGTGGAAGACCATGTGGGAGCTGTGCCAATGGTTGATGGTTCAACCAGCAGTGGGAGTGAGACTAGCGATACCGATTCAGATGTAGTAGAAGACACGTTCAGTCACCCTCTTGTGTATGGTAATCCAATAGTCTTAAAGTCTTCACCTATGCCTAGAAATAACCTATCTTTTGGTAGCCTTCAGCTGGAGGAATATGCAGAGATAAATGATGAGGATGATACAGTCCTCAGTTTCAGTGATGAAGATGGGGCAAATGTTTTCAGCTGCTAATTGGTCACTTTGATAGCAAAGTGCCATTTAAGCATTTCCATGCAGTGAGCCTGAGTGCGCACTGTGGTACATGTTAGTATGGTTTAGTAGCAGAGTGAGGTGTAGTGTTGTAGAAATAGCTAACACTTTAAGCTGATCTAAGTTTTTTCTAGGAAAAAGGCAATTGTTTTATATGTTAAATTGTGTAGTTTAGTATTACACTTTTTGTAAAGATGTTTTGTAGTTTTGGTATTAGCACTTAAAATAGTGTTTAAAGATAACCTCAGTTTATCAGGGTAGAGGTAGACCTACTTTTGCACTAATTCAATGTAAATGTAGATGTTAGTAGAATATGTCACCTACTTTTAACCCTTCTGAGTGCCAAAAAGGGGACAGCGCTTGGTGTGCAAACTGTGGTACTCAAAAAGGTTAAGATTATCATATGAAAGTTTTGGTGGTGAATGAATCTTTAGTGCCAGAAATCTACATTAAGCCATGATCCTCTGGTAGGGTAAATGCTGCAATTGTTCTACACCTTCACAGTGCCTGTACCTTAATAGGTAACTTTACATTACGATATGCAAGGAACAGGATATTTCTGCACTACAAGTTATACAGATATAGCATTTACTGTGTTTTAAACATTCTATCCACAAATTGGTGTGTGTGTGGATATATATATATATTTATATATAATATAATATATATTTACACACATTCTTTTCACTTGCCATGTGGTCATAGAAATGAATGTTTTTGGGTAACCAGGCAAACAGTTTCCATTTACTGCTACATATATTTCTCTCCCGCATTTAGAATTGATTGTTGGCTGGCATGCATGGTGTGGTACCCATGATTTTTTTCTTGGTAGTGTGTTTAGAACCTAAATATTTTTTGACCGTTGTTAGACCTAGTTATTGTTCCAAAAAAGAATGTTCCACTAAATCTCAAGAAGCAGGGCATTCATTGAAGAGCCTCTTACTTTACGTGTTCTGTATGTGCATGCTTTTTTCCTTTTGCAAAAATTGCAAACTGAAAGATCCCATGACATGTGAATCAACATACTTTTTTATATAAAACGGTTGATTGACTAGCTAATATAGCTGGATCTTATGTTAAACAATATATATATTCTATAGGTCTGTACTCCGTGTATTGTAAACTAGAGTGTAACGTAACAAGTTGGTTGTGAGTGCTTACTTGGAGTGGTGGCAGGGCTAGCTCTGGGGTCTCTATGGCCCTAGGCAAATTGTTTCCAACACCAACTCCTGCATTTGGTTGCTTGCTAGTTTGTCGATATAGCAGAGCCCACCCTGGCTAGGAAAGAAGGGGAGAGCACAGGCGTTTCTGCAGAGGCACAATCTGTTAACACAACCGTGTGGTATTGTACATTGTATTTTATCAGTTAGGTTTTTTTGTGAGCAGCAAAGCCCCTACCACCTTGGAGTTTCACCAAATAGGGTTTTAGTACAAAGCTCCAGAAATGTCATCATTTAAAAAGCGCTGCTATGGAGGAATCATTTAACTTAGTAAGTCTTGCCAGCATTGAGTAGACTTAGTAAGGCCTATTTTTGAAGAGGCGTACAGGTTAAAGTCACAAAAATATGTTGAACCTTTTCTGCATAGCATTCATTCTTAACCAACTTGTGGTAGAAGAGATGATATTGAAGAAAGTAGGCATTATTGGTTGACCAAAAAATGCCCACCTGGCAGCAAAGCCAGTACAGTGTTTGTAATTTTAGTTGTAGCAATTCTGGCCTCTTTTATTCTGTGCAGCCTTCCCATGAATATGCATTATGAGTAATAAAAAGATGGTGTCCACGCTCTTCTCACGGAGAGTGTTATTTTGAAGAGAATGATGTAAGTTTTAAAGTGCTTTCATGCTTTCCGGTGCAACCTGTTGTGTAATAGATTCCCTGTTTCTTCCAACGGTTGAAAATAACATACAACCTAAGAAAAATTGATACTTGAGTATTGAGGGAAAATTTGTGTTATAAAGTAACCTTTTCACAATGTACCTCTAAAAGCAGAAACAGAGTGCTTGACTTGAATGCAACTAATACGTTGAGTTACGTTGGTTGATCTCTTCAAAAATATGGACACTAAAGGTCATTGATTGATCCATTATTTTTCAACGTCAGAAAACAAAAATAATTGTGTAATGCCTGATGCATTCTGGCTAGAGAACTTGATTATGAGAATAGTCAGTAACCGTGAAGATTTGCATTGAGGTCTAGCTGTACCCATTTAGAAATAATATAAAACCCAGTTTGGCATCATGACAGCTTCTTGATTGGATATATTTGCTTCTGCACAGGACCAAACACTCAAGTCCTTAATGCTTTTACTCCTGTGTGGACTTTTGGATGTACTACTTCCATCCAGTCAACTGTGAGTTTCTTGCCCTCATATTGGAATCATATCACACATCAGAATATTTCAACTCTAGATTCTCTTCCAGGGTTATTTAATTAACATTTTCCGATATTTTGCTTTATATCTAATTCTAGTTGAATAAAATAATGATCCTAGTAATCCGTAGGGCTTGTATGCCAGTATATCTATTTGTGTATGGCACTGCCAGTCAGTACAATATGTACAATAATCTGTAGGGTCACAGAGTGAGGAAACCCTATACTTTTGGAAGCTTTTGTGCCGGTTGATTGCAAACTAAAAATACTAAAGAAAAACTTGTATTTACTGAAAAAAATCCCATCTTGCATAAGCACCACAGCATCCCTCATCCCTTTTTAAAGATAACCCCCTCTTTAGCATCTACTTTTCTGGGAACTTCATTCTCATTTTTGTCATTTGTTAACTTTGAATGCGGATATTTTTCTGTATTTGGAAGCATTGCTTTGGATGGCATTTTTCACTTGAAAGCAGGTGGGGTTGGGGATATCTTTCTATGTCTTGTGTTTATCCTCGAGCATGTGTTATCCTCTGTTACTCACATTATTCTGGATCTTGTTTGCTTTTGAATACCTTTTTATGCGCTAATCGTTTCGGTGTCAGAGAGGTGGGCCGTGCATCTCCGTGTGGTCATCCATGGCACTGAGGCGGGAAAAGATGCCTACCCATGCTGCAACAGTGACCCTGTTCTCACTGCATTTCATGTCTACTTTTAGAACCAGGTTTGGGTACATTTTTTCTTTTTAAGCCACCGGGCTTAATTTTCTACTGCATCATTAATGCAGTGTTACACCAAAGTATCTTTTTCAAAAGGATAGAACAAGAATATACAGGAAGTAAACAGAGAAACATTCATTAGCAGGTTTAACCCCTTAAGGATAATGGGTTGTCCATAAACCCATTAAAAACAATGCGTTGTGGAGTTTTGCGATTTTGCGTTGACGCCAATGTATTTTACGGCACGCGTTCCATCTTTCCTCCTGTCTCATTTAACTCCTCCCTAGGCTGCTTCTTCCGCATGCTCGGCAGCACTCCCACTGAAGTCATGGAAGCAGCCAATCACATGTATGCTAGCAAAACCATCAGCGTTTAGATAGCAGCTGTTTGATTGGCTGCTACTTCTTCCATTGACCAGAATAGGCGTTTTACTGAGCATGTGCAAGCCGCGTACTGATCAATGCTCCCTATTTTGAGGCGACTGGTGCGGGAGTTAAAATGGCAGAAGTTTTATTTTTCAAGCTCCAGTAACTAACGAATGCCTGCACTGGTTTGAAAACGCTAGAATGCACTGGAGCAGAAAATAGAATTGCTTTTAGGCCAAGGCAATTCTTAACTGTGCTTAACAGTTTTAATTAATAAAGGTAATGTTCAAAGTCTGCCAGACTGCCAATGAAAAACATTTAGTACGGCCTTCTACCTGTTTCAGCTTATACAGGTAATTCTTTAACCCTTTCAATGCTCGCTTAAAGTAAAAATTCAATCACCAATTAGGGTATGTGTTGGGAGCCGGTGGGAGCAGTGAGCCTCACTTGTTCTCTTTTGTATCCAGGATCACTGTTGCTGATGGGAGTTTTCTTTTTAACCTTTTTTCCCCTTTTTCGTTTAACTGGGCGGCATCTGTGGCAATAGAGCAACAATGGCTTGTGTTATGGTAGACTATGGGTTACAATTGTATGTTAACTATAGCACCGGTTCATGAAATATTGGGTTTAAAATATATTTGTGTAGATATACAAGGGATTAAAAAGCCAAAAGCAAAATAAAACCTAAAAGCTAGTGTTACGCTATGAGCCGTGGATGCTGCCCAAGGTGTTGACATTATGGTCTTTTATTCTGCATTATAAAGCATGTGATTAAAGTGGCTGCACTTGTATCATCCGGCTTTGTGGATTTCTATGCATGTGATGCACCCACTCCAGGGACATTAACACACTATCCAACTTGCTGTACAACTGTCATTTGTTTATCTGCTTCTGTCAACCCGCTGCCCAGATGTTATCATTTCATAGTCACTGGGTAAGATGAACCGCTTTCTGATCACATGAAACCCTGACGCTGCTTCAGAGATAAGGGCTGTGTTATGATTTGGGCTTTTGTGGAACATCCTACTTTCTGTACTAATGTTTGTTCCCTGGAACTCCCTTCCCAGGTTCAAATATGTTTAAGAAGGTGTCCTAACCTGTTACCCCTGTTTAACTAACATGGGCTTTTACTAACATCCAATTGACAAACGCCAGAGGAAGTTAACTGTGCCGGCGACATATAAAGATGGTTACCATTTATAACTTGAACAGGACCTAGGTGGCATCAAAATAAGTAATACTTCAATGGTGCAGTCATAAATACTTGGCAAAATCTAGATGCGAGTTTCACTTCATCTTATGTCAATTAGTATGATATTTATAAAGCGTAATATTTATTTCTCTGTGGATATATTCTAGATCCCTTTAACCCACAATATATCAGTTTTAAGGTCTTTAAATTTATAAGCCTGTGTCGAATAATTCTAAATTCTATCTATATATATAACTAAAACCAACCATCTCTGTTCCCTGAAACCCAAATTCCAGAAGGGTAAATTAAATTTTTCAAGAGTAATAAATGGGATATAGCTTACTGAGTGTTGGTTGTGAACAGAAGGTGTAGTGCATGTACTCTAAACGAAGAGGTACCTCTGCTACGTGCCAGAAGTCCTGTGTCACAATCTTACAACTCCTCGATTTTCATTAAACTGGAGCTCCCACTCCATGGTGCTGTGCATGAATGGGTTAAAAAATATATATTGCTTAGAAGAAAGTTTTATAGAATTGTGATTTCAAATTCTATCCTTTTCGAGCTTTATCATTGTAATGTTGTGGTCTACAGTGAATAAAATTGAGCCATTCTTTCGTACTTTTCACGATGAAATTTGAGTTTAATATTTTATTTTTAGATATAGCTGTATACACAGTCTTTAACCCCTAATATGCTGAACAAAACATAAAACAATGTAGGCTGTCTCCTGGCATAGCTTTCTCTAAACTTGCTGGTCGGCGGATCCAGTATGAACTCCCAGATGCTTCTATGCTAATAACGCTTGTGTCAGCTCACGTACAGCAAGAATCTGCTCTTTTGGGTATGTCTGAAGTACATTTCATGTGCCTGGAGAGAATCATCCTTCCCAGCTCACATTAAAATGTAATATTAGAGAAGAGACTAACCTGGAAAACTGCCAATATAATGTCTATACTTGAAAAGCCACATATCTGGTTATTCAGTTTACTGTTTACTCTGCATTGGAATGATTGATAACAAGGAAGAAAAAAACAATTACAAATGGCGTTACTTGCTATATGACCTCTTACACTGTCTATCCATTGCTGGCTACCAGTTTGTACACACATAAGCATTCCTTGCCTACACATCTATTTTCTTAGGGAAGTCCTAGTTCTTTACGTGGATGCCAATGGCTGGAGGTGAGGCAGGTGCGCGTTCATGGCTCAGTTACTGTCCCCCAAAAGCCCCCATGATGGGTTATTCAATGAACTTACTGATTATTGTGCATTTCTCTTTATGAAGCAAATAGTCTAGCTATGCTAGGATTTCTGTCCCAAGCTTTCAGTGGAACGTGGAATTCCATCAAAAGGTATACCTCTCGTGTTGTGTTGTAGTACTGGTAGTATAGTCGGCCTCTTATTTGCTTGAAATTCTAAGAAGTGTAATACACTAAAGCCTGTGCGTAGTTATCCTCTAGCAAATGTCCATTAAATAGTGGCTCCCAGGCACTGTTAACCTTCTTGGATAATTGTGCTTGATTTGGCAAAAGCCCTTGCCTATTTGGCAAAGTACTAAACAGTGTAGTCTGGATGTGATAACTTCAGGATTTGTCTAATTCATGTATGTGATTTAGGCTTTTAGCGAGGCTTAAATGTTAGTGTCCACTGGGAAGACGCTCGTTCTCTAAATATTCGTTTTCATTCTTTACATAGGTTCTTTAACAGGAAGCCCGCATCTTTCAGAACTATCTATAAATTCTCAAGGAGGCATGATTGGCCTGAACTCTTCGTTATCACCAAATCTTAGCCCAGATGGAAAGTCTTCATCACCTCTAATTAGCCCACTGCTTAATGAACCTGTCTGCATCAGAACGGACGATGAAGAAGACAGTCGTAAAAAGGTACTGTTCCATCTACATTATTTTTCTGTGCACCAGTGACGGTTATGGTATATTTTAAACAATTCTGTCAACTCGTTTCATAGTGCCAGGGCATTTGATCCTTGTAATCTAAAACTTCAGTTAAAAAAAAAACTTGAATTTGTATTTTTTGTAACTATTTTTTGTTGTTTATCCTTGATATGTATGCTTTTTTACCCGCAACAACTTTATTTTTGCTGTCATGTGCTACTTGTTATTTGTTAGTATCTTTTATATGTGCTTATAACTTAATAAAGAAATAATATTTTTTAAAAAATACGCAATGCTCCCTTCACAACAAAAATTGTGTAGTGTAAGGCTGTATTGAAATCTTCGGTACCAATATGTTCAGCATGTGCTTGTAAAATGAAGGAGGTTTTGTATTCTCTATTGTCTATGTAGGAAATGTCTTCAAAAAAGTTGACTTTCTTCCTGTAGTAGACAATATACAAAATGACCCATGTGGCGTTAGTAGATCTGTATGATTGTGGGCTAAGGAATATATATATGTATATACATACAGTATATGCATACACAGTGGTGTGAAAAGATAATTGCCGTGTGCACCAAGAAACTTTGTTTATGTCTTGGTTTGTTTTCATTTTATTTTGGCATAACAATGAGGTTTTAAGAACAACTTTCTGACCTATGGTCATTAGCTCTTATGAAAGATGACAGCTGGAAGTTCTGGCAGCTAGAGGCAAGGCATTGGTTACAAGCAGCTGCTTTAATTGTTCAGAAAAGATTTTTTTAAGGACTCTTTGCTTGTTGTTAAGACAAAATACTTTTATACAACCCTTTCTGCAAATATGCAAATACACAATGCAAGTTTCCATTAAGGACCTTCGTATTTTAATAATGCACTGTACAATGTAAAAAAATTAAAAAATCTGGTTACCCATGTTAAAACTAAATTAATTTGTGGAAAAAATAAGTGGAAAAAAGGCAAAATGACAGATCAGGGGTTCATTAAATTCAGTTTTGTTTCACAATGTCAATAGGTTTAAAATAAACTTCATATTAACTTTGGGCATCAAGTGTAGCAGTGACTTTACTATGGTGTTCTGTGTATGCAATCTACAGTAATTATTAAGGACCTTTTTGTATTCTGATTTGAGTCTGATTGCTCTTCACATGTGCCTGTTGCAGAGATTTCCAACAGACAAAGCATATTTTATTGCCAAGGAGGTTTCCACCACAGAGTGCACTTACCTGAAAGACCTTGAAGTTATCACAACGGTAACGTATAACAGTTTGTTGTGGCCAAAGTATACAGAGTCTGCATATACACCGATCAGCCATAACATTATGACCACCTGCCTGATTTTGTGTAGGTCTCCCTTTTCCCAACCAAAACAGGCCTGACCCGTCGAGGCAGGAGCTCCACTAGACCTCTGAAGGTTTGCTGTGAATTCTGGCACCAAGATGTCAGCAGCAGATACTTTAAGTCCTGTAAGTTGCGAGGTGGGGTCTCCGTGGATGCATCCTGGTGCCATGTGTTCTCCATATAAGCGACGCATCCAAGTGATATAAAATAAAACTTCATTAATCAGAGCAGGCCACCTTCTTCCCTTGCTCCGTGGCCCAGTTCTTATTCTCACCTCCCCATTGTTAGGCTCTTTCAGCAGTGGTCAGTAGGTCACCCTGGCTAGCCTGCGGTCATGCAGCCCCATACGCAACAAGCTGAGATGCACTGTGTGTTCTGACACCTTTCTATCAGAACCAGCATTAACTTTTTTTTTTTTTTTTTAGCAATTTGAGCTACAGTAGCTCATCAGTCTTTGCCTCCCACATGCCCCCCTTTTCCTTCCTTAGCACACTTTTGATAGGTACTGACCACTGCAGACCAGGAACACCACACAGGAGCTGTAGTTTTGGAGATGCTCTGACCCAGTCAGCCATCTAAATTTGGCGCTTGTCAAAGTCGCTCGGATCCTTACACTTGCCCCTTTTTCCTGCTTCTAACGCATCAACTTTAGGGACGAAATGTTCACTTGCTGCCTAATATATCCCACCCAGGTGCCATGATAACACAATTGTCAGTGTTATCCACTTCATCTGTCAGTGGCCATAATGTTATGGCTGTTTGGTGTATTTGTGTGCATCACTAATGCACCTGATTGTTTGACACGCTCACTAGGTTACTACAATTTTAAGCTAATTGTGTAAAGTGTACATTACCCGGTTACGCAACAATTTCATATTGCTAAATGTGCAGTATCCATAATGTTTGCATGCTCATAGCGGTTACATTGTTACGGGGGTTACGTTTTTGGTATAATATCACAGGACTAATCCTGTGTGTAAATGTGGAATTCTCATGACCAATGGGATAGAGCTGGTGACTGTGTGGGCCATAGGTAATACAGACAGGGTGGGAAGACGGGGGGATGTCTAGTCATTCGACCCTTTGATGGTTGGAAGTTGGCATATAGAAAGGTAGGATCAGCATGTTGGAACCAGTCAGGGAATATTCTTGAATATGTGTAGGATTTTCTGTTAGTTATATTTTTGTTTTAGGTGTCATAGGTATTTCTTAACTATAATCAGATTGGATATCACACATCTTTTTGGCTTTATTTTCTCGCAGTGGTTCCCGAAGGCACTAAACAAAGACGACTCCATGCCAGAAACCCTAAAAACCCTCATGTTCTCCAACTTTGAGCCCATACGTAAATTCCACACTGGTTTCCTGAAAGAAGTTGATCAGAGGCTTGCTCTTTGGTAAGACATGCCACATTTTACCCGAATTGGTTTCAGTAAAGCTAATTCAATTATAACACAGTCCAAACTACAAAAAAACTAGTAAAGTACTTTTTTTTGCTTTTCTTACCACAGGGAAGGAAGATCAAATTCTTACATGAAATCTGAAAATCAAAAGATTGGGGATATTATGCTGAAGAACATTCAGGGTATGAAGGTACTGTGGAATATTTAATATCTTTTGGCATTGAACATCAAAAGACCGCACTAGTTTCTCTGATTAGGAAATCATAATATTTCATTTTTTTAATAATGAAAATAGTTTTAATTTTCTTTTTAAAGTAAATCACATTCTTTATGGTTCTTTAATAACCCTTTAATAACCCACTCTTAACTATCTCCTGTACAGCATAGCATAATATAATACTATATAATTCAATAAATACACTGATCACATGTACTAGATTGTAAGCTTGCAAGAGTAAGACCTCCTTCGTTACCTGTGGGTCTTAAAGGTGTGTTAATCTTATTGTCCATTTTGTATACTGTCCATGTTATATACTATGCAGTAATTTCCCCTGTAATAGCGCTACAGAGTCTGTTGAGATTACCTCCTCTTTTTTATTTTTATTAGAGAAGTGTCAGACAGCGCCTGAAACAATAAAAAGACATTTCTTAAAAATGGCAGTTTTGGCATGGAATGGATGTTTGTCCTGCTAAACCTGCTAAAAGTTTTATTGCAATAGAGCAATGGGGGTTCTATCAACATTAAATTGCACCCAAATATATATATATATATAGATATATATATGTATATAGATATATATATATATCTGTATATATATATATCAAAATCAATTAATTGAACTACTTAGTGGTGGGTGTCAAGGAAATGTGCTTCTGTCTAGATTAAAGAACCTTTTTGCATGTCTCATTAAGCTATGAGCAAGGCTGTTTGCTGCAAAATGTGAATATGAGATTTGAGCAGCACATATGCTTGAAAGCAAGATATTTCAACAGCTCATTAAATAAACTAGTTCTGTTTCCCTCATTAGTGAATACACTTAAAGGTCAGAGGAAGCAAAGACATCAAACCGGGGGGATAATTACCTTTTAAATTTATAAAAGTCTGCTTTAAGAAAATTAATAAAATTAATAAAATTTATAAAATATAATCAATTTAGAGACAAAGTGTCGCTGAAAATGTATTTTCATATAGAATTATTGCAGTGTTTGCTCAGGTAGCATTTCATTTAAATAATATGAAGTTATTGAATATGGATGGGGTGATATTGAGATATATATATATAGTTGTACATGCACCTATGTATTTACTAGCTCCCATCAGTTAATCCATTATATTCTCCTTTTTTGAGGCGAAATGTGAAAATGAATTATTCAAGAAGGATGCTAATAGCCCTCTGCTTGTAGCGGAACTGAATTATTGTAGTCGGTGCAGATTGAGAAGCACAGGGCTTTTATCATCAAGTAATTATGTGGTCTCATCAGCAAGTGCATTCATTTGGTTGCTTTGTACACATGGCTCTCACACTACGTGTCTGTGACATCTGGAATCATATATGCACAGTATTTATTTCACGACCAAAAAGTATATGCATCTTGGATCTCTAGACATAAAATCATATGATATATTACATGTTTACATTATATTACATTTAATATTCTGTTTCCATTTCATTCATTGAGACAAATACCAAGAACATGCATATGTAGATCTTGTTATGGTGCCAAGGTGCAGGTTTTAAGTGTCCTCTTGAAATGTTATAATTTGACTTTACAGCAACTCACAAGTAATCTCCAGAAACATTACGAGGCGCTGATGGAGTTGGAGAAAGCAATTAAAGCCTCCCGCAAGCTGGAAATCGTGTGCAGGGACTTTGAGCAGGAGAAGGTTTGCTACCTGCCTCTGAATAGCTTCCTTATCCAGCCATTGCACCGCCTAATGCACTACAAACAGATCATGGAAAGGCTGTGCAAACACTACTCTCCAAATCACCCAGACTTCAGGGATTCCCGAGGTGAGAACTGCTTAAAGTACAACTTTTACCCCAAATAATTCTAGCTGCTCTCCTGAAAGTTGCCATTTTAGCATCTATATAATTTTCAGTGATCATCAATTTCCCAGCCAACACCTACACAAGGTTTATGCGTACTTATTAGATGTTAGTTCATGGTTCTATGCTCAATAAATCAATGCTGCTTATTAAAAAAACATCTAAAATAATGTATATTATGGCACATAAAATCATTGTACATAAGTTTTTTTGTTTTTTTTACTTTGTAATGCACATCAATATTTTTCTTTTTCCTCCCCGTAGCTGCTTTAGCTGAAATCTCAGAAATGGTAGCTCAGCTTCACGGTACAATGATCAAGATGGAAAATTTCCAGAAGCTGCAGGAGCTTAGGAAAGATTTGACAGGCATTGACAATCTGGTCATTCCAGGAAGGGTAAGTAATGGCTGGCCTTCTAACAAGTAAAGTTTGCCTGACTGCTCCTTCTAGCTGCCTGGAGGAAAGTCAATGCCTTCCAGACCCTTCAGTAACAGAGTTTTGTAATTTAGTGGAACCGAGTCAGCAGTTCCACCATGATACATCAAGAAATAGATTTGAAGTCCAGAAAAAAACTTCCATGTAAAAATAATGTTAAAACCTCACCTATATTCCATGTTTTTATAACTGGTGTAACTCTTGACCATGAATATTGTAAGCCTGCGAGCTGGGCTTTCTTTACAGATTCTAGCTGTCCGTCCTTTCTAGTTTTGTCGTACCCTTTGAAAGTGTCTATTGTAAGAAGCTCGGCGTAAATTGCTGGCGTTGTATGAATACAAAAATAATGAAGAAGCCTTGGGAGCTGCATATATAATATATATTATAAATAATGCTGGTGTTTAAACTGCTTGGCATTAGCCCACAGTAAGCATGTGTCTAATTTTACAAGTACTTTGATATGCAGGCTAACTGCTGCCAAAAAATGTTCTGAGTGCTTTCATCTGGTGGTCAGTTACAGGAAAATGCTATGGTTATAGCTGCTATATACTCGATATGCTGCTTCCCATGTGCTGAGTTTACAGTATTTACTTATTTACAGCGGGAATTGTATGGGAACTCCCATAGATTTCCTTTAAATACTGCTTGCTACAAATATTTGCTATTTTCTTCTTCTGGAAAGCACAATTCTTTGGCAGATTTAAAGATTTGCTTTATCTTTGTCTTGATTTTGCTCCTCAGGAGTTTATTCGGCTCGGCAGTTTAAGCAAGTTATCCGGGAAGGGATTGCAGCAGCGGATGTTCTTCTTGGTACGTGAAATTGTGTGTCTTGCCAGAGAAGTAAGACGGTTGTTTCCCGCAGCCTTTGACGGTCAACCTCACGCACGTGGATCATATGACATCTTCCCTGGGTCGGAAGTGTTGCTGCTGTTTTACGCTAATTAAAGAAATCATGTTTCATGCATCTGCTAGCTTTAGTTTCCTTATAAGTTGCCAATTAAACTTTAGGTAATGACGAAGCAAAACAAATGCAAATGAATTTGTGTGTTTCCTTTCCAGTTTACTGATGTCTTGCTGTATACAAGCAGAGGACTGACTTCCTCGAACCAGTTTAAAGTCCATGGGCAACTTCCCCTTTACAATATGACAGTAAGTCGCACGTGCCTTTATTTTTTGTTTTAAACCTTTGTTGTGTAACTTTTAACTTGTTTCGCAAACACGTTAATTCCCAACCAACATTTTAAGGCTACAATTGTCCAGTGTTATCCTGAAAAATATATACTAAAAATAAAATACTTTGGCCCCGAAACACGCAGACACTACTTACGTGGCCCACTTTTGGGAAGACCTGGGCACTTCAGAAGGTTGGGATACCTTATAATAAAATAACATAGAACATGTTTTACTGTACAACATTTAAAGACCTTGGATGTGTCTTCTTTCAATTCCATAACCCTATACTTAGCGACTAATGTCTGCAGAATATACTAACAACTGAAATCGCACATTCATATAAATACATAGAATTGCCAGTAGATAAAAACTATTCGGCCCATGTAGTCTGCCTGTTTTTTAGACTTGGCCCTTTATCTGTCCTTGGTCTCATCTTATTTAAATTCCCTCGTTGTATTAGCCTCTCAGTAACTAGTTTCAGACTATGACCTCTTGTGCTCCCGTTTCTCCCCCTCAGAACTAAACATCCCTTCTGAACTTTAAATTCCTTTAGGTATTTATATATTTCTAACATGTGATACAGGGGTTTCTCTTTTTTTTGCAGTGAAATCCATAATACTTAGCATATTACATGTCTTACACATATTTGACTTGTGTATCCTTTCAAATTGAACTTAAATACTTGTTTGGACTTTAAGGTAGAAGAAAGTGAAGAAGAATGGGGCGTTCCTCACTGCCTTACTTTAAGAAGCCAGAACCAGGCTATTGTGGTGGCAGCCAGGTAATTATATGACAAATTCAGCTTCCAGTATGTTGGTATCAGGGGGCCTTGAGAAAATCATATCTTAGAAATAGTTGTTTGGGAAAGTACTAACAAACATGGTTGTAAAATCTTCATGGTATCCCATTTTGTTATTATAGTTGTTACAAATTAATATTGTATGTATGTATGTATGTGATAATAAAACCTTGAAAATCACTATAGATTAAAGCAAATACCGTTTTTCTCCAGTTCCAGGTCTGAGATGGAGAAGTGGAGAGAGGATATTCAGATGGCCATCAGTCTGGCTGAAAAAAGTGGTGGTCCTATCCCCGAGCTCTTGGCTAGTAGTCCCCCTGATGGCAGTGAGTAAACAGAGCGTTGGCTGAACTGGGGGTCGACTTTTTACTGTTTTTGTGTTTCTTGATGAAAGGTTGCTGTGTGACCCCACTATTAATAAAACATATCCACCTCTATTGTAAATGTATCCAGCCTGCTTTATGTATGTAACATTCTTATTGAAATATGGATGCAACTTTTACTTTATAACGTTTTACAACATTTTGCTCATTTAACTGGGATGTCTATTTTGTAATTATTAAGTAAGCTATGGTGCATTTTGTAAACATTTCTTTTTATTTTCTATGGTAGAGAGCCCCGAGGAAGGGCCTGCAGACCAGGAGTCAGAAGATGACTTGAGTTCATCTCGCACGTCACTAGAACGTCAGTCTCCACATCGGGGTAATACTACAGTCCATGTTTGCTGGCACCGAAATACTAGCGTATCCATGATCGACTTCAGCTTTGCAGTAGAGGTAAGCTACGCTGTTGCAATTTGGCAGAGAATGCTCTGTATTCATACCATGTACTTACATAAGCAAGACCAATAAAAAAAAAACTCTCATCCCACTAGGTTCTAACAGACTGACACAGCTATGTTACATTAAGTGCCAACGAATAGAAGTAAAAAGCTTTTGTATGCACTAGGTGGCAGCAGATTCTTTAACATGTTACATGGAAGACAGCAGTGCAATAAAATACATTTTTCAGAAATTACACCACTCGACATTTGTATGCCTGATGTTGTCTAACATAAGCTTCCCACATTTTACCGATAATGTTGTTATAATTAATTTGCATTATTGCAAGCGTCACCACCTCTGAAAGTCTCGGCTTATAAACATATAACTCCTCGAATCCCTAGATGCTCTATTTTGATACCCAAATCTTTCTTTCTTCCCTGTGGTCATGATTTCCTCATTCTTCCAGTGAGGGCTGGGATGGCGATGATGAATGTATGTTTTGTAGGCCTATAGAGTGTTAATATCTGGATATTTGGGTTCAACGTGATCATGCTTCTTTATATATACATTTTTTAATTGTGAATGTGCCTCCTTGAGAAAAATCGGTCTGACCTGACCTGACCAGTGAGTGTTTACATCATTAAAACTAAAGGTTTTACTTTTTAGTCTACATCACCCAATATAAATGTTTTTTTGTGTATTCTATAATGACAGAATCAGTTATCTGGAAACCTCCTGAGAAAGTTCAAGAACAGCAATGGGTGGCAGAAACTCTGGGTGGTCTTTACAAACTTCTGCCTCTTCTTCTACAAGTCACACCAGGTAAAACAAAGTGTTTCTTGATTTACGGAGGATGGTTATGAATGTTATGTTTTATGCATGAACATGTATTTCCTATAACTCAGATTATGTGTATGTCCTTCTCACTGTGACAGTTGATATTGCAGCCATACCTAACGGATACTTATGTATATTTATCTGTATTAAATGTGCCGTAGAGATTCTGAACAGTATGTATATATGTAATGGTCTGGAACCTCGAAGATATATTTCCAGAATTAGATTTATTCTTTTTTTGGGTCATGGCCAATACGTTTGTAACAAATAGATACCTATTCTGAGAAATAGATGTGTAATCACATCCTTGCAATGTGTGGAACATGACATTTTCCTTCTGCACATACACAGGCTTTGCACTCTTTGGTGTTCACCCCATAGCGATTTTTTCCCCTTTTTTATATGTGATAAATACTCCAAATATTAAAATATTAATTTTTACATCAACCCTTTATTTGTGTCATGATGGATAGAGCCAGGGCATGTATTACCCTCCCGAATCCAAGTGTAGAATCTAAGTGAGCCTCTTAAGCATATGGAATTTTGAACTAGATACTTGATAGATCCATAGAGCTTAATCCTAAACGTTTTATCTATACAGGATATTGATAAGCACAAGCTCACCACTCTTCCATGGGGGGCAGGTTTATTCCTCAATATAGTTATATGATCTTATAATGTCTGGATAAAAAGGACTTCATGTTTAAAAAAAAAAAATCAGTCATTTACTCACAGAACATTTTTCTTTGATAGTTCCATGGTTCATAATAGTTATAATTGTATTTGAGACATTTTGTTTTTATGTTTTCTCTTTTAGGACAATCACCCCTTAGCCAGTCTGCCCCTGCTGGGATATTCACTTACCATTCCCTCTGAATCAGAGAATATTCATAAGGATTATGTCTTTAAACTTCACTTCAAGTCACACGTCTACTATTTTAGGGCTGAGAATGAATACACATTTGAAAGGTAAGAGTGTAATAGTAATAAGAGTAGTAATATGCCCTGCAGTATGTCAGATGTGTATGTAATGTAAATGTATCCATAAAAATTGATATGGCCAAGTGTGTGTGTATGTATGTATGTATGTATGTATGTGTGTATATATATATATATATATATATATATATATATATATATATATATTATATATATATACACACATAAAACCCATATTTAGAACATTTCCAACTATTCACATAATGGGAAAAGTATTTTCTAATGATCAATTAGGCTTTTAAACTAAAAACTTGGATTAGCAAACACAACGTTCCTTTGGAACACAGGAGTGATGGTTGCTAATAAAGAGCCTCTGTACAGCTATGAAGATATTCCAGTAAAAAAAAAGCTGTTTCCAGCTACGATAATCATTTACAACATTAAGAACGTCTTCATTGTATTTCTGATTTGATTTGTTAAGGGACATTTGCGTTTTCTTTCACAAAGACATTTCTAAGTGAACCCAGACATTTGAACAGCTGTGTGTGAACACTAAACCTACATATTCCATGGGAAATAATTGCTGCCGATGTATGTTAACTGCCTTATACTTGCCTGCTCAGGTCATTTCTGCTTCTTTTCAGGTGGATGGAGGTTATTCGCAGTGCCACAGACTCGGCCTGTCGCTCTCGCCTTCTGAGTCACAGAGAGACCCACATGTACTAAAACCTGAACATTCCCCAGCCCTCAACAGCTGCTCTTTTAAGCAGAAATTTGATACCGACCCCAATTTTTTGTTGAACGATTTTCTAAGGCAAGCAGATATTTCATGGAAGATGGCTGCTTCACAATGACTTTTTCAGCATTATCTGAGCAAAAAAAAACCAAAACATTTTTAAAGTTTTTTTTTTTCTTTCTTTTAATATTTACCTTGTTCTGCTCTAAATTAACCCATCAACGGCAGCAGGTGGTATATTGTACAATAAATTTTGACATTTTGTTTGAACTTTGTGTGCCAACATTAAAATATATCTTTAGTATAGTGAACAAATGATTAAACTTGTATTGGTACTTGGGTTCTATTTCAGTGTGTGTGCGCGTGTTGACGTGTATACTTAAAATGGTTAATAGTTTTTTATTATTATTATTATTATACAGTATTTGTTTCCAATTCCACAAATCTCCCCATATAGGTAAACAAAGCACTTTACATTCCAAGCACCAGAAACACTATCAAGTTATAGAATTGCTCATTAGTAAAATGACTTTTCATTACCTTTAGAACTCCCCTTTTCTTAATTCATATTTTTTTTCCTTTCTACTATAGTATATTCAGTTTGTGTGGTCGTATTGTTAAGAATTTTAGTAAAATGATTTGCCCAAACACTTTACACCATCTTGTGATTTCTTTTTTTATTCCATGCTTTAAACAGTCGCCTCAATTTATTAATTCTATATTAATTGAGACACGCTGTGCCGAGATGCTCGGCCCATCCCCCTGTTGCTGCTAGTACCCGGCTTCATTCTGTATCACAATGAAAAGACACTGGATTTAATCCTAAACCCAGCCGCAAGGGAATATCCTGACAGTTCTTACATCGTTTGGGTCTTCAGTCTATATATTAATGACCTGGTCATGGTTATTGAAAGTAAAACTCCTGTTTTGCAGAGGATGCTAAATTGTGGGGGGGGGGGGGGGTTGACCTGATAGAATTAGCGTGTGAGGGTTTTTTTTTTACCCAACATTTAATTGTAGGAATAACATTTTGGGTATTTATTGACTAAGAAGTCACTAACCACAACTAAGCAGGAGCTGCCAATACTGACATATTAACATTCAATGCAAGAGTAGAGAACATTGTTCTGTCTAAATTTTGGGAGCCAATAATGGAAAATGTATAAAGGAAGTTGATTTCAGTTGTCATGATAAACTTCACATATAATATACTATGTGACGGAAAGTATGTGGACGCCTTACCATCACACCCATATGAGCTTGTTGGGCATAGCATTCTAAATCCATGAGCATGAAATATGGCCTTGCGTCCGCCATGTATGACCATGTATGGGAATATTCTTCACACTATGGACCGTGGAGAGACTGCATATTTCAAAAAGAGAATTTCCTCCTTAATTGAGCGGTTGCTTAGCGTTTCTTAGTGAGCCGGGTTAGTTGGAACACTGAAACTCACCGATGTCACTATACAGTAATAACAGGGTCAAATTTCAGGTGAGTTGTGGCAATGCTAAATGTACATTCTAGTGTCCTATGCAGTGAAGAATTATTAAGTTTAATATGTATTCCTCAACCAGTTTAATAAATAAAGCCATTTCGCTTAGCACATGGGTGTGCTGGGGTCTCAAATATCAGCTGACCACACCTCTTGCGAGCTTAGGAGCCAGGCAGGTAAAGCGGCAAAGTGGATATGATGGCGAGAATGTCCCTTTAAGCACCCATGTATTTTAATGTTTTGTTATTTTATGTCAAGAAACACCCCGCTCCATGTAGCAGTACCCTGTCACTTTCTCCTGCAGTATTCAGTTATTATGCCCTGGAAAGCACGGTGGGTTCTAAAACTAGAACTTCATTAATTTGTTCAGCTCTGAAGTGAGTATATTGCGGACAGCAAAGCAAATACTGCTACTTGAGTTCCATTAGCAATGACTTCACCAAATTATGTCCCAACGTGGGGTGACCTTGACTAATATTTAATTAACTTGTGTTAATGCTCAACAAGCTGGTAGCAGAGGTTGAATGTATTAGCAGTCACTCCTTTAGACCTACAAAAGACAGTTACCTGCCAATGGATGTTTTGCTGATGTCCTCACTTAAAACTAGCACTATGGGTTTGTGACAAATAGCTAAAATATTTTTTAATATATTTAATCTATGAATCAGAACATTTAGCATTGCATATTTTTACACAATGTCATGTAATCCACAATTGGAAGAGGCAAAACTGGATTCAAATAAGTGAATTTGATGGCCATGAAACAAAATCATTGATCAACAAGTAAATTTGGGTTTATACAAACTACGTACAACAGGTCAGCGCTTAACACGTTTCAGAAGTGGCTAAATGAGGTGGATTAAGGATCCAACAAAAATGGCCTGTTCTTCAACCTTACTACAGCCCTAACAGATTGTTTAAAAATGTCTTGGTTTTAAGGGGAGATTTGTCACCCCGCAAAACAGAGTTAGTCATTCATTGGTACGTTGTGTTTTAAGAATTGTAAATTACAGCTTGGAGTAACAGCTGCTGTTTTTGTTGACTCTTAAGAATGGACATGAGGGGAAGGATTTTCTGCCACACATGCATTTACACAAGTGGGGGTTTCTTTGTTTTTGTTTTTTTACCCTTTAGACCTCTATAAATTGAAGCAGCTGACCATCATTGATCACATTGCCATGA
This sequence comes from Spea multiplicata, assembly GCA_009364415.1. Classification (NCBI taxonomy): domain Eukaryota; kingdom Metazoa; phylum Chordata; class Amphibia; order Anura; family Pelobatidae; genus Spea; species Spea multiplicata. Next base: position 33,154,030 of record VKOC01000002.1, on the reverse strand, counting down.
TGTGTATTCTAAAAATGGTCTCCTTTATTTTAAATTGAAAGCTTATGTGATCGCTTTGTAAAAGACAGAAGCAAATGCAGGGCTATAAACAGTCAGCTGAGATAGAAGATTACATTTTTTTTGATAACTGTGCCTTTGTTCTTCTAAAGCTATAGTATTTGCAATATGTTAACTATATGAATTGCTAACAAACAGGATTAAGGGGACAAGGTCTGCCAAGGATCTGCCTTGTCTGTATAACAAATTGATGTGTATAAAAGCAAAAGATGTGGCTCACAACATTTATTCTGGGTACCAAAAATACCATGGCCTAGATTACCTGAAATATGTAAGGATTCCTTCTTTGCCTACCTTAACTTTAGCCACTCCACTACCTGCATTAATACTGTGACCCCAACCTTATACAATGGGCCAAATTGGGGATTAAGACATTTGTTCTCTAGGGGTAAATTAATGGCACTTAATGATTTAAGATCTAAGGATCCAACAAAAATGGCCTGTGTAGCAACCTCAAATTGTTTAAAACGTCCTGGTTTTATTGAACAGGGAGTAGCTTCGGGGTATATCATTTTGGTATCGGCTACTGTTAAGTCCTCTCCGTATCGCCCTACCTTCTTTTAAAGAGAATTGGTGAGAGAAGTTATTCAGGAGAATTGCATTGTATAGATATTAAATTAAGGAAATTAATCATGATCAGTCATGCTGGAGAAAGTATGTTGGCAGATGTACAATGCTTCAGGTTTGGTGGTCCTGGTGATGTCTTGATAATGATTGTAAAAGTCGTGCATGTATTCTTACAGAAGCACAGGAATGCCTTTTCCCAATCTATTTAAGTACCTGACACACTGTGACTGTTACCGTTTACCCATTGCTGCGGAATATGATGGCATTTTATAAATGCATAAATAGTAAACAAGTGATCACTTTACTACTCTATTTACCTGAGAACTAATCCTGCTGATATTTAACTCTTAACTGCAATCAGAAACATTCCACAGGACTACATGGATAAGGACTAAGATAATACATTTGTTTTCCCAAGACACTCATACATTGCTCACTTTGTTCCTATATAAATCTATAGGATACAGCAGATTACTCAATTCTACATTCTGCACACAGCAGGGAAGCAATTAACATGTAAGGTCACCAACCCGTGAAATAAATATGTGCCCTGGAAAAAGCGGCTGATGTGCCCGGGCCGGTCCCAGACCAAACGGCAGCCATACGGGAAAGCGAGTAGTGGGGAGTATCTGGATTAAGTATATAAATATGAAGGGATTAAAAAAAATAATGTTTAACCCCTTCCGGACCGGCATTTGCATACTGCGTCTTCACTTGAAGACCGCAGTATGTTTTTAAATATATAAATTCCGTGATCGTGATTCGCTGAAAAGCGATCACGTGCACGGAATTGAGGGGGGGTGGCTGCTACTGATCGCTGGGAACACCCAGCGGTCAGTATCAGCCGCCCCTCGCGATCCCAGCGTTCAAAGCGACGCTGGATCGCGTAAAGGCTGTGACGTACCTGGTACGCCCCGGTCTGCCGGTGACCGGTGACCCGGAAGTACCAGGTACGTCCCGGTCTTGAAAGGGTTAAACCAATTTTCCATTGTGACTCAGAGAACACTGGGGCACACTTCTACTGAATGTATAATTATTGCAAACACCTCCATCCATACATTCCATGGATATCAAAAGGGAAAATCTGGGTTCATGAAGACAGTCGCTTAATTAAATGTGTATAAACATGGAAAAACACACACATTATATATATATATATATATACACACACACACACACAGCTTATTAAACTAAGTGTTCCACGTTACATTGCATAGATGAAGCATTGGTTTGGCTTTTTAGTACCAGGCAGCCCAAGAAGTAGCATGGAGTGTGGCTCCCCTGACACGGACAGGTAAGTCACGAGTAATGAGAAAAAGGGAAGAAACAGTTGAATAAAGATATAGCCCTTAGACTTTAAGTTTGTGTAAAGTACCATAAGCTTAGACCGCAAGGTAATAATAATAATAGCCAAAACACAAATATTGCGCTGGTCCTATTGTGTAAAAAAAAAAGCCCTGGTTCTTATGGAGACAAAGACACCCAGTAGAAATGTACTTCTGAGCTATTGATTATCTAGAAAGAACCCCATTCTTGGTATATACATTGGTTCCAACTCTAACATCGCCAATATCCAGTTTCTTCATTTACAAATAAAACCGAAGAGAAATTACATTTTCATTCATTTTTAAAGAAAAAGTGATCAATACATTTTGCTCATGCCAAGTGGAAAAAAACAAAAACATTTAGTCATCACATTGAGTAACGTTTACACGTAATAATAAAAAACTAACGCTTTTTGTGTTTTTAAATATTTAATCCATTAACATTATCTACAGGTGGACTTACTTTCTCAGGGGTGCATTAGACATGCTCAATTTACTCCAGATTTCTGTAAAAATGATACTATATATATATACATTCCTGTACAGATATCCAACAGTTTTTATTACATCTCGCAGTGAAGCTGAGTGCTTAAAGCAAGATACCTGAGGTTTCACAATATCTTCATCTGCCTCATCACAGTACATAATATACATTTTTTTTGTTTTTGTTTTTCATATCTGTCCTATGATTAGAAAAACAAATTAAAAACTTAAAAACTATAGCTTTAATAAGGTGAAGGAGACACCCAATCTAAGAGTCACTAATACGTCTTGTATGTCCCCATCTCGTGACTCTCCGTGAACAGAGGAACATCTGATAAGGAGAACAATGAAAGGTCCATCAGTTTTATCAACAAAAATAATCTTCAGTGTGAGGAAGAGTCTGCTCCATTGACCGAAAACCTGGAATAGGAATGAGAAACAATATTAAAGGACCAGTGCTCAATGTGTTCCTCCTATGTGACAATATAAAATAGCAAGGGACTCAAAATGTTTTTCTTTGGCCAACTCTGCCCTTATTACAGGGGATCTATGGATTAACAGCTCCGAGACTACAAAATAATAAGCCAAATAGTATAATGTCTGTAATAGGATACAAGTTATTGAGCTTCCAAATTGAAACGTTCCAGAAGAACAGGGCATCTGACTCTGTAGAGAGCACTGGTTGTCAGTGTTAAGGGTAGTTTTCTTTTAAAGGAAGTTTTTCATTAGCGTATCATAGCCAGTCAATGTCTGGCTTTTTTATTTTTTCATTACGTACACCCTAACCGGCCCACATACAGTGCAAAATTATATCATTATTATTATTATCTATTCTAGTATAGTAACTGTGCTTTCAAGATTGTTTTACTGAATCATAAGGACATATGGATAGACCTGTTTCAGCCCAATAGAAAATTAAGTATGTAGTCAAAGTTGATATGTTTTATTTGTCCAACAAAGAAATGTATTTTTTATAAGCTTTCAGGAGCCAAGTTTTTTTCTTCTAGATCCATTTGAAGAAGAGACCTACAAGGTCCAGAAAGCTTATGAAATTTGAAATCTGTTATCTACATTGCCCCAATAAAAAGGTATCAACTTCACCTCAAGACTTCATGTAGGGTACAAGAGAACTGCCCAACGTAAAAAGACACCAAAAAAAACATTTTTACTAATTACTTGTACTGTGTCAATGAAAATGTGGAAGGTAGCACAAGGTTGTATAGAGTTTCAGAACATAAATTATTATAAACAACGTTATATGGCTTTGGTGTAAATCAACAGCCAGGCAGAACATCTTTCACCCCCGTTTTATGGTCATATACCTGGCACTGCTGCCCAGCTGTTGACCCTTAAGGAGCAACTAAACATTTCAAAAACAAAATACTACCACAGCACCACCTGTGGCTGGTGTCGTATTCCCTTATGCTTAATGATTTTTGATTACCTTTGAAGCCTCAATAAAAGCTGAGACACCATGGAGTCCGAGATACCAGGACAGGCTTCTTCAGCTAAGTAAATTGCCTCTTTCAGTTGCTCTATTGACCCTACGTTGCCCCCACAAGCCCGGCTCTTCTCTTTCAACTAAAAAAAAACAAAATGACGAAAACACAGGAAAAAATGTTACATGTCAGTCTTTACAATGAACAAAATCGCACAGACTATGTGGCCCGGATTTGGTAAAGCCAGCTTTAAATGGGTCCTTACCAAAAGCTAGCCATACTGTGGCACAAAATACACAAAGATAGCCAACAGGACTAAAATGACTCTGAAAATCAAGTATCTAAAGGCAGATAGGAACCATTGAGCCCAACTAGCAAAGTCAGAAAAGCTGCATTTATCACATATGCAATATGGCTGAAGAAGGGACTAAATCTTAAATATATATATATATATACTTAAAATGAAAACCCTACATTTACTGGTACCTTTTAATAGCTTGCTAATCTAATCACGGTTAGCTTGATTAACTTTTCCTACACATTCCTTTTTAGCTGTGATAAGAAAAGTAGATAAAACTGGAATGGGGTCTTTAGACCAATGTAGCTTTGACTAAAGGCTCCACTTTCTGTTTGGCGAATACGGCTATGAGAAATTATTATTAATAGTATCATCTTGGAAATAACACAACTCTGTCTAAAAAATATATAAAATAAAATGAACAAAACCTTTGCACGATACACAGAATAAAGGATATCCAATAAAACAATCTAAGTATCAAATAGATCCAAAGAATGTGATAAAGGACACGTTACATACCTCTGCAAATAAGGGAGACATTATCGTAGACAAACACTGGGACAAAGGTCGCTTTGGGATATCTTTAACCTTCAATATAAAGAAATGTAGATTTCAACATACCACAGACTTTACATTACAAACCCTATCAAAGAAATGGCCACTAAAGAAATAACCAAGTACATTTAAGGATGTAATAGCACATACCCTTGGACAGCAAGAATGTTACAAGTGGCAGAAACTTTTCTCAGCTAAATCATTAAAGAAAGAAAATGTCTCCTTTTTAGTAACAAATGCTTTTGAAAAAAGAATGTGAACAGAATATTTAGGTAAATTTATTGGAAATACAGTAAGCTTGTTTGAGCACGGCCCTCCATAGAATTATGTTATATACTATTTGCCATGTCCTGTTTAGCCATTGTACAGCGCTATATAAAACAATAATAATAAAGCATGTGGAAGAAAGTAAAAGGCTGCACAGCACATTGTAGACTGAAATATGACCCCATCATACTAGCACAAAACGAATAAAAAGCACCATAAAGGCAAACTGGAATGCCTATTTTGGTGGAAAAATGACAAAATCTTTTGTTTTGTCCCTTAGTGGTCATATGACAAAAATGCCCTGTACTGTTTGGCACTTACAGCGTCCTTGGTTAGTCAAATGCAGCAAATTTCGAAATAACAAAAAATGCAAGGCAGACATTAAAATGTTAATTTAGGGTAAATAGACATTATTTCATACAGCAAAATATTCTTACTTGATTTTGGTCTAATGCTTCAAATTGACCTTCTCCATTCATCAACTTCTTAAGGTCTACTTCTTTTTTCGTAAATATCCAATCATCTTTGTCACTTGTATCTTGACCATAATCATCTCTTTATTTTGTATAAGGGAACAAAAATATAAAGAAAAGAAAGCAATAAGGAGATTTTGCATACTAAGCAAATGGAAAAAGAACAAAAACCAACACATCCTTGTATTTTTGAAACTAATATGACAGAGAACAATTAAACTGCTCATGTCAACCATTTCTTTTTAATACAAACACAGATTTATACATTGATGTTCAAGTTCAACAGTCCCATAATTTTGAAAGAAATAGTAAAGTGGACCAAGAAATACATTTACAGCCTGTGACCGACAAAAAAAGAACACACTCAACAATAGCAATCGAGAGCTAAATAAAATTACCCAGTGCCGAGCTCGCAATATATAAATAAATACTTCCAACCAAAACTAAACTAAATAGCGATAATACAAAATAGGGATGAGGATCATTCAGATATTTTGTATTATCCCTACTTTGAATGATCCCTATCCCTATTTTGTATTATCGCCATTTAGTTTCATTTCGGTTTGGTTTAATGAAAAGCAATCAAGAGGTAAATAAAATTACCCAGTGCCAAGCTTGCAATATATAAATTAAAATACTTGGCACTGGGTAATTTTATTTATCTCTTGATTGCTTTTCATGTATATGTATGTATTTACATTTTATAAAATTATTATTGTGCGCTTCACATTATCTACTGATTATTTTCTAACATGGAAAAAATATGTTACCAAGTATAAAAAATATAATGTTCAATATTTACTCCTAGGTAAAATCTAGGTATCATTGTGGGAATTCTCAAGACGCCTTTGGAGCTACACAAACTTCACTCAATCCATGGTCAGACAAACCGTACCAGCCCTCCCCTAGCAGTAACCATGATGTAGTGTTAAAAAAAAAGTGTTATTTGCGTTTATATGTTATAGCTAATTCTCTAGCTTCACAATACACTAGATTCATACACATAGTGTAGCTCAAAACCTCCCAAGGTAGGCTAAACAAAAGCTCTCCATATTTTGTAGGACACACTTTAGTGGAAATTAACTGGGCAGGGAGTAAGGAGGACATGGGCCTGGCCACATACTGCTCCCCTTCCCAGCGAAGTACGACACTGACCCTGAAGAGCCTCCAAACACTCTGAACATACCTGGGAAGACTCCAAGTTGTACCCATACAGTGCTATATGCAATACTTACTCCTCAGGGTCGGAACTGGAGCCACCATGACCCTGTTCTATTTTCATGCGCTTGTATCTGTCAATGAGCTCTGTTAAATAAGATGTTTTCTTGGCATTTCTGACAATAAATTTGTGTTTCAGCAGTTCCTTAGCTGTAGGCCTCTAAAAGAGAAGACACAAGACAATGCAGGTTGATGAAAAGAAGATGAAGATGAAACTATCAAACACATGCGTAATACTAGAAGATGACACAATGGGAAGGGTAACATGGACTATCTAATGAAGAAGGAGACATCTGACCAGGAATGTTGTGCTAACTTGAATGTTTTTGCTAGATACTTTATCAATATATTTTGGACAGTCAACACTCAAAGCTGCTATGAAACAGTAGAGGTCTCCAACAATGACTTAAACTACTATTGCATTTGAATTAAAGGTTTATTTATGAGCTGACAAAGGTGAAGACTGCACTGGGGGGGCAAACCCTGCAACTGAAACCAGGGAGGCGAGTATGCTGTAACAGTACTGATTTCCTTGGAGTTTTGACTTTATATAAGGGCGTTTTGATTCATGCATGGGTGTGCATAAGGCTATCATGAATATCAAACAATACCGTGGACCAAACAGGCTTTGAGGTTTTCAGATCAGGATTTATGACAGGCTAGATGGCCCAAGTTGTTCTTATGTGCTGTCAAAATTTTAGAGGAGGGCTTGCATTCTTTGAGACAAGCACCAATACTATCAGAAAATTCAGATGAGAAGAACTGCTTCCTTGACAGACACTATATAGTCCACATGCCAAGTATAACAATAGTGTACTGGGAGGTAAAATGAATAACCCAACTGCCCCGAGGCAGTGACATTCATGACAGTTGCAAAAGATCTTGGATTAAGGCAAGACATACTTACAAAGCTGGGCTCTTTGTTTAAACACGCTTCCACAAACTCCTTCAGGCTTTTGCTGTAGTTCCCTTCAAGCGTGGGAGGGTTGTTTTTGGGAATAAGGAACAATACTTTCATAGGATGCAGTTCTGAATGTGGTGGTTCTCCTTTAGCAAGTTCAATGGCTGTTATGCCCAAGGACCAAATGTCTGCCTGCAAAGAGAGAAAGAATTCCAGGAGACACATGAGAACAATGTCCTCACTACACATGAAGTCCTTGGAAGACCCCTTGGAAGACTAGGCACAAGTCTCACGTTCCCTGCTTCAGCGTATGTATGTGCGTATATATTACACTATGAGTGCTTAGGAGTCATTATATTCTTAATCACAAGGCAGTATTAAAACAGAGATTATAATATTTTTAAATACTGATTTTTGATGCCATACTAGTAATATAAAAATGGCAGAAGTTACACTTTAATTGCGGTGTCATTTGATGTCGGGACCGAAGCCTTTAAAGGCTTCTATTCTATTCGTAATATTTGGTTTAGATTACTGAAAAAAACTGTTTAATACGGTTTTAATGATAACAGTCAATTATATCAACACAAGCAGAATTATAACCTGATCAAAACAAAGGAAGTGTTGTTTGTCATATCCTGTATCTTACAAAAATATTTTTCAGACACATTAGAGGGAAAGAGGCACTCCCTACCAAACTATGAAAGAAGTTTCCATACGCCCATCAAATAAAATAAAATTAAAAAAAACAAATAAATCAAGCCTAACAAAATGAAAACATTACAATATATGAAAGCCATAAGTATATACATCACCATACAGGATAAATGCCAATATATAAAGTAACTGAACATGTTTAAGATCTATGTCTTCTGGAACAGAACATGAATACGACCAAAAACCAAGGTTTAACGCAACTAACAAAAAAAATCACACGTATGACTGCAACAATATCCTTATAGCGTTCTAGACAACAATACCCACTGAAGTACAACCAGAGGACCCAGCCTGTAACATTACATTTATTCCATCCCACAAAACAAATATGCTATGTGATACACGCATATCGAACTGCGCTATGAGAACGGAAATCTCCACCTCTACCAAGCAGAACAAGAGGGATGGAAATTTAGGACAATATCAGGTGGCTGTTTCAACATTTTGGGGAGAAAAATTGTAGAATTATGTACCGCTATGTGCAATGTAACTAATCAAAATTACAATCTCTTTACATACATATATCGTATGGTTAAGTTCATGGTAAAAATGAAAACCATATTCTCCCATGAACGTTAAGTCTATTTGTAATCGTGTTCGCTCAAAGGGAAATTTTGTAGAAAAGCACTCCCTTTAATCAGATATTTATAATCAGCAAAAGGACTACATGACACCTCTAATGGTTAAAGTAAAATACTATGCATTCCCATCATTTTAAATAGAAGCTTATGTCTAAATTTGGGCAACATCTCCGGCTTCTATGTATCATTCAGATATCACATTTTGGAAGCCACCATTTTCTGGTGCTAACAAATGTTATTAAAATAGCACATTGATGGCATCTGGGAAGGCAATAAAGAAAAGAAGATACAAGTTTAGATTTTACAGAAGAGAAGAAATTATCAGAATACTTTAATAACCATTACAAAGGAACTTTGCTATTGGCTTAAGAAAGTGATGTCTTCCAAGACAGATATCTTAGCGAACACATTTGTGGAGGTTCAGAAACAAATCTTTTGGGGGGCACTGGGAAAAAATTACAATTACTTAGAGGAGCCACAAGTCAGTAAGGCAAGTTCGGCGACTGTATGCATACAACCGTAAAAAAACTATGAGCAATCCAGTCAATAAAATGTATGATTTCTACTAAATCTGCTTATTTTCTTTCCATAGCTAACAACACAGCTCTAGGTATGCCTTCAGAAACACTACTTCTTAGTGCATCCGCCAGTCAACTCTCCTTGTGTGTTATACAAGGTCTTTACCCAAGGAGGAAAAAAACCCATTTAGAAAGCATGGCCTTGTCCCCTTACCTTAGAATCGTATGCAGACTGCTTTATGACCTCTGGTGCCATCCAGAACGGTGTACCCACAAATGTGTTTCTCTTAATTTGAGTGTCCGTGAGCTGACCTGCTACACCAAAATCGGCTAGTTTCACTTCTCCTTGTTCAGACAGCAAGACATTTGCAGCTGAAATAAATCAGAAGTCCTTCTTATTCATCCACATATACTGTGATGATAACATGATGGAATGGGAATGACAGGTCTGCCTACCTTTAATATCTCGGTGGATTTTCTTTTCTGAATGCAAGTAATCGAGTCCCTTCAATATCTCTCTTAAGATTGTTGCAATCTGCGTTTCATCTAAGTGGCCGAGCTCCAACTAAAAGTTAACAAATGTTCGAAGTTAACAAAGGTACGAAATACTGTTACATTATTATACAAAGGATACATATGGTATTTTAACACCTGACAAGGCCCCATAAATCATACAAAAAGTACTAAATGTGCAGCAGCAAAGCAAAAGGCAAAACATTTCATAGACACATTATATATTATATATATATATATATATATGTAAGCATCAGGAGGTAGGTGTACAGTAGGTAAATGAGAACCGTTTAGTCACAGAATATGTAAATGATTTGAATTTAAATTAAAATAAACATTTTGGACATTCAAACATGATTCCAGATTTATTTTTGTACACCGTATTATTTTAAGCAGAGCAATTGAGTAATTATCTAGATAGAGAGAAATATTGCATAAAAATAATAATAATATGGCGGATGTCATAGAATGAATGGTTGTACATACCAGGTCCAGAGCAGAGCCCCCTCCAAGATATTCCATTATAATCCATAATTTTGTGTCTAGCAAACAGAATAATTATTAAATTAAACAGAACATCAACATAGAATTTTCTGGTAAAACAACACTGTAGAACTACAGTACATCACTCCCTGTGATATCCCTCCTGGATTATTGCAACTCCCTGCTAACTGGTCTCCCCACACTGCAGCTAGATTAATCTTTGTCTGTCGCCGTTACAAACCTCATGCTCCACTACGCAATCACTTCTAACTCCTGACCTACAGAACCCTACAGCTCCGTACCCCCCTTATATCTCTACCCTCTTATCCAACGGCACCCCTGACACCCTCTTCGTTCCTGTCATGACCTTTTGTCTCTTTCTACGATCATTACCTCCTCTCACTCCCGCGTCCAGGATCTCACAGCACTGAATTCCTTTCCTCGTTCTGTCGGACTTTCTCCCTCATACGCGACTTTCAAAAAGCTTGCTGAGAACCCACCTTTTTCGAGAAGCATACAACCTTTCCTCCTAACACTCTCAGCCATCACCCTAACCAAGCCACCAGAAAAACCAACAACCTCTACAGATCATCCTGACTCAACCACCTCATCTCCATCCAAGCAGTCCTCTCCTACTATTTCACTTCCCCCTCAACCACCGACTAGAGTGTAAGCTCACAAGAGCAGCGCCTTCCGCTTTTGTACCCGTTTTTTCTTTTTACAGATTGTGATTTTAAAATATTCTATGGACTCTGCTGGCGCTATATAAAGAAACGAAGCAATAGTGACACATTACCTTCCTATCTTGTTCTTGAACAAGCCCCCTCAATTTTTTGTATAAATAAGCTTAAAATATCAAGGTGTGCAAAATGTCATAACGGAATAATGTGTAATCAAGTGATGTGTACAGTACAGAGTACATTTAAAGCACAGAATACACCATTATGTATATAGCGCAGAGTATGTGTAGAAAGTCACAGGATGTGAGTGTGACCTGGTTGGTGAGTTAAGGTTAGACTCGTCGTTGGCCCATAACATTTAAGCCCATTAGGCCTTTAAAAGACTAATAATGGATCCCAGGAGATCTTATAAAATAATTTTTTTTTCAGTATTTACGGAAGCGGAAATACACAGGAGAGAAAGAGCCCAAAGCTGTAGGCGCATATTTAATTTTATTTAATTGAAATGAATCATTGCTGCCCCTCTGAGGGTTGCGTATTGGTGTCAGCGAGCGTTACTTTCGATTGTTAATCAGAACAGGATCATTGTTTGGCTCATAAAACCATCTTTGCCAGTAGGCCCTAGAAGAAGTGCCGCTCATGGATTAGTAGAGGAAGCAATTAGAGGGATTGTCAGACAAGAAGACCTTCAGGTTTCAGCCATGGACTCCAAGCAGGAAGGGCTTGTGATTCATGACGACAACGAGCCGCGTTATTCACGAGAACATCAACCGTGGAAGGAGATTGAATTCATGGGGTAAATGCAGCCGGCCCAGTAAAAACAAGCTCAGGATTGTATATATTTTAACATTAAAGGCGCGGTCGTGTGGAGACGGTTTAGTAGGATGACTGACAGGTAGGATGGGGTAAAATCGGTATTTAATGTTTGGGGGATCCTGTCTGTATGGTTCTCATACATTATGTCTCAAGCTGTTGGGAATCAAGAAACGTAAGAAATTTGATTTCACAAATAAGTGAACATTGGCACCTGATAAGACACCAGTGCACATGCTAGGATTTAAAGGTGCTGTTCCACTTGGACAAAACAAAGTACACTCTCTAATATTCTTCAGCAGCTCATTTTAATCTATTGTTTGGAGCTTTACCTTTATCACCTTTTAAGATGAGGTTTCAGTTTCTATGGAATCAATGTATCAGCGCTTCCTTTTGTGTTGCACGAGAACAAAAGTGTTACAAACTAAGCTAAATTTTATATAAAGCATGCAGAAAGATAGGTTGAGATCTGCCATCAAATTCTTTCAACCCCTCTAGTATGCCTATTTTTTCATGATGTAAAGATTCAGCCCTTAATCAGCCGAAGTCTCATCTTAAATTCAAAGAATCCATATGCTTGTTTAAATTGCATATGCATGTTTAAATTAATTCACTTTTATAGTCTCTACCACTTCTCCTGTGAGGCTGTTCCACTAAACTACCCAAAATATCTAAACACAACGGCACCTCCCAGGTCTGCAGCTAAAGAAGCTTTATTAAAAAAAATGAAATACAATCATATTTACTTCATAACTGTGTTACTCTATTTAAGATTCTCGTTAATGATTGCAAATATTTGTTTTCCCACAGGATTCTCCCCCTTAGGTTGTACAAAAGAAGACGTAAAATCAAAGGAACACCCAATGCATAAAAAGGCTTTATGAGAGTAATCAAGCGTTTATCGTTTAAATGTATTCTTCTTTTAGTATTTTCAGAGATACAACATGTATAGATAACTTAGATCCAGACAGGATTTGTTTTTCTATAAAATAAGAATAATTCATATATTCCATATATAATAATATAAGAGGGAAGACGTTAGAAAGTCAGCAGTGAAATGGCTTCTTGGCTACTGGATTTTAGCTAGTGGCTCCTGGCAATATGATGGGTCGCTAACTTTGCTTCCGGATAGTTGATTGTCAGCCGATTCTTCTCTTGTCCACCACAGTATTAAGCACCGCCAAGATATCTTCCTTCCACTTGACATCATTAACTCATCATAAAGCTCAGATATAGTCATTGTTCCCAAACCTGTGGATTCTAACTGCTTGGAGTCATGAGCTCGTGACCCTTACCGTTCCAATCATTTAAGCTAAATACTGCATTTAATGACATTTTAATCACGTACTATATATTATTTGTTATATAATCCTCCGCGCCGTTCTCTATTGCAATTCTTCTAAAAATGTATTTCATGTCAGCCAATAACATCCATACCCCTTAAGGACAATGGGCGGTGCCTAAACCCATTGAAAACAATGCATTTTGAGCCCGTACATGTACGGGCTTTGTCATTAAGGGGTTAAATAGCTGTGTCTAGTATATTCAATATGTTTTATTTATAGCCAATATCCTTCCTAAACTATGAAAAAAGGTGGTGCAGCTGAGGACTTTCTAGTTGACAACAAATTGAATGAGTATATTAAAAGGGCGGTTTAATGTCCTAGAGAGGCATGAGCAAGCGGGAAACCAAATTTTATATGTATGTGTATATATATATATATATATATATATATATATTATATATATATACTACTCTGTTTATCATATGCATTAATGTTCCCATGTTCGCTGGGTAATGTCTAAATCCTGTTCTGATATCACATAGACGTGGTGTTGTTATCATCATGGTACCATCTATTAGTGATTATATATTTTGTAGGGCTGAAACAACTAATCGATAAAATCGATAATCGATAATGAAAATCGTTGACACGGATTTTCATTATCGATTAGTCAAATCGATTTTTATTGATTATAAAAAGAGGGTTTTTTTCAGACCAAATACTGCTCTCCTTATATAATCCGACCTCAAACAGAGATCGGATTATAACACTAAAATCCAGATCCCCCGCAACGCTGCAGGGGACCTGGATTCCCCTCACTGTCAGCCCGGTGGGTGCCTGTGCGATGCGCACAGACAACTTCTGCCTCTCCCCTTCACTTCCATGATGCAGTGGCAGCATCACATGATGTAGAAAGTGAAGGGCAGTAACGGAGGCTGTCTGTGCACATCGTGCAGACCCCCACCAGCTGACAGAGAATCGAGGTCTCCTGCAGATTAATTAATATTTACTAATAACTTTGTATTAAAATCTAGTTTGAGAAACACTGTGTTTGGGTTCTTGTAGCTTTTATGTCAGTAAAATAAAAAGGTGAATAGAGAGAGGCCATTGCGATAAAGAAATGAAAGTGTAAATTGTACGTTTTTTATTACATTATTTTAAATAAATAAAAAATTGCATTTTTTTTATCCGATTAATCGAAAAAATAATCAGCCAACTAATCGATTATTAAAATAATCGTTAGTTGCAGCCCTAATATTTTGAATATTACTTGCATTACAACAAGCCTGACAATTTCAGTGTTTTGTTATTTTATTTTATAGACAGGTAATAAATACATAAAAATAAAAGCAGAAAATATGCTATTGAGTCTTAGGAGCAGTGTTTACATCACCGTCACGGCAAACACAGCAGTTGCTATCTGACATCACAAGCATTAGAACACTCAGAGTAGGGATCAAAGAGATGCGTGTAGACATCTTCCTTGTAGTGTAGAGGTGACCGTATCGAGAGGAGTGAAGCACAACCATGTCCATTCGGGCGCTGTGCAGTATTTGTCGCCTCACTTTTAATAACACCTGCAATGTGACGGCCCTTTGCTGCGGACACCTTTTCCACCAGGAGTGCGTGCAGCAATGGTTTTATGCGGCTGCAAGACAAACTTGTCCACAGTGCCGAACCGTGGTAGGCAGCAGCCATGATATAGTCCAAAAATTATTTTTTGAGCTAGTTGAAGAGGATCCAGAAGAGCTGAGGAATGAAGCAGACAGAGTGTATGCCCGCCTTCTCTCAAAAGAGAGGGAGCTGACCGGATGGTTCAAAGCGGCATGCTCGCTATATGAGGAGGTGAATGAGAAAAAAGCGGAGTTACAAGCTTTAGAGAAGAGTTTTAGGATCATGACAAACTCATACTCAGGGCTGGAAGAACAACTAAGGCTTCTGTATCAGGAACAGGCAGAAACCAAAGCCGTGATGGAGAGAACCATCGCTCCTGCGATATTTGAGAGACCAGCTCCCACTGGATATCCGCGGCCGAAGCTCCGTCGCCCTGGTGAATTCCTGCAGAAAACCTTGAGTTTCCCTGCAGTGTCTGTGGAAGCCACCGGTCCTACTGTATTTGGGATGTCATCTCCAATTGGAATCCAGAGGCCCAAGCTTCGCCCTCCTCATCACATGGGACGATTTCTTCCTTGATTTCAACGTCCTCAATAAAACAACTCAACCACTTCTAAGTGTTAGGTGGTTTGAACCCTTGTAGTTCATAATAAATTAACTTGTTAGGATCTTACAATTTGTTGTGCTTGTTCTTAATTTTGTATTTCTCTGGTCCAAAGAAAATCAAAACTGCTTGGTATAGACATAGCTATATTTAGCATTTTTATAAATTATGATATATATGTATAATATTAAGTGAGCATATGATGGAGGAACGTCACCTTAGAAAGGAGAAGGGAGATACTCAACTATAGAAAATGATTGGTAAAAAATGTAAAATGTCTTAAATTTTTGGGATGACTCCTAGATGCAAACCAAATTTATCAAGCCCTGCATATATCATATACACACGCACTCATTTATATCACTCAACTTACGCATGTCATGGGATTTCCTGACTGCCGGTTCAAATGCATAGTATGATTATTCTATGTCATATAGTTCTTTTCACCTATTCTTTCTATGTAAAGCCTTGGATGAGGAAAGATACTTTTATATATATTATAGTGGCATATATATAAGGCATATCAGGGGGCAGAGTGGCATATCTGGGGGTAAAAGGCATAACGGGGATATAAGGCATATCTGGGGAGTGTGAAGTGGCATATCTGGGAGGCAGTGTGGCAAGCCTGGGCTCAGATGTGCATAACTGGGGGGCAGGATGGGAAATAAAACCAAGACATGCTTTATTCTCATTTTTTTATTCTGCTGTTTGTTTAATAAATTTTAAATAAATGAAAAATGTACATTTATTTTTTATCCGATTAATCGAAAAACCAATCGGCCAATTAATAGATTATGAAAATGATCGTTAGTTGCAGCCCTACTCGGTAGCACTCCCATTTAAGACACATATGTGCTTACTGCCGCTAGTCTTATTGATCACAGTTGCCACAGACTCTAGTGAGCATGAGCAAGAAGCAAACTAAGGTATGCTTCCTGTTCTCTACAGGGGGAAATGTGGGAGTAGTTACTCTTTAATTAAAGAAAAACGTCTGCAACCAATTTGCATGCCGTAAACTTGACTCCAACACTTAAACGCAAAAAACAGGCCCAGAGTGTTTTTAAGTAATGCTACCTTTACATTAACATCTATTACGAGTTTTACTCACCTTAAGATACGAACCATAATACTTTGTTACATATGGACTATCACACTGGCTCAAAACGGTGATTTCCTGTTGAATGTCTTCAATTTCATCTTCTGCTTCTTCCAAGTCTATAATTTTTATAGCCACCACTTTCTGAGTCCTGTTGTCAATTCCTTTGAACACTTCTCCAAATGATCCTTTACCAATTTTCTCCAGTTTTTGGAACAGTTCCTCAGGGTCTGCTTTTAAACTCTACAAAAAAAAACAAAAAAATATATTAAAAAAAGTGAATAAAAATCCTTTGTAAGACCAAAAATAACAGGTTGGATTTAGTATTATTTGGCTAAAGAAACACATGGAAAATCAGGTAAAGGATTTTGTACGATTATACATTACTAGCTATGCTTTTTAAGAAGTGTCAACAACCTGTACCCAAGGCTTTGCTACTTTAACCACAATATGCAAGGAAATATACCAGTATTATTCTACACCCCTCCGTCGTTTTTATTTGTTTTTCACTTATGGGGGTTACTCGTAGAGTATGATTCTGATGAAAGGTCTGAAGAAGGGTCTTGCAACCAATGCAATTACAAGAAGTTCCGTAGGTTGACTTAACGTCACATTCACAACCCCTACCGCAAGGGAATTTACACATGTATGGGACAGGCGTTTGGCGATCACAACTCTTAGACAAGATCAAGGACCGATTAAGGTCTTTACATCAGGAAAATTGGGCAGATTGGATGGGCCGAATGGTTCTTCTCTGCCGTCAAATCCTTTGTAATGAAGCTCTGTAAATATCCCAGGATTATTATGTTGTTAACGTTAAGTAGTTCACATCACATCATTTAATTTACGTTACGAGGAATGCAAACAGATGTGTGCCGTGAACTCCTTAACAGGAAGTCCTATTCCCTCAAGCGCGTGAGTCACACACACATACTATATCATTATATTAAACATTACACATTTTATTGGTACTTCTTGCACTTTACATATTTCAAACATTTTATCACAGTCGTTAATAACTTCATTAATAATAGAGAACGTTGGTATTGAAAATAATTACGCACTAATATAATGTGTAAGCACAATTTACAAGCCTACCTTGGGTTTATAACTGTCCATTCTAATATTATAAGAGGAGAAGAGGGATAATTATTTTTGAGAATTATGACATGACCATTATTAAAGATTTTTCACTGAGCATAAGTACAGTGCTGTATACAGTAAGGTAGTTTTGCACTGACAAAATTCCTGATCTATCCAATTCTGTCCCAATAACCTTTCATCTCCAGACACGGAGGCCGTCAAGGTGTTAGGGTGTGTGTGTGTGTGTATGTGTGTATTCAGGGCTGGCTTTAGGGGTGTGCAACCGCACAGGGCACAACACCCCAAAAGGCTCTCTCTCCGGCTACTCTCACATGCTGCGCAAGCAGCTTCACTTTCTCCGAGGGGGGTCACGTAACCTCATGTTATGAGACCCCCCCTACGTTCTTGCCTCCCCTGCTTGTCCAAAAGTGTTCACAAAGGACTGGTCAGACTGGCCCGTTGTGAAAATTTGTGTCTAGCTCTGTAATGTGTAGCGCAGTGACATGTCCCTTGAAGGCTCACTCATCTCCATACTATCCATCGAGGCCAAAAGTTATTTAGGTCTCATGTTCTCATTAAACATTCCCAATATGAATATTCACTAATGAGGGACAGGAGAGTTCTGCTTTCAACTCCCTAAATTCACTTTGCATCATAAAAGGGACAATCCCGGTAACTTCTCTGCAAGGAAAGCGGAGCTGCCCCTGCATAAGGCCCAGTTTAATTCGAACCGACTTAGATAGGCTTTATACAGGACCACCCAAGCAATTCTTGGAGTAGAGGTACTACAACCGATACTGGGAACTGTAATGGCTAAATCTGTTTACACGCAACTCAACATATTGTAATTCGTAACGTTCTATATAAATGGTAAAGTGACCATAATATAACTAAACATGACCAGGAATAGAATAAATCCTAGTTGACGTATTTACTGAAGTTACAAATTCAGTTCCTGGGTACTGTTATGCATTAAAAAGTGTCAAGCCCAATGTAAGACCTATGGCAGAGCCAACAATGTACAGATCCAACAAGTAGTTTTTATGAATGGCAAAGGCCAGTTCAGCTAAGCAATGATTTGAAGAAGGTGGGACCTCACTGGTAGGTCTTGATGAAAGAGACGCTTTTTGAAGCCACCTACCAAGAGGAATTCATTATCCCCCCCTTTACAGCAGAAGTACGTAGCTAATCACATTTTTTTAATGAAAAACAAAGCGACATGTTGTATGTTTGTGACAAAACAAACCATCTCAAAATATAATTATTTCATTGTTGAAAGGCAAGTTAACAATAAAACTTCAAAGACAATTAACTGTTCAACCTAATCACTGCCTCCAAGTTGTACATGAATACAAGAGCTGATACAAACACAAGAACAGCGTCAAGAAAGCTTTTCAAAGTTAAACCAACAGAAAAGTACTCGGTTTCCAAGTGATCTGCCAGGAATTTGATCACAAGGTCAAAGCTCGGGCTTAACCTGTTCAGGGCCAGGAACGAACAAAGTAGGTTCTTGGCCTCACCTTTTTTTTCTATACATAAACACGGCAATGTGATCACGTAAACAGCACTAACAATCCTCAAAGTGCCCCGGGCACTAAAAGACCATCTACAGTAGGATTCCAAACCATGCCCCCTCAACCCGTGATAATGCAACAAACCTAGATGCCAAAACAGAAAGTGTTATCAAAACCTAGGGTACATGGTTATTCTGAAGACCAAGGACTGAATAAAAATGGGCAGACTAGAAAGACCGAGCAGTTTTTATCTGCTGTCAAATTCTATAGTAGTTAAAATTTGGAACACCTTTGACTTTTTGTTCCATGCTTATTGACAAGGCGTCAACTGATGCCCCCACGGTGCATAAAAAGCAGGCTAAAGTAATAGAAGAAGGGAAGAACAGATCCACTTTAAGGTTTTACTAGTCAATTTTCAGAACACAATTGTGTCCAAAATCTGAAGTCCCTAAAGAATGGCGTGACCGTTTCAGTGACTCACAACTATGCATTTTCAGTGCATCACGATCGCCTGCGTCCCAAGTACCTGTTATTAAGTTAATGACCTGTCAAACTCGTTACTACAGGCTTAGTAGACCAGTAAAACACTTCCTCCTGTGCGGTAAAAAGCCATTTCTGTACCATGTGGCCATATCCACAGGAAGCCACTCCCCGCGGCATGTCTTATCACTCCACCAAGAACAACGCATGCCCTACCAGGAGGCTAGGGGTTAACGCTACTGACAAGCTACTTATTAACAGACCACTGAAACGTGCTAGCCTACCCTCCTACTATTAAACACACACATATATATATATATATATACCGGTAGGTATATCTGGAGAAGAAAGAGTTACAAATTGTGCAACCCTAAAGTCCAGATGTTTACACTAGAAAAGGCTTTTCACCAAGTTGCCTCCTCTCTGCGGCCGCAGCTTTAGAAATATCTGATAAAATGTTTAAATAAATGGGCACGGCCGAGAACGTTCTGGAAGCAGAAAAGCGACACGCAATATACAAGACAACTAATAGATTACAAAGCGACCTTGAATACGGTTATTAATTGCAGGCATTCCTTTTATAAGAATCACAAGCAGCATCGGGCTATAATACCGTAATACTCAAGTAACTACCCATCATAAACACGTTCCAAATCCCATGTTATATTACACGACTCGTATAACTATTTGTATGCATATATGGGGTGTATTAATTTTTTGATTCTATTATTGATATATATTTGTCTATATTTTATATTTAGTTTGTTATGCTCACTCGCTTTATAGCGTTCTATTATAAAGAGAGGTGCTGATGGAGAATGAGCGGCTGGCTTTATACATGAAGGGGTGTTGGACTGTTTACCAATACATACACTTATTCTAGATTGTAAGCTCTTTGCGCAGGGCCCTCCTCACCCTTCGTTTCTGTAAATCCCACATTTTTATTTTAAGTATAAATTTGCTAGTTCTGCTGTACAGCTCTGTGGAATATGATGGCGCTATCTAAATCAATAACTAATAATACAGTACATGCAGGAGACAGCGGTAAATGCACCGTCCTTTAAAACAAATGTGTGCATCACTAGTGTGACAATTATTACATAAAGTGACATGGGGGGGGTTAAACATGTCATTAACCGTGTAGTTGCCAAAGCGTTATGTATGGAGCCCCCACATGCCCTCTGCCGACAAAGGGGGGTGTAATGTGTCTCAATAGCGCATCAATAGGCCCAGTGAGTTGCTGTTGCCCCGGAGGGAGCTGTATCTGTCTGCTGGGGGTGACGGGGGGGGGCAGATCTTACCTGCATCCCAGGCAGGCCGGTCTGCACCGGGGAGTGAGTCATGCTGATGTGCCCGGCTCTTGTAGCACAGCCCCGGCTCAGAGATCCACTGCGAGCCGAGGACTCCTCCACACCCCGGCTGCGCACAGCCCTCCGGGCCCAGGAGGAGAGATTGCAGGGGGCAGAGGCACAAACACTGGGAGAGTTTGGCAGCAGGAAGAGATTTGCTTTATTATTCTGATGAGGATGATGATGATTTCCGGCTGCAGAGGAATTATTAAAAACGGGGGAGGGGGAAGTGAGAAGCCGTTCCAGCAGGAACAAGGTGAGAATCGCTTTCTCTGCTGTTTCCTCGTTTAAAGAAAACTAGACCAGGAAACAAGAAGAAGAAAAAAACACAATAACCACCCACCTTTCCTCCTCCTACCCTCCTATCCTCCTCCTCTCCTCCCCCAGTGCCGCTTCCCTTCTCACAACTCCTCCTGCACAGCGAGCAGGGGCTGCTGTCACACTTACCCTGCCAATCTGCCATATACATACATACATACAAACATACATACATACATACATGTAAATAATACTTATATATCCCTTATTGCTGTGATCTTATTAGCAACGTTTTTTAAGGAAAGGAATCTGTTAATGTTGACTCTGAACTGTATAAAGTGCATGGAGATAGACTCTGGGTATTTGGGAGCCTTCGGGAACTCTTTGGGGGTATAGCGGGTATGAAGATATTTGGACATGAAGTCCTGCCGGTAGTTTTCTGTCGGTTCTACACTAACTTACCTCACCGATGTTCTGGTTTTCGTGGGACAGTCCCAATTTCCGGACACTGTACTGGGTGGCTTCCCATCACTTTTGCAGGCTGTTGGGATCATTGCAGTTCCCACATGGCCAACTTGTGACAGGATCTGGTGGCCATGTCTTCAGCCCTGTTCCTCCGACTTGTCGTGTGCGGTACTGTATAACTAAATAGCCAAAGAAAGTTAAATGGTATCCAGGGGTGTACCTAGAAGCCACAGGGCCCTGGGGCCCTCCAACTTCACCAAGCAACAAGGCCCACAATGCCGCCTTTGCCCCAAAGAGTTTGCGAGTGCCTTTGTCCCAAGCAGCTTCTCAGTGCCATCCTAACCCCCAAGCAGCTTGGTTGTGCCATCTTTGTCCCTAGCTTGTTAGTTCCTCCAAACAGATTATGTGCCACCTCTGCCCTGAAACAGCTTGTCTGTGCCATCCCCCACTTCCAACATACACTCTGGCACACATATGAAAACACATGCAAATTACACACACACTTAACTAACATGCACGTACACATTAATTTTAACTCACCCCGCTCACACACAAACACCTAAACATCCATGCTCGCATAAACCATTACATGTCCTTGCTCACACACACTTATACAAAGACATTCATGCTCACATACATACAATCATACATGCATTCCCTCCTCCTCTCACCACCTCACACATTGTGCAAGGAGCCTTGGGGTCACCCCCCATAAGTTTCTGTCTCCCCATGCCAGTTCCAAAATAGTTTAGAACCAGTACAAGGAGACAAGAACAAGTGGTCGCGCTGTAGTTTTACCAGTGACAGTATCTGCTCCTTTGATACATCTACGTGAATCTTGACATGTAGGCCAGGCCTGAATCAGTCGCTCGGGTACACATCCCAAATTGAGCAAGGCAGCACTTAGAAACATAGAATCTGACAGCAGATAAGACCATTTGGCCCATCTCGTCTGCCCATTTTATTTAACCTTACATTTCCTGATCAGAACCATGTGTGTCCGGAAAACAAACAGCTTGTGTCATGACACCATGCTGGGTATAGTTAAAATTAGCACTCTTCTCTAAGAGGGTTACACCGGGCAGATCAAGGTTCTGAAGCAATATCAGCAGGTCAGGATTTGGGATTAAAATTGGCTGATTAAACTCCTGCTGGATACACACAAATGTGTTTACTCTTACTCACAATTAAGGACAAGATTAAAGGCATTAAATGTACATGAGAGGCACCGGTGGCCAGTCTGGGTCTGAACAACCACTTCTCTCAAAATGTTGACTTTAGGCAAAGCAAAGAAACTAGAATAGTCAGACTCAAATCAGGGAAGGGCTGCACAGATTGTTGACGGTTATGGGATTTCTGCAAACAGACATATATGTAGCACTTTGCTACGCAAAATACAAAAGAAAAAAACAGCACAGTGTGGTCAGTTACCTGTATTTGCCAAACACTTTTCCATCCGTTTTATTCTGGTGGTTAAAGAATTCTAAATCAGGGGTTAGGATAAAACCAGTAATCTCAGGATTGTGTAGTCTTCCTTGGCACACAAACAGCTATGCATACACACTTTCTGCCCTCCCAAGAGCAGGGTCTGGAGCATTGGGGCAGAGTCTGGAGCATTGGGGCAGAGTCTGCGAGCATTGGCAGGGTCTGGAGCATTGGGGTAGAGTCTGGAGCATTGGGGCAGGGTCTGAGCATTGGGGTAGAGTCTGGAGCATTGGGGGCAGAGTCTGGAGCATTGGGCAGAGTCTGGAGCATTGAGAGGTCTGGAGCATTTGGTAGGTCTGGAGCATTGGGGCAGGGTCTGGAGCATTGGGGTAGAGTCTGGAGCATTGGGGGCGGGTCTGGAGCATTGTCTGGAGCATTGGGGCAGAGTCTGGAGCATTGAGGCAGGGTCTGGAGTATTGGGGCAGGTTGTTGGCACAGTCCTCCATAGTTTCCTTCTGCCTGGCATTGCTTGTCTTCAAAAAGTGGAGCGCTGGGATATAACGTCCTATCCAGCATCATAGACTTCCCCATGTCAACAGAAGCCAGCATTGCTCAGGCATTCCCTTCTGGGAGACATCATTGCTGGCATCCAAGAGAAGAAAATTACTAAAAACAATAATAAAATAAATCAATTTAGAAAATATACCATAACTTGAAGTTTATGTTATTTGGTAGGAAAGACTACCACTCCCCCCCCTTTCTCATTGATTTTTATGGCCCTTTCTTCCCTTATTTGATCCCTCTCACTTTTTCTAGCAACACTACAATATGTATCAATGACAATATATTCCCATATACATTGCCTGTAAAGGACATCGAGAGAGGTTGCAAATAGATAAATAGAACAATACACCAGTACTGAGGTTTAGCAGGTAATATCCAGGGGATTAGCAGGGGATTCAGACCTCCTGTAGTCAGTGCAGGGCAATATCGCTTGTTAACTGCACCTGTAAAAAAAAACTATGCTTCTGCGTCCATATAACCATCACTGTCCCTAAGTTAAAATTTTCCTGGACTTCCGGTATACTATTACTATACTACTATATTCCCCGTCTTTTGCCTATTTACTTATCGGAGATGGTGGGTATATACTTTCCAGAAGATGCATACATACCTTAGGACCTTGTTTGTTGAATGCGTTTACCTGGAATATTGAAAACTTGCATGTTTTATATTCTGTGCTCTTATTTTGTTTACGTAAACATATTGACACGTATAGTTTGGTAAAACTATTCACTGTATTTAGTCTGATGTGATTTATTTGTGGTTTAGTGCTTGGACAATTTAGAACTCAGGCAGTATGTGTAAGAGGTGACTGATATATTTTAAGGAAATTAAGAAAAAGTCTTGTGGCTTTGTAAAAAAACAAAAGACTAGTGGGGAGGGGGAATCATTTTTTTAAAAACAACTTGCAATTCAAAAGGGCAAACATCTTCACTTTTCATCTTCACTCAAACAACTCTTGAGTATACAGGAGACATACCTTACTTGCTCGGAACATACAAAGGACATGGGTGGGAGAGGATACTTTACCCTCCCTCGGCTCCAAACAAAGAGCAGTAGTTATCCTAATAAGTAAAACATGCCCTTTGAAATAGTCTTTTGACAAACCGAAACAACCGTAGTCATTAATTATGTGCTGTATATAAAGGCATCATGGTGTTTACAATCAAGATAGGGGGGGCAATATGTATAATGATATCATAAACAATAGGAGAAAGAGGTACATGTTATCTCACACTAGCCAAGTGGAATCTGAAGCTACCAGCTCTAGAATGCAATCACGTTTCTGTGCACACCATCAGAGGAGAATAGTTCAGGCCTTAACATCTGACACAAGAAAAAGTAAAACACCAAATAGATAACTTAAATCATGAGTGCCATATGGAATACACCGAAGGATATTTAAATGGTAACTAGCATGACCACTTGTATGTTAAGCAAATCAGTTCTAGTTTATTCTTTCCTCTGAAGGTTTAACCTCATAAAAACAATAAAAACACTTTTTTCCTCCTCTGAGTGGCAACGCAGCAGGATAGGTGCTCTGGAACACAAAGGAACCTCAATGCCACTCTTACTCGTGTGCTTTCCTCCAGCGCTCCTAAATAATTTCCTGTGTTAAGCCTGGAAAAGTTCAGGTCCCTTATAACTGATGTGGAAAACATTATGGTTTCAGTCCCCCACTGAACTAAAGAGTGCTTCTTTTTCTTTTACTTTACATTTTTGCTACTTTGTGTCTGTTTTTGTTAAAAGATAGTTGCTGAACCTTGTGGGTATAGGGTTTCATATACCATGGTTGGTCCTGAAACTGGCCGTTAATCATTAACTAATAATTTCATGTGGTCTCATACTACAAGCTATGTTCAAAGATTTATGCATGAAGGGAAAAATAGGTCTTGGGATATCAAGTTTGTATAACCATAGGGCTATTTTATATGTAATATAAAAAGAGCAAAATGTGTTATCAGGCAGGCCCAGACTGACCATCTGGCACAGCCGGCAAATGCCACTTTTATGAAAATGTAACATGCTGCTGGTCATATCTGCCTTAAAGTGCCAGGGCCACCCCATAGTCATCAGTCCATTCCTGTTATTATGTTACTTTTGCTTAATCCTCTGCAAAATCATCACAAGTGAATGAGGTTAGTAACAAAAAGTGCATTTGTACACCAAAAATAAACAAGAAATGTAAATGTTACTCTT
This sequence comes from Spea multiplicata, assembly GCA_009364415.1. Taxonomy (NCBI): domain Eukaryota; kingdom Metazoa; phylum Chordata; class Amphibia; order Anura; family Pelobatidae; genus Spea; species Spea multiplicata. The sequence continues at coordinate 33,128,205 of VKOC01000002.1, read as the reverse complement.
AAAGGAAAATGCTACTGTGTTAGATACCTTCTAAATGTCTGAGTTTATGAGGGACAGTCCCTTTTTGGCATAAAAGCCCATCTGCCACTCTCCTGATGTTCCTCTTTGGTAGGTGCTCAGAACAAATTGGGCATGTGAGTAGCTACAGTGGTCTACAGCATTAAAAGTCACAATGATGCAATATTATCGGCAGAAAATATTTTTATTAATTGTGCAAATAAAATATTTCAAAATATCTTACTCAAATAAATAGCTATCAATAGGTGAAAAAGTCAAATAGTCTAAATAAAGAGCTTTGCCTCTAGCTACACTCCTAAAATAAGTGACCTTTTATATGCGTTGCAAACGTTGGAAGGTATTATTCAAGGAAAATTCTATGGGACTAGGTTTGACATAAGATGAGGTGCAGGTTTGCAATATTGGTCAGAACACTGATGAAATTCTGAAAGCTTGCAGAAACTACCGTTATATACATTTCTTAAAGGAACAGCCATGTCAACGTTTTTATTTAAACTGTACTGCAGTTATATGTTCTGTTAACCATCTACCATGCAAGCCTACAGGCTAGTCCGCAGCAAGCACAATGGTTCAATCTTGAAGCCAGGCAAAAAGGGGACAATATATCCTTTGAGAAAATGTTGTCACCACAGATTTCAGATTAACTAAGTAGATTTTAGTTAATGTATTATACTTTATGTTTTGTGTGGCAATCATAGTACTTCTTGTTTGGGAGATATTTAGTGTAAAAATCACAGTCATGTTAACACATACTCCCTCTCACACACACTTACACATACGCATCCATGCATATCCATACACATTTAAGCTCATGTACAAACACATATATGCTCATACACACTTACACATGTATGCTCACACATACACATCCATGCTCACACACCAACATTTACACATCCATGCTCATACACATTTAAACATCCATTCTCACACACACCCACACACATCCATGCTCACACACACACACACACGTATGTGAGCATGTGCAAGGGGGGCCAAACAAGTATTTATTGTTACCTCAGTAAATATTTGTTTGGTCCCCCTCTCAGTTATCATATGCATTAAACAATAGGGAAGAGATAAGATAATCAGAATCAATTATAGAAATCCTGTTACGTGGGTTTCTAATGTACATACAGTATATTGCTTATTTTAATATGTAAATACACCTACATTATTAGCTATATAGGACTGAAGAATGTAGGATTATGGAAAAATCTGCCTAAATGTGTCTCGGGTACCACTGTATCACCGGGCTTCTCGGCTGGCCTTCCCCTGTCTGCCGAAAGTTGCCAGCCCTTTGATGTGACAACACATGTGGGGTTGTGTGTTGGACTTTACTTTACTGGGTTCGAAGAACAGTTTTTAACAGTGTAGGTTTACAACTTTTTTGTGTGGTCATTTTAATTAAACAGGCTAAGTCTGTTTTCTGGACATGACTTCCGTTTTAGGTTCACCTTTTCTTAGAGCAGCCATCACATCCTAAATACCATCTAAGCAACGGATCACTAAATCCCCCAGTGATAGCAACAGCTGCATATTCGGCAACAGCTTGAGCCACAGCCTGGGAACAAATTCACTAGGGCACAAATGCAGCTAACAGCTCCAGCACAGTGGAATAAACAGAGAAAATTGTTTTGGAATTCACATCTGGCCCTGACTTCATTCTCTCCAATACTTTTAATTGCGCATGGTCAGACAGCTGATAACACCAGAAAGGAATTTTGCTTGTGCACAGAGTACTATCCAATTCCCACAGCCGGATGTTTCAGTTTGAAATCTTTTTGTTTATACACTGTATTGATGGAAGCCAAATTCTGTGTTCCGTATGCCATATATAAACTAAAGGAAAGATCTTAAAAATATATGATCACTGGTGCATCAAATTAAATTGTTTTAGCGACCTTAAGCCACCCAAAATAGCAAAATGTTCTTTAAGCATTATGTTCAATATATGGGCATTTTAAGGGGCAGTCATATTTTTTTTTGGCTACTTGTTAAATGAGTTGCTTACCCAGCGCATCTTTTCATACTAGTTAGCAACACAGTATGTACATATATATATATATCTTTTTGTAGTAGCTCATCAATATTACTGTTTAGTTAACTAAGTAATGTTATTACATTTGTCTTTTAATAGCATCTTATTAATTTCAGCCATCAGATTTAGACTTTTCACAACACTTGATCTGTATGTGTAATTGACATACTAATCATAGGTATAGCCAGTGCTAAAAGGTTCATTGACAGATTGCCATGATAGGTCATCACGAGGATTATATGGTAAAATCTAGTTGTGGGCGTTTTTATTGCAGGAAATGACAAGATCACGTCTTTTATTCACACATGTACTGTAGAGATTGTGGAAAAGGATGACTATATATACACAGATCAGCCATGACGTTATGACCACCTGCCTAATATTGTGTAGACCCCCTTGTTGCAGCCAAAAGAGTCCTGACCCATCGAGGCATGACCTCCACTAGACGTCTGAAGGTGTGCTGTGGTATCTGGTACCAAGACAACAACAGATCCTTTAAGTTTTGTAAGCTGCAAGGTGGGAGCTTCCATGGATCGGACTTGTTTGTCCAGCACATCCCACAGATGCTCAATTGGATTGAGATCTGGAGAATTTGGCAGGCCAAGTCAACACCTTGAACTTCTTGTTGTGTTCCTCAAACCATTCCTGAACAATTTATGCTTTGTGTAAGGGTACATTATCCTGCTAAAAGAGGCCAATGTCATCAGGGAATACTGTGTACATGGTCTGCAACCATGCTTAGGTAGGTGGGACATGTCAAAGTAACATCTACTTGAATGCCAGGACCCAAGAGTTTCCCACCAGAACATTGCCCAAAGCATCACACTGCCCCTGCCTGCTTGCCTTCTTCCCATAGTGAATCCTCGTGCCATGTGGTCTCCAGGTTAGCAGCGCACATGCACCTGTCCATCCACATATGGAAAAGAAAACGTGATTCATCAGAGCAGGCCACCTTCTTCCATTGCTCCGTGGTCTAGTTCTTATGCTCACATGCCCAGTGTAGGCACTTTCAGCAGTGGACCAGGATCAGCATGGGCACCCTGACTGCAGCTATGCAACAAACACAACAAACTGGGATGCAATGTGTGTTGTGACACCTTTTTATTAGAACCATAATTACCGTATTTGCTCGATTATAAGAGAAGGGTTTTTTTTAGAGCAAATGCTAATCAGACCTCAAATACAGGATAGAAGATCTAGGGATGCACCAATATATAAGTGGCCGAAATGTATCATCCAAAAAGGGCATTATCGGCAAAATGCCGAAATAAAAAAAAACTGAAAAAAATTGTCCACTGGGGCCAGGCTGCTTACCGGTGCTTCGGAAGCACAGTGGGCGAGCAGCGTCTCTTGTGCTAGCCAGGAGAACAGGTTATGATTGCGAATGATTGTGTGGATACCAGAGTGGCCAATAGGGGTATACAAGCATATTCACGCCGCAAGGGCAAGTATAGGCGGGTTAAAAGCATATCATGGGTACAGTGGCATATAGAGGGTTAAAAATCATATCATGGGGCACAGTGGCATATAGGGGGGTATAAGGCATTTCTGAGGACAGAGTGGGGGGTAAGTTGGTAAATAAAAGGAAATAAAAACAAAAATATTTTTCTCAATCATAGCTTTTATTAAATATGAAAAAATAGTTTACATGGATTAATATTTGAGTATAAAGACTCTTACTGTTCTCTAATGAGGTCCCTGAATGGTATGTTAGAACACAGCTGGTGTTGTGTGTGTGGTGTTATAGAATGTTTGAAAGTATCCAATCAGTAGAACTGTGTACAGTGGTTTAGAAACATAGATACATTTATTAAAACAAATACAAAAAATAAATACAAAAAATAGGGTCAGCATTCAGGGACCTCATTAGAGAACAGTAATAGTCTTTATACTCATTTGTTTTAGGTTGTAAAGGGTACACAACCTCATCTCAATACCAGTTCTCATTTGGTCCTACCCTCTATATTGTCGAGCTACCTATTCTGTTTACATGAATTAATATTTTCTAGTAAAACTTTTTTCCTATAGGGTCATCTTATAATCAGACTTTTTCTTTTTTTCCTAAATTTATATTATGATTTGGGGGGGGGGGGCGTCGTCTTATAATCGAGCAAATGCAAAATTAGGAATTTGAGCTACAGTATCTAGTCTGTTGGATTTGACTACACGATTCACTGCTTTTCCTTCCTTGGACAACTTTTGATAGGTACTGACCACTGCAGACCGGGAACACCCAACAAGAGCTGCGGTTTTGGAGATGCTCTGACCCAGTCATCCAGCCATCACAATTTGGCCCTTGTCAAAGTCCCTCAGATCCTTACGCTTGCCCATTTCTAACACATCAACTTTGAGGATGTAATGTTCACTTGCTGCCTAATATATCCCACCCAGGTGCCATGATAACAAGATTTGTCTCCATAGTCATTTTATTTATTCTTTTGTGATTATATACATGACTATGCCACAGTATTTTCTGCATCTTTTTTATAAGCAGTTATGGAGCTAGAGTCTGGGGATAAAGAACACAAAAAAGGGAAATGTTTTAAATTAACTTTTTGTTAAAGAATGCCTAATGGACAAGTGCATGTTTTGTAACATCTGGTTACACTTAAGACAAAACGGGAAATTAGCTGTATTATGTTATTTACTGTGAACGTTATATGTTAAATTATTTCTGCATGTACTATTATTCTTTTGGGTCATCCTTGTAACTGTGATATTTTCTAGTGCTTAGTGGAAACCAGACAAGTGGAATTATATTCAGGACTCAAGTGGGATGCAAAATAAGCCCTAAGACAGTCTTCCCTTTGTTCTTTTTTTTTTAATACAAAAACTACAAAAACATATAAAAGACAATAACTTACAGTACATTAGCAGCATATGAAATTGCTTATTGCTAGTCATCATTAGGTCTCTATTATAAGTAGAGGTCTATAAAATTTCTTGATTCAATCTAACTACAATTTCCATGCATGCATATGACAAATATGCACAACATTATGAACAAAAAACAGAAATAGCTTATGGTATCTGTATAGTCATTTCATATATGTATCTCCAAAGTGGTTTACTCTTCTCTCCTCTGATTTATAGGTGTTTATAAGGTAAGTCTTCCCCATATTTCCCAATATTTATGAATAAGCCCGTTAGCTCTATAATAACCATATTCCATATTCTTTTGATTAAGAATCTGATTTTTGACATATGTCCAGGAAATTATCTTTTTCTGCCTCCAGTTTCTAGCTATAACAACCAGCATCGCTAGGATCACATGATCTATCAATTTTTTTTGTTTTACCGAAATCATCTCCCAATTTTGGAGTAATAATGCCCTAATCGGTGACTTATCTATCTGTTTCTCTACTATACCAGATATGGTATTAAATATCTTGTCCCAACACTCCGTTATTTTGGTACACGACCACCAGATATGAGTCCATGTTCCCTCGGCTCCTTGACACCTCCAGCATAGATTTTGATTTGCTGGGTTTATCTTTTGGAGCCTTTCTGGGATCATATACCATCGATTTACAATTTTAAAGTATATCTCCTGTAGGTTTAAGCAATGGACATTTTTCGTAACTTGATTCCAAGCTTTTATCTAGCGATCTTCTGTAGGGGAAGCATTATCTATATTTAAATCACTCTCCCATTTTTTCCAAGCAAGTGGAGATTTAAGATCATCTATCTCCAAAATTAGGTCTGTACAAAGTTTTAAAGATTTCTGTTTAGTCTGATTATCAAATATTTTCATAAACTTTATCACATATTCATCTTTATTTTCTTCAACAAGAGAGTGATCTCTCTTTGTTCTTTCTTACTGTTCTCAATATCAAGATGGTTGCATGGATATATATAACAGTTTGACATGACTGTATGTCACTCGAGATGGCTGAAAGCAGTACTCCCAGAAGATTGATGTTTGCTTTTAGGTTCATTTATTATTTTTACGTTCATGGTCACATGAACCAAAGTGAATTATCAATGTAGGCCTGAGCAGTTTTATCATCAGATACTAAGCAGATCAGTGCAAAGGGTCTAGAATTGTTTAGAAGTATTGTTTGAGCAACATAAAAAACAGCACAATAAACAACATATGACATGCATGTATTTAAAATAAAAAATGGTTTAGTAGGTTTAATGCAAAATAGTAAAATTATTTTTGTGCATCTGACGGTTACTTTTAAAATAATCTATCTATTAATCTATAATATTACATCTATTAATCTATCTATTAAGCTATAATGGAGCCAAAGACCACCAGTCCACCCACATAAAAATCTAATACACATTTGATACACATATCAGTATAAGTAAATCTCTTGCTCCTGCGTTCTGCCTATTGCTAAAGTATGGAATGACCAAGGTATAAAGAACAGTTTTGGAAGAAAATTCAGAATGTGACATAATTGTAAGATTGCAAGCAGGACCTTCTCCACCTATTGTATCAGTTTATACCCCTTGAATATATGTATTATATTAAGCGCTGCATTTAATTGTTGGCGCTATATAAATAAAAGATAATAATAATTATCAGAAACAAGTCAATTGACTGTTTCTTCTGGTTGCTCAAAAGGTAACACTTTACAGATAAGTTCCTTTCTATGTATGTGGTCCATACTTTCTTTCATTCATAGACTATATGAAAATGCTGGATTTAAAGAAAATCTGAAAAAGTTATAAAAAATGTTGAAATGCTTTGAGTCCTTTCAAAAATATGCCACCATATCCTAAAGCAGGGGTGTCCAAGTTTTTTCTGCAGTGGGCCACTTCATCAGAATTGTATACGTGCGCGGGCCGCACTCATTTTTCACTGTGACAAAAAATATGGCCTTTAATAAAATATGCAGATTAAAATAAAGTAAAATGACACAAAACCTTTACTCTTCCTCTCACTGATTTCTGGGCCTAGAAAGTTTTGCGACTACAAATTCAGGATTCCCTAGATTTATTCTAGGGATGAACTAAAATGAAAATTCTGGACCAAAACACTCAGGGTTCACTTAGCCAAAACCGAAAATGACCCCCACCTTTAAAAATAATAATAAAAACTCACATTTTTAATAAAAGTAGGTAACACACAATTGGACAAAATTAGCAATATGACTTGGCATGATAGGAGTGTGATTGCTAACAGCAATCACACTCCTATCATACCCAGGCAACCAGTAAATGCTGGTACCAAGGCATGATGGGACTGTGCTCGCTGTGATTGCTGTTAGCAATCACACTCCTATCATGCCAAGTCAGCCAGTACATGCTGGTACAGGGTGGCTGTTTGTGATGTGTAGACCCCATATTGCTGGCAGCATCAATACACACGGGGGCAGCTAGCTATGTTCCAGCACTTACACATCCATGCTATCACACACACACTCATTCATTCATATACTCATTCATTCACAGATTAATTCCCTCAATCACGCATGCTCATTCAAACACCCTCTCCACCCCCTTACCTGCACTGCAGCTCATCGATGCCGCTCACAAACATCAGCAGGGGGCGCGGCCTCCCTCTGCGTTCTCTGGTACTGAACAGAGGAAGCAGGACTGGAGCAGAGTCATGTGATGTCACGTGAATTCTGCTGGGTTCCACTTCCTCTGTGCAGTACAAAAGACCCTCCTACAGGTAAGTATCAGGGCTCTTGTTGTAGCAAGGCTCGAGGTGTGGAATGTGTAAGATCGTTTGGCCTGGCTGCCGATCTTACGCGGGCCGCGCCTCGAGGTCTCGGCCCGCGGGCCGCATGTTGGACGCCCCAGTCCTAAAGTTTAGTTTATAAACCTTGATCAGTAGAACTGTGAGCAGTCAGCCAAAATATAAATGAAAGCAAATATATATAATCTGGTATCTGATTGCGTATTTTATTTTTCATTGCTCATGCTTATATGTTTATGGGATGCATAGATCCACATTTATGTCAATCTATCTAGAACAATATGAACAAGCGTACATCAAGATCTGATTTTAACAGGCGTTGCAGCTTGGAAATACACCTAGACCACACTACTTCATGTTGATGAATTAGGTAAATATACTTAATGCTGGCTACAAAGTGCTTCCCTGCAGCAGGTGATAGATGATTGTACGAGTCTTGGATGTACCAGCATACTTTCTATATAAATATATATATATTGAATTAAAGAAGAAAGGATTTTAATATCTCAAGCACATGCTGTTGGAATGAACAATAAAGCATTCTAAGTAGCTCATCACAATAAAGTACATAAACGTGTATGAGTTCAGTACATGTTTTATTACTTGTAATATTACAGGTTGCCATGATTAATGCAAATGTAAAAAACACTCAGGAAACATAATATCAACATTTCACATCATGATAGATTTGTTTTTAGAGCTTTACGGTTTTTGCAAAACATGTGTTTATACATACATACATTAAGGTGACCAGATTTTCAAATTGAATTTTTTTAAATTGGCAAATGGTTAAAAAAAACTATTTTATAAGCATATTTTCTTCAAACTATATATGTAGTGTATTTGGTATTTGTTTATGAAGTGATTGTATGATATTTATACGTTATTTCTCACATTTTGTCCATGAGGCGGAGCCGGATTAAGAGCGTCATGGGTCTGGTGTTGAGGATTAAAATAGACAGAATCTTAACTCCTTTGCATTCATGTGTACTGGATAAAGATGACATCAGTGCTCGGCAGATAGAATAGATAGAATCTTATGTGATGGACTGGAAGTACATCAGTACACTAAAAAAGTCATCATACATGCCTGACGCCACAATTTAGTGTGATTAATCCTTTTCAATAAAATATGCAGATTGAAATGGATTAAATCACACAAAACCTTTTACCTTTCCTCTCACTGATCTCTGGACCTAAAAAAGTTTTGTCCTCTGAAGTGACTACAAATTCGGGAGGGTGTTTTATCTTTTAGGTTATAACCTTACAAAACTATAGTTTAGTTTTTAAGGCTACCTAAAAATATCTTTCCAGGATATCAAAATTGGAGATTTAGTCACATTATGTGGCCATAATATGCTTAGTACTAAAATATAGGTGGCTCCTAACACTAAATATTGTTGCTTACATGGAGCTAAATCTCTTGAATTATATCACTTACTAGGGGCCAAAAAGCCCTCCTATTTTACATATACAGAGACACTCCTGCAATATATAGGTTTCGCTGGACACCATTAATGGATCACTTGTGATGAAGGTTCTAAACCCAAAAGCCTGGTCAGAGCATCAAATGCAAACAAAAGGGACAAAGGTATTGTCCATTACACCAACTGTCACGATCCCGGCTCCGGACGCAGCCGGGAGGAGGACTGGCTGCGCTTCCCGAACGCTGGCCGTTCGGGACGGTGGGCAGCACTCCGCTTGCGGCACAGGGGGAAGTAGCGGGCGAAGGGTTGTCCGCGGGTCCGGGGAGAACATCTCCCCGGGCAGCGGACGATCCTCCGCCCAAGGTGTACCAGGCGGCTGTGCCTTTCACAAGCACCCTGTTGTGGTCTTAAGTTTTGTATTACTGCTCGTGCTATCCAGTTTCCTGTTTTGACCTTTGACTTGCCTGATTCTCCCTTGCTCTACGATTTGGTACCTTTGCTTGTGATCTCTGGTTTTGACCCCTGGCTCGTCCGACTATCGGCTTCGTGCAACTGACCTCTGGCCTGGCTGACTATCTGCTCCATGTATCTGACCCCTGGCTCCTCCGACTATCCGCTTCGTGCATCTGACCTCTGGCCTGGCTGACTACCTGCTCCGTGTATCTGACCCTCCTGATTACCCGCATTGTGCCCCTGTTTCGTGCTGCGCCTTGCCGCAGCTGCTGCCGCTCAGAACCTCCAGCTGGTGGGAGGTTGTCCACTGTTGGGATCGTCTAAGTCCTGGACTGCAGCTGCTGGGATATTCCTTCTCAGTAGCGGTAGTTTGGGCAGAAGAACTTCTGCGGGGACGACCTTCCTTAATAGTCCAGCATAATCGTGACACCAACAAGGACTTGGTGAGGTCAGGCACTGATATTGGACGAGAAGGCCTGGCTCGCAATCTACGTTCCAGTTCATCCCAAAATAGTTTGATGGGGTTGGGGTCAGGGCTATGTGTGGGACAGTCAAGTTCTTCCACACCAACCTCATCCAACCATGTTTTTACAGACCTTGCTTTGTGCACAGGGGAACAGTCATGCTGGAATAGAAAAAGGCCTTCCCCGCACAAAGTTGGAAGCATAGGATTGTCTAACATTTTTGTTTGCTTTAGCATTGACTTTACCCTTTACTGGAGTCCTACCCCTTAAAAAAGCACAGACCATTACCCTTCTTCCACGAAACTCTTGACACAAAGCGCTTTTGTTGATGTTGCTTCCAGAGGCTGTTTGGAACTTTGTAGTAACTTTGACAGTGATTGGTGGCCAAATAGCTGCACGAAGAGTGCCCAAATACCCCTGATACGATAGTCTGGGTTCTCTGCTTCACAGAAATATATACTTTTGTAGATATTTTTGGTTTATTTGTTTAAAAATAGAGTCACAATCCCATCATACCTAATTCAATGGCTTTGTAAAGAATAATGTACACCTTATAGTATATTGAAGTGTAGTAGTGCTGGGGAAGTATGGAAATTCTATATATATGAAGTAATTCTGAAATCAGGATACCTGAATTGATAAATCTGGAGGGGATTTTCCATCACTTTACCTAATTTTGTGAGGATTCAGAGAAAACACATAAAAAATGTAAGTTATTTCTCTAAATTTCTCATCATACATTTTGAGCTAATTATCTAACTATGGTATCAAAAGAAAGCTCTAGCTCTCCTTAAAAAAACAATATATAGTTTACATGGGTACACTATTCACAGGAAAAGAGAATAATCGCTGAACCGACATACCGCAAAAATTGCTCTGGGTCTTGAGGTACCAAAACCCTTGGGACTGAAGGGGTTCAAGTACTTTAATATGCATAGGTTTGTGGGGGGGGGGTTGTGAAGCTGTCTAGGATAATATATTGTGCCTTTAATTAATTACTTTTTCTCTCTACCCATCTACCCACATTGAACTGTTTCAATCACTCCAGCTTCAGGGGTTGCGCCACCTGGTGGATGAAAACGTATAAGCATCAAATGGTAAAATATTGAAAGACAAAATCTATAAATTTGGATGTTTAAATTGTATACTATAGTATATTATAGATATATATATATATATATATATATATCAGCAGATTAATACTATGGTCTTTGAGTGTACGTTGGTATGTGTAATCTTATGTAGTGATAATTCAGGCATACACCATACCTTACAACAGTCTTGGTTTTCGAGAGTCTCAAACATGATTTTTAATTTAAGGCGGCATTTGTATTTACATTTTTAATTTACAATGCGGAGTAGCACTAATGGCTGTACATCATTCAATGCTTCTGATAAGATATTTGTGGCGGAATTTTTTGTGGTAGATTTATGTAGTGATGCAATGCACAGTCTTCCATAAACTAGGCATTTATAAATAATCTACCATGTCCTAAGAAAAAAATGTGTGTATGTATTTATATATATGTTGCTATCAAACTACCAGAAGTTACTCTTCAGTAGAACTCAACAGCTGATAATAGCTACTGTTAATGTTATTACTTGCCAAATTCCCAGGGCACAGATATGCTCAGTAGCACCTTTACCTGGCCCATTCTTAATAGATTCTTCTGCCCCAGGTCGTTTTTTCCCTGGTCTCTTTCTGTCTGGATTGTGTCTGGAGTTCATATGCCATGTTATGTGTCCTAGAGGCAGAAGAAGATATTCCTGCTTTCTGAGTTGCCCATTTTGTGTGTTTAAAGGCATGTGAGAGGCAAAATTCATAAAATATATACATAGAACTCTACAACAGAGGATTGCAGATGGTTCCAATTATCTTAAAGAAGGCCCTGGTTCTTAGGGACGTATTTATCTTTGGCGCTAACTTAGGTCTGATCCAGGGTAGCACCCACAGCCTCCTCCTTGAACAGTGTCCATCTTATTCAGTGACAGGATGAATACACAGCACCTGGGAACAGCATGCTTGGACGCTGTGGTGGCTACAGTCCTCCATGGTATAGATGGGCCTGTTGGGGACATCAGAGATCTCCTATGTAAAAGGCAAATTAAGCAGAGGGACATTGGGGAGCCTGATCACCCAATAGGGCAATCTGCCCCCAGTTGGGTGGTAGAAGGGGCGCCGTGCACACAGACTTGTTGGACTAGACCAGGTGCGTCCAACCTGCGGCCAGCTGGTGCAGGACTACATCTCCCATAATGCTCTTTCAGCTAGGAGGCTGGCTGAGGAGGATGGGAGATGTAGTCCCGCACCAGCTGGAGGGCCGCAGGTTGGACACCCTGGACTAGACCATAAAGGACCTCTGCTGGTTTTGAGTCTCTATGAATTCCATTTTAGTCAGCAGCTTTGTAATAGAATAAACAGGGTAACCACGTTCCCAAATCAATTACAATTTTAAAGTATCCTAAGAATGTAAAATTGAGCCACAATATTAACCTACAGGTCTGGAAAAGCAGACACAGAGCTCTTTTTAGAATCAGTTTAGAGAGCAGGGCTAGCTAACAGTCTGAGTAGGGATAGGGTAGAGCAAAACATCATTCCCTCTTAGCCACACAATAAAAAAATATTGCATTGGAGGTTGGTGATATACCCCATTGTACAGCGCTACTGATAAATTATAATAATGATACTTGGAAGCACACCAGAATAGTTCCCGTAAAGGCATGTCTGTATTACTTATATTAATAAAAGCTAGCAATATATATATATAATATATATACACACACACACACAGATTAGTCTAAATTGTTGATTTGCCCTCCAAGAATTACAGAAAAAATGATTTATTTTACCCTGAAAAAAAGATCAGTTAAAATTCATTTTTATTGAAACACTTTAGTTATGGCAACGAATCAACAATTATATGTGACATTCCCGATGATGAAGGCACGGAGATACTAAACAGCTTCTTTCTTTTGTGTGTATGGTTCTTCTTTGAGGTTTCATTCTCATGCAGGCAGTTCTGTACAAATACTGTCCATGATGGGAGCAATGTGTTTATTTGACAAATACAATATTTACATCTTGTGTTGATTAAGTTTACATTTTTGTTTGTGAATAAGGTCCATTTCCATTATCCAGACCTAATGCTTCTTTTTCCTTGGCTTTCTTTTTCTCATCCGCCGTATCAAATCCAGCCTCAATCTCTGCTGGGTCCACATAGGTGTAAAAATAGGCCATGATGGCAAAGATTATACAAACTGCCACCAGTAATGCCGCAAATAGCACATACTCTGCCCACTGTAAAAATTCAAAGCACAAAACATGAATTACCATTAAATAATCTGCAACATACCTTTTTTCCCTGTCATTGAAGCATAAATAAAATTAACTAATTTAAACTAAAATAAACTTTATACACAGCAGTCATCCTGAGTCATGATGAGTAATCTACTGGGGTTATTTTAGTATGCCATAGGTGAGTATAAAAACATGGTGGATTGAGTGCCCCCCCAATGCATCAGGTTGGCCCCCAGAAGATTGTTTTACAAGGGATCAAGAAGTCTGTGCCTGATCTGGTAGAGTCCTGTGCATGTGCTTCATGTGATGGAGGATCTTGTTCCACAACATGACATTTCCAAAGTTCAACACAAAAGCTCTACTAATTGCTAAAGAAGCTCCTTCAAACACAGCACTATGGGGGGTCTAAAAACATCACACAGACGCAAGAACACAAACCTCAGGATTCTGTTTAGGTAACAAATATTTGTTTTTGTTTGTTTTTACCTGCTCTCCAATATGTGAGGCACCAGCAATAATAAGGACTATGATATTGCCAACAGCCACAGTCAAGAGCCACCCGGCTTGGAGTACAGATTTCATATTAGATGGGGCCTGAAAGAAAACATAGTGGAAACAAGATAACAATAATGCTGGGGATTACAAGTATCCAATCAGGGCTAGATTCTAATCATTCTGCCCACATTTACATCTGTTCTGGTTATACACTATCTGACCAAAGCTATACAGACACTCCTAATCGTTGAGTTCAGGTGTTTCAGTCATACCCTAACGTGTATAAAGTACAGCACCATAGGATGCCACAAGTCAGGTTGTGAAATATCTGCCCTTCAAAATTTACGCCAGGCCACTGTAAGTGCTATTATGGTAAAATGAAAATGAAGCAGTAGACACACATTCACAGAACGGGGCTGCCGAGTGCTGAAACAGATAGCTCATAAAATCGCCTGTCCTCTTTAGCATCACCCACTACAGAGTTCCAATTTGCCTCATCACAAGCATTGTGTGTCGGGAGTTGCATGAAATGGGTTTCTATGACCAAGAAGCTGCACACAAGCCAAAGATCACTATGCTCACTGCCAAATGTCAGCTGGAGTGATGAATCATGCTTTACTATCTAGAAGTCAAATGGATGACTCTGGGCATGGTGGACGTCAGGAGAACGACACCTAACGGAATGCATAGTGCCTACTGTAAAGTTTGATGGAGGAAGGGCTAGACCCCTTAGTTCCAGTGAACGGTAATGTTAAGGCAGCAACATACAAAGACATTTTAGAAAATCATATGTTTCTAACTTTGTGACATCAGTTTGGGGAAGGCCATTTACCGCTCCAACATGACTCTGTCCCTGTGCACAAGGCAAGGTCCATAAACATATGGTTCTGCAAGATTTGGTGTGGAGGAACTTGAGTGGTCTGCACACACCACAAAACTTAATCCATTCAAAATCTTAGGGATGAACTCGAATGCTTATTGTAAGCCAGGTTCTCATTCAACATCAGTACCTAACCTCACAAATGCTGTTTGGGCTGAATGGGCACATATTCCCACAAACACACTCAAAATACTATGGAAAGTCTTTCCGCAGGAATGGAGGCTGTTAAATGGTGGTTAAATGGTGGTCCATCTTCATATTAATGGCCCTGGTTTTGGAATGAGATGTTCATCAAGCTTATATATGTGTGATGGTCAGGTGTCCACATAAGTTTGGTCATATTGTGTACTTGTACATCCTGCATCTTGGCATTGGCATTTCAGTTGTTTCACATAACTGGAAAATTGCATGTTATATCACATATGACAGTTGTACACAGTGCAGTCAATAACTATTAGGACTCTGCAAGATGAACCATGTTATTTTGCAAGAAGGTTAATGGCTGATATGGATTTAAGCGACCCTGTATTTCAGTATCATAAGGACATTCAAAGTCCATGTTATTTAAATGTAAAGAAAATATAGAGCAATATTGTGTATGTTACCTACCTGAGAGTATGAGAACTCTAGTCCAGTGACCGAAAAGACAACCTCGCCTGCTGTAATGAGAAAGTACTGTGGGATCTGAAGAGCCATGTGGACTTTGTTGGGTGGGATATCTTCAATAGATTCAGTTTGTAGCAAGGAAGTACACTGTTTAAGAAAAAAGCAGTCTTAAAAATGAAAACGGCAGGTTCTGCTTAAGCCAGTTTTGACCACCTGGTCAGATTACTTACATTGTTAATGACTATGGTGTATGAGCTTCCAAATCCAAATTTTACAGAATCAGCTGAACATTTATGGCCCTTCTCAGTAGTAACTGCAATATTTTTTCTGGAGATAATTAAAACACATTTAGAATAAGGAGCTGACATGTTGAAATAAACAGAGAATCACCTTGTTTACAGCCAAGTAAATTAATGTCAAAATGTAGCTCTATATAAGAGATATGAAAGCATGTATTAGTAATGAGAATATTATTGTATTCTAGCAAAATAATAAATTGCAGCATGAGAGCTTTCCTTTGCAAGTGTTATTGGAGGAAACATAGAGGAGAGAGGTTATGAATAAAAAAATACATAAAAAGATGCAACATGAGATGGGATGCTCAATAAGTTGGACAAGATGTAATTGGTTTAAAATTAGAAGGTCAAGGACTTAGAAGTAAAGTTTAAACTTCTATTTCACTGAGAGGCTGGATAATAGTAGATAGAGGTACTTACATTCCCAAGGATACCATTGTGTAATTGGACATTGTGAATGGCATCACGTCACCCACCTCCACATTAGCCACAGTCACATTGATCATTTCATTAAGGTTGTTGAAAAACCTAAAACAATTTCGTGTTATAAGGAAGTTATAGCAGCAATTATTAAAAATACTGATCATTTCCCATGAAGCATTATTTAGCAAGTTAGTCCCCCAATAGAATGTAGAAAAAAACACCCCTGTTCTAAAAATGTAATGCATACCTGATTGCATTGCTGCCTTGCTCCGACTTTTCGCTTAAGTCTTCAACCTGTACATAAGCAAAGCAACCATTTAATAACATTATTTATGTCTTGTCTAATCATTGAGTGTTTTCCTATTTTCTATTGTTTATTGTTAAAAAAAAGCTTGTTGTTTTGGTAATGTGTACCCAGAATATAATTATTTTTTCAGCACAGAACAACAACTGAACCTACTTGTTGAAGTTTTTAAAGATAAAATCCACTCTTTGTGTGAAAGATTGGATCCCTAAATCATTTAGGGTTCCTAAACCCCAAAAGCTTTCCCTGAAATCAACAGCTCCAGCACTTATTAATAAATGTATAGTAAGTACAGCACTGTTAAGGGGTGGTAATATACACCCTATTAGAGCTACCCTTTTTTAACAAATATCTAAAAGTCTTTATGGTCAAAGATAAGAAAAATACAGCTCCTATGTCTTTTAGATAGATTTAAGACACGAGAGGAAAAAGCAGCCTACAATACATATTGATACAGGTGCTATGATCAGTGCAAGGGAACGTGTGGGTTACAGGGTTGGATGGAACAGAGAACGAAAAACCTAATTCTACTATACATTCATTTTTATACCCTTTTGCATTATCAGGGTAAACCTATATTTAGAAATCTAGATACTTCCATTCGTCTCGGATCATTCTTTGACTATAGCATTTCAGAAGACCCACTAAGATCTGTCTCTCACCCACTCCTAATGTGAATACATACACATAGAACAAATAAAATATAGATTTCTTACAGCACCATACACATTTAGTGCACATTAATTGTTTGAATGGGAAGCATATGCACAGCTGCAGTGTATCGTAACTAGCACAAAGAGCGTTATTCAATGTGTATTATAGTTATATGAAGCTCCACACCTCAGATGGATGGGTACTCGCTATGCAAAAACCTTAAAGAGTCACAGCAGCTGATTATAATAAGCCGTTCATGCATCCGAAATGGTTAGTGTTTTTTTCCGGTCACGTTTGAAGCCCATAATTCACAATAAGGTACGCCAATTTACATTTTCCAAAACAAACGATTACTTACTAATTCTCCTTGGAAGGCAGGAGTCGTTGTAAGGATATAAGTGTATCGAGTCTTTCCCACTGGGCTTCCTAGGGGGATTCCCATGGTTGCGTTTTCAAAGCTAATATTCACATTGTTGGACAGGTTAATTGTCTTGTATTCACTTGCCTGAAAACAACAATATAGTAGGAATGCGAACCAAGAGAACATTTTCAGGGTATTTAAAAACTACTTCGAGAAAGTTATGTGGCATAGATTTGTTTCATTATTATTATTAATTGTTTTATATAGCACCATCATAGTCTGTAGCGCTGTTGCTTTCCTTTTTTATTTATCTGGTCAATAATTTGAATAGCATATATACATAGCGCAACCAAGCACAACACCTAAAAGTCAAAATCTAAGTGTTTTGTTGTTGTGATCATTCACAAATATATACACAAGCATACATATATCATAATCCAACTATAGATAGAGGAAGGATGGAATAATATTTTTGCTGATTGTGTTTCCTTTTTCTGCAGGTTGTGAGAGAGAAGTCCCTAACTCTTTTGTGTCACCAAAGACACTCACTTTATGATATAATGTTACCTATGGATTGTCTCCAGTTCTTTGCATTGGCACATGAGAAATGTGCTATAGTTACCCTTCTAAATACATGAAGAAATGTTCCATCTCACATGGAACTCCAAGACTGGTGAATATATCCCTTTGGGTTTAAAACCATTAAGGTGTTATGTGTGTCAACCAACTTGCGAGATTTCCACTTAACTGGTCTATAAAGCACCGTATTGGCTCGAATATAGGCCGCACTCCCCCCCCCACTTTAAGTCTTTAAAGTGGGGGTGCGGCCTATATTCGGGGTCCAGCACCCGACGCCCGGGACTGCATGTCGGGCAGGCAGCAGGGTTAGGATACAGATCCCCCGCAGCGGTGCAGGGGACCTGCATCCTACTCTCTGATACACTCAGACAGGAGGTTGTCTAAGCGCATCGTGCGGACGGTCACTGGCTGTGGCGATGCAAGCATAAACAACCTCCGCTGCCGGCACATCATTAACAATCTCCCTTGCCGGGAATTCCCACGGGGGAAGTCCCGGCAAGGGAGATTGTTAAAGCACATCTAGCAGATGTCCCGGGAGCGGAGGTTGTTTACCCGCATCGCCACAGCCAGTGACCGTCCGCACGATGCGTTTTATCTCTGCCCCCAAGGGGAAGCATATCTTGGGGGGGGGGGGGGGAGGACAGTGGCCACCATATATCGGGGGGGGGCAGTGGCAGCATATCTGGGGGGGAGAGAGTGGCAGCATGTTTTTTGGTGCTTTTTTAAAGAAAAAAACTTTTTCTTTAAAAAGCACCAAACTTTTAGGGTGCGCCTATATACGTGGGCGGCCTATATCCGAGCCAATACGGTATATACCAAAAATTAAACTTCAAAACAGACAGGAATTACAAACGCTGAAAAGCTTAGTACCTGAGAAGGTGATACTTGAACGATCTCGACATTTTGAGTTGTTCCCATATAAGTGAAACTGACGTTTGTGTTGCCTAAATTGATGACTTTCAGTTGAAACTCACTGCTAGAGGGGAAATTCGGCAGGGTTTTCTATAAGCAGAAATGAAGATAAGAACATTTTAGTTTAGAACTTTGCTCAGTAACACTAACTGTTGTATTTTATACAGCATTCACATCTAAAGAGTACAAAATACGCTAGATTTACTGTATGATAACAGATTTGTTACAAAATCCACTCAAGTATCTTATTTGAAACTGGGCAGAGTTACGTGGTATGTTGATGCGCTTCATTGCTGCGTTCCATTTGCTAAATTATAAAGAGAACCAAAGCAATTACCATAGAAACCCTGCTGATTTGCATCATGTTTAGCACTTTGCTTTTTATAAACATGCACGCAGCACATAATTATGTGTTTTATTGTTTTTTGAACAGTTGCATTCGCTGACCTTGCCATGCCAGACGTCTGCCAGGTTGTGAGTAACAAAGTAGTATGTTTCACATGGAAAAGCTGCTAGTTCCCACTCTCATAAGGAGTACAACAAAATATGCTTTGCATACTTGGGAATTCTGATTTTGTCCCAGAGGTGGGAAAAAAATAGTGTATATTGCTTTTGCCACATGGCATATACGTCATCATGCTTGTGATGTAGACGCAGAAACCATATATCAAAATAACAGATCCGCTTTAAGCGATGCATGCGTGCTGTGGGGCGAAAGACCACATCCACACCTCCTCTGGGGGTACTTACATCTATCTCGACTTGTACAAGTGCAGCAGCAACAAATGCCATGGCGGCAAGAAACATTCCCACGGTCATTCTCTTTAGAGGCCTAAATTAAAACAATCGCATAGTGAGTGTGGATTATAAAACAAGGTTATATATACAACATTAAAAAAATCAATTCATACTAATAAGATTACGTGACACCTACTGGTATTGATTGAATTTTATGTATGATGTTTAATTGGCGTCTGTGTTTAATGAAATTATTGTATATAAGTATTTTTAATTGCAGACTAGAAGGAAATGTACGTAACACTGGATATAAAGTACATCCTGCTGGAGTGCTTTAGACTTACGTGAAGTTTAGCTTGCATTTTCTTAGAAGAGGATATATGACAGCATCCACAATTGGCACCAGGACTATAATCAGAATGGGATTCACTGTCTGTAAAATGAAAATAGGGGTTAACCATGAAATATGTAAAATCTGTGGAAAAAATAATTCTAAGATTATATTTTAAAGTACCTTACCTGCATTTGGTCTGGCTGGATCTGAATTGCACCCTAAAATCAAGCATATATGAAAAAAGAAAAATATAAGTATTATTATTATTATACGCAGCGCTTAATACAATACATATATTCAAGGGGTATGACAAGACGAGAATTGACAGACTAAGACAAACCGATACATTAGGTGGAGAGCCCGGCTCGCAAGCTTAAAATCTTGAGGAAAATGGGGTGACAAACATAAGGCATGGAGAAGGGGTGAAAGGTAGTGTGGGGGTCGTATCAATGACAAGGAAGTTCTAGCAGATAAGATGGTGCGGCTTCTCTGAAGAAGTGAGTTTTGAGATGTTTTCGAAAGTTTGGAGGAAGGGTGAATGCTGAAGGTTCCTTGGGAGTAGATTCCAGAGAGCGGCCGGGGGCAAGCCCACCGTATTGGTTTGAATAACATTCTTAAAATAAATTAGGTTCAGCATTGCATATATACAAATACAATTATAATTATATAATATGTTTCTTAACAAAAACATACAAAGTTTCCATCCATTGTAGTGGCTTGCAAAGTCCATCTTGATCCCTTGAAAGAAAAAGAAGGAACAGTGAAGACATTGGAGAACAAAGGTCAGCGTGAGGCAAGAGATTTGTCTCTTGAAATTTGACCAGTTTCTCCCTAGTAATATTTTATAAAAATCCCCTCGCAATACCCGTTGCTTTTTTGATTAATTCACTGAAGTATGCTAGAAAGTCGCTGTTTCTGAAGAGCCAACCCTGGCAAGAAGTTTCTCCAGAGAAATGACAGAGCTGATGAAGCATAATACATAATACATAATTCACTGATTTAACTACAGGGTCATCCAAGGTATTTCACCAGAAGGGGGGATAGATAGTGAGAAAAGGAAGGAGAGGTACCTAGTAAGAAAGGGGGGGTAGTAAGAATATTGAAATATATAAAGAGTGATAATGAGTGAGAGAATTAATGTGTGGATGCATTGTGTGAATGAGTGAGAGAATGAATTAATTAATGTGTGGATACATTGAATGATTTGGGAGAATGTATTAAAGAGTATGTCTAATAAATGGTTTGTGTGAATGAGTGAGAGAATAAATGATTATGTGAATGAAAGTGTGAATCAGTGAGTGACTGTATACGTGTTTGTGTGTATCAGATGTATAATTGGTTTGTGGAAAGGCAAAGATAGCACAAGCAGTGTATAAGCAATATGTGGGACCATCACCTGAAGCCATCAGTTTACAAGATGGGGAAATACATTGACATGGTATAAAATCACATTTTTTCCATTAGTGTAATTGTAGGTGTACCCAATTTACCCAAAACAAAGTACGGTATATGTGCGCCCAACTTCTAAACATTTCCTATAAAAGTTTCATTAGGTTTGGGAGATACCCTGATATAACACAAATTTCATTCTGCTTAATTCGTATTAAAGCATAGAACATTTCTTTCCCATTTTACCTGCTGATCAAATAGTGCCCAGAACATGGGGAGTGGCAGGTACAAAAACAGAACCCTCAGGACCATCTTAATTTGAGCAATTAGACGTTCCTAAAAGTAGGAAATAAGAACATTGGTAAGGTAATGGAGTTTCATATTCATCTGTAGGTAAATGACAGGGAAGCATAGGAATTTGCTTTGCTTACTTCATACTTTTCTGTTGCCCAATCCATCCAGTGCTCCCTCTTAGGGATTGTCTTGCTACGATTCCTGTACCTGTTCTTGAGGGCAAACTGTTAAGAAAATGAACTTACGTTAGGGGTAACCAGTGTGAATTATACAGCACCTAAACATATGAACCATTTATGCCTGAAAGCCTGCTGTATTATGGAATATTTTATAGGTAAAGTAGCGATCTGATGCTCCAGAATATGTATGTCTATTACCTATGTTTCAGTATTCCCTAATGGTACCTTGGATGTGGAAATTTCATGTGAAGCAAAAAGGAATTGAAACAGAAAGTTATTTTAGGGGGATTTCCTTTGCCAACAGTCTTCATCTGTGGTGGTTCTACTCAGGATCCTTTAAGATATTGGGCTATTTTTATTTTGCCCTACCATGACAAAATGTGGATATCCCCATCAGTACATTAGAGTCTAAAGAATGGACTATTCTTAAAGTCTTGCCAGGAAAGACCTCAACATGTATAGCTTGGAGGAAAGATGAGAGAATAAATAGAAGTCTTCAAATATATAATAAATATAATAGAATATAGAATAAATAAAGTAAATAAAGAATTGCAGGATTTTTCAAAGGTGGTGAAATGCTAGTACAATACTTTAGGGTAAGATTTTTATATGTAATGTTAGAAATTGTGAGAGAGAATTAATGTGATAACCACAAGGCTATCCATGTAATAAGGCAATTCTTTTAGAAATGGATCTGATCATTTAGATCAATTACATTAGTTTACATACACACATAAATATTGGTGAAAATGACTGTGCTATACCATCTATATGTGAATACTTGACTTACCCAAATGCATTTGCACACTTGTACTATAATGTTGCCCTGGGGAGATACTTTTTTGTACATGCTGCTTCCAACAATGAATACAACTGTGAATGACAATAAATTATGGTGTACTGTAAACATAGATATATATATACACAACAACCCTTGTATTGTAGTTGGGAGAGTACTGGGGTCTACATTAGGATCTAGTTTGTAACCCACCTGTAAGAAACATCTGACTTGAATGGTTCTATCTAAATTCTTCAGCACGTTGGTTTTAAAACACAGCTTTTAGGTCATGATAAAGATTATGCACACATGAACAATCATTTATTACTTACCAAGAGCAACAACCATTAGCGCTGCTGGGACTCCAAAGGCCAAAGGATAGCATTTTTGCTTAGTGTGGATTCCACATTCTTGGCCTAAAGTAGATAGGGAGTAATGTCGTAATGCACATGTTCTGTATAAACATACAATTGATACTTCCATTGACTTTACCCCAAAGTTTAAACGATACAGCTCGTCTACCTGGGTCTATACCAAAAATCTTAAATGTTGGGCTAGATGGGAGAACAAGCATGGTTGAGATTACACTCTAGGTGCCAGTGCTTTAAATAAATAATAAAACTTTTTCGCAGGAAGGGCACAGACATAAAATGGAGGGATTATAGAACTAGAAATAGGTATGGGCCATCAGACCTCACCAGTCTTTTGCTTTTCGCAGCACCTCTAAAACATGGTACCTTAGGCACACAGCCATTGTGCCTAATGTGAGATCTGTTCCAGGAACAGAACTATTACACAACAACATGTGAATGTTTACCTCTAAGGATCGGTGTTATGATGGTAGACAGGAGACTCCCAGCATTAATTGAAAGGTAAAATATTGAAAAGAACCGACTCCTTTGTTTTTCCTGCAAGTGGAAAAGAAGTCATTGTTCATTGTTTCAACCCAGTGAGTGTTATAAGAATGACAAATCCATTTTTTTTATGATGTGCACATAGTATAGGTCCAGTGGTTAAACATAGACACTTAATATTCATCATTCCATGAAAGCTTTCAATTATAGATACTGTATTACAAAACCTACATCAACCGTATGACTAAATATAGCAATATACAGCCATAACTAGCTAGTTTTAAGAGTGATTTTTTAAATTTTGCAATAGCTGCCCTTTTAGTCAATCCATAAATCCTTTGCCAAAATATGTTACTCTTTAAAATAAAAGGTGTCATTTACAGTTTTTACATTTTCTTCCTTTGTACGTGTCTGCAAATGGGTTAAGAGTAAAAAAAAAATAAGGGGAGGCATATAAAATGTTATTTTAAAGATCAAACATATCAATATATATTGTTTGTCTACAATTTAATAATGTGGCACATAAACTACATTCTTGGTGCACAAGGTTTTGAAGGTCATCTTCCTTTGACACGTATGTCCAACTAAAGTTGAATTACCCCAAGTCGTTACCTAATGAACACAACTGATGCATGACTATATGATGTATATTATCACATTGGTATACAAGATACAAAGCATCTGTTTTGATACCTGGCTTTCATCAAATTGGTCTCCACCAAAAGCTGCTACACATGGTTTGATTCCACCTGTGCCAAGAGCAATCAGGAGAAGACCGATCATTGACATTGCGCTGTAGAGGAGAAAATTTACCATTAGTTCTCACCAGGACTCACCATATAACACCACGTGCCACAATCATTCTCTCTGCTGGCAAATTCAACTTTAAACTACACTTATTTGCACTTTAAAAGGAATGAGTGATTCAAAGAACATGTCATTGTTGTTCATGGTGACATCAGTTTTACTACATTGAAACTACCAAATATCTTCTCAGGGGTATTGATCTAAATAATAATAATAATAAATAATCTTCATATTTATATTTTTATGTAGGTAACTATTTCTTTATGTAGGCATATGTACTTACATATGGACATCAATAGTGTCCGGTGTCCCATCTTTATTTGCATCAGTCAGGTCATGAATTGCACTTATGGCCATTACCACCTGCCCAACTGTATAAACCACGGACAGGTAGACAATAGTCCTGTGGAGAGAAAATCACGTGGATTGTTTTGATGCTCATTTTAGTAACAGTGATCCTTAACCATTCATGGTGAAAGTGTCCATTCAACATCAGTACTACTATCAGTTCTACCACTATTCTAGTGCTGCATGAGAGCAGCTGAACAGGAGACAGTTAACTTTTGTTATAAAAAAACCCCATATTATACGGCTCAGTTAAAATCTCAATTTATTAGCAAATTACTGGAAGTTAGTCTAAAACACTTCAAGGGTCCAACCAAGAAAATTAAAGAAGAAAAAAGTCAATTCAAATATTGCAATTTCTGGTAAAAAGCAATATGTTTTACATTACCCTTTAATGTTAGTTTGTTAACATTAAGAGTGAGATATAAAGCAAATATTTGTTATCAAAACAAAATATATACAAAAAATACAATAATAGTCATAATAATACTTTACAAGACATTACTAATGATCCTCACTATCCAGAAAGTCTTACTTGAATTTCCCAAGCCATGAGTCAGCAATAATAGCACCAAGGATCGGAGTCAAGTAGCAGACAGCAACAAAAGTATGATAAACAACAGTTGAAAGGTTGTTGTCCCATCGTAGAAAATATTTAAAGTACAGAACCAGCACCGCTGTAGGGGAGATACAATGAGAGAGATTAGAGAAAGCCTCTAGAAGTGTTTGCAGGAGCTGAAGACCAAACAAATGTGAGAACGTACCTCGCATTCCATAGTAGGAGAACCTTTCACAGAACTCATTGATGACAATAAAGAAGATACTCAAGGGGTAACCAAAACAGCCCGGCTGGAAACCAAACAAGACATAGTAAGGTCACCTATAATTTTATTGATATAGCTGAATTGTGTTACTATAGCTGAATTACTTTTGGTGAGAACCTGCCCCTGTAGCAGATAAATGGTTATTGGCTACATTAGATCTCTATTTAACTTCAAGCACATTTCTCTGCAAATTCGATAACCATAAACATAAATGTATTTATAAATATAAGTACTGTTCAAAGGTTTTATGCTGGTGTGAAAAAAATGTTGTAAGGTAAGAATGCTAAATGCTAAGGACAAGTTAGTTTATCTTTATCATTTAACAAAATGCAAAGTAAATCAAATCAATATTTGGTGTGATCACTCTTTGCTTTCAAAACTGCATCAATTCTTCTAGGTAGACTTGCACACAGGTTTTTTGAGGAACTCGGCAGGTAGGTTGCTCCAAACATCTTGAAGACCAGACCACAGCTCCTCTGTGGATTTAGGCAGCCTCAGTTGCTTCTCTTTCTTCATGTAATCCCAGACTTTATGATGTTGAGATCCAGGCTCTGTGGGGCCATACCATCACTTCCAGGACTCCTTGTTCTTCTTTATGCTGAAGATAGTTGAGTCGCTTGGCCTTTTGCTGCAAGTCTTCCTTGAAGACCATGTCTGACCAGACTACTACAGACAGTGGATGGCTGTACCAAGGTCCCACTGATTTCTGCCACTGCTGATCTAATGGCACTTCTAGACATCTTTCAAATGTGAAGGGAAGCAAGCATGATGTGTGTTTCATCTGCTGCACAAAGTTTCCTTGGCTGCCCACTGTGTTCTTCACCCAGTTTCATTCCTCCTACACAGCAGTTTCTGTTAATGACTGTGTTTCAACCGACATATTAAATTGATGATTAGTAGCACCTGTTTGGTATAATTGTTTAATCACACACCTAACTATATGCCTATAAAATGCCTGACTTTATGCAAGTGTACCTAGAGGAAACCATTCTTACTTTAGAGCATTTTTTTCCACACCTGCCTAAAACTTTTGCACACTACTGCATACATATATAGTGCTTTGGGATTATGGATTGAAGATCTCTTATGTCTTTATTAGTGGCGATAAATCTGGGTTTAACACTATAATTTAAGAGAAAAATACACACATCTCAAGTCCTAAATATAGGATCTACTACACAATTTTCAAATTTCAAACATACCACATATTTGTGTGTCCAATGACTTATTAACATTTTTTGTAACAAATTGATATTATAAAAGCAACATTTTAGGAGTTCCCAACCACCATCTATAACAGGGGCGTCCAACATGCAGCCGCCAAATGCGGCCCGCCGGACCTTGAGGTGCGGCCCGCGTGAGATCCTCTGGCAGGGCAACCGGGATCGCAAAATCTCAAGGTCCTTGTTGTTTTCCTGTGGGTTGCTCGCACTGCAGTGTCTTTTGTACCGCACCGAGGAAGCGGAACCCAGCGGAGTAACGTGAATTTGTCATATCACATGACTCCGCTCCCTTCCTGCTTCCGCTGTTTGGCACAACAGACTTTGCTCGCGAGCTACACAGGGAGAAGCAGCAGCCCCTGCGTAAATCTGCAAGTTAGAGATCTGCAGTGCAGGTAAGAGGGTGGGGTTGTATGCGTGCTTGAGAGAATGAATCTGCAAATGAATGAGTATATGAGTTAGTGTATGTGTGATAGCATGGATGTGTAAGTTGGGGGCATGGCACAGTGAGTCTGTAAGTTACCCCATACACAAGGGGGCAGCTAGCCAGGTTTCAGCATGTATTGGCTTAGAATGATAGGAGTGTGATTGCTTTTAGCAATTATATATATATATTAATATTGTTATTATATTTTATTGTCCACGTTTCGTGTGATAACACCATGCTTTTATTAAAAGTAAGTAACACACCAAAATTGTACAAAAAGACAATATCAATATGATTGTTAAGAGTAATCACACTCCTATCAGGCCCAGGCAACCAGTACATGCTGGAATTTGTGTGCTGTTAACAATCATATATATAATATTGTTATTTAATTTTTTTGTACAATTTTGGTGTGTTACTTTTATTAAAAGTGTTTTCTTTTTCATTTGTTTTATTTTTAAAGATGGGGGGAGTCATTTTCTATTTTGGTTTTGATCCAGAATTTTCATTTTGGTGCATCCCTAGAATAAATAAAACTATTTAATTTTTACATATACCGAGATAAAATGCCCTCCTGAATTTGTAGTCGCATCAGAGGACAAAACTTCGCTCAGAGGACAAAGCTTTCTAGCCCCAGAAATCAGTGAGAGGCATTGTAAAGGATTTTGTGTCGTTTAATTTATTTCGATCTGCATGTCCTATTAAAAAGGCTGTTTTTTCTCTCAGTGAAAAAAGAGTGTGGCCCCAGAACATATACATTTCTGATGAAG
>VKOC01000002.1:33055754-33075906 GCA_009364415.1 Spea multiplicata | reverse complement strand
CAGAGGAGTAGTCCGCACAGGGCGCCAGAACACCTAAGGATGGCTCTGAACACTGAGATGGACCTCAACCACAAGCTATTTTACCTACTCGGTTGAGGCATGTATCCCCAGGGTCTAATTTTAACACTGTTTCCACTAAAAAGCACTTATAAGTCTTATTTTAGCATGCAGAATGATTAAATACCCAGATAAAATGGAAAAAATATCAGCTTTTTAATCTGCACCAAACACTTTGAAACTGGGGAGTTGCAATTTTAATTAACAAAACTATGTTATACAGTGCTATTGTTGACCTTGATCCTGGGGGTAGATTATACTGCAACTTGAAACTGAAAGCATTGTCTACACCACAATCAACGTATATATATTACTTTTCAATCACAGGAATTGTTTCTTACAAAAGAAATATTGGTGTACCAATACTTTTGTCCATATAGTCTATCTATCCTCAAACTCTGACATTTTGAAAGCAACTCATAAGGTACTTATTACTAGAAACTACAGGGTAATGTCATTTCTAATTCTGCATAAGGTAGGACTATCAGGAAATGGTGATGTAATAAAGATATATGTCCTTGAGGCGATTTGTGCCTTGTACTTTATTCTGCTGTTACTATATACCCATATACAGAAACATGCTTTGCTTCTAGAAAAATGGCAAAAGGATTTGAGTCAACTATAGGATATTTTGAAGGTAGAAAATGGGTTGCTAGAATATGGACCCATAACTTATAACAATTGGGAAGTTCTGTATCCATTGCAAATGCTGTATGTCCAGCAACATATTTTTGCTCATTGCATTTGAAGCAATTATAGGTGACAATCAACTCATTCTCAGCATTAGTAAAGCCTTTATCTGTTTCTGAGAAGGGGTTATAGGGGGCACATTTATGTTAATATGTTTGAAAATAAAATGAGAAAGAAAGATGCTAATGAAATGTTTAACATCTATCGACAATAAAGTCCCTTTACATGCTATTTCCTAAATTTGGGTCGTTCGAGTAGCCTTTTGCCTCACTGGAAGCATTCTTCCCAAATGCATTTCTGTATTGTTGGGCAGATATTTTTAATTCTTATTTATTTATCTATTTATGTTATCTGGCTATAGAAATAAACTATAAGACCAAAAGTATATGGACACCTGACCTTAACATCGAATATATCCATTCTGAAACATTAGGCATTAATATGCCCCCCACCCCACCCTTACAGCTATAATAATAATAATAATAATAATAATAATAATCTTCAGAGTGGCTTGCCACAAGATTTTAGAGTGTGTCTCAAGTTTTACATAGATGGTATTATACACCCACAATTTTACATAAAATGTTGGGATCAATCTCTAATTTATGTTGGAGATGTAACCAAGAACTAGGCTCAGCGGCCCACATTTGGTGGGACTGTAGCAGTTTAACTACTTTAAAACGCGAAGCTATGGAATTGCTCCAAAAGATGTTTGGAATACAATGGGAGTTAACTTCACAATCTTTTGTATTCCATATAGATATACCTCATAAAAACAAATTTAATTTAGACTTAATTATTAATATATTAGCAGCAATAAAAATATGCATGGCACGCAGCTGGAAATCAGAAGTAGTACCAGCCTGGTAACAAATTATGAATCAAATTGAATACCAAAATTTAATGGAGAAACATTTCTTTAGGATACATAATAACTGAAAAAATTATGATAAGATCTGTTTACCTTGGCGAAACATTCACATTGATATAGATTGATTCTTCTCTAACTCTTTTTTTTTTTTCCTTGGCAATTTTTTCATATTTTTTACTAACTCTCTACTTCTCCTAGAAGCCTACAAGCCCTGTTTAAATCCAGGGCCGATCTTGTTGCCGTCTTGATATGAATGTGTACAGTCTACTTCTAGATATGTAATACAATATATTATGCTATATATTCTTATAATCTGTTTTGATATGACTGAAGAATGTAAATTAATAAAAAGTATAAATAAAAAAAAAAGATTTTAGAGTGTGTCTGTTACATTCAGCCAAAAGAGTGAGGTGAGGCACTGATGTTGGACAAGAAGGCCTGGCTCACAGCCAACGTTCCAATCAGGAACGTTTTATGTTCAGTTGGGTTAGGGTCATAGCCAACCAAGTTCCTTCACACCAAATTCAACAAACTATGTGCTTATGGACCTTTATTTGTGCACAGGGGAACAGTCATGCCCAAACCGCTGCCAGAAAATTTGGAAACATACTTCTGTCTAAAATGTCTTTGCTGCAACATTAACATTACCCTTCACTGGAACGAAGGAGTCTATCGAAAACCTTGGAAGACAGCCCCAGATCATTACCCCTCCTCCTCTATGACACCAATATACACACCACGTGTTCCGGTAGCTCTAGAAGCACATTGTGCTTATGTTGCCTCTAGAGGCAGTTTGGAACTGTGAAAGTACAGAGGACTGGTGATTTTTATGTGCTGGGTGCTTCAGCCTCACTTAAAGTCACTGAGCTTTTCAGTATGGCGGTGATTTTATACACCTGTTAATGGATGGGGCTAAAAAAACTAAAAATTAGAAGGGGTGTCCACATACTTTTGGCCAAATAATAGAGTGTTAGGGCTAATTTGGCTAAACAAATATTTGTTTTGTTGCAGCCAATGTTAATTGAGCTTTGTGAAGAACCATGTCTGATCTTCACTGTTATTATTATTATATTTATTTGTACCCTGTTTGAATGTGGCTGCAGCTCCGGCCTTCAAAGAGACGATCCTATAATCTGGCTGGGGCTCTTATTCAGCCAGCACAGCCCTGTCTGACCAGACGGCACGTGCACTAAAAGGGGGATAACACAGGTGGGGGAACCCATTGTATACCTTAATCCCCTCACCTGATACATCCCCTGTATATACCGATGGGATTTGTGAGGGGATGTGGCTGATAGGATTGGGGGTTGGGTTCGGTGCACAGTGAATGGAGATTGTATATAAGTTCTGTGTGTTTGTAATAAAGAGAGTTCTGTTTTAACCTCAAAGCATTAAGTCCTGTCTCATGATTGAGGGAAGTGCTGGTCTGTGACTGCTTTCTTCCGACAGCCACAGCGTGTCTGCTTACTGGGAGAGGGAAGGAGCTGACGGGCGGATGTGTCCAGTCTGTGGCACAGGACGATACGTCAAAAGCTTAATGTATTGCTTTTTCCAGGTATGCATGCACTGTTTAAACCAAACAAATTGTTAACCCTTTCACAATCTACTATACCCTAAACATACCCCAAATACACTAGGACGTAACACTACCACCTGAAGATTTTGCACTGGCAGCTTTTTTCCTCTCTTTTCTCTTTTGTCTTTTTTATATTTTAGGAACACAAAATGTCAGACCTTTAATATGGACTGGACATCAAACCAAATTTATAGTGGCTGTATGTAGTCATGTATAACAATGTCATAAAGCCATCTGCATCAGAAATATTTTTATTTATTTTTTCTTTTGCACACTGTTCTGTGAAGCCAATACACAGTGAGGAACTGTCACACACAGAAAAGTTACTAAGAGTGTAAATGTAGGACATCTTACATACATATAGCATACAAATTCACGTACAAGCATGATTTGCTCAGTACCGAAGAGCAAAATGGATATCTGGTTTGTCTCTTACTTGTTTACTCCATTTACAGTGGTTCTTCTCATAGGTTAAATGTTTACCAGATCATTTATGATGATTATACAAAATGAAAATAATGCAGTTATTATTAGTGCTAATGGCTTAAAATCTCTATAAATCTTTACCTACCAGTCCACTTGCTGCAACCACCACCATGTAGGGACTCGATGTCAAAAGCTAGGGGTGAAATTAAAAACATTACTTTTGTATCAATGAACATGTGTTTGTGCTATTCTAATGAAACCCCACTATTGAATCTTAAAAAAACCAACCACTTAAAGAAACCACACAAGCCAAAACTCAGCTTCCTTTCCTTCTCATGCAATCCATGCACAAACCAAAGCTGCCCAGTCTCAGCACTATGTTAAACAGTGAAAACAGTTCCACTGGCTGAATCTTCAGACATTATAATTGAGTTCAGTAAAAATAAAAAACAAATTCACATGAAAATCAAACAAAACATGACATTTAACAAAGTAAAGCATCTCAAGCTGGGTTTACTTAACGAAAAATAAAATAAAGACCATACCTGCAGCCCCACAACGTAAACCAAGGTTTTGTTGGTGATCGGAAATAGGCCAAGGATGTGAGCCAATTGCACTCTTGGAATCGAACAGTAAAACGGTACAAAAAGGGCAAAAATTGGAGCTAAACTGTAAAAAAAACCAAAACAGAAATGCAGTGAAAAGTAACAGTATGGTGAAGAAATTTGTATGAAAACAAACACATAAATTGTACAGTGCTGTAAAAAAGTATGTATTTGCCCCCCTATAGATTTCTTCTATTTTTGCTTATTTATAACCCTTAAATGTTTAAGATCGTCCAACTAATTTTATTATACTGCAAAGACAACACAAGTAAACACAAAATGCCGATTTTAGATTTACATTACATTTATTTATTTTAGATGCTCATTTAATTTATTGAAGGTAAAGAGTCAATCAAAACCTATATCACCTATTTTGTCTATGTGAAATAGTACTGTATTTACTCGATTATAAGAATAGGTTTTTTTCAGAGCAAATGCTCTAAAAAATAACCATCATCTTATATTCAAGGCCATCTTCTAATCAGACCTCAAATAGAGGTCTAACTACAAGACTAAGATCCAGATCCCCCACAGCGCTGCAGGGGACATGGATCCTCCTCTACGGCAGACAGTGGAAGTCTGTCCAATGCGCGGAAGCGCCGTCAGAAGCAGCGGAGGTTGTCTGCGTGCATTGCACAGACTTTTACTGACTACCACCACTAAACACCAAGGAATCTGAAGCACGGGGAGAAGTCTAAGGAAGCACTGGTAAATTGGGGGAGGGTAAGAGTGGCATATAGGGGGTTGAAAGGCATATCAGGGAGGCAGAGTGGCATATCTGGGGGGGTGGCAAATATGGGGATGAAAGGCATGTCAGGGAGGCAGAGTGGCATACAGGGGCTTAAAGGAATATCTGTGGGGGGGGAGTGGTAATAGGGGGTTAAAATGCATGTCAGGGAGGCAGAGTGGCATATAGGTGTATAAGGCATAACTGGGAGGCCTTTTAACACCCTATATGCTACTCTGCCTCTTGAAATGCCTTTTAACCCCCTATATGCCACTCTGCCTCCAGAAATGCCTTATACCCCTTATACCACTTACCACTGCTTCTGACTCCCTGGTGGGGGCAGCGGGTGGAGGCTGGCGTTGCACTCACCTCAACGCCCAATGGCCATGCCTCAGCTCTTCGCCCCACCCCTTTTAAGACATTAGGTCTTTAATTTCATTAGGTGCCGGCAGCCGGAGGAGGCGGTTTTCAACCCTGCTCGTAGCCGCTCAGCGGCTGTTTTGCATGTTGGTCTGCCGGACGCAGACCCCCAGTGGGCCAGTCCGGCCCTGCTGGGTGGCAGATGTGCATAACTGCGGCAGGGTGGCAAATAAAAGGAAATAAAACCAAAACATGCCTTTTTCTTAATCATAGTTTTTATGAAAAAATAGTTTACATGTGAATTAATATTTACTAGTTAAACTTTTTTTTCCTATAGGGTAGTCTTATATTCAGGCTTTCTTTTTTCCCCTAAATAAATATTCAAATTTTGTGGGGTCCTCTTATCATTGAGCAAACACGATAATAATTTAGTGTCTTGAGTTCATCAGAGATTTAAGAGATCAGAGCAGTTTTCTTATTGTGTGATATAGATAATTACTGTTTCCCCCTTTTCTCCTTATTTTCTTTTTACGGTTGCTTTATCTTCATTTTGAATGTTGTGGTTTTATTATTAATAATGTAGCACTAAGATTAAATTTAGAATGTTTCCGTAAACATTTTTTATCTAAACTACAATCATGGTCTGTGATGTTTCTGTGAACTAGAGCACACATATTAATGACTAATGAACAGTGGGAACAACTTAACTTAAAGTAATTTCATATATTCCATAGCAAATGGTGGGGGGATGGATTTTTGATTAATTGAACTTTTCTGTTTTTAACATTTCCTAGCACATTTGCATCATTGATTCTTAGACAAAACAGGCTAAGTGTGTTTGCAATTTTACATTGACTGGCCACTTCATTATACACCTTCTGGCACTAACAACCATGTCCTTTCTCACAAATTCCAATGCTCGGTTTGATCTTCAGCAAGTTGTCTTGATCACGTCTACATGCCTAAATGCATTGAGTTGCTGTCATGTGATTGCCTGATTAGCTATTTGTGTTAACAAGGAATTGAACAGGCATACCTAATAAAATGGGCAGTGAGTGTGTCACACACACAGACGTACACAGTATGTATACATTTTTTTTAACCATTTTGTGAAATCCTGTTTTATATGAAACATCTAACAGTAGAACAAAAATGCACAAATACTTGGGTAGTAGGTGCTGATTTTAATATTCAGCTAACACATCATTAATAAAGTAAACCTTGGAGGTTAAGGGAGGGGATACTATTCTGGCACCCAAACAAGTATCACAGCTGATTAGTGCAGGGAACGACAAACTTGGTTGGGATTTAGGAGCCAGCCAAATAAAGTAGGAGCCACTTTTGTCACAATAATAGTCAAGACGCTGTGACACCTCCTCGAGCAAGTCCCCTAAACTAGTGTTCTGGAGCCGGAACAGCAAGGTAGTCGAAGATCCAAGACGGCGGGCATGAGCAGAAGGATACATCTCCCTGCCTCCTGGATGATTGATGGATGCCTAGCAGACACTGTAGCCACATGATGGGGCATGCTCAGATTGCCGCACGTTGCTGTGATAATGCTGTAGCAATGTAGCAGCCTTTTCTAGGGCAAAGGGCACTGCCCTGCCATACCTTCTGCTTGCACCTCAACTATGATCCACAGCCACCAGCCCAGACCTCTGCATTCACCCGAGGATACCTCTGTTTTTGCCAATTTGTACAGCACTACTGGGATTTTGTTATTTGCCCTCATGCATCCACTCACTGTCCTTTAAGTTGTCCCTGTCTACAACTATTTGGGTTAATATTTATATTTGCACGGGTGCATATAAACATACTTACAGACACACACATTCTAATACTAACCGAGTAAGAGGTGTGGTCCTGTACCGCATGTATTTAGGACCCAGAGTGTTACGGTTCCTATGCTTTCTTCTGTGTTATTTGGGTCCCTGGGGTGGCGTATCCAGAATAGTGGGGTGGGCCGGTTCTCAGTCCCACTAACAGAGTACTGAAAAGTCCAGCCAATATTTTTCAAGGACTGTGACTCAGCTATCTGGTAAATTGATTAGGGCCACCTATGGCCTGTTAATGGTTACAAAGAGCAGCCTAAGCTTAGAGCCTGGAGGAGACATTTGGGAGCAGAGTAGGGGAAAAGAGTAAGTTGGTAAGAAGACAAGCTGCCCAAGGGTAGTAAGCACAACTACAGGGTGTAGTAAGTGCTGACAAGAACAAGGATTTGTTTTTGTTTATTTGTTTCTATGCAACCCTGCCAAGAAGTGCGCAAATAAGACAGGCTTCATCCAAGTGTGGGCCTTCTCACACCAAAAAACTGTAGTTATTATATCAATATCCCAGACACCATGTTTGTCATTTAACACACACAGTAACAACAACAGGAAATATTTAAAACCATTCCAAGCAACTCAACAGCTGCTCCCCTCGCTTGTCATCTGGTGATCATCTTGGACCCTAATGACTTTGCATTGACTCTACAAGAATTTAGCTTCACTTGGAAGTAACTTGTGGAATCGCCACATGGCATCTACCGATTTTTGTTGAGCACTACCTGGGATACTAAAACTCTGCCACTAAAATGTACTGATAAACTGTGCCAACTATGTTACAAACTGTACACGTATACATAGGTTCATTTACAAATTACAGAAAATACACACTGTAGTCATAATGACCCATGGAACATATCAGTTTATTTTTTTTATTGTATTAACATAAAAAAATAAAACTGAAGATCGCTCTGTTATGCTCATATTAATGAATTTCCTTTGTCATTACTTATTAATATGTAAAATGAAATGCTTTTACTTCCCAGCGTTAAGCTACCAGTGGAAAATTGATCAGATTAGATATTTTAACCACAAAACTAAAAAAAAAAAAAAAAAAAAAAAAAAAAAACAACCAGCAGAGGAAGCGCAAGAAAAAGATTTCTTGAAAAACTAAGTGGAACTGTTAACCTACTCTCTATACCTCCTTGTGAGATTATAGAGCCAGAGGGTAATAGAGAGAGAGAGAGAATCTTCAGCTCTGTGAGTATCTTTTTCTAATAGCTATCCCATTGTAAAACCTTTTCTCTTTACGTTTTTTAAATATTAAACATTATAAATATATTTACTTTAATAACCTGACTGTAATGTAACGCTGCATGTAGGGACTATCTGGTGTAACCGACCACTCACAACCAGTTTGCCGTTAAAAATACCCCAGGTTTTTATAGGCTTCTGTATCTCTATATATTTATACGTAAATGTTATTTTTTGTGCCACCGCTACTCACACTGTGTCTAGAACTTATGTGTTGCACATGAAAAGATAAAATGAATCCTGTTAATTTACTCCCATGTAGATATTCTCAAAATGATGTGATTTTGTAATCCATACCAGTGTAGTAATACTACACACACACATATACATATTCATACATTCACACACATACATCTCAAAATTAAAAAAAAAAAAAAAAAGTTTCAAAACAACATTTTACCACACAACAAGGCAGGAATTTTAAGAACAATGCTTAATAAATAGATTTATCCCTTTATATGCCAGGAATGAAAAATCTTTCATTTCTTTGGTATTAAATTACTAGCGTTTTGACCTGTGGTAGCATGAAACAGCATTAATTGTCACTGTCTTAAAATGCACAATTGATTTAACTCATTAAACGGTAAAATTTGGCACTTGCATATTAGGTATATATTACACACACACACATATATATATATATATATATATATATATACACACACACACACAATATTAATAGAAACCAATACACTTATAGACGATTATACCAATATAAACTATTGATTTGGTATGGGAAAAAACACATTTATGTTGTTTTATAAATGGACATAAAGCACACAACTAGGTAATGCACATTACAAGCTCCAATCCCCCCTCAAATGTGATATGCTGTAGCCTATTGAGTACTTAATGCCTTAATGACATAACAAGGGTCCTTTAAAATAATATTTTTTATAAAATGCCTGTACTTTTTGCACATGAACTTCACAACATTTTAACGTTTCTATCCAAATAGAGACCGCTGACTTTCCCATCCACTTTCATATAATTATCTAATGAAATCTGCATGCAGCGGTTCCATGCCTGTTCTTCCCTCCTGCTGTCATGGAAACGCATACCCTCATAGTGCATGCTGGGGGCCGTGATGTGAGTATCACACGCATAGCATAGACAACGAGTAATAGAAAAAATGACTAACCAAATATCTCTTAATATGATTTTTTTTTTAAAGAACCCCAGTGGGATAACTTGCCAAACCATCTGGACTCTTTCTCCTGGGTTGGTTAGGTAGGTTCCTACACACTAAAGTGTCTCGAACTAAAGAAATATTATTGCTCTTTAAAAAGTTTAAAGTTTTATAGTGTTCGTGTTTTTTCCTTTAAGATTATGGGTGAAAAAATATAACAGATACACAAGGTGGGACACCAACAGACATTTTCGTAATTTTACTTTTCTGTCACTTCAGAAGTTAAGATGGGCATTAAAAGGTGCTGGGTCATGTTGACGGCCTCTTAAAGTATCTCCAGATAACTTCTGCATCATATAGAGAGAAGTAAAAGAAATCCACCTGACATGTTTTTCTCCTTAATGCTTCCAGTCACTTATAAAAATAATCAAACACCACAGTTTCTAGAAACAGAGTCCTGTCATTCTTCTAAAGCCCTCCTCTATATATTATATCACAACAGTCTGATGTCTAATGGGTGCCCGCAGCCCGTGCTAAACACTTTGCACAGTATGGAGGCGTGTGGAGAAAATGGCAGAGGTTCTCTACCTCTATGATGTCTTTGTGAATGCGCACAGCACAGTCCCCTATAAACTACAAGCCCTTGGGCAGGCTGAGCACTGAAGACTGATAGTATTAAAAGGCCCCACAGAAATGTTTTCAAGAATACAGCAAAATAGTATGTTCATTAAAAAAGAAAGATTACGTTTAAGATACATAACTTTATACTACATATAGAAATCTGTGGCAGTTGGGGGGGAAAAACTATTTATCTGGATCACCTTTAAAACATCACAAAAATTTACTAGCGCCCTAAAGTGGTATCACATGCCTGTTGAAACCAAATTCTAAGGAAACATCAGTGAAAAGGCTCAGGATGCTATGTCATACAATGCTAATGGTGACACAACCAGAAGCATTGCAACACTGATCAATGTTTTCTTGGTGTTCTACAATCTTGTAGTACAAGCTAAGCTCAGAAAAGAGAAGCAGACATTTACGGTAGTTTTGCGTAGATTAATATTCACACTTTATTTATGTACCATGTTTTCACCCTGCATTCCCTCAAGATTGTTAGACCCCTTGAATATATGTCCCGCCTGAAGCGCTGCGTTAATTGTTGGTGCTATATAAATAAACTATAATAATAATCACTAAACAATTCTCTTAAACACTGGTATGCTCCATATTGGATTGTCATTTTGAAATACCTAAAATTACCTTAAATACCTGAAATTCTAAATGGACCTACACTCTTACGACAAATCAGTCTGATTTGCTTTAAACTAGGACACGTTACATGTGAACTCATGTTACTGTTAATCTTGTAATTTCCCCCTCACTGAAAAAGCGATACAAAACATACTGGCACCCTATAAATAAAAAATGTGTAGGAAGAACTAGACACAAAAACAAGATGACAATCAGGACATTCTTATCGTTAAGCAGGGAATAAAAATGTGTAGGTGGGGCTCAGAGAGACAATAATACTGAGAGATTTTAGGGGAAATCTCACTAGAAAACCAGTGCTGGCATCTATGCTTATATAACATTTTAAATTGTCTTCAAGCTAGCTGAATATTTTGTTTCCTGAAATATTTCTAAAATGTGTTATCTCTAACACCTTGTACTGTCCTTGCAGGGATGCTATTCTGCCTTGGGCAGTGAATACCTTGAGCCTTGATTGTAACTAAAT
The DNA here is from genome assembly GCA_009364415.1 of Spea multiplicata. Classification (NCBI taxonomy): domain Eukaryota; kingdom Metazoa; phylum Chordata; class Amphibia; order Anura; family Pelobatidae; genus Spea; species Spea multiplicata. The sequence goes on along the minus strand of VKOC01000002.1, from coordinate 33,064,650 downwards.
ATTGCTATCAGCACAAAATATCTTATTAAAACGAGGATCCCGTTTAAGGGTAGACTGCAGGTATATAAAGCACCTCAGAATTCTATAATGTTCATTAGTTGTTGATGGTGGAATCTGTGGCCCGGCAGAAACATTTGAGTGCAATCAATTCATAGTGTTCTGGAATAGTCATTGTGCCCCTTTAACCACATTTTGTTGTGCTTGAATCAGCCAACTAGTGGCAGGAAAGCTCTCCCAGTAAAATCGATGGGAGCACTTTATGTACGTGTGTGGGGATCACATAATTCCAGGCACCTTATTATACAGACTGAACTCCGACAAGCCAAGCTGCAGATGACCACTGATGAGTAAAGCACACGCGCACAGTGGCAAACAAGAGATGTGTTCCACTAAACACGTATTCTGGAAGCCAAGCAGCAAGGGCCAAAGGAATAGGGCAAATGCATATTTTGCCCAAAGGAATAGGGCAAAAGCATATTGCTCTGTACCACTCATGTTGAAGGCAATAGGTTGTGTTATTTTTTTATTGATTTTTTTTTAATGTTCCATTAACATTTTTCTAATTGTTTTGTGCGGTATAACTATATGAAGTTGATGGAGACACATTGTTTTGGATTGTTAAAGTGTTGGAATCAAGTCTCTGTTCACTACAGTAGGTTGCTGTTCTAATGTAAGCAGGGTGTAGGTCTAACTCTTACAAATACATTTCAACATACTTGTAAACAGGAATGCAATTTGTTCTGAGAGATTAGCAACTCCAACCATTATCTCTGCTACAGAAGAGAGAAGGGCAACAGACAAAATATGAAACCTAAAAACTATACTATATGGTAAATCGGCAAAATCTTTATTAACACAAACCAATTACTTTACGTAACAAATCTTATACGACTATAGAAACAGGTTTCATACACATGAATGTTATTATTATATACACAAGCCTACAAAAAGATTTTCTTACTGGCTGATCCCGTCACATGAAGCTCCCTCTGCCATTACTGATCATACCCCAACAATGGAATCTGTGTCTGCAAATAGCTTTTCTGCATGACACTGACCCCGTAGACTAAGTAGATATACTGATTCCATTATTTACATTGTGTTTTACAGACTATGAAGCTCTAACATAATTTTATTATTAACATAGCGGAAAACCCCTATCAACTAGATCAAGCTTTTCTCATGGTTCTCTGCTTGCTCTACATGTTTATCGCCACTACCCAATTAATAATTGTGTTTTTCCAATTCCTTCTAGGAGATGGACTACTCTTTTTTCACTATTCTGCCAAACAACTACAGCAACCAGACATGTGACTTGTATGTCCACCGCGGTAAAGCAAGGATACTAATGCCGTTGTTCTACAGCTGTGTTTTCTTGATTGGGTTAATTGGAAATGTCATTGCTTTGCTAGTGATTTATCAAAACAGAAAAAAACTGAACTCTACCACTCTTTACTCAACGCATCTTGTTATTTCGGATATATTCTTTGTTTTCTCTCTGCCAACAAGAATCGTGTACTATGCTCTGGGATTTCACTGGCTATTCGGGGAGGTTTTTTGTCGAATCACTTCCCTTATTTTTTATGTCAATACCTATGCCAGTGTAAACTTCATGACATGCTTGAGCGTTGACAGGTTCTTCGCTGTCGTGCATCCCAATCGATATAACAAAATCAGAAGAGCTAACTGTGCAAAGCTCATTTGTATTTTAGTCTGGCTGATTGTCTTTTTTCAAACCCTTCCATTACTTTTACAACCGATGTCGAATAAAGAGCCGGATGGAAAGATCACGTGTATGGAATATCCAAACTCTGAGACTATACCACATCTGCCATTACTGCTTCTCGGAGCATGTTTTATCGGTTATGTAATACCTCTAGTGACGATATTGATTTGCTATTCCCAAATAAGCAAAAACCTCTATCAGTCGGCAAAGAAAAATCCATTAATGGAAAAATCCGGTACAAACAAAAAAGCTATCAACACCATCATTTTAGTCATTGTCGGGTTTTTCTTTTGCTTCACTCCTTATCACATTGCCATTATACAGCATATGTTTAAGAAGCTCACTTATACACCAGACTGCAAGGAGCAGCAGTACTTTCAATTCTCCCTCCACATTACTGTGTGTCTAATGAACATGAACTGCGGTTTGGATCCCTTCATCTACTTCTTTGCATGTAAGGGGTACAAGAGAAAAGTGCTAAGGATCCTGAGACAACAAGTTAGTATATCCTCCTCAAGTGCCGCTCGGCCAACTGCTGAGGAAAGCTCCCGTGACATTGTGCCATGCCATTCAATAGTTCAAACCAACACCGTGCATTTAACTGACCATGCTAATACTCTGTAACAAAACTCATACGCCGTACATGAAAGGCATCTATGGAAAACAAGATGTGCATTTAGATACTGTGAATTTAAAACACTGTTGCTTTCATGGATTTTACGGCTTGCAGTAAGCATGATGATTTTCCAAACATACAGGGGTTTTTAGGCATAATACAATAAATATTTGTTCTTGGACCAACAGCAGAAGCTGCACCCTCCACACAAAAAAAGGAACACATTTTGGGTACACTCCAACATGTTGGAGCAAAGGATTATCCTGAAACATGAAGGGTTTCTGAATGAAAGAATGCTAAAAGGCTAGGATCCCATGTTCCCGTGTACACCAGGCCAACTTTGGAACAAACTTAATGACTTTAAGTGGATAATACTGTGATCATTACCAGGACTAAACATCTGGATAATGGAGGTATACCTCTTCCTCACTTGAAAACAATTAGTATTATATACTAATAATTGTAAATACTGAAAACATGCGGGAAAGGTGTGGAGAGAATTGTTTTACACACAAATATCTATTCCATAAGGAAAATGTATAACTAAGAATAGTATTTTAATGTTCAGTAGCAATAATGCACACTCTCATTGGAGGTACCCAACTTGATACCTTATTATTCATGTTGTATTATATTTTTTATTTTTAAAAAATCTATGTGAGTCTTTAATCTTTATGATATGCCTGCAATTTTAGATGAAAAAAATTATAATGTTTTTATGTTGGTTACTCCACTGATCCCTTTTGTAATTGGACATATCATAATCGACATATTATGAAGTCCAGAGCTTCCAAAGAAGCAAAAGGTGAAACCTGGTTGATTTTTGAGCTCACACAAAAAGAGCCTTTTCACTGTATACCAATTTTAGAAGCTTCCGATAAACGTGCATATTCCAGATTTTGTAGTAATACCGTGCAGCTTTGTAAATACTACCTATTTAGAATACCATTATAACTCAGTACAACTGAAATAAAGAATAAAAACGTGTTTCACAACTGATCACCTAAATTCAAAGCATGAAGACACGTAATAATGAAAGTATGTATTCCATTGCAGTATCATTTTTAGTTTGTTAAACATCAATAACCAGTTCTATACTGTTCAGGGTCTAATTTAGGGGATTTTGAGATTATTTGGAAAGTCCAAAAAATGTTTCTTCTTGTGTCTATATATAGTCGAGAAGCTCCCATTCTTTGAGGCCAGTGACAGCATAATCCTACTGCACTGAGCAGTTAACGCTAGTGTTAGTCTGTCTGTGAGGACACCTATGTGCATGCTTACATGTACTACCACCATGTATGCGATGTACTTATAGTTTTATTGTGCCTTTCTAGAACATTTGATAATTTGTGGGACTGTTATTTCGCCCTTTTTAACACACATGTATATATATATAGTACTGTGGAAAAGTTTTAGGCACGTGTAAAAAAAAATGCTGTAACGTAAGGATGCTTTCAAAAATAGATATGTTAATAGTTTACTTTTTTATTATTTAGCAAAATGCAAAGTGATTGAATGGAAAAAAAACTAAATCAAATCAATATTTAATGTCATCACCCTTTGTGTTAAAAATAGAATCAATTCTTTATGGTACACGTGCACACCATTTTTTAGGCGACTTGGTACGTTGTTTCAGAACCAGAATACTTGTGTGGGCTCTTTGCTGCTCTTTTACGTTGATCATAGTTCTTTATGACTTGGCTGTATGTTTGTGGTTGTTGTCACACTGCAGAATTTGGGGCTAATCAGATGTCTCCCTGATGGTATTGCATGATGGATAAGTATCTGTTGTACTTCGCAGCATTGAGGAGACCATTAATTCTGACCAAACCCCCAACTCCATTTGCAGAAACGCAGCCCCAAACTTGCAAGGAACCTCCACCATGCTTCACTGTTTACCTATATATTCTTGTACTGCTCTCCTACCCTTCTGTGAACCAACTACCTAATGCTACAGCAAATGATTTCACATTTTGACTCATCAGTCCAGAGCACCTGTTGCAATTTATCTGTACCCCCTGTTCCTCCTGTTTCTGTGAATAGTTGGGTCACTTGGCCTTGTTTCCATATGAGAGGTATCGCTTTTTGGCCGCAAGTATTTGATGACTTCTCTGGACAGTAGGTGAGTGCACCAATGCTGAGCTGATGGCCCTGCTGGACATCGTCTGAGTGCAATAGGTTTCCTTGGCCGACCACTGCGTCTGTGGTGCTTAACGCTGCCCGTTTATTTAAGCTTCTTGCACAGAACATCTGGAACCCCTGTCTGCCTTAAAATTTCTGCCTGGGAGAGACCTTGCTGTTGCACCTACTTTGTGTCATCTTGCTGTTCTCAGTCTTGCCATGGTGTACCACTTTTGACATTAAACAGTCTTCAACAACCTGACCTTGCTAAAGTGTTTGGCTGTTCCTTACCAGTTTACCCTTCCTACAGCGCTGTTTTGGTTAATGATTGTGTTTCAACCTACACCTGTTTGGTATACAAAATTCCTAACTTTATAGAAGTGTACCTAGAAAAACTGATGCTGTTTTGAAGGCAAAGGATGACCACACCAAATACTGATTTGATTTTTCTGCTGTTGACTGACTTTGCATTTTGTTGAATGTTAAAACACCTGCCTATGATATTTGCACAGTACTATATATATTTAATTTTTTGAAGTGAAAGTTTCATTGCCATTTACTTGTCTAGCATCCATATCAAACCTAATAACCTTTCCCTTTAATATATTTTATTTAGCTCATGTATAAAGACAAATAAAAGGGCAGTAACAAGCAGATTTATTACATGCATCAGAGAGACAAACATCTAAAAGAACAAGAAAAAAGAGGAAGCAAAACTATGGAGTCATAAAGGTAATCCAATGCTTGTAAGCATACTGTTCACATCACAGCAGACCTACAAAAAAACCCCAGCTTGACACGTTTTGCATTTACGTGCTTAATCATAAAGTATGCTATGATTAAGCTTAAAATTACTGATATGATATGAAACTAATGGGCCAAATGTCAGTTGCTACCCATCTGCCTGCCCGTCAAGACTGCCGAGAACTCTTGAATGTTGATTTGGTTGAACATCTGAAAAGCCAGGTTCCATGCACAGTTACCGTTCTGTAGTTACATTTGGGTAAATTCATTCTTCCTGCAGGAAGCACTATTGTGTGTACTGTGCATGCACTTCCAAGGCTTTCTCTCATATCTACAGTGTTTAGACTTTAACCCTTCCCATACTCATCCATGCCACGAAAAGGGTACCATTAATCAGAAAGGGGTAGAGGAAAGCGGTCGCACACAACCTGTCGAGTGTTTCACAACATGTCTGGTACAAAGATGCACCATTGATACAAACTAAATGCCCTGTAATATATACTAGACCAGGGGTGTCCAACCTGCGGCCCTCCAGCTGCTGCAGGACGGACACCCAAGTACTCTGATACAGCACTCTATGGGCACGCATGAAAACGTTCAAACACTGCTCTAAAAAAGCCCCTTATTCCCAAGACAACAAATATTCCAACTAAATCAGGCAATTCAAGGAAGCTCAATCTGCTTAAACCACATGAGAAGTTTTTGCCTTATCGTTCCTAAAATTCTCCTTTTTTATTTCAATTTTCTTTACTCTGATTAAACTGATGATGTCTTCCAATGTGTGTCACAAACTTTGTTTCATTTATTCTTTCCCTGTAGCACTCACTTTAAATAATAAGAATTAACAAATGCTAAAAAAATTTAGCTTTTTTTTATATACATGATAAAGGGGAAACATATGTGTGTTCTGAGATCTTTAAGACTGAACCAAATGAGCTCATTCTGTCACTATGGCTGGGTCAGGCTGTGGATCCTCACTGCAGAAATTTGGAAAGGCGCCCCTAGCGGTGATGAAGAGCTCCACTACCAGTGCAACAGAGACGCTAAAATATAAAAATAAAATAGTTTCACTGGGGGCATAGTGTCAGAGTATTTCATGGTGTCGTAATGGCGGAAAACATAGCCCCTTAACAGAGGTATGTGAATAGAATTGTGTGATGAGCAAGTAGAATCTAGGCTCTCTTGACCCCCGAGAGATTATTTTAACCAGATCCCGAGCTATATACCGTATTTGCCCGAATATAGGCCGCAGTTTCCCCCCTACACTTTAAGTCTTTAAAGTGGGGGTGCGGCCTATATTCGGGGTTTTGCGCATGAATGCCCAATTCGTATTGCCCGATGCCCGGGACATGTAGTTCCGGGCACCGGGCAGGCAGCAAGGTTACGATACAGATCCCCCTACTCTCTGATACGCTCAGACAGCCTCCCCTGCCCGCACTTTCCACGCGGGGAGGGAGTGCCGGCAAAGGAGATTGTCTAAGCGCATCGCGCAGACGTTCACCGGCAGCAGCGATGCGAGCATAAACGACCTCTGCTACCGGCACGTCTGCACGAAGTGCTTTAACAATCTCCCTTGCCGGGAATTCCCACGCGGACTGCATAGATGTCCCCCGCCAGCCCTGCAAGACCCCGGGGAGTCTGCACTGGTAAGTCTAGAGTGGGGGGGGCACATCTTGGGGGCAGAGTGGCAGCATATCTCGGGGGGGGCAGATGGCAGCATAAATCTCGGGGGGGGGGCAAGAGTGGGCAGCATATTCTCGGGGGAGGGCAGAGTGGCAGCATATCTGTTCCACTAAGTGGTTTCTTTTACTTAGAAAATGTTTTCTTTACAAAAGCACCTAACTTTTAGGGTACGGCCTATATTCGGGTACGGCCTATAATCGAGCCAATACGATACATATAACTACATGCACACCATTAGTTTTGCCATAGCCTGATTTACAGTGTTAAAAATGTGTGTTTAAAATTAATACTACCTAGAAAAGAAGAAGTACGCAGTGTGTATAAGGCAGAACCACAACAAAATACTCCACAAGATGGCACTCTTTCTCCACTATTCAACATAATGACCCTCTCAAAAACGCATCCTAGCCTTAATGCTACGGATAGCACAGAGACTGCTGTTTTATTAACAAAGTGATGACTGTGCCATCTCATGGGGTACTGGTTACACCTGCCCTTCACTTAAATCTGTGACCCAGGAGATACTGCATTACCATTATCTTAATATTTTCCATATGGTTCACTAGTGATACAATGTTTGTAATTTCTAACATAATGTGTGTTTTATAAAAATAAAAGTACCCTGGAGGTTATATGAAAGTGTGCTGTGTGACTGGACATTTATTTACTGAGAAGCACTTACGGCCTTGAAGCAAATTTGATGCAAATCACATGGCTTATTCCCTCATATAACTACAACCACTGTTATCTTTCTGTTAAGAGAACTAAGAGAATTCAGTAGGAACCGTAACATTGAAACACAGAATTTTTGAGACCATAACCTCTTGTTCTACCATTGCTTCTCCTTTTAATTAAGCTTGCCTCCTGTACTTTGGTTAATCTCTTTAAGTATCTGAATGCTTCTATTGCACCCCTCTCTTCTTTTCAACAACCTTTCGTGATGATTTCTGTCCTGCAAACAACTTACCATTTTTGTAGCTCTCCTCTGAACTCTCTCCAGAACGGTACACAATACTCTAGATGAGGCCTGATCAGTGATCAGTAAAGTTGTAGAACCAACCCTCCCTCTTCCTGCCACTAATGTCTCTCCTTGTGCAACCCAGCATCCTGCTTGCTTTTTGAGATGCTTTATTGTATCGTCTGCTTACCTTTAAGTCAAAAACAAACTAGAAAAAAGACCAAAAAGTAGCAGGCTATGTGAAACAATATATATTGCTCCAAATTCAAGGGGCAGGTTTACCTGATCAGCAGATTTGGGATCTGGTGTACAAGCCACAAGCTATACAAAACAAAGATGCAGAGAAAACGATCCATCGCTGCAGGGAATGAGACCGCCAAACTGAACACAGTTTATGCAACACCACCAAAATCCATATCAAATGGAGTTTATTAGGTAGCGCCAAACATGGGGGCACAATCAGCAAGGAGTAGAAAAACTGTCTAATGCGTTTTGAGCCTTGTGGCTCTTAATCAATACCTTTAAGTCACCAGAATTAATGATCCCTCTCTTCCATTGTTATTGTGTACAAGACGCAATTTATTTAGACGTTTTCTATGACAGTGTCGAATGTCTTACTAAAAACTTGATAGACTATATCACCAGCTCCTCCCTGGCCTATTATCTTAGTTGCACAGTCAAAAAAATAAACCTGTGCGGTTTCTGATCATGCAAATCATTAATTTCTAGATATTTAATAATCCTATCTTTTAGCGTGGCTGCCATTAATTTGCCAACTACCGTGTTTCCCCGATAGTAAGACACCCCCGATTGTAAGACGTATCGGGGGTGTCAGAGGGGTCGGCTAATATAAGCCGTACCCCGAAAGTAAGACATATGTCTTACTTTCGGGGAAACACGGGGGATTTGCCTGCAGATTCTCTGCAGCAGTAGCGTACCTAGCGGGGGGCGGTCCGCACCGGGTGCCGCTCATCACGGAGGTGCCAATTTGCCGGCACCCGGCACCCCTCCAGAGACGGACAGTAATGTCCGCCGCTGGAGGAGCCTG
>VKOC01000002.1:33024667-33055654 GCA_009364415.1 Spea multiplicata | reverse complement strand
ATATATAAAAAATACAAAAAAATAAAATAAAAAAAATCTAAAAAAGATAATAATCATAAAACATTTTAAAAACCTTACATCCCATTGCCCTAGCATAACATATACCCAGTATAACCCTCCTGCCCCCGTTCACAACCCCCAAACCCGTTAAGCCATTAGCATAAATGGAAAATCTATATAAATTAGGTATTTCTGAAATCAGGACACCTGAATTGATAAACTTGGAGGGGATTGAAAAACCCTGGGATTGAAGGGGTTAAGGAGCCAAACACCTATGTGATAATAAATGTCTTCACATGATCACTAGCCTTAAATAAAATACTGTTTTTTGTATGATCAATGCAAAAAATTCACAGTTTCTTCCAGGGTATGCAAACTTTTGAGCAAAAGTATAGAGATCTCTCTATATACAGAGATGGGAGGGGTGGAGGTCAATATAACATAACATAAAGGGCTGAGAGATGGCAGGTATGGAGGAAGACTGTCACCCCCTATATATCTTATATTCCTACATTGCCATTTATTTCTCCTTTTATGTCTTATATTCCTCCATGCTTTCCATCTCTTCAGGGGCGTAACTAGAAACCTCAGGGCCCCGGTGCGAGAATCTGTTAAGTGCCCCCCCACCCCCCATCTATCCCTTTCTCACATCTCCCCTCTCCCTCCCTACCCCCCTTCTCACAATTCTCCCCTCTCCCTCCCACCCCCCTCTTCTCACATCTACCCATCTCCCTCCCTACCCCCCTTCTCACAATCTACCCTCTCCCTCCCTACCCCCCTTCTCACAATCTTACCCTCTCCCCTCCTCACGATCTACCCTCTACCCTCCCTACCCCCTTCTCACGATCTATCCCTCTCCGCCTCCCTACCCGCCTTTCTCACAATCTACCCTCTCCCTGCCCACCTTCTCACGATCTACCCTCTCCCACCCTAACCCCCCTTCTCACGATCTACACACTCCCTCCCTACCCCCTTTGTAGGTCACTTACCATGCAGTCCTGTGGTGGGGGCGCGAGGCCTCTGTCTCGCTGCGCACTGCTGAGCGCCGGCATATGACGTCATATGCTGGTGCTCAGCGTGAAGCGCCGGCACCCGAGACAAACGCCTCATGATGCGAACACTGCACTCTAGGCAGCCGCTGAGGGCAGGCGGTGGAGGCAGCAGCCCAGCGGCGGCAGCAGCGCGCGCTGGGAGCAGAGGAGTCCAGGATTTCTGTCAGTCAGGGGGGCCCAAGAGTTGCCGAGCGGTCGTTTTCAGCAACCGCTCGGCAGACGCGACCCCTGAGACCCCGGTAGTTCCGCCATTGCATCTCTTATCCCCTTTATATATATTATATTCCTCCATGCCTGCCATCTCTTACCCCTTTAAATGTTATATTTCCCAACCCCTGCCATCTCTTCCTCCTTTTTGTATTATATTCCTCCATGCCAGCAATTTCTTACTCCCTTTATATTTTAGATTCCTCCATGTCTGCTATCTCTTTCTCTCTTTAGGTCTTATATTCCTCCATACGTACTTCCACTTAGGGGCGCTTGTAACAATAAGGAAAAAAGAAAAAATATAATAGTGTAGCCAATAATAACACGTGGTAAACGGTGGTAAATATTGCATTCACAATATTTTTCTGATATTCAATATCTTTACATCTAAAGTGGACAGATGAAGAGAGAAAACAGACAACACGATTGCGCAGTATCTTGCCCAGTTGTGTGAGAGTGATAATGAAATGCACTTACAAGAAGTCGAGCACATTAAAGATGTGCTATATAGCAGGGCTCGACAAAGTGCGGCATGCGGGCCAAATGCGGCCCGCTGGACTTCAATGTGCGGCCCACCACGTAGTGCGGCCACGAGGTGGTAAGACTGCTGTGTGTGCACGCAGGCCGCTTTAATTTATTTAGGCGTTAGGGGGCTGGCTTGCACACACCATGCTGCTGAGTGGCAGTTCCTCATGATGGGAAGAGGATCGTCTCGTCGGAGGAGAGCGGGGGAAAAAAAAGAAAAGCGAAAATGTAAGTATTTAAAAAAAATTGTTAGGGGTTCAAGGAAAGAGGACCTATATTTAAGGGACAGGGGTGAAATTCCCTTGGGACATCATTCATTTTTGTCGTTGAAAATAAAACTTTGTTAGTTTAAAAAAAATCCTGGCTCCTAACTTTTTTGGCTGGCTTCTAGATTCAAAACAAATTTGTGAAGCCCTGCTATAAAGCCATGCATCAGTGTTGTCTCAACTTTTAAAATTAGTCCTGTTTGGAGTGGTGATCTTTGTGAATTCTTGAATATTTAATGTGCTGCCGTGCTATATTTCTCAGGATAGTCTCAGTGTAATTTTCTCCCCAAATTTTTTTTGGTATATTTTATAGACCCAGAGGGATCACAGTAATATGTGATAAAGTGTTGAATGCTTCAGGGAATGGAATTAATGCAAATAAATATTTCCTATAACGATCTGTGTAGTATAGTATAGAAGGAACTGTTTGATAAATCACGTAAATAAATTTATTAGGGCAAAACAGCCCATTAAAAAATATGTGATAGGGGAGTATGCATAAAGTTGGTATTAAAAGCTAGGACCGTCCAAAAAAAGAAAAAATAATCTCCACGTATATATAAATAAATAAAATCCCGAAAATCAATAAATAAAAATAATAATAAAAAGGTATAAATGTCTCAACCTCAACTCGTTTCGCCCAGGTCAGCAAGTCTGTAGTGGCTTCATCAGGAGGTATCAAACGTTTTAATGTGATGAAATGTTAGTGTTAATGTTAGTGTTACTTTAATGTCTGCTGCATAAATGAATTATTTAAAACTGTCATAAATTCTCCACTCCACTTATATGCAACTTCTAAAGATAGTCAATAGGTATTATTGAGCAGCACTACGCTCATCACCACTCAACTATGACATGTGGTTAAGTGATTACAGACTCTACATTTTAATTACATGTGCTGTTCTAAAACTGAGTAATTATGCCTCAATATACCAACCAGTGATACCCTAGTGTCTATGATTGTGAGAGCTTACAGCAGCAGGGGTTGAGTTCCAGATCAGTGAATTAGAGGCACACAGCACTCAAATTACATCTAGTAATATGTGTTTCCTAGCTTCTGAGAATGCCCTATGGTGAAGATGGAACAGAAATCGAGCCCCATTGGCTGCATGGTAATGTAGAAACAACAGGATGTTCATTAAATCTCCTACCAGATATATGGATGCTGCTTATTAGTAGCATCGCAAAACATCTTGCACATTAAGAGCTACCTTTACCTAATGAGTCATAAAGTTAACATCTTGATTTTCATTTACATTAATGGCAAAATCAAACTGAAAAGCTTGTCACCTTGTACAAGAGGTTAAACAGCACAGCTCCATAAGAGCAAATTGACACTTTATCATGTCACTACTAGTTACAGAGATATAGTAATTCTCCAACCTTAAAGGAACGTTACCATGAATACATAAAATAGTGTTACATTTTATGTTGGACATGGCTTTAAGTAGTTAAATAGTATTTCCATGTCTAGATCAATAAATAGATAAAATGTTTGAAAAAAATGTTGCCAGATTCCTTTTATAGTAAGACTAGCTGGACATTGCTGAATTCACCCAGTAGATAGATGCATGGTTGCTACACTATATGGACAAAAGTATTGGGACACCTGACTGTCACACCAACAGGGACTTTTATGACATTGCATTCTAAATCAGAGCCGTAGCTAGCACCTTTTGCGCCTGAGGCAAGAATGGTAAAATGAGCCCCCCAGCTATTTACAGAGGTTATTTTATTTACATTGCCCTTCCACACTGCCTTTATACACACCTGTCCATAAACACACATATACACATACACGCTGCCTTTACACACACCTGCCCATTAACACACATATACACATACACATACACGCTGCCTTTACACAAACCTGCCCATTAACACAACATATACACATACACGCTGCCTTTACACACACCTGCCCATTAACACACATATACACATACACTGCCTTTACACAACCCTGCCTTTACACACACACATATACACACCAGCTTACAAACATAAAAAACACCTACACTGCTCTTACACACACACTGCCACTACACATACACTGCCCATACACACACACCAACTTACAAACACACACTGCCCTTACACACACCTGCCCATTAACACGCATATACACAAGCCTGTCCATACACACATGTATACACATTCAATGCCCTCACACTCCCCTGCCTTTACACATACATATACACACACCAGCGTACAAACACACAAATACCTACACTGCTTTTACACACACACTAGCTTACAAACACACACACACATATACATTGGCCCCATCTCTTACTTTTCTCATCTTCCATCAATCATCTTCTATCTTCCATCCTGTTGTGAGAGCGCAAGGTCTGTGACTCTAGGCCTCTGCTTTAGTGCTCCTTCATCGCTTTATGTCGGCTATTGTGACATCATATTCTGGCGATGTGCATCATTTGCCGACGCGTAGTGATTAGGGAGCAGTAAGCCAAGGTCTGAAGTGATAGACCTCGCGCTCCCTAATGTTAGGCTGGTTAGAGGGGGGACTGTGATCTCTCCAACCAGCCATACTCATCGGGTGTGCACTGCCCACTGGAGGCACCCGATGAGCAGGGCTGGTTGGGGAGAGCACAATCGTGCAGCTGCCTCGTCACTTCTCTGAAGACCAGCCAAGAGGAGGTGGCCTCACTCCTCCCCTCCACCTCCTATAGATATGCTTTTGTTTGGTCTTTTAGGGGCTTTGTGGTGAATCACATTACTGGCAGCAATGTGATTCGCCACAGAGCCCCTAGAACGCTGGGCACCTGGGCAACTGTTGGGCTGGTTAGAGACATCCATGATCTCCCCAACCAGTCCTGGAGGCTGCAGCTGCTGATCCGGCCCCTTTGCAGCTGCGCCCGAGGAGAGTGCCTTTCTTGCCTCCCCTTCCTACGGTCCTGTTATAAATATGTAGACATTAATATGCAGTTGGTCCACCCTTTGCAGCTATAACAGCTTCCACTCTTCAGGGAAGCCTTTCTACAACATTTTGGAGTATTTCTGTAGGAACTTTTGCCCATTCATCTAGTAGAACATTTGAGAGGTCAGGCACTGATTTTAGAGGAGAAGTCTTGGCTCATAATCCAATGGGCTTGAGGTCAGAGCTCTGTGGGGGGCAGTCAAGTTCTTCCACACCAAACAGATCCAAATAAAAGGAGACATGCTATCTGTGACGGAACCCTCCATCACTGGGACCACTGGAGAGGCCTGACTGCCAGCCTCCTCCCTATTGACTATGGGCCCTGGGTTTGTAAAGACTTCTGTGGCTACCCCCAGCAGTATCATCTCATCACTGGCTGAGGGGATTATCTCTGTCAAACAGCCAGGTCCAGGGAGTGACCTCCATTGCTTTAATTTAATATCAGACCCCTCCACCCCATGGTGCATTATTATGTTGTCCCCTTTTCCCCAGTTCCACTAGTACAGACATTTACTGGAACTGGTTTTGGCCAGCAATAGTGGAGTGGAGGTTGGGACGCTATTGCATGGTTAATCCCATTACTGCCCCTGTTGTCTCTGGGAGGCAGATTAAGGGGGCGGCTTGTATCCCAATTTCTTGTTTTATGCTAATGTGTGTTTTGCTGGATATATCCAGCGCTGTGTGTGAGAAATAAATCAGTCTTTGTTTTAGTTTTACCCTACACTGAGTCTTGGCTAGTGACTGGGGACCCGGGAAAGTGTGGTGTCCCAGGCTAAGGGAGCACAAGTCAGCAGAGGTAGTCAGTCGGACTAGCCAGAAGTGTTAAAAAAAGTTTGAAAGTGTTGAAATACTGGTGCAGGATGACCAGATTTGATGAAGCTCTGTGGAAACAAAAACTGGCTTTTGATGAGGCCCTTCTACAAAGTTTTGTCTGTGGCTCTCTTCTTGTTTTCTTGATACCTGGGCTTGACATTGTATGTAGTTTTCCAATCCCAAGTAGAATTGTGCTCTGGCTGTCTATGGGGGGAATTTAACAAATGAAAGGTCATAATCCTGTTGAACAGCCAGTGTGTGTATATAGAGATATATGTATATTTGTGTGTAGGTATGTGTAATATATATATATATATATATGCTTTTGAATTATTTTTCTTTTAAGTCACTATTTCCAAGACATATCCTCCATACTGTAAATAAATAGAGACCCCCCAGTTTTGTTATGGAGGGGACTGCCACCCACTTGGACCTGCTGCTGCCCTAGGCCTTATTCCAAAATATGTTGTTTTCTACAGTATGTGAGATGTATAAACTCACAGAAAATAAACAGTTGCTCAGTAATATGTCCTACATGCTCCAGGAGAGAACTTTATATATACTGGCCAACAATTTGTCAAATACCTGGAAAACATGGCTAATGTGCTCACCCTATGAGTGCCGCCTCCAAGTTCATCTCTTGTCATTGCCCATTAGTTTGCAAGCAGAGAGCTTCTGCTGCTTCTTACCCATGCATATGTTTTTGGAATTTTCAAGAATTGAATCTGAGCCATTTTGTGGATCTCAGTGTGTGATAAACCATGTTTTGGCAAGGAACGGGTTTATAATAGCGATTGATGTTTTTGTTGGAGCATTACAAATGGGAACATCTCACTCACTCTTAAAAGTAAACATGCAGCAATTTATAATAGCACAATGCATTCCCAATATGTATCTCGATAAAGAAGCCATTCACGCTGATTTTGTGAGGCTGTGTGTCTGCCGAGAACAAACCTACAGTTACCACCAGCTGGATGTTTTTTTCGGAATGGAAAAGGTTTCTCAATGGGTTACTGGAAAGCCTGCCGTTTTGACTGGCAGGTAAATTACCTATCTGCTTGCTTGATGATAATCACCCCATACCAGACTCCTCCTGCTTTCTAGCTTGCATTGTAAGAGAAAACAATGTAACCCTCTCTGGCAGCTGTTATAGTTACATTATTCTTCTGTAATATAAGATGAGTTGTGCTAGAGTGATCCTAATGTGACTTCTTATGGTAGACACTTTAAATGGGTAAATAGGGACCTCTAATGGCAGTAATAAGTAGTAACATTTTAGAACTCTATATAGTCTCCACAAAACAGTTCCGGTATAGCCGATGGAAACAGGTGGTATGGTTTTCGAATTATTATTATTATTATTATTATAAAAGGTAAAGATGGCCCTGCTGAAACAAGCTTATAAATTATTGTGTCAATGCTTTATAGAGGATTGGTAAGTAGTACCAAAATTTTAAGTAATATCAGTCACTTGGGCTAGATAAGGCCTAGCTCCATTAAATCAGATTCTATGATACAGAACTTTTAAAATTAACATCTTATTAGCAGCAACAAAGGGCAGCAGTCCTCAAGCGGCAAAACCATGGAGGGGGTACATTGCCCTCCCTATATGCTGCTGAATGGGCTTGTTGAAGCGGAGATCTCTTATCTCCCTAACCAGGCTGCTTATATTATGAATGCTTTGGTCACCTCTAAGACACAGAGCACCAGGATATGATGTCATATCCCGACACTCCGTAGTGAGGATGTTAGCCAAGGAGGGAGCAGCTAGGGGTGCTGTCACGGGTCAGAACTAGGACAGCACCAAAGGTAACTTTATTAGTAACAGTATTTTAGCCAACCCAAATTCATATAAAAAACATAGTAAGTTTTTAAGACTTTTTAGTTTCACTTTTAAAACAATATTAACAGATCTCTACTTCTAGAACGTTATACAGTAGGAACACACACCTCTATGAGATGTAAAAAAAATTAAAAATCGTTTAAAAAAAAAGCACAATTGTATTCAAGTATATTGATTTCAAATATTGACAATTTTGTAAATTCTTTACAGATTTCATACTGTCATTCCTGGTATTGTCACTAACTGTCCACAGGATTTGTGATACCATGTTAGAAGTATTTTTATTTTTAAGCAAAATGTGGCAAAACTAGCAAGAGTGTAACTAGATACCACAGGGCTGAGGTGTGAAAGTTGCCCTGGGCCCCCTCAACTTCACCAGGCAACATGTCCTACAGTGCCACATGTGCCCTCAAACAGCTTGTGAGAGCCACTTTTGCCCCCAAGAAGCTTATCAGTGCCATCCTAACGTCCATTCTACCTCTGCCATCATGGCCACCAAACAGCTTGTCTGTGCCTTCTTTGCCCTCTTTGGCACACATATAAATAAACACACTTAGACATGCTTACAAACATACACACTCATATTCACTGAAACACATATACACCTATTCATGCTCACACGCAAACACAACACATACATGTGATTGTAAGGGATTTGAACCAACACCAATAAACCAGCTTTCACATAAACTTTTAATATTAGAAATAAATAAGACACTGACAACTTTGTATTGGATAAACAGGCCATGGTCTTTTATTTAGCTTACAATGTATCATTAATAAACTACATACATCAACACACAAAAGCACTATTGGCCCAATCCCCAGAGTGCAACCATACTTAACTACTTAAAGACCATCCGCCCTAAAGCCAGAGCAGTCAAATACAAGCGGTTCACCCCCTTTCTATTTTTTTTGTAAAAAGGGGCAACCTTAATCCAATAAAAGCCACAACAAAGTCAACGTTTAAAATTTTTTTTTACGCCTTAGAAGTTCCACCATCTTCTCACCCTTTGCTCTCCCGCTATGCTGCTGCTCACTAGATGCTACAACAGAGGTCAGTGCAGACAGCTAGCGGTCCACATGTGCTATTTATAGGACGAATCCCGCCCTTTGCACAGCACGTGACACTCGAGCACAAGGCAGCCAAAAGCACGGTAAACTAAGTGGCTCGAGACACCCTCAAGTGCAAAAGGTGCGGCACACTAAGCGGCGCGAGCGCAGTTAGAAGCTTCTACCCTCTTTTTTTGTTTTAATGTAACTCCTGACCTTAACCTGTTATCTAACCTGACCTTTACATGATCCCTCTATCCCCTATCCCCACAACCACATGTCGCCCTGACTGCTAAATTTTCATTTCTATCCATTCTATGATTTTCCATCACAAACACACACTCATGCTAACACATACACGATCTCACACCACTTACACATACATTGTCACACAACACATTGATGCTCGTACATACAAACACTTTCACATACAGATTCATTTTAGCACACACTTATACATACACATCCATGCTTATATATATACCTATACATAAACATCCATGCTTATATATAGCTATACATAGACATTAATGCTCACATACATACCCCCTCCCGCCATCCTTCCTTCAATATGTAAGGAGGTACACCTTACCTCTCCTGCAGCTTACTACATACCACGCAAGCAGCATCTCTTTCACTGCAGGGTCGCATGACGTACCACTACGTGAGCCTGTTGCATTCCTTTCTCCCAGAGCCAGTTCTTCATTGTTCAGAGAAGCCCTTCCAGCCTGGACCAGCTCTGTTAAGGTGGGAAGGGCTTTTTTCGGAACAATTTTGGACAAGAACAAAGATCTCTGTTGGTTGCATATTTGTGGTGCTGCACACAGCAGAATACAGCCACTAGAGGGAGCCAGATCCTTTGTAGAAGGGAACAGATCTCTGATCCCTGCATTGGTCTGGTGTCCTGGCTTTTGCACCTCTGCCCCATGCTCTGTTTAAAGGCTGTCTACTACAACTTACATTTGCTCCAAGGTGTCCATGTATAATGTTGATATAGAGGCAAAAAAAGGTGATCCTTGTTGATCTAATTTGCACATGCCTACCCAGAATCACTTTCAGGAACGGGCCAGTCCAAGATGGCTGATACCTTTTTGGGATCCATCTTCATGCTCCCTGGAGTTAACACAAATCCCAAAAAACTCAAAAGAGGTGGTCTCAAATATACACTTATCTAACTTAGCATAGAGTCCATGTTGCTGGAGGTGGGAAGGGACATGTTTAACGTGTTCAAGACGGTGAGTAGACCAGGATGTAATCGAGATAAACCACTACAAATGAGTCCAATATATCCCGGAACACCTCCACACCTCCATTATGCTGATGTTTGGGCAACACCTGGTAGTCTTCCCTGGGGTCTGTTGTAACTTTAGGTTTTGGCCTACCGCGATCACCGGTAGACTCCAGTATTACAGTTCGCTGAGCTTTTAGGAGGCCTGCAGTGATGGAGACAGCTAGGGGGGGACAGGTAAGGGTGAGAGGGGCCTGACACCTGTGTGCATTAGAGTACGCGCAGAATATGTTCCTGCAACTGAATGGCTGTAATCAATGGGATGAAACGTCAGACGTGGTGTGCTACAGCTGCTCCTGAATTTAAGTAATTTCATGTTTTGTTAAACCTCTTAAACTGAATAAGCCATGGCTTCTTAAACTGAATAAGCCATGGCTTCTTAAACTGAATAAACCATGCCCTCTAAAACTGAATAAACCATGCCCTCTTAAACCAGATACAATAGTTGAGAAAAACTAACAGACTGGAAGTCAGGCATGTATATCAAGTTTCTGAGTTCAAATGCTAAACCCAATTATTGAAGTTATTGTAAACTCTCAAGAACAGTTGTGTGCTGGACAGTTGCTACACTCAATTCCCCATGTGAACAGTGTTGCAAACAGCCAATGACAGTGATGAATGCTTAAAACTGTTACACATTTTATTTGCTACTAAATAAAAAAAACAGCGTCTTCCTTAAATATTTGTAGGGATTTTGCCTCAAAATGTTTTTATTAATTTAAACAACTTAAGTTACAGTGTCCTTGACACATTATCAGGGCCGGACTGGGAATGAAAAGCAGCCCTGGAAACCAGTTGAAATCAGTTGTTACAACTAAATTGGGTTTCACTCTGAAGATCCTAGCCACCATTCAAGTTTCTGCAATTAACCCTTTGTGATAAAATATGCAGATTGAAATAGGGCCTAGAATGTTTTGTCCTCTGAAGTGACTACAAATTCAGGAGGGCGTTTTATCTCTGGATAAGTAAACATGAAATAAATCAATTAATTACTACAGCAAGTACAGTGCACACCGACACCCAGACACACACACCAGGACAACCTCTGCCACACCTGCAGACCGACACACACACACCAGGACAGGGCTCTGCCACACCAACACCCAAACACACCAGGACAGGCTGTACACACACAGACACCCAAACACACACACACCAGGACAGGCTCTGTCACACAAACACATCCAAGCACATACCAGGACAGGTTCTCCCACACCGACACCCAGACACACACACATCAGGAAAGGCTCTACCACACCCACACCGGGACAGGCTCTGCCAGACACCAAAACACACACCAGGACAGGCTCTGCCACACCGACACCCAAACACCCCCCGCCCCCCCAATACACTAACATCCAGACACACACACCAGGACAGGCTTTGCCACACCGACACCCAAATACATACCAGGAAAGACTGCCACACAGACAGGCTCTGCCACACTGAAGCATAACAAAATGTATTTTCTACACTGCTTTGTCACTAACTCCCCCTATTGTATTTGCCCCTTGTGTATTGATGCCCCAGCCAGGTCTCCCTTTAGTATTGTTTACTGTCTTCCCCCCACAACACAACCTTGTGTATTGCCCCCTTTGTGCATTTATTCCCCCACACCCTTGCCCCCCAGCAATGATTTATGAGATGCCCCAACTAACCCTCTCTTGTGTATTGATGCCCTCGCCACTTTTGTATTGGCTAATGTGATGCCCAGGCACACACTTGTCTATTGTTGATGCCCCCACTGCCATGTGTACTACCCCCAGCCACACACCCTCTGTTTATATTGATTTTGTGATGCCACAACCCAGCCACCCCCTCCTTTTGTATTTAATTTTAAATGATGTTGCAAGCAATCCCCACCTCCCTTGAATATGGGTCTGCTTTCCTTTAACCCCCTATTTTTTGGTAATACTTACATTTTTGTGTTTTTTTTTTCTTGCTTTCCTCCAACATGACGATCCTCTTCCTGTCACGAAGAACTCTTGACAGCCGCTGAGCTGATGCGAGCGAGATTGAAAGCCATCATTGCGCAGCACTCAGGCCGCTTTAATTGCATTAGGTGGAGGCGGCCTGGCTCCCGCACAACAGCCGCTTTCAATCCCGCTCCCAGCCGGCTGTTTTGAACTTTGTGACCCCAACTAGTCCACTTTGGGGACAGTGCCTAGCCTCCACAGAACACAGTACCCAGAGCTGTGTGTCTTTACTACAGAACGGAACGACATCCACTTAACAAAGAGATTTGTTACATGGCAGGCTCATATAAGACTAGAGCAAACGTATAGCCCAGTAATATGAATATATATATATATGTATATATTTATATAGAAGATTTCTTCAAAGCTGTACATGTGCATTGTGTGAGAACAACCCAAGCTTTCGTTGCAGAGAGCTGCAAGGTATCTAACCTTGCTAGAACATCACCCCACTGCATCTACAGAAGGCCAGGACTTGATTGCAAAGTCCAAAATTTATAAACAGGCTGAAAGATTTCACATTTTATATGCAGTTTATTTAGGCAGCTGATATATATATATATATATTGGTATCAAACTAACTGTAATGTACTTAAACATGAAATACATTGGCAGGTGATGATAAAATACTTTTTTTTTCTTTTGTTAACACAGTTCACAACATTCCCCCTTGGAAACAAGCTTTGAAAGGAATACACCCACATTGAAAAAATTATACATATATATATGATTTATAAGGGCACACAATGCTGTCCTTTTGTGTGCACGCCATAGGAATATGCCACTTAAATTCAAATGAAGTGTGTTGGTGTAGTGACAAGAGATACATCTTAGTCTATCAGAAATAACAGATACAACCACACAGGATATCCTCATAAGCGTAGTGATCATGAATCAGCAAGCCTATGTTATTTAGAGTAGTCTATCACTTTAGACAAATTATGTCAGAGGGGTAATAATCTGACTAAACAATTCCAGACAGCTATTCCAAATTCCAGAGGTTTGCAGGTATTTGTTAATGCAGCTATCTTAAGGTCCTGGCCACAGCATTTCAATTGGGTTGTGGTCTGGACTTTGACTGGGCCATTGCAACACTGATGGACTTTACATTGTTTGGAAATAGACTTATAACCCTTCCAATGGTGATATCTTTCCTCCTTGGCATTGTGTTAACACACACCTGAAGGTTCCAGACCCACAAACAGTTAAAACTTCAGCTTTTATAGAGATGATCACAGTTACTTAGCTTTTCACAGATAGCTTCTACATTTTGGCTTTATGTTTGTTAAATACATTTTGACATGGTGTAATATGTCATATGTTGTTTTACCAAAGTTTTAGACCTGCTAAGGAACAGATGATTGTTTTTATGTCCTGATATGTAAAACCACAGGATGTACTTTGTTTTGCACATGATTTGGACTTGCACAAGATTTGGTAGTCCTTTTATTTTGTCTGTTTGTTTTCAATAACGTTGACCTATTTAATTACCACAATCTCACCCTCTGATCAGGGCCTCTAAAAGAATTGTATTTCAAACTGCAACTCTTTTACCTATGATGCTTCACTCATCAGTTTTGCATTTCTTTATTATAAATATCGTGGTGGCAATTTTGGAGAATATCCTGCTTGCACTTTGGAGTTTCAGACAGAATGACATTTCACCAGGTACTACTACCCACACCAAGATGGATCAACGTAAATAAAGACATATGAGATACCTGCTCAACAGCTGGTAGTAGCATCACAATACTGTCCAATCATGGACTGCCAGTTGATTGGGTTATATCTATGCTATCACAAGAGCATATAAACAATGTTTTGCTGCATGTTTCCAGCCATCGGACATCAACGGACACAGGGCCTCTCAGGCGACCTTGTTCCTACTACAGGTATGTTTTCTTTCAGTTCAGTCAGTCCTGGGGGCAAATAACTACATGGTGTATATAATGAATCCCTGAATGATTATTATATATAGTCTTCTGATATTTTGGATACACATACCACGTTTTTGTTATACTCCATGTGGACCCTTACATATATGTCCTCTTGAATCCCTATGACACATTAATGCAGAAGGATTGACTTAGATGCCATATTTGTTTTATTATTATTATTGTATACTCTTTTTAACCTTTTTCGTTGGGGTCTTTTCCCTCTTTATAAGTGCACTAGTCCTGCCATCACTGAGATATAAACCAAATAGTATATAGAAATGAATCCGCTGACATCGATTATGAAATTAAATTTACATGCAGCTTGTCAACCCTAAATTGTCTGAGGGTCGCAGGAGGCTTATTATACTAATAACACATTGAATCACAAAGTTATCCCAAAACATGCCGTGCACCTGTGTAAAGATATGCCTGAGAAATTGATACATGAATTATTAAAAGTCATACCTCCACGTTATCTATACTGGCAAACTTCGTCAAAGCAACACATGCAGATAACGACAAATACTGCAATGCAGAAAATTCCTGAGTAGCTTCCACAGTCTTCACTCTGCAGAGCACTGAACAGTGCAGGTCCTACTGATATCTTATAGATTAAACCAACCTAGTAGCTGAAGGTCCACTGAAGGCAATGGATTAGGATTAAACCATCTAAACAACTGCCTTCCCTTTTATAAAAAATCAGTTCTAGTTTTAGCAGAATATGTTTTTAGGCAGTTGCATATGTGTTCTAGCTCTGTTACCTTAGTCCAATCTAACAAACACCCTGACTCCTTGTCATACTGCCTGCGGTAAAACAATAGAATTGTCACATAGGCTGACACTCTGAAAGTCTGTGGAGGGACACACTTCATTAGCACATTATATACATTTAGCTCAATGTGATGTTTGAGTAGGGAAACTAACCTAAAATATCATGTTACAATTATAGCAGCCCTTTTTTATGCTCATGATGAAATCTTTTTTTTCCCCTTTGTGGGACTTACTCTATAAGTTTATGACTCAATAACTGAACTCAACGCTAGACCTCCAAATAATGTTTTCAGCATGTTTTTTCTACAAAGAGGATAGATGGATCAATATGTGCCTAGTTTTCACAGTTTTTTCAATTAAATAACCACCAGAGTTCATATCAGAAAAGCACTGGGGTGCTTGGAGACTGTACATGACAGATTGCTTCCTTCAGCCAAATACAGAGACTCGCCATCCGTGGTATAGAAAGAGTGTTAATCTGCTTAGACAGTATTCTAAAAATAAGGTGCTCTGTCCCTGTCCTCTGCTATTAGGCAATGATATTCCATGATATTCTCAGTGACCAAGCAGCAGGCCCAGACTGGCTACTTAGCACACCAACAAATGCAAGGGGGACCGCTTGCCGACATTGTTACATACACACCCAATCTGCCGCTCCAGTATGTGGCCACTGGCTGGATATGCCCTGCCTCACATTACATTACTAGTATGCTGGCACCGGTCGATACCACTAATTAATCCCCGCTAATAGGCAGGGATTACATTTTTTGGTTTTAGACAATCCTAATGTTTGGCCAGTGACCTAATCAGCAGCATCCTCCCTTATTAAACCCAGGGCTGGTGCAAGGATTTTTGCCACATAATTTTGCCGCCCCTGGCTCAACCCCCACAAGCCCCTCCCCTTTTGCTAAACACACTTATACCCCACAGTAACCGCGAGCCGCGGCCTCGCTTACTGAATACATACTTTGCCATATAGATGGCGCCGGCCCCGAACAGACCCTCCGTACATTTCTCATAGGTTGTTGGCACACAAAGGGCTAAGGAAAGAGAATACAGTAGAATAATAGATTCCCAAAATCTGTCAACCCACATTCATTTAGATATTCTTTATATACCCCCTGGCAGAATTATATTTTAAGCTTTCCCAACACCATTATTTACACCCTAAAACTGTCAAGCTAAATTGTATCATTTAATTAAACACAGTGTCATCTTTTCTTGCTTCAACATATTGTTACAAAAATATCTTTTGTGATTGTTAACAACTGAAAAAGCCCTTTCTATTTATTTTCCTAGCTGCCGGCAACAACTGTTATTTTGTCTACTTTAACATCTAAAGATAGTTTAAATGTATATACACAATATGTCTTGTTCCATACATTTCCACTAAAAAGTATTTTCATCATGAAACTATGGCTGGAACTGGAACTATTGATATAAATATGATCATTCCATGTGTTAAATATTACATAAGAGTTCAGTCATAAAGACTACCGATAAGGCCCTGGTCTGACATTTGATTTTCTATCATTTTCAGATAAAAAAAATGTGCATTAGCTATTATATTTAAATATTATAAAATGTAAAAGTGTCTTAATATTGTCCTTATCATAGCAAAGTCATAAAGAGGTAAAAATTACAGACCATTCCCACACAAAGCCTATGGAATACATAGTCTTGGCAATACGATTAGGACAAGTATAAAGAAGATTACACCAGTGCACTTAAAGCCATGTCATGAAGAACTTGCACGGCACCACAATCTTTGTTTATTATGTAAGATGGAAGATAACGATCCGGAAATGATCGGATTATTATTATTATTAGTGTTTTAAGTATAAAATTATCTTTGGATACAATCAATAAATCACATAAAATAGTGCATATGCCTTCCCTGGATGTCACCGTTGCAGTAAATAATTTGTAGCAACATTTATGTCGTTATTTGAAGCCCTCAAAGCAGTCAGGACGTCTGATCTTGAGAAGCCCATTTCCATTAGCTGTGTGACCTGTAAGAGTAGACAACAGCACAATATAACCACAATATCACAGTTATCATGGAGCAACGTTTTCTGCACATTTGGAACAATCTAGTCCCCACAACTGTATTTTTATTTTTAATGCTTGTTGGGAGTCCCTTTTCCATTGACAATGCTTTCTACTGTATGGAACTTGCAGAATGCATTCTTACATCATTCTTAGAAAATGAGAGGTTCAAACTGAGATACACCCCTCCCCAAATAAGTGTTGCTAAAGAGAGGAATAATGTACTGTAGTCCCAGGTGCAATGAATAGTTAATAGTTGTACTAGATCAGCTATATAAGGACAATTCTATGTTCCCATATTAAACATGACTCTTTGCTAGTAAAACATATAGTCTCAAAGAATATAAATACCATCCAATTTTAGCTACCAATAATATGGTTATCGCACTGCGTTATACTGTGTGTGATATAACAAAATCAGGACTCTGTACAGAACAGGGTTAGTCAAACATCTAAACTACAGTCCCAAACTCAAAAGGGAGGCCAATTCCCCCTGCAGGAGAAAACAACCCTAGACAGACGTTTCAGTCTTCATTTGAACAATGCTATGTTTTCAACTTTGTGGGAATGTTTGAGAAAGGCCCTTTTCTATTCTAGCATGACTGTACCCCAGTCCACAAAGCAAGGTCCGTAAAGACATGGCTGGATGAGTTTGGTGTAGAAGAACTTGAGCCCTGAACTCAACCCTATCGAACATCTTTGGGATGAAGTGGAACGTAGATTGGTAAGCCAGACCTTCTCATCCAACATCAGTTCATGACCTCACACATGCTCTACTGGATGAATGGACAACAGTTTTCTCAGAAATGCTCCAAAATCTTGTGGAAAGCCTTCCCAGAAGAGTGGAAGCTGGGGGGACCACATTAAAGTTTATGTTTTCAGAATGCAATGTCATAAAAGTCCCTGTTGGTGTCATGGTCAGGTGTCCTTATATATATAATTCATGGACCAGATAGTTAACGATAAACACATCCTTTTTGTGCCAGACCCTGCATGACACGGTAGGCTGTGGTTAAAGCATTTATCATTTAGTTCAAGCACATTTTTTTTAATAAACTTTAACCACAAGTGAAAGTTTACGAATTGTGCAATATAACACACACACTGGAGTAGTTATGATCAAGCTAGTACTTAACAGTAATGCCTTTAAAGGGACACCACAGTTACCCAGGCAGGCCTGGGCGGGAAGGGGGACAATCACCCCAGCCTGGTCCAAAGACAAAGGGCAGGTCTAGGTTGTACCGGCCCTTTGTGACGAATCATGGACAGGCCCAGGGAAGGAGGGAACGCAGCATGGTCGATAAAGGCGTGGCTTCTTCCACAGCTGTAGTTTAGGTAAGGAGATGAGGGAGAATGTATGTATGTTAAAGTGAGAGTGTATATATATATATATATATGTGCGTTGGCATGAATGTAAGTGTCTGTGAAAGTGAGCGATTGTCAGCATGTAAGTGTCTGTGAAAGTGAGCGATTGTCAGCATGAATGTGTATGTGTAAAGGTGTGTGTGAGTATTAATGTGTTTGAGCATGAAAGTGTATTATGTATGAAGGAGTGTGTGATGCCAAACATTCATTAAACCTGTAGGTAATCTGACTGTTCTTCTTTTAAGACTATTGGGGAAGTCCATTCATGGCATTCTACATGTATGATGAGCTTTTTGGTTACTAAGTAGTCTAATTCCTTTTGACACTAGTCATTAGCGCAAAATTAATAGATCTGACCTTACAGAACCACAGTGTTACATTTGAACCACAGATTGAACTGACAACAATCTTTTTTACACTCTTGTCCATAATAACGTTCTGGATTTTATTATTTATCTGGTTCTCTGTTATTGGGTTCCACTTGTGCTTTAGGAGCTCCTGCTCCCTTCCCGTTACAAAATAAGATATGTTTTTAGGTTACAAAAGGGGGTGGGTTATGGCTGTTGGAGGCCGGAGGGGATCAAAATTAAGGAATGTACTTTCCCAATGTAAACGAGGTAACGTGGGTGTAGCTTATCCCACGGAACCTATTAGTTGCACAGTTGGCGGGGGTGTCCACTGGACACTTCATGTTGATCAGATCGGGCAGGGTTCTCAACTTCTGATGTGTCTGTATGTATTAAAGTATATTTGTTATGTTTGTGTTAACTGTCCCAATTAAATTGTATGGTGCTGCATCATTTGTAGGTGCTTAATAGATACTTTTAATAAATTAAAAAGGTAATAATAAAATAATAGTAAGCATACATGTCTACTTATGCTAGAATTTCTGTGAATACATTCTGAAATCTTTGCTGTATGTTTCACCATCAACTGGTAATGTGTGTTTGGCTCATTTCCAATATTGTGTCTTTGGCAACAAAGGTGTCCCTGTGACCCTTAGCCAATCCATTCAAAATACATGTTCAGTGTGTCAAATAAGTGTAAATTTTCAGTTTTACATTTGTTGGTTTGAATGGGATGAAAATTAGAAACATTATAGACAAAGCTGCTCAAGCGTTCATTTCCATTGGTATCTATTTATTATTAGTTGCTACTATTAGTGTTATTTCAGGGTTATTATCACCCAAATGACAGAGACGCACATTGTGTAGTTGAGGACCATCATCTAAACTGGTGTCCTTAACTGCTGTGTATATATTTTTTATACTGTTGCAGTTTTTTTTGTATAATACGGTTTCAGGCATCTGTGAATACTAGACAAACACCCTGACCTCTTATTATATTGCCTGTGGGAAACAATAGAATGGGCAATTTTTAGACTAATGAAAAGTCTATGGAGGAAATAACTTCATTAGCATTGCCATAAATAAGTCCCCCACAACATCGCATGAATTACAACTATAGCAGCCTCTAGATCTGCATGTAAAGGAACCTTTTGGGACGAGACTAGATAAAAGTAGTTTTTTGTTAATGTTAAATTGCAATACTGTATAAAGCTTTAGTCTGTTCTGATTTCTCTTACCTGTTGTTCAGAAGGTGGAGGAGCTTGTGGCTCTGCGTGGTTTGCAGCATGCCGATTACGCCACGGTTGAAAGAAGTTATTCCAAGTTACCGCTCTACCCTAAATGCACAAAAGAATAGGTTATTCATATAAAATATGGTTTTGGAATTACCTGGACTTTTGCATTTGTTGGTCACTACATTTTATCTGATCACAATAGAAAAACAATCTGCTTCAACTAATAACACACAAACAATTATATGTTTCCATGCAGTTTAAGCTACCATGGTACTAAACCATCTCCATTTATAGAAAATGTGTCTAATTGTGGACTGATGAATTTAGATGTATATTTTTAGATGTATATTTGTAGAATTTTCTAGTTGTATGCATGTCAACAATTCTGCCCTATAAAATACACTCACAAAGATTCCTATTTACAAAGAGCATTGCAAATTATACATCCTTCTTTCGTATGAAACCATAGAAACATGAAAAAAACAATTGCGTGTAAAAAAAACTGATGAACAATGACTCAAGTTATGTCCAGTAACATTCCTTGATTAGAAACGTACCCCACATACACATTTTTATTTTCTAGTGGGCCACATTAATCCCTTACATTGTTCTCTAGGGTAGTATTTTTAATACTTCTGGCTTAAGGGGTTTGCGGTAGTGAACAGGGAAGAGATAATACTTGGCTCCATTGACTTAAATTGGTTATTGCACTTTGTGTGACGCGCCAGCAGTGACCTTGTTTTGGGTGTCAGCAAGGACGCCTAACGGAAGAGAATGCCAGATTACATGGGCATTCCTTATATAATGCTAGCTGGCTTCTGCCAACAGGGGAGAGTCCAAGCTGTCAATAGATGTAGTCAGGACATCAATGAGTAAAATTTCTACAGCTATAAAAACCTTTATTTTTTTTTATAACTCCAAACAATCATGAAAATCAAACTTTTCATTGGACAGTCCTAATTTCCGTCATGCCCCTGCCCAATTACGGCCCTCTCCCCACACACCCTGAACATGTGATCTGTTTTGGCAACCTTATATGTTGGGGTGTATGATAATCAAGTGTTGTAAACAATACCTAAGCATTCTCATTTTCATTTATTCTCATGAAAAACATGACAAAACCTGCACTGGAAGACGTGTATGTCTTATGACTGACATCTAACCATTGACAGAGATACTATGGAAGCCTATAAGAGGAAGTGTCTTAGGGAAATTGTGTATTTTAAAGTATAATGTGATGTCTAAAAGATCATGACTTCCTCATTTTTTTTTTTTTAGACAGAAGAAAAAAACCTTCGAGTGTGCGTGCTAACAGGCTGACAGTTCTAAACAATGAAACAGTTGTGAACAGATACAAAACTTGTGGGATTGTGGAACCTAGACTTTCCAGGACTGTTTCATGGCTGCTATGAAAAACATTTTGGTACGTGCATATATCTGCGTAGCTCCTTAACACTTTACAATGTTTTATCGTTTTTTATTTAAAATGTGCCACCTTGACCTCAGCAGTAGGGAAAGGAAAGCTAGACGAGGCAGCTCATAGAGTCACCTTACCCTTTAACAATATTTTGTAGTGGGTTCTGAAGTATAAACAGATATAGAATTAAGTAAATTTTCTAAGCATGCAGGCCTATGTGGTACTCATTTTGGCTAAGCCAAAAGCAATGGCCTACCCGAATGGGCCTGAGCATACAGTAGAGTGAAAAAGAAAGTACACCCTCTTTGAATTCTATGGTTTTAAATATCAGGACATAATCATCTGTTCCTTAACATGTCTAAAAATTTGGTAAATACAACCTCAGATGAACAAAAAACACATACCTTATTACAAATTGCAAAAGAATCAAGAGTTACATCTCAGAATCTACAGGATCTGTTAGCATGTTAAAGTTCATGACAGTACATCTCATACCCACTGTCAAACACAGTGGTGGAGGGGCGATGATTTGGGCTTGTTTTGCAGCCACAGGACCTAAAAACCTTGCAGTTATTTAGTCGACCATGAACTTTGCGTACCAAAGTATTCTAGAGCCAAAAGTGAAGCCATTTGCCTGACAGCTAAAGCTTGGCTGAGAGAGACCCTGTGTGCAAGCAGCGTGAAGGCAGCCTTGCGGGAGTGCGCAGGATTACTGGGACCCACAGGTACATTGTCTGACCGCCCACACCCGCAAGTTTTTTTGACTATACAGGCCAGCGTGCCAAATCACAGAAAGAGCTCGGGACAATTCTGCTATTCCGTGTTTCACACAGAGAAGGGTCTCTGGTGCTCCTTTCAAAAAGGGAGCACTAAGATATTGTTTAGCCCTGACTATCAACCATTTAAAATGTCCACTCTATAAAAGCGTTACGCTACCGAGACTTTATTGTTCTACATAAGCAGAGCACTGTGTTTCCCCTTTTGGCACATAAAAGTCTGCAAAAATCTCAGCTAAACATCTATTTGAATAAACTTTCCCACAAGGATTCATTCAACTGTGTTACAGTGATATAATGAAAACCTGCAGTAAGACAGTATAACGGTCACATATTTCCAGAATGATCCGCGGTTAGGTTAGAGACACTGTGTACTGATGAATGGCTAACATAAAATATAAGCAGTAGCATACCAAAGGGGGAGGGGTGCGGTCCACCCCAGGTGCCACTCATCAGGGGGATGCCACCAACCACCTGCTTCCCCTGGGTGTGAAAAGAGTTTCTTCACACATTGCGTGGGAGCCACAGCTGTAAGCTGTGGGCCTAAGTTAGTCGGCCCCTGGACCAGTGAAATCTGCAGGTAATGTAATGGGTGCGGGAGGGGCAATGAATGATTGATAGAGTGAGTGAATGTTAAAAGTGTTTAGGAGCAGAAATGAGACAGGAAGGCTGTTAAGGGGGCAGAGATGGCCCAGGTAGACTGTTAAGGGGGCAGAGATGGCCCAGGTAGGCTGTTTCAGGGGGCAGAGGTGGCACAGGTAGGCTGCTAGATTCAGGGGGCAGAGGTGGCACAGGCAGGCTGCTTCAGGGGCAGAGGCCTACCATGTCAATGTCTGGCTTAGTATATACTGATGGGGGTTATGCTGTACCATATCTTTTCAGTAAATGTTATTTATTTCAACTTATTAAATGTATTTATAAGTTAATCATTTTTTTGCAGATTTCTAGTTTTTTTCTAGTTGACATACAGTTTACAAATTTGAGAAATAATTTTTTGGTGGGTGTCTTTACATTTTGGTGTAGGTGGTACACCGCCAAGTGTGGGGGTACCACATACAGGATCCACCCCGGGTGCCAAATACTCTAGGTACGCCCCTGGTGAAAAGTTTTTCTATTCACTAAATTGTATTGAGTTTCACATTAGGGCACATAACCAACCCGCTTGAAAAACCACTTGGCACAAAAATGCACAGCAAGAATGGCTAAGCATGTATTTTTCAACAGGAACTCAGTGTGGTTTTTCTGAGGAAGGAAAGTTGTACACGGTTTCCTGCAAAATCACTTGTAAAATCTATGAAAATGTCAGGGTGCAGCTCCCAACACCTGCTTTCTATGCAAATTTTGAATGTATAGTGGTGATTTTACTGATACTCGCAATGCTTCTTCAAATGTTTTTTTTCAAATCAAATGTTTTGAGTTTAATTCACTTTATGCTTTATTTAGCAGTTGTATATCAGATGCATCAAACAGAAAGTAATGCTCAATGGTACTGTACCTGTTGTGGTCTCCTTCCTAGTTGGGCAATTTGAGAGAACATGATCTGCTGATCAAGCAACTCAATTCGTTGTTGTCTTTGGATATCTACTGTTGCACCCATCCCAACAGGAGTCTCATTGACAGGCTCTTCAGATGAGAATATCGGCTCAAGCATCTGGGAGAACAGATTTGCAAGCCAGTTGGGGATACAAAGAATCTGGCGAATATTTAGCACATCCCAGTTATAGCACAGTCCTGAGATCTGAGGGAGTAATAAAAATAAATGTTATTTGTTAATGTCTATTTAGGCCCCCAGGGCCGGCCGAAGACGTAACGCCGCCTGGGGCGAAGTTTAAAATGCCGCCCCCCCGCCGCGTGGCGCCGGCCGGGGCCGGCATTTTATAACTTCGCCGGACACCCCCCCCCCCCCCTGGTACTTACCTTTAAGAGTCCTGCGGCGAGTCTCCCTGCTTCTGCCACCGTGCCGGCTTGTAATTCTGAGCGCCGGAAATTGACGCCACGTTCCGGCGCCAGCATTACAAGCCGGGCACCAAGACCGAAGAGGGAGACTCGCCCAGAGGAGAGAGAGAGAGGGCGCCGAGCGGGTAAACGAAAACCACTCGGCGCCCCTCTCTCTCTCTTCCGTTTCAAAAAAAAAAACCGCTCGGGGCGGCAAAGTGCCGCCCCTTCTAAAGTGCCGCCTGGGGCAATTGCCCCAGTCTGCCCTATTGTAGGGCCGGCCCTGTAGGCACCTATTAGAGAGCGTTATGCTGTTGATGATCCTAAGAGCCAAAATGTAAATGTTTATTTATCTAATTAATAGGTCTGGTTGGCTTGTGGGAGTATTTCTGAAATACCATGTGCTCCACTAGGCAGACTCTGCAGTCCGCTACAGACTTTATAGCAGGGATGGGCTGTACATTAATGGCTGCGGTACTGGGGAGAAGAAAGAGGAGATTTTAAACTAGGATGTGGGGGTTGATATAGAATAAAGAATAAAATGCATGGCAGCGCTTTGTGGTGTTTAAACCAAAGCTTTGGAAAACTGGTGGGATCAGTGTAGACAAAGTAGCTAAACTACATGGGCTAGTATTAAAGAAGTAGTATATGCAGGTACTAGTGATAATGCGGAAAACCTTATGGATAGAAATGTGCACACATATAAAGCGATGCAATACATTAACTGGAGTTTGGAGAGCAAAGATCAGCTTTTATTGCAAACTAAAAAAAACACAAATTTGGTTCACGTTTTAATCATGGGATTTAATTACCCAGATATTCACTGGAATATTGGATCAGGTTTTTGAACCCATTCTTCATGTGCTTCATGTCCCTGTTAGTGTTGACACCAACTAGAAAGGATACCTGTCTGAGCTTCCTTTCAAACATTCAAGTCAGCCAGCATTTGGGGAACAGTGACCATAAATTGGTGACACTGGAGATCAGTTCACAAAAGCAAACTAGTAGAGGCTCCACAAAAACACTGAACTTCAACAGGTTTAGGACATCCCTCGGATATGTCGTTTTCAAGAAACACAGAAGATAAGTGGAATATCTTCAAACTGACATAAATAAAATACATTACAAGGCCTAACCCCAGGCTTTATTCAAGAACTTGCAGTTGTATTTAAAGCCACATATCAATGTTTGCAGATGACACAAAGTTAGGTAAAGTAATACAATTTGAACTAAATGTTACTTTCCTGCAAAAGGGATTTGGTCAAATTGGAGCACTGGGCAGCCATGTGGCAAGTGAGATTTAATAGTGACAAATGCAGAGTTAAGCAAATTATTAATAGGATTGTGTTAGGGAAATAACTTGGGAATAACTGTAGAAGAATATACAAGGATATAACTAATTATAAGGACTTAGTTATAGCTTGTTGATACAGTAAGAAATCAGCAGCAGTGATCAATGTCAGGCAGCTGCTGCATGGGCCAGTGACCTATTGTCATGTATAAAATAGGGTTTGCCTCTTTATAAGTAAATGGTAAGTCTTAAATATGCAGCGTAAGTCTGGGCAGCTGTTCTTAAAAAGGTCATTTTGGAGCTTAGAAAAGTGCAGAGGTGGGTTAGAAAATTAATAAAAGGAATGAAACTGCTTAGTTATGAAGAAAGGCTGGATAAGCCTTACAAACAAAGTGGCTTAGAGGGGATATGGTGTTGCTTTCTGTTAACCTGTTCATTAATAGAACTGTACAAAGAACAAGATGCCATCTAATCAGCCATGTCAAAGAGATTAAAACTTAAAGCAGCGCAAAGGGTTCTTTTCGGTAAGGACAATAAAAATGTGGAATTTGCTTCCCACTGAGGTTGTGCTATCAAATTCAATAGCTGTCTTTAAATATGTATTTTTAATTTAAAGAAGAATCAAAGAAGAATATACAGGGATATAACTAATTATAAGGACATAGTTAGTTATAGCTTGTTGATACAGTAAGAAATCAGATTTCGGTGCACAACGTAGGTAATAAAGAGGGATATAGTGCTGTGAAAGAAAAAAATGAGGTCAATGAATGGAAATGAAGTCAAATATAAGGGAAAATGAGAGAAAACAAATAGCTGGAATGCCCCTGCTTCAATTATACAGGTTCCGTGTAAAACAATCAACAACTATGCTTAAAACAACCACTTACCTAGAAAATGACATTTATAATGAGATCAGTTCCCTTGTATTGTTACACCACAAGAAGTGATTTGAGGATTAATAAGAAGAGATGGTCCCAAACAAAAAAGGACCACAAGTTAAACGATATCCATGGCTAGATCTAGGTTGACATCTGGCATGGCAACGAGAAATTTCTGAACAAAAAAAGGTACATTGTTCGTGATGGTAGAGAAATTAGAGATGTGGAAAGCAAAGTACACTTGTAATACTGTCATGCAAAGCAGAACTGAGATTTCTCACTTTCTCTTTTAATTTAATTTCTTTCAACTTTGTCTTAATCATTGCATAAATCTCACCTACTACTATTGTGTATGCATTTACCCTGAGGTTTAGTACAGTGATTTCTGCTAGTGGTTAAATTACCTATCTTGAGGCCTGGATGTATGTGTAATCATGTGTTAACTGCACAGTACCAACAACCGTTCTTCCTCTGTTTTTGGATTTTGTAATTCAGTGCAATCACATAGAAAGCAAACCAATGTCTAGGACCAGGGACAAAACGAGGGACCCCAGCACGCATTATATTGTACAAACATGGCAGGCTTTCTCATGGCCAGTGGAATATGATTTTGTATAATGTTTAGAAGATCTTCTGATCTCCTCTGACTGGCCAAGGGTAGTTAAATATCCTGCCCTGTGGGTCTACAGCCACTGTCCCCTCTGCCTCTTGCCCCACCCTCAATACAGGTTCCCTGGTATGGACACCTAAAATGTTGGGGGTATGTAATATTGCACAACAAAAAACTGTAAGAAAAGGCTCAGTAAATGTGTATTTAGTGAATGAAAGCTCAAACTATGTTTTATAATAGAAAAAGAAAGCAATAAGTATCTAGTTTCCAAGATAAAACAATTATAATTTGCATCCCACACCCTTCATGACATCACGCCTTCAGTAACCCTGATGTGGCAGAAGGGAGACTTGTTTGCATGCAGAAGATAGCAAACCATGGGAGAACGTATCTATGCTCCTCATAGCGTGACCACATGTCCCAGATGTTCCAAGACTTTATGTCCCTTGTCCTGAGCAGCCTCAATCCGGGAGATGATTTGCATAAAAAAATATTGAGGCTGCCGTCTCAATAATCTTCGCGGGTGGTGCTGGCCCAGCAGCAGGAGCCTAAAACCAGCTGCCACTGGAAAGCTGTTTAGTGGGACAAGGTTGGCACTGGGAAGGTGTTTTTTGGAACAAGGTTGGCATTAGGAAGCTGATTTTTGGGTCAAGCTTGGCACTGGGAAGTTGTTTTTGCTTTGAGATATAAATGAGAGAAAAAATAGAAACAAAATTGACAACTCTTGGGTCAACTAATTTTGTTTTCTTATTTTCACAGATATCTGGCCAATGCACCCTTACATCTATTGTCTAGACTAATATTTGAAGGAAAACTTTTATAAAACTCAATCTTCTTGTAATTCTTAACCTGAGATCAGTGCTGGTAACGAGTGGCTATGCTCAGCAACATATGAGCAAGGCTGGTCCCAAAGCAAGGTTGCTAATTCCAATCACCTTGTCTTCCCTGTATCCTATTCTATTGCAATCTGTTGGTGAGGATAGCAGAAACAAAAGTCTGTTACCTGACTGTGTCCAAACTTCTATCGTTTGGCTTCCAGAAGCTAGTCCTAGCCTCCTGGAGCATAAGCCCAGACAGCTACAATCTGGGTCTAGGCTGGTTTTATGGTTAAGGTAGATGGATAAATTAAAGTCATTAACTGAAAAGGCCCCATCAATCATTATATTGGAAAGGCATGTTACATTAATACCGATTCTCTCACACATTTTAGTAATACATCTCTATATCTTCTATATGTGTGTTTAGTGTATATGTTTCATTGTCATAACACTGCATATTCCCAGTGTTGATCTGTTTGACGATATAAATGTGTTGTTTATCATTAAGATTTCTATATTTGTAACTGGCTATTCTGATTATACTGATGTTTCATTCATTTTAATCAACTTATATTTTATTAAATTCAGAATTATTATTGTTTAATACAGACCTGGTTGTTCTGCATGATTATCCTTTCTACTGAATACAATTTGTACTCTCCAACAAGACACCCCCCCACACACACATTTATCAGTGTGCCTAAAATAAAAGATAACTAACTTTTAATAGCCTGGCTCATAAAACATCTGTAGTACATTTTTTTGTAATAATCACTCAAATCAAGAAGTTGGGAAATTTTATATAAAACGGTCCTTTTTTTCTTGTGCAAAGAGAACTGAAACCACGATAAATATACAGAAACCCACCACCTACATGCAGTTTTCTTGTACTTCAGAATTTTGAAATGACAGCACTGTGTTTAATAATATTAATAAATTAATCAACTATCAGTGAGAAGAGTAATGTGATAAATTTCACAGAATATCCCACACGCTCATGTAACAGAGTGAAAAGGCAAGGTAATGAAGCAGGGTATTAAAGCAAAGGAAAAAAGAGGAAGGAGGCGGAACAGCCCATCTGATCATATTCTGTCACCTAAAGGAGGGGATAGGGAAAGAGGGCAAATTCATGTTTTTTTTCTGAAGAAATCCACTATGCATTTCAAGCAGAAAAATGCATTAAAGTACACCACTGAAGGTTACCTACGCCACAATAGTTACCTTTTTCCTCGATGTAAGACTTCCTCAAAATCTTCTATGGTCAAAGTTAGCATCAGGTGACTCTGTCCACCTCATAGTCTCCACATTTGGGATTTTTTTTATATGTTAACATGTTAAAGATATACAAATTATTGGAGCGCACAACCTAAAAAGCATAAAAGGCATAAAGATTCCCGGGATGCTGCTAGAATAATAATGACCACTAAGTATACAAAGCAAAGCAAGAATTCAGTGCATAAACAGTGAATTCCATTCAAAAAACACCCTCCTTCACACTATACCGCTATATTGCTTAGCCTATCTAAATTTTTTTATGGCTATATCACTTACCAAGGAACTAAATCAATAGGACTGAGCTGCATTTTAACCCAAATGAGACTCAAAAGCAATTTAATGCCTTCTCTGGATACCATTAATGAGGCACCTGTGTGATGGGACGGGCTGCTCAACCCTAAGGTTTGGTCAGAACCTGGGCTTGCACTGAATTCTCACTTTGTTTATTAGTCATTATTCTCTTCTATATCTCCACAAAAACCCTTGCACGGAAGGAGTTAAAATACTAGCATTTTAAATGCCCATGGGGTGTCTAGTTTTGAAAATATGTACAATTTTATGTGGTTACAATTGGCCGGGTTCAAAGATGTCCCAAATAGGACATGAGCACTGACTGACCAGATGTTGAAATCCCATAAAAAAGGAAAAACCTCCCAAATGTGGCCATTTACACCCATAAATGACCCAACACATGCATGGATAGTATCACAGTACTCATGAGATTTTGTTATACATATTGGGGTGTTTGACAGTGACCGGTATATTTACACCTAAAGTGCAATGTGTGTGTGTGTGTGTGTGTGGGGTGGGGGGTAGTAGTATTAGTGCATGGAAACATTTAAACACCAACATTTGAAATACCCTGGCGTGTCTTGTATTTAGACATTTAAGATTTGATGGGGTAAATTGAATTAGCTGGCTTCAAGGGTGGAGGCAGTATCACAAAATTTGAAAAAAAAAATGCTACTTATTGCCCTATAACTTGCAAATAAGAACAACATTGAGGGTTTTTTTAAACTCTACCCTTTGTGTACCAGACCCGGCTATTCCTGAGATTGACCCTTTGTGTACCAGACCCAGCTATTCCTGAGATTGACCCTTTGTGTACCAGACCCAGCTATTCCTGAGAGTGACCCTTTGTGTACCAGATCCGGCTTCAGTACTTCTGTCTGCTACAGACAGGTATATACAGACAGGTATATATCAAATGTACAGGGCCGTATAGGAAAGAGGTCTCATCAATTTTTAAGAGGTCTCATCAAGTTTTAAGAAATAGCCTCTTTCCATTGTATACTGGTATTGGCTTTGATTGACAACTATCTCTCAGTTAATTATGCCAGCGTTTCTCCACTGTCTGGAAATACAAATCTTCGCAGCAAGAAAAATAAGCATAATGAGAATCCTTTGATTTTACTTAAATTTCTCTAAACCCAAGAGAAACAAAAACATTTGTGGATCTAATTGATCATTGGAGTGGAAAAGCCAACCGAGTAATTATGAAATATTATTCCTAATATTTGATAGTTGGGAACATTCCCACCATATATGCGCAAATGAGCCAATATGGGCAAAACAGCGCCAGCATCCATCTGAATTTATATGATTAATCTTATTAAATCTAGCAGGAACTAAGTACCATCTATAAATAACCTTAATATAGGTCTCTAATAAATTTATGGAATGGACATTTTTTTTTTGTCGATAAAAAGGCCTGACGCCATTTTTTTATTTCAATTAGCTTTTGTAGATGAGTTAAAAAAATTCAAATAAAAGTTACAAAAAGACATTTTATACTTTTTATAGTAAATTACATGATATAATGGTATCCAAAAAAAGCCATTCTTGGTCCTGAAAAACCCAACAATATATAATATATATATATATATATAAAATTACAGCTAAACATGATCACTACATGTTAACAGCCGTTGTCATCAAGGGTATAAAAGAGTTTATAGATCCTTCTCCTACAGATTAAAATGAATCAAGGTCTCCTGGATCTCATACAAAGCATAATCCTATATTTATTTTTTACTCAGCTGTGGAGCCAACTTCTAGCAAACTGCCTGCTTCTTCTCACCTCTGCTTTGTTGGTTTACTTCCTCCCAGCCCCTTCTGTAGGCTGTATGGCAGGCTGACATTTCAGACACATCTTTTCTTGGAAGGGTTATGCCGTTTCTTTATTAAAGTTGTTAGAAATATCAGAAATATTTTGATAATTGGGTTAACCATAGAAAATAACTTCTGCTTGTGG
This sequence comes from Spea multiplicata, assembly GCA_009364415.1. Classification (NCBI taxonomy): domain Eukaryota; kingdom Metazoa; phylum Chordata; class Amphibia; order Anura; family Pelobatidae; genus Spea; species Spea multiplicata. Next base: position 33,024,732 of record VKOC01000002.1, on the reverse strand, counting down.
TACATTTAACACTGACAGGGCCGGCCTTTGGGGTGTGCGACTTGTGCGACCGCACAGGGCGCCAC
>VKOC01000002.1:32984924-33007951 GCA_009364415.1 Spea multiplicata | reverse complement strand
TTATATTCTTCTCCAAGTTTCAAAGGAGAAAAAAAAGTTAAGTTGGAAGATCTTTACTTTGAAAAGTTGTCAGGAGAAATTAATAAGTCATAAAACAGGAGAACTGTAACAAAACACTTTCCCTGGCAGGAAGTTTTTCTTCCAAGTTCTCAGAAGCCTGTTCTGTACAATAGGTCTCATTTATCACAGACATCTTAAGTCACAATAGGACATTCATGCTGTAGTTATTGTCCCTCGCTGTTGTAATTTACAGAATTGTACACAGTTTAAATGCTTTGCTATATAAATAACTTGAATTACAGTGTAAATGGATTCAATTTATTTTCCATAGCGAATTTTCTTCAAACAGTAGCTGAGTATAGAGGCTGGAAGGAAAGATTTAACACCAAACATTGAAACCTGCTGATGATCTGAAAGGCTGAAGACCTCTCAACCCCGACCTGATGTAATGCCCTCTTCCTGGGGGGATATGGGTTCATTTAGGCTCACTAATCAATCAAGGTAAGGAGGGTAACCCAACTGAGCTAAAACTTTCAAGCTATGCGTTTATAAAGCCTCCAAAGATCTGCTTTTCAATAATAAGTATCATAGCCCCCATCCAAGCATTTACTGTTATTAATACAAACCACACAGTGTACACAGAAATAAACAGGACTGGCTAACTATAGTTCTTTTTAATGAAGGCCTGCTGATTGAATGGAGACACAAAACACATCTAAATATATTTTATAATGCGTTTATCTGTGTTCCTACTTTTTAACATCATCTTCATGATGCACACCCATGAACCCACAAAACATAGATATAGGTTTTATTTATCTACACAAAATGTACATTTATTATGTGTTAATAAGAAGGGCAGTGTATTATTAATTCTAAAGAAAATAGCCCTTGATATGTAAGCATAATGTGCAAGAGGCTGTGTAACGCAAAGCATTTACCTGATGCTTACAGAAGAGAACTGAACCTTGTACCCCTGTAGTGTCAGCAGCCAGGCAGAGAGAGGGTTAAATGTTTTCTATTTACATGTTTAAATAAACAAAGCAGCCTTCCTGGGGTGAGTGTGTAAGGACATGGAGAGGTTGGTGCATGGTTTCAAACTTTCTATTCTGTTAATTTCTTAAGGAACAGGCCCTGTCTAGCTGTGACACAAAGGCTCATGATTTAATGAGGGGACAGAAACAAAATCTCTGATTGTTGCTGTTTCAAACTTCATTGGAGTCCTCTGGCAACCACAAGTTGATCCTGTGCAGCTACAATACCCTTTAGCCTCCAGTAGAAGAGGACATGCTGAATAGGGGACAATGGCCGGTTGTTATGTTTATTTACCCTCGCTACAAGCTGGGATAACCTCTCCAAAACAGCTTTGCTAAGCCAGTTAACAACAAGAAGCATATGACCTGTAGCAGTATGTCCAGTGTCATGCTAATCTGGCTGCAGACCCTATGCACAAGGTTGTCCAACTTTGTGAGAACTACAAGTTTACTGCACTTGTCTCCTTTTCTTTAAATACACTTTATGAGTTTATGGGGCAACGGCTAAATGAATAGCAGTCACTTGAAAGCCAAGCACAGAACAAAGGAAGAACTTGATGTTTATTTTAATTAATGGTATAGACATGTACAGAAAATAAATGTAAAAGCATCCAATGTGAATAGCCCTGACTGCTCTGCAGTGTATTTCTCAAGTCTTCCTCCTCCCCTTTAAGACTGGTGCTGTACAGTTTGGCCTCCCGGTGAGAGCTTCATTTAGCAGATGATTCCTTCTTGATGGCTCTGGCAAGCGTAACGATGTTCTGTGCCTGCTTAAGCAAGGGCATGTCGATCATGCTCCCATGGAAAGTGAATGCGCCCTGCAACACATGAAAGGGATACGTCCACAAATCAGGGCTTAGTATGTCTCTTTCTTTGTAACGAGCATGCAGTTGATGTTGGTAACTTACAGTTGACACAACAGGGGCCACGAATAAGGAATTATTCTTAGGCAAAGTGCTAAGATCGGAGCAATCAGCCGGAACATTTTGTTGGTTGTTATGATACACCTGTCAACCTCTTACCCAGTTGCCCACATTTTGTTAAGCATAGTCCCTCTCTGGAACCTAAACACCTCTTGTTAATCTTTCCGAATTGGAATGTCTCTTTTGTAGGAGCCTAAAATATTTGGTGGGCAATTAAGATTGCCGTTTGACTAAATGTCAGAAAACTGTTATAAGTCAGTTGCCATAAATAAACATTGTTCAAAATTACTTTGTTACCCCAAATAGGTCATGAAGTCATCTAAAGTCATCTACTAGACACAGCTATATCCATTGAATAGCTAGGTATATATTTAACAGGAAAACCTCTTTATGTCATACTTGAAGCTTTGTATAAAATTACTTTGACAGTATAACAATCATCCACACTTGGGTTTATGGAAGTTGGGTCTTCCACATTACTTTGTATAGCCATTGTAAACTGTATTGTAAATCTGCGGTTTTATAATATATAACTGTGCTGTATAGACCTTCATGCACTTGCTTGTTAACATAGGTGTCCTTTCTCCTACTACAAGCTCAGCACTCAGCACTCAGCCTTAGAGGTTGCCAATATAGTAGACTGACACTGGACCCGAATTTTGCCACTTTGGCTCTAGTACAGCATTGTCAAGTCATCTGTATTCTGGTGCAAAGTAAAATTGTAGAACAATTAGCATGGATATTCCACTGATTTCCAGGGTGACTCTTCCATATTAAGCATTTTTTAAAAATTGTGTCTCTCCCCGACAAGTTACTATGGCCATTGATATTACCAAAAGCTTCCTTGATAAATGCCACGTCACTGAAAAAACATTGGGTGACCACATGCTGATTTGCTTTCTTTTCATTTTCTATGTTATATTTTTCAGCAGACACACATTGGGGGTCTATTCACTAAAAGGGACAGTTATCAGGAGAGTTGAGGTTTCAGCACCCTCGCTTTACTATGCATTATGAAGGTCCAACCACAGTGAGCTTGTGCTGGTCCTGTAAAATGTATAGTTAAATCAGTCCAGTTGTTCCAAATTCTCCTCTCGTATTAACTTATACATTATAGAGTGATAATACGGTAAGGTGATATTACAGTACATTATTTAGAAATATGTAACAATGCGATCACTACTCATGTTTGGTTGTATTATGTCTTAAAAGCAAATAAAAAAGATTCTTAAAAAATATATACAGTGGCAAGAAAATGTAAATGAACTCTTTGGAATTGCCTGGTTTTCTGCACTAATTGTTCAAATCACAATTATAGACAAACAATGTGCTGAAGCTATTAACACACAATGATCATTTTTCACGCCTTTATTGAACACACCCATTAAACATTCACAGTGCTGGTGGAAAAAGTGAACCCTTGGATTTAATAACCGGCCAACCCTCTTTTGGCAGCAGTAACGTCAAAACAAGCACTTCTGGATCAGACCTACAGAACATTCAGGAGGATACTTAGATCATCCTTCCTTACAGATGCTGCGCCATATTCCTAGGATGTCTGGTGCGAACGGCTGTCTTTAGGTCATCTCTAATGGGTTAATGCCTGAGCTCTGACTGGGCCATTCCAACTGGCATATCTTCATTTCTTTTTTTTAAACCATTCTGTCGTATATTTGAGGTTTAGGGTCATTGTCCTGCTGCATTGCACAGCTGCTTCAGCTGGCGGACAGGCATCCTGACATTATGATGTATGAAACCTTTAGTAACCTTGGGAATTTATTGTCCCCTCATTGATGGCAGGCTGTCCAGGCTTCGAGGCAGCAAACAGCCCCAATTAATGATGCTCCCTCCACTGTACTTAACTGTTGGAATGATGCAATCATGTTGGTATGCAGCGCGTAGTGCTGCGTGTTCCCGAATGTTTCAATCTTAGTTTTAACAGTCCACAAAACATTTTCCTAGTAACATTGTGGAGTGTCACGGTGCCCCTTGGCAAATGTCAGGTGTGCAGCAATGTTTTGTTGGAGAGCAGCAGCTCCATAGTGTCCTTCTATGTCTTGCTTACGGTAGACTCATCAACAGAGATGTTAACCAGTTCCAGTGATTCCTTCAAGCCTTTAGCTGTTACTCTAGGGTTCTTTTTCTTACCTCCTTGAGGATTTTGCATTGCGCCCTTCAAGTCATCTTGCCTGGAAACCCACTTCTAGGTAGAGTAGTCATAGTACTAAATCGTCTCCATTGATGAACAATTTGTCTGACTGTGGACTGATGAATATGTAAACTCTTTGAGATTACTTCTTAACCCTTTCCAGCTTTATGCAAATCAGCAAGTCAGTTGTTAGTTGTTCTTAAACACACCTTCATTGCATTTTACTTGATTAGACTCCAGGTTTGCTAACTGCTGACTCCAATATAGACAAGAACAATACAATATCTTGTGTGTAATTAGTTAAAACAGATTGTGTTTATTATTGTAACCTGAATGAAGATCATTTCATATTTTAAGACAAGTTCATACATAAATGTTGGTAATTCCAAAGGGTTCACTTACTTTTTCTTACCACTCTATGCATTATACAGGGCCAGCTCAGCATTACTAGCTGAAGGAATTTAGCACTGTTGTCCCTTCAAAATGAATACCGAAGTGAGTTGAAACCATTACTGGACTGGGCATGACTAAGTTCTCATGGTGCTTTAAGGCCTGAGACCACCAAATGACACATGCATAAATGAGTATTGCATTTTTAGGTTTTCATCCAGTAGCCAGATGCTGCAAGATCCAATATGCAGTATAGGTAGGTACTTGGCACTATTGGTCACTGGCCCACTGGGCCCAAAATAGTGTTTCATCCAGAAATCAAGACTGTTCAATAAAAAAATAGCTCTGCAAAAATGTTCTGTTAAATAGATATTTACATTTTGTTTGCTATAAATACTACAGGTGGATGAGCTAATCAGCTGCATTGTATGAACAAAGCTGCTAGTGAGCCTTCTACTTTCTTAATAAACGAAAATGTATGTGTGCAAGAAGGGTGCCGGCCCAGCTCCATCATATCAGACATACAGTAAGTATAGCAGTCTTATACACTAAATAAACCTTTGTCATGGCGGGTGAGAAGAAGGTAGAGAGTTGAAGGGAGACCTGGAAATTGATTACATCATGATGGCTCTGACATACATTTCATTCTTCATGAGGTTAATAATTTACCCTTTGAGTGCTGGGGGGTCAGGGTACATTTCCCCCAGCCTGATGCAAAATATGGCCTGGTGCACCTGCTTTGACGGCTATAACGCCCATCGCCCTCAACATCATCGAAGCTAAAGTGAGTTGCAATCCATGTCTACATTTTTAACTTGTATCTTACATTAAACATATATGTTTTAAAGCAGACAATTCAGTATACAAAATACACACAATGAGAATTCAGTATACAAAATACACACACACACATATATATATATACACAGTGTACTTTATGTAATATTGTCTGTACGATGGCTGGAGAGTCCTCTTAAATATGCTTTATCCAGCACTAGACAATCAATTCATGGAACAGAAGCTCAATGGGATTAGCTCTTCATAATGTAAGGTCAAGTCAGTGAAGAAACCACACGCAACTCTCCTGCAAGCTCCCTCTTAAGTAAATAAACTCCTAAGATAATTTAGAAACAAATAATGGAGAGTTGACTGGGGTGAGAAAACAGAGGGCCAATGTCTGGGCAATGTCTAAGCTCCACACACTGCAATGGGTCCGCCATCGGGGGTGTTCCTAGTACTGCTGATGCCTCACAAGGCCATAATTTTTCAGTGATCATATTTAATACAATTTAATTCAAACCATGATTTTAGTGAAGAGTAAAAATCTAAATATTTTTCCCATACGATTGATTGGGAGAAAAGCCCACCTACTCCCCAAAATTTAAATCCAGCTACATACATGCCAAAAAGCGTCTCATTAGGAATATGCCCACTAAGGTTAAGAGTACCCAACTATGCTGGCGAGACCAAAAGCAAAAGACTAAGTTAAAAACAAGCTGGCATTTTAAGAACTTTTGCTTAACGCCCTAAAAATATTGATGAGAAAAAATGAAAATAAATGCCAAGAGATATTACGTTCCTGCCATTGACCTCCTTAGTAAATTATTTGTATTCCTCTTCTACTAAAACTTTAAATGTGAGTTTAATATACATATATATATAAATATATATATATACACACATATATATATATATATATATATATATATATATATATATACACACACATACATATACACTATTGAAGAACATATAATTATATGCTATATAGCTTGAGTAAAATAAAAATATATACCCACTTACAATCTGTCCTTAAAAAATGTAGCTCATCTGCATATGGAATGAGCAGCCATACCTTTGTTAACAACCAGAATGACACTTAATAATTGTACCCTACCTTAACATAATGATATGGCCTTGAGCTCCACAAACACTAGTGGGCCATATGGCTGGCCAGCTGTATACTATATGATGTCTGCCTACTGGTGGCACCACATTTTTGATGCTTTAAATGATATACTACAGGTTTCATTGACAACTGAACACATGCTTCAAACATCAATTTCTGACAATCCCCGCACCCCGCTGTAAGCACTTACAGTACAGAAATTATACTCCTACTTCTACTATTAACGCAGCAGATGACTTTTACCAACAAATTAACTGTCGCCTTTTCCTTACACATTGTGACATAACCGGATCCCAACTGACAAACGCCACACGTTGGCTCCTGACGCATAATTTGGGTCTAATTCAAGACATCAGAAAAGCTTTCAATTCAATTTATAATCGGCCATGTTTCTGGTAAGTAACATTAAACATATTTGGGTAACAGAAAAAAGTGACTGGTTTATGTTCTTTAATACATGGTTTGATCTGATTCCCTGGATAAACTTTGTAGCCATAAAACTGACCCGTCTAACCGAACACCATCAGAAAACCACGTATATCAAGCTGTCCTTTGCCCATAATGTATAGTTGCATACAAATAACATCATAATATGTTCTGTGCTAGATATCCTTTTTTTGGTGCTATAAATTCCTGTATTTATTTCTGGCAAACACTCGCCAAGCCAACCCTGACCAGCCATCAGCAGAACCTGATGCATTACTGACAATGACCACCTTACAGCAAATACATTTTTTTAAGGTGCTGTTCCACTTAACATTAATTCCATGCTCTAGTATTTCAAGTAAGTAAACCTTATCAAACCCGTCCTTTCATTCTTCCACGGGAAAGTCGAATCAAATAAAACATCACAGAGATATTAAAGGAGCCCTTTTTTCAGTTTCTATAGCAACAACATTGTGGTGCTTGCGTTTGTGTCACATTTCAATTAAGTGTTCCCAGCTAAAATTCAGAAACAAGGAAAATGTGTGATGATTACGTAAGTATTTCTAGGAAGGGTTTGGACATTCAACAACATCAAGAATTAGGTTTCTAACACTGCATTTAGTTAGAAAAGTGGTAACTTCAGCAGAACGGGTTGAACAGAGCCTTTGATATCATGAATTAGCTACATATGACTTTCAAACAGGCCTCCTAGACCGGAGCTGGCCCGGTATAGGCATGATTAAGACAGGAAAGACTTACAATAACTTGTATCTGCCTATTAAGAAAATGATAAATAACACATTTCACAGGAAACAAGTAACAATCGATTATCTTAAATGGTGATTTGTACTTGTACAAAAAAACCAGCGTAAAATCCAGAAAAAATTAGGTCAGGCGTATTGTTGGTTTCCAAGTCATATGCAACATACAGAGCTTCGGATATTTTTTTTGTTAGAAGATTATTAGTCTCTTCTTTGTATTTACAAATGGTGTTAGATTAACACTAAAACGGCAGCCTTTACATAGAATATTCACGCAATAAAAGTTCGGCATAACAAGCCGTCAGCCTGGTGATCAGGTTTTAGGATGAAGATGCAGGGGAGCACATGTTTTCTTCTGATAACCGTCTTTGATCTGCCTTTCTGCTCCCCCCCCCATTACAGAAAACCAGTTAGTGAACAGGCTTTAAGCGTTCTAAAATCTCTTTAATTGTGCTTGTCAGAGTAGAAGGTGCATTCTGTATCCATTATGACACTGGAGCCAAGCATTTTATTCATTTTCAAAGTGTATTCACTTCTAAATATATTTAAAAGCAATTGGAGTCAGTCGGGGGTGAGGGAAAAATTAAACAATATATGGGCATGTGATCTACAACAATTCAACAACTTCTACGAATTACAAGCCACCATCAATTTTCAGGTCAGGAATATTTTGTACAGAAAAAAAAAAAAATTCGAGATCCAGCAAGTTGTTGTCAATGACAACCACTAAACCGGAGCTGGCAGAAGTCCAGAACTGCCACAAAACCAAGCTTGTAGGATATTTTAACCCTTTCGTTGCCTAAAGCCGACACACAATATGCCGCCTCATATGGATATAGAAGTAAAAAAGGTCTGAACTTGCAAAAGTGAAAATGTATTATTATGATTATTTAAAAATAACTATTCGCTTTTTACTCGATGTACACGCCAGAATGGTGCCCTGGAAAGCTTTGTTATTAGATTGTATTGTGCCTAATGACAACATAATGATGTTTTCCTGATATCACACAGCATTCATGGAATCGTTATTATTTGGAATACTAAAATACAAAAGAAAGAAATAAACCAAACATGAGCTAATTTTGTGAAAACACAGGTGTATTTGTTTCATACAGGATGCTATAGAATGTATAATAAATAGAACGATGACTTAATAAAGAACTGAATCCATTCTTTAGCAATATCCTTCTCTTACCAATGCTTCTTTTAGTGCAGACTTTATTCCAGCGAGCTGAGCATATGGCATGTAAAACAATTCGCCCCATTAGGTTTGCGCTGAACACCCCATCGCTATTACACATTTAAACTGGTCTTAGGAAATGAGAAACATTTTTCTTTAGAATATATATAAAATTCACAGTAACTCGCAGGTTAACACACATGAAAAGAAACCACGCCAGAACATTTACAGCTAAATGGATTTGAAAAATTCACTAGATAAATCTATTATTACAGTTTGCAAAAACATTGTTACACTTTCTGAAAGCAGAAAGTAAATCAAAAGCCGAATTTAATATTTTCTCCTTACTTTTTTTTATTATTATTAAAACGTTTTAAGGATGGACAAAAAAATCAGATTTTTATTGTGTGATATTTTTCAAACCAGAAGAGGAGCAAAATCTGCCACAAAAAAAATCCCCCAAATGCTTTTTAAGCAAGGGACAAGTATCCAACTGGGAGACCGCAGGTGCACATAGAAGCTAATACATATTTTTTGGCTAGAAAAACTATTGACTCCAAGATTTAGCTAGCGATGAGTCGCACGGTGACCCAAATACATTTTGAGCAGTCTGGATTAGGCAAAGGTATATTTACTGTAATGAAAATCTATTTTAACAAGAATCACCTTTAGCTGTAAGTTTAATTAAATATAAAAAAATTAAAATACAATTCTTGACTATAGAATCTGCCACCTAGTGTGTATCTCTTACCCATTACATTTTAGTAGGGTTAAATAATATCATATGCAAACTGTGCTAACTCACTTATTGTAGTGTTTCATTTGTATAGCTCCAATAGTTTCCATGGTGCTGTAATATGTTTATTCATATAAAACGTGTATATATATATATATATATATATATATATATACACATATGTAGTATATTATATAAATCACACAGATGCAGAAGAGTTAATATAGATCTTCCTAAAACCGTTTGCTTTTGCAGAGTCCACCTGTATATTTTGGGTACTTGATGCTAGGGGAAAAGTAAAGTTTAGCACTATCCTCTGAGGGTTTGAGCAATGAGGAGGTTGACGGGACCCTAAAGACGCTCAGAAGAATTAAATTGAGCCTGAATTGCATGTTACGTAAACCAGTTTGTGCCTCTGTGTATGTTTGTGAGTAATGTGCCGTCAGTTACATGTGGTGAGGGACAAACATTTGTGCTGAAACTCCAATGAACGCATGTAACAATCTTTTTTGACCTTTTTGAAGAAAGAAGTCAGCTTCCCGTCACCTCCTGGTTGTCACCCCCACCTGATTGCACTTGTTTCTCTGACCTTGCCACCTCTTGGTTGTGGTTGTTGTCTGCCCTTTAGCTATACAGCATGAACGCAGTACCGAGGGTGACAGAGGGGCTATACAGCAAGGCAAAGATCTGAACACATTTAATATAACAGGCTCCCCAAACTCTGCTGAAATGACAACTGGATTATTACAAACTGCAGGACACACACTGAGTCCAAATGCTTTGTCGTAAAGACAGACACAATAGGGACAGACCCAAACACGCATCAGGAGAAGAGGCAACAATACCGCCAACCCTGTCACTTGCATTGTGTGGCAACATGCTCATAGATTTCTTTTAAAATGTTTAAAGGAAATGGTGCAGCTGCTCACATACACGTTTTATAACTTCCTTCAATTCACCTATTTGTCAATGGCTGGCAACATGTATTTCTGTAAATTGATGTCATCATTTATTGCTCATTCATTTATTTCTACTTTTAAAAAACACAATATAAGAAGCTGCTGAAAAAAACACTAAAATATTAATAGTGTTATACATTTTACACTAGGCCCTAAAAGGACACACTTTATTAGGCTTCATGGGTATTGTTGCTTTGTAAGTGTTATTCTCTATTACACAACATACACATCTTGCCCCAAAACTAATTTTTATATACCGGTTTATATATGTCTTAATAATGTTTTGTGTGCACTGAGCTGGCTTCTGTGAGAGTTTTGTGTAGAGTTATAGCCGTCTAATTTTGCTATTTTGTTTGCCAGTCTGAAAGCAGGTTGCCTCTGCAAAAACCTGTATAGCATCCATTAATCCTACAGAAAAAAACGTAATTTGTACTCAATGCAAGCATTAACGCTTTTACATACATGTATACCTTGTATCATTACTTGCATGTCTCCTCCTAGAAAAGAACTTTGGAAGCATTGCATGTTTGTGAATTCCAAGCAGGAATAAGATTGCCCATGCTGACACAAATGTATTTTACTTCTTTACTGCTCCATTGTCTTTGCTGATTGAGAAGGTAAAAGAACGGTGGTCAGGAGACAAAATATTTAGGGGCCATATTCTGTAACTACATGCCTTATCAGCAGTCTTAGCGTTCTCTGTGAACCTAAGGTAACAGGACTTGAAAAAGCCCAGTGAGCCTATTATATACTATTCCCGAGAACCTCCTAAAATGCCCACGTTTTTTGGGCTGATCCCGGAGGCTTAATGGACAGGGTTTAGTTAAGGGAACACTAATTCGTAGCTGAATACTGTGGCTGACGTTATTCTGATTGTTTTCAACGGGTGGACTACGGTGTGTGTGTACAGAAAAGACGATGTTCCTTGCTTTTGACACGGAGAGCTGGAGGTTGGAAAATGAGACATTGGCCACTTTCTAGCTCTTAACTAAACAATGCATGCACCAATTTGTATTCAGTACAATGCAAGATATCATTTTTATAGACACATTATTGCTTTTGACTTAAAGATTAGTTAGACATTCTCATATAGTCTTGTAACCAGTAACCCAGATGAGGAACATCACATTATATACTTAACATTTGCTTACATACACATGAGAAGTTACCTATAAAAAGTGATTTCAGTGCAAAATAAGTGATCTTATCACAACAGCAACTGTTGGACTGCTCCATTGGTTGATAGGTTGAACAGTAGTCACAACTTGCTACCGAATCACTTTTTTAACCAAAAGGCTCTACCGGTCCTTTTTTTAAAAGATACTCTTAACAGAGTCACCTGCATTAAAGCACACTGGTGGCAAAAGCACCAACTGATCACAGTAGTGTAGAACAGGATGGAGTCAGCCCCAGACAGTGTATCCGGACGTGGATATTGGGGCTCAAACACTAAGACTCAGGGTCAAACCCAGAGAGTTCCCCGATATGTTTATGATATTACAAGCCATGGTCTGTACCAGGTAAAAACAGTAAAATATAAAAAGTAATGCTCATTCCTAGTCGCTTGCAGTTTATTCAATAAAGAGCAAGTTTACAGGAGAGTTGCATTTTCATCTCTCTGATTTGCCTTTACCTTATGAAGGACCAACTCCATTAAGCCTCTTGATCAATAATAGCTTGGGTGGTCTTGTAGAATACGAAATGGACTCACGATGGCTATATTAATAAAGGAAATGAGCCTTCAGACAGGAATCCATGAGGATTCTCTACCCATGCTAGTATCACGTTTTTCAACAGTACCAATGGTGTCCCATTCCTTACCCATAATAACAGAGTTATTAAGGCATTTTGTTTTCCTTATGACTCTGGTCTTTGCCCATGCCTTTTGTCAACTGATTTCTTTCACTTTCATCTCTAGAATGTTTGCTTGGCGTCCCCCACCCAGGTTATCTAACTTCCGAGATTCAGTTATTAATAAAAGCCTTGTCCATTTCCTAGCAAGCACATAGCTCGCTCAAAAAAGACTATATGCTTTTGTCTCATCGGTGCTGTTACTCCCCTTAGACAGTAAGCTCTCCAGACTAGGTTCTCAGTCATATTTGATTCATGTAGTGCTCTCCATCTCTTTGTAACAACAGTATAGAATGTATACTATATGGGCATTATAAAAATAATAAATTAACATTTTGCCTCAATCTCACTTGTAAATCTTTATTGTCAAACTTCGACTGTCTCCATGAAGGGGAATGACAGAATGTCATCAGCAGGGAAGGAGCCCAAGGACCTTGCTTTTAATTAAGTAGCTCTCTGACTTGCTAAGAGTTAATTTTAGTGCCTTTGTTTATTAAAGCCTTTATGAAAATCCCTGCTTTTGAGAATAAACCCCCCAAAACAGCACAGACCGCGGATGGTCGACTTCCTACCTTTGCAGCACCTCGCTACTGTGAGTGGGAAAGCTCTATGTGTTCAGCAAAGGAAATTACAGATGAGGTCTAAATTGAGATCTCCACAAAATGACAGAAAATTGTGACATAAAAAAAAAGTGCATTCAAGCTTTGTGGCAAAAAGCAAAATTGTTAGCTGGTGCTTGCAGTTATTCTTTTGAGTATACTTTCTTTGCAAATCAGACCCCATATGCAACTAATTACTACACACAGCGTGATGATACATATTTCTGCAGTCATTTCTATTTAATGATTTCAACTATGTGGTATGGTACACTATAATGTTCTTTTAAAATATAACATTTTACCCATTTGTAAAAAAGAAAAAAGGCAATCGGACTTACTTTAAATAAACCAAGAGATAATTAACATAGAAAGCTACAACTGGCATAAAACCTTCCTTCAGGCAGCGCCTAATTTAAGTATTACTGGCACAAACTGCAGACAAATTGGGCATTGCCACTGCAATATTTACATAGCTGAAACCCACAGTGCAGAAAACATGAGATCCAATGATGCACTAAATTAGCAACAACCATATTCCGCTCTTAATTTGTTTGCTTGTATATCCAGATCACCATTGTGCACGGTGTTAACTTCTTAATAATTATAATTAAAAAGAATTATATGGACATGAAATCCAGACCTAGCATAACACAAGATTAATAGAGTTAACATCCTCAAGTGATTTTTTTTTCTCGCTCTCTCTCTGCTGTGACTTGATTTTTAATGCAAGATGGATATGCTGCTGATTTTGAAGGAAGAATAACTTAGGTTAACAGCACGCCCTTCTGCTCGAAAAGTATGCTACACTCAGCAAACCTTGTATTCCTGAATGTGTGAAGATAGCATCCCTAAATAGGAGAGGAAGAATAAAAAAAATGGAGAAGGGTAGCAACAAGGGAAAAAAAATCTATATAAGCAACATGGAGGAATGCAAGAGGTACTGACACAAAAAAGCCTAAAAACTTGGGAAGAAACGTGTCAATGGATTCTATAACCCAAGAAGTGGAGAACGATTAAAATAAAGAAACTGTAAGGAACAACTCTTTCTCTTAAAATCAGAAACACAAATTTCACTGTATGGGGTTATCGTACTGGATGTCTGTAACCAAGGAGAATGCCATGTGCAACTAATATTCATTTTTTTACCTTTCCTAATGTTTGGTGTTCTTGAAAAGCAGAAATCAATTCGTGGGCCCATCTTATTTTGTCAGCGCTCGGAGTAAACTGCTCCTGGACAATAGGAATCTGGCTTGGGTGAATCACCTGCTTACCTACAAGAAGATTAATAACACCAGAAACATGAATCAACAACAGATGTTCACGCAAAATGTGTCAAACATTTAAAGATGGAGAATGCCTCCCGGACTAGACATTAAATAATAACAAATAATTACTGTAATGGCTTTCTTTTTTTATCCCTGGCACTCCAGAGCAGCATGAATCCTTTCCTTGTGCTCAGGCTGCATGGAAGGATAAATGCAGCCCTGGCTGAATTCACAGCGCTTTAAAAGAATACAAATAATCAGTTCTGTTTTAAAGCAAACAAAAAAAAGGAGGCCCATTTTATTTTCCTTGATTGTCTAGCCGGCAGAAAAGGCTTGATAGGCGGAATAAAATCCTTCCAGGAGAAGCAAAAGGGCTCTTGGACACTGTGTTATTAACCAGGTTAAATGTGAAAATGGGGAGAGGGGATAAAAAAAAAAAAGTGTCATTATTATTATTATTTATTGTTTTATATAGCGCCCTCAAATTTGGCGGTGCCGAGTCATTGTCAATTGTGTTAATGACAAGAGCCATGTAATTTACATGCAGGACAGATAGACATATTCCTATATCCTTCATGTCTGGTCTGCAACACTTTTGTATATGACGTTTTTACAACAATTTCAGCACCAGAAGAGAGAACATTTAGGAGCATCTGTCAGAGCTCTGCAAACTAAAGTTTTGCATATATATTTAAAATTATATATATATATATATATATATATATATATATATATATATATATAAACGCATGCATATATATACATGTATACAGGTATGTTGTTAAATGTTACAATTTTTGTAATTAAAAAAAAAAGAGAGCAAGTGTCCTCTCCTGGACCTTGACAAAAAAGTCTGGGGATGGAGCAGCATGTACCTTATTATTATTATTATTATTATTATTTTTTATTTATATACTGCCAACAATTTACGCAGAGCTTGATTATAATTATCATTATTGTCTTTTATTTATGTAGCACCAACAAGTTACGCAGTGCTTCTTACTGTATATAAATTCAAAGGGATGACAAAACTTGAATGGACACACTAAGAGAAACCATTGCTCAAAAGCTTACAATGCCTTGTAATACATTAAAGTTAATTGGCCTTCAACTATATAATTTGGTTATTACAGAACAATATAATCTTGTATTTTGTATATGCATAGTAGTGGTCTTTAGTAAACAAAATAAATATTTTAACAGAAACAAGAAAAAAGTACACAACCAATATGCTAACTTGAATTTAATAAAGGGCAATTTGATACAAAATAAAAAATATGATTGGTTAGATATCCTGCAAATAATTATCGATTTACAACAAATTATATGCAATATATAATTTTTTTCTTACTGTATGAATATATTACATTCTAAAATATAACTGTATAGTTAACAGGGCAGATTAATTATCCAACAGTATTTGAGGAGCTGTGCATGTGTGGTGAGTCCATGGATACTTAAAAAAAAACATTAAAAAATGCCTACACAATTTAACACACAGAAAAGTCCTCGATGAATAGCAAACACCAATAGACCATTAGTGCATCGTATTTCACATCAGATGGATTCGGAAAATAACCTCCGCGCAGAACTCCTTATGAAATGTTTCAAGAGACGGAGTTATGTGAAACGTGACACTTCACAATTGCCATGTAATCTGTATAAGCTGCAATGCTACATTGTCTGCTCAGGTATCCAACACCACTTGACATATCATTTTAGGTCAATTTGTCAGCTATGAAGGGATTATAGAACGTAATGCCAGCTCTTCATGCGAGGGTCTATTTCTGTAACAAAACAAGGTGAGTTTGTATGATGCTGTCTACCAATGCTGCAATATGCTAGGCTAAACAACCCAAGTACTTACGGACATTTTTAAAAGGGCTTGAACTTGCCTTATTATTTCTTTCCTTTCTTTTTTTTTTTTTGTCGTTAGATATTGATTCTAACAAGGATCATAAGAACAAAAAATATGACTACAATGAGTAATGCCCTTTTGTTTAAGAGGATTAAGTTTTCTCAACATTAAGCACAATCTCTCCACAATTTTTAATACACCTTGTCCAATTTCTCCTTGAATTTTATTCAATCCATCCTTGGATTTTTTTCAAGGTCTGCTGGGTTATCATTTGAAAGAGCTATACAATATATTTATCTCAAGGCTGGTAAACTACTTGCTGGGTCTCACTACCACTCACCCATATCAATGACTTACTTTGTGTTTTCACCCAATAGACATGGTATTTCAAGTATTATGAGACACTAGTAGATTTATTTGATGATTTCTGGTATGGTAAGGGATTTAATGAATATGTTTTTTCTCTTTTTCATCCAGAACAATCTTGCACAGGACTAAATAGCAAGCAAAACCAAAATAATGGTGCAGCACTCCAAAAGCCGACTCCAATCAGACAGTACACAATACTAAAGAAGGAGGTTGCACACAACCAAATAAAATCCAAAAAGGACCAAATGTGCCAGTATAAACTTTGGCAAACTTAAAAAAATAATAATAAATGAAGTAGGGTAGGCTAAAATTACTCCAGATTACCACATTTGACCTTCATCTTGGACTAGGATTTGTTTGCCGACTCTCCTGGCAGCCAATTTGCGATTTTAACACCAGCTATGCTTTTCCTTGGATCTACTAATGCCTTCTGGACCTTCTAGTTGTGTCAAATGAGAGACACATATTCCTGGGCAATCAGTTAAAATGAGTTTCTCTTGGCTAACTTAGTAAAACATGTTTGTATGAGATTACAACATGGAACATACAACATAGAAGACTATTAATTACTTTACACACTTACACATTTATTGTAGGGTATTATTTGAATTTGCCAATTAGTGTTAAATATATATATAATTGAAAAAAGCAAGCAAATTAATAAACAATTGTTTATCTGCAACCTTTCTTCGATTATTTCGGTAGGACAGTCTTTAGCTCATTTTTCTTTTTGATGTATGTGTGCTTTCAAATGTACCCAGAGCACTGGAAGAAAATGAATCAGAATCCACAGTACAAAGGTTTATTTATTTTTACTATAAACCTTGCAATGGTACCGCATCTTTCCATCCTTATCACTTCTGCAAGAAACCTATTCTATTATGCTTCAGGCTAAAACTGCAATGATCACCTAAAAAAGGAAAGATATCTGTCTAAGGCACTAGCTACAGACCTATTTTGACTACTGCTGTGGACCTTACACTGTATGATAAAGTACTTGGCTCTTAACTGTATGAACAACACTGAGGCCTAATACAACCATTGAGCTGAGTATTACTGCTTCTGAATGATCGGTGCTTGCTGCTATCTCTGCTTTAAGCAAACACTCTGTGTGTCCATGGAAAAATCTAAAACTGCTTTCCAAAACTATAATTTCCCTTTTCACAATATTTATGCAAAAAAGAAAGAATCTTGAACAACTAGACAGTTATACAATATTTATTGAAATAAACCTAATGATTACATATGTATTACCAGAAAAAAACCCTCAAGATAATAAAAAAGAAAAAAAAATCTTGGTGTTAATACCACGCGCTCTTAATAGTTCACCTTTTTATTACAACTGACCAGTAAATGAATACGCAACCGCAGATCTACTGAAAACAAATTACTCATCGAGTTCTCTGCATGCATGTTACTATAAGGATTGTAATGCTAATTGTTAAATGTGGAAGACTATTCATTTGCATGAAGCATATATTTCCTGTTTTTTGGGGTTTTTTTTAAACACATATTCTGGTTACACGTCTGTACTGGGAACGATGTTGCACGTGTCTGTTACAAAGGCCCGGGCTCTAATGCTACACGCTGCTCTGTAGCTGGAATGTGGGGGATATAGCAAACCCCTGGTAAGACAATTCTTTTTCCTGCTTTCTTCCTGTTTCGCTTTGTGATGGAGCCAATCTGACTCCTCACAGTCTGTAGTCAATGTGATTGAAACTAACCACACATTATGTCCTATTGCCCCCCTCCAAATGCTGTGTGTGACCCACCACCACCCTCCTCTCTGCACCATCTGCCGGTACACTGAGTTTCCTGTGCAGAACGTTACAGAATAACCTCTTTCATGGTTTTGCCACTTTTAGTTTTTAATATGTTTGCTTATATTATCTTAATAAAGCAAAACTAGACACCATAAATGTCCCTGATCTACAGATAATAGACACATTCATTTAATTGAACCATATTTTAAAACGCCAAAGCAAGCACTTTCTGTGAAATAACTACTTTACGTTCATGCGTTTACATTAATATAGACATACATCTCAGTAACTTTTCTTTGTCGAAGTTCAGACACGGTTCAAAATAACATTCCCAACATGATATTGGACAAAGAGCTAGCACAGGTGTAGCAGGGCCAGAAGAGGTAGCTGTGGGCATGGGGAGGAAAATAAATGATTTCAGAAGTGCCCATGTTGCCACTTATTTTTGCCCTTACGAAGACCCAACATGCCATAGGTCGAAACAGTTTTTTGAATAAAAATACTTTGTAGTAATATAGAGTGTACTGGACTGTTTTGTGTGCAGATGATGGCTTACCATTTGGTAAAGAAACGTTCATTTCTTTTGTGTATTAAAAAATGTGTACAGTTCAAGTTTAAACCACAAATCTGAAGAATGGTAAGCATTTTTATTTAGTATGAGCAGTAGCATATGATGAACGGGATACATTTTTCTTTAAAAATCCATGCAGCGGAATGATATTTACTCAAGTTAAGAGTAATAACTTTTTTCTTTGCTCATTAAGCCTTGAAATAAATGAAAAACATGTCTGGAAGAAATCATGCATAGTAAATTTGAACAATAGCATTTTGTCATATTACCTTTTTTGTTTAGCCGTTATTATTGCATTTCTGTCACTCATTACACTGTAACAATAAAGCACAACTTCTAATTACGCAAACATACCGGTAAATCCCATCAGGGCGCCTTCTCTTGACTGCCTCTCAAGGCCTTCTCCATCTTTGTAGTCTATGTACACCAGATCAATGGCTTGTAGTCCAAAAGCCTTGGCTACAACGATGATTTTCTGTCTGGCATACAGCACATCATGAGTATCTTTACTACTCGTGGCACCTTGAAAGTTGAAAAATGTACCAGGGTTATTAACGCTAATACAATTCATTAATGTTGATACCATTTTCACTTAAGGGCATAACAATTATAACATGTATACATGTTAACACTTTGGGTTTCTAATTAGAAGAATGTTAGTAGAATGTTTATACATAAAATATATAAAATCTCTTTGGTAAATGACAATTAAAATATTCATTCAGGAAACAAACAGGACTGTAGCAAGCATTGCTTGGAACATCAACATCAAGGTTTACATGCTAAAAAGGCAGTATAAGAATATAAAATAGGTAACACAAGGATTTCAAGAGTGTAAATACCAGTGTTTAGAAGAGACCAATGGAAACATATAAACATTACTGGTTATTGAGGGCACAGATAGGAAACATGGAAATGTGGGAAAATAGGACAGGGTTACTGAAATCAAAGATAGGGGAATGTGTATGTAATGTGTGACAATAAGGATGGTGCTTCTTGTACAAAATATCACCAATAAAGGGAAAAATAAAGTAGAATTAAGAACTTGATAAAATGACAGGTGAAGCCTTGTTTAAGTAGAATGAGAAGTTATGCATCTGGTTTGAACAATGCAATGGAACCACCTTATGATGGGAACTATATCTGAATGTGTAGTATAAATCTGCCATTTGCTTTAGATAGTGGAAGTCCATAGGACTACATGGGACATCTAGTGGGCCTGTATGTCTACAGTTGGCAACTATGCATGGTGGAGCCTCGCTGGGTATAATACACAATGCAGGGTGACTTTTCTGTAACATCCACTCATATATACTTCATGAGTTTTTTTCTAACCCCTCCTGACTCCACTACATAAACATTTCCTATCTCCAGAAATGTCAAAGATCAGTTATTTTTTTTTTATTTGCTAAATACATGACTGGTATCAATGGAATTCCTGTTCCATCCAAGCTACTTGGATATATTTCAAACAATTCACAAGACAACCGGATATAAGGGTCATGCATTTGTGGAATCGAAAAATAACTATATTAGCAATTAGTTAAATTAGATTTGTCTACAGGAATCCCTAATGGTGAAATATTTAGTTTGTAGACAACAGGCTTCCCATCAGTACTTAATGACAAGCTACAGCTGCAGAGTCTAGTGAGATATCACGTAATCGATGTAAATTATTATCTTTTATTCATATATAGCACCAATAATTAACACAGTCCTTCTTACGGTACATATCAAAGGGTATGACAAAAATAGAACTGACAAAGACAAAAATTATGTAAAGAGGGCCCTGCTTAAATATATATTCATATTGCTAAAAAACATAAAGATAAAATAAATCCTACAGCAGGCAGGCAAGTCAAACTGTGGCTTCTGCTCTCCAGATAAAAAAAGATATATAATTATATAACCAAAATGCCAATGAAAATGCTGAAATAAAGTGTCCTAACATCTGATGATTCAGTTATTCAGACATTATTATTATTAGACAATAATTATTAGACAATGGTGAAAAAATCAGATTATGTCCAAGAATGAACTCTTAGTATATATACTAAACAAAGTTCTGTTCAGCTAATGCTGCCACGTGGGACTTTTTATGCAAAGTTAATATTTCAAAATTGCCCTTCAGCAAATCTCCTCCAGTTTTCCCTGGAGATGGGTTAAAAAGAAGCTTCAGCACCATCCAAGTAAATGGCTTTGTACAGCGATGGCACGGAAGGTCAGACAATGATCTCATCAAACGGTGTGCTGTGTTAGGCCAGTTCATGTAAAATTAACAAGCAGATAAAAGCCACAAAAATTACAAATTTGAACAGAAAGATGTTTTTTTTTTCTTCTTTCTGTAGGTCCACATACTGCCAGTGCTGAATCTGTTCTTTAATGTAGGGGGTGCCCGAGAAGAATGGCATTAGGTGGAGGGCACTATTTAAACTGTTGGGGTATATAAAGATGAATTAAAAAGTAAGAAAATGAAAGAGGAATTGTTGACATACTTTCCTTAGATTAAATGAAATGACCATCTGCACACTCACCTGAATTTACATTGGCCTAGAAAGTATTTCCTTTATAAACTTTTAGACATAAGCAGTGTGTAACTGTTTATAGATTGTAACTTTGCATCTCTAGCTACAAGCTACATATAAATGTATATGACTACGTTTTGTAGGTTCAAAGTGTCTGCCTTACTTTTATTCTAAATATACTTTATTTAATAAAAATGCTACACCTCATATAAATATAACACAATATCGGAGCAAAGAGTAACGAAGCATGTTCTTTAGTAGGTTTGAAATAAGCAAGATTTTGCATGAAGTACGTATTTTAAATCAACATACATATTTCGCTATTATAAAACTATACAAATTAGGTTTGTAAGTACCCAAGTAACGATAGAGAATAGGTAGCCATGCCAAGTAGGTTACCATAAAACATATTAACATATTTAATTTTCATTGTATTTTTGTTTCCTACTTCCTTTTGGTAATTGACTTAGGGATAAGTATGTTTTCACGGTGTGTGTGTGTATACATATATATATATATATATATATATATATTACACACACATACACGCTATGAATGCAAAATTGTGGTGTACTCAATTTGCAAATATAAATATTGTCAGAAAAAGACAATTAAACAACACCAAAAGAATTTCTACTACTATTTCTTATATTGTTCTGAAAATATTTCACATGGTAACCTCTGTGATCTGTTTGTAACTGAATCAAATATATTGAGAGTGAGAATGTGTCTCATTGCTTTAGTAATCACTACAAGGCGCTGTATCAATGTTCCTGCATCTTATTTCATTGTAAAGATAGTAGCTCACACCTATGCTTGCGCGGAAGTCCTCTGCTCCGAACACTACTCCATCCAGGTGAAACCCAGCACTGGGACCTCTCTGTATACATTCTTCACAAACATCCTATCATTAAAGTTGAGATAACATGAGAACAGAAATTAGAAATAATACAGGCATCTTAAACGCACAGAAACATTTAAATAGATTTAGACATTATAGAACCAATTAAATTATATTGCAAAAGCCAACACTGTACTGGGAAGTTTGTATTTTTAATTAAGTATCTTCAATTTTATGAAATTGTACCCAAAAAATACTATGCAGCTATAAACAATCCGGTATTAGAAACGCCCCAGCCATAGGCCATTGCTATAAACAATTTAGGAAAATATTGGAACCTATATGAAGGGTGCCTGGGTCAATGTATGTGCCTGTGATAAAAGTGTGACACGAGTATATATATATATAGTGAATACTGGGTTAGATTGTAATCATACCTGGGAAGTCCCTATGGTAGGCTACATAAATCTCTCCATCTTCTGGGGGAATTACTTCATGATGGAGTCCCAGACAGCCGCTAGTACACAGGGAGTGTGTAGGAAATGGACTGGGAGTGGTATTAATCCATTGTATGAGGGACATATTTTGACCCACTCCCTTCTACAAGGAGAATCAGTAGTAGCAGTTGATCAGATGATGTGTGCAGTCATGTACTGCTCTTAATTAAGTTTATAATATCTCTACTGCAACATTAAAATTAATTTAACTCATTTTTATCAAATGTATTGTTCTGTGAAAACATCATTTCTTTACTACTGGCCCAGAATAGAATAACACTGTTTTATAGAAAATAAATACATCAAAAACATGATTTTGGCATAATATTTTACAGATGTAAAACATTGTTATGTGTAAAAAAAAGTGTTTGCTGCATCATAAAAAAGGAACTGTTATTTCTATTTTTATATTTTTTATTAA
>VKOC01000002.1:32966242-32984824 GCA_009364415.1 Spea multiplicata | reverse complement strand
GCATGCATTGTTTAGTTAAGAGCTAGAAAGTGGCCAATGTCTCATTTTCCAACCTCCAGCTCTCCGTGTCAAAAGCAAGGAACATCGTCTTTTCTGTACACACACACCGTAGTCCACCCGTTGAAAACAATCAGAATAACGTCAGCCACAGTATTCAGCTACGAATTAGTGTTCCCTTAACTAAACCCTGTCCATTAAGCCTCCGGGATCAGCCCAAAAAACGTGGGCATTTTAGGAGGTTCTCGGGAATAGTATATAATAGGCTCACTGGGCTTTTTCAAGTCCTGTTACCTTAGGTTCACAGAGAACGCTAAGACTGCTGATAAGGCATGTAGTTACAGAATATGGCCCCTAAATATTTTGTCTCCTGGCCACCGTTCTTTTACCTTCTCAATCAGCAAAGACAATGGAGCAGTAAAGAAGTAAAATACATTTGTGTCAGCATGGGCAATCTTATTCCTGCTTGGAATTCACAAACATGCAATGCTTCCAAAGTTCTTTTCTAGGAGGAGACATGCAAGTAATGATACAAGGTATACATGTATGTAAAAGCGTTAATGCTTGCATTGAGTACAAATTACGTTTTTTTCTGTAGGATTAATGGATGCTATACAGGTTTTTGCAGAGGCAACCTGCTTTCAGACTGGCAAACAAAATAGCAAAATTAGACGGCTATAACTCTACACAAAACTCTCACAGAAGCCAGCTCAGTGCACACAAAACATTATTAAGACATATATAAACCGGTATATAAAAATTAGTTTTGGGGCAAGATGTGTATGTTGTGTAATAGAGAATAACACTTACAAAGCAACAATACCCATGAAGCCTAATAAAGTGTGTCCTTTTAGGGCCTAGTGTAAAATGTATAACACTATTAATATTTTAGTGTTTTTTTCAGCAGCTTCTTATATTGTGTTTTTTAAAAGTAGAAATAAATGAATGAGCAATAAATGATGACATCAATTTACAGAAATACATGTTGCCAGCCATTGACAAATAGGTGAATTGAAGGAAGTTATAAAACGTGTATGTGAGCAGCTGCACCATTTCCTTTAAACATTTTAAAAGAAATCTATGAGCATGTTGCCACACAATGCAAGTGACAGGGTTGGCGGTATTGTTGCCTTTTCTCCTGATGCGTGTTTGGGTCTGTCCCTATTGTGTCTGTCTTAACGACAAAGCATTTGGACTCAGTGTGTGTCCTGCAGTTTGTAATAATCCAGTTGTCATTTCAGCAGAGTTTGGGGAGCCTGTTATATTAAATGTGTTCAGATCTTTGCCTTGCTGTATAGCCCCTCTGTCACCCTCGGTACTGCGTTCATGCTGTATAGCTAAAGGGCAGACAACAACCACAACCAAGAGGTGGCAAGGTCAGAGAAACAAGTGCAATCAGGTGGGGGTGACAACCAGGAGGTGACGGGAAGCTGACTTCTTTCTTCAAAAAGGTCAAAAAAGATTGTTACATGCGTTCATTGGAGTTTCAGCACAAATGTTTGTCCCTCACCACATGTAACTGACGGCACATTACTCACAAACATACACAGAGGCACAAACTGGTTTACGTAACATGCAATTCAGGCTCAATTTAATTCTTCTGAGCGTCTTTAGGGTCCCGTCAACCTCCTCATTGCTCAAACCCTCAGAGGATAGTGCTAAACTTTACTTTTCCCCTAGCATCAAGTACCCAAAATATACAGGTGGACTCTGCAAAAGCAAACGGTTTTAGGAAGATCTATATTAACTCTTCTGCATCTGTGTGATTTATATAATATACTGCATATGTGTATATATATATATATATATATATATATATATATATACACGTTTTATATGAATAAACATATTACAGCACCATGGAAACTATTGGAGCTATACAAATGAAACACTACAATAAGTGAGTTAGCACAGTTTGCATATGATATTATTTAACCCTACTAAAATGTAATGGGTAAGAGATACACACTAGGTGGCAGATTCTATAGTCAAGAATTGTATTTTAATTTTTTTATATTTAATTAAACTTACAGCTAAAGGTGATTCTTGTTAAAATAGATTTTCATTACAGTAAATATACCTTTGCCTAATCCAGACTGCTCAAAATGTATTTGGGTCACCGTGCGACTCATCGCTAGCTAAATCTTGGAGTCAATAGTTTTTCTAGCCAAAAAATATGTATTAGCTTCTATGTGCACCTGCGGTCTCCCAGTTGGATACTTGTCCCTTGCTTAAAAAGCATTTGGGGGATTTTTTTTGTGGCAGATTTTGCTCCTCTTCTGGTTTGAAAAATATCACACAATAAAAATCGATTTTTTTGTCCATCCTTAAAACGTTTCATAATAATAAAAAGTAAGGAAAATATTAAATCGGCTTTGATTTACTTTCTGCTTTCAGAAAGTGTAACAATGTTTTTGCAAACTGTAATAATAGATTTATCTAGTGAATTTTTCAAATCCATTTAGCTGTAAATGTTCTGGCGTGGTTTCTTTTCATGTGTGTTAACCTGCGAGTTACTGTGAATTTTATATATATTCTAAAGAAAAATGTTTCTCATTTCCTAAGACCAGTTTAAATGTGTAATAGCGATGGGGTGTTCAGCGCAAACCTAATGGGGCGAATTGTTTTACATGCCATATGCTCAGCTCGCTGGAATAAAGTCTGCACTAAAAGAAGCATTGGTAAGAGAAGGATATTGCTAAAGAATGGATTCAGTTCTTTATTAAGTCATCGTTCTATTTATTATACATTCTATAGCATCCTGTATGAAACAAATACACCTGTGTTTTCACAAAATTAGCTCATGTTTGGTTTATTTCTTTCTTTTGTATTTTAGTATTCCAAATAATAACGATTCCATGAATGCTGTGTGATATCAGGAAAACATCATTATGTTGTCATTAGGCACAATACAATCTAATAACAAAGCTTTCCAGGGCACCATTCTGGCGTGTACATCGAGTAAAAAGCGAATAGTTATTTTTAAATAATCATAATAATACATTTTCACTTTTGCAAGTTCAGACCTTTTTTACTTCTATATCCATATGAGGCGGCATATTGTGTGTCGGCTTTAGGCAACGAAAGGGTTAAAATATCCTACAAGCTTGGTTTTGTGGCAGTTCTGGACTTCTGCCAGCTCCGGTTTAGTGGTTGTCATTGACAACAACTTGCTGGATCTCGAATTTTTTTTTTTTTCTGTACAAAATATTCCTGACCTGAAAATTGATGGTGGCTTGTAATTCGTAGAAGTTGTTGAATTGTTGTAGATCACATGCCCATATATTGTTTAATTTTTCCCTCACCCCCGACTGACTCCAATTGCTTTTAAATATATTTAGAAGTGAATACACTTTGAAAATGAATAAAATGCTTGGCTCCAGTGTCATAATGGATACAGAATGCACCTTCTACTCTGACAAGCACAATTAAAGAGATTTTAGAACGCTTAAAG
This sequence comes from Spea multiplicata, assembly GCA_009364415.1. Classification (NCBI taxonomy): domain Eukaryota; kingdom Metazoa; phylum Chordata; class Amphibia; order Anura; family Pelobatidae; genus Spea; species Spea multiplicata. The sequence continues at coordinate 32,981,373 of VKOC01000002.1, read as the reverse complement.
CCTGTTCACTAACTGGTTTTCTGTAATGGGGGGGGGAGCAGAAAGGCAGATCAAAGACGGTTATCAGAAGAAAACATGTGCTCCCCTGCATCTTCATCCTAAAACCTGATCACCAGGCTGACGGCTTGTTATGCCGAACTTTTATTGCGTGAATATTCTATGTAAAGGCTGCCGTTTTAGTGTTAATCTAACACCATTTGTAAATACAAAGAAGAGACTAATAATCTTCTAACAAAAAAAATATCCGAAGCTCTGTATGTTGCATATGACTTGGAAACCAACAATACGCCTGACCTAATTTTTTCTGGATTTTACGCTGGTTTTTTTGTACAAGTACAAATCACCATTTAAGATAATCGATTGTTACTTGTTTCCTGTGAAATGTGTTATTTATCATTTTCTTAATAGGCAGATACAAGTTATTGTAAGTCTTTCCTGTCTTAATCATGCCTATACCGGGCCAGCTCCGGTCTAGGAGGCCTGTTTGAAAGTCATATGTAGCTAATTCATGATATCAAAGGCTCTGTTCAACCCGTTCTGCTGAAGTTACCACTTTTCTAACTAAATGCAGTGTTAGAAACATAATTCTTGATGTTGTTGAATGTCCAAACCCTTCCTAGAAATACTTACGTAATCATCACACATTTTCCTTGTTTCTGAATTTTAGCTGGGAACACTTAATTGAAATGTGACACAAACGCAAGCACCACAATGTTGTTGCTATAGAAACTGAAAAAAGGGCTCCTTTAATATCTCTGTGATGTTTTATTTGATTCGACTTTCCCGTGGAAGAATGAAAGGACGGGTTTGATAAGGTTTACTTACTTGAAATACTAGAGCATGGAATTAATGTTAAGTGGAACAGCACCTTAAAAAAATGTATTTGCTGTAAGGTGGTCATTGTCAGTAATGCATCAGGTTCTGCTGATGGCTGGTCAGGGTTGGCTTGGCGAGTGTTTGCCAGAAATAAATACAGGAATTTATAGCACCAAAAAAAGGATATCTAGCACAGAACATATTATGATGTTATTTGTATGCAACTATACATTATGGGCAAAGGACAGCTTGATATACGTGGTTTTCTGATGGTGTTCGGTTAGACGGGTCAGTTTTATGGCTACAAAGTTTATCCAGGGAATCAGATCAAACCATGTATTAAAGAACATAAACCAGTCACTTTTTTCTGTTACCCAAATATGTTTAATGTTACTTACCAGAAACATGGCCGATTATAAATTGAATTGAAAGCTTTTCTGATGTCTTGAATTAGACCCAAATTATGCGTCAGGAGCCAACGTGTGGCGTTTGTCAGTTGGGATCCGGTTATGTCACAATGTGTAAGGAAAAGGCGACAGTTAATTTGTTGGTAAAAGTCATCTGCTGCGTTAATAGTAGAAGTAGGAGTATAATTTCTGTACTGTAAGTGCTTACAGCGGGGTGCGGGGATTGTCAGAAATTGATGTTTGAAGCATGTGTTCAGTTGTCAATGAAACCTGTAGTATATCATTTAAAGCATCAAAAATGTGGTGCCACCAGTAGGCAGACATCATATAGTATACAGCTGGCCAGCCATATGGCCCACTAGTGTTTGTGGAGCTCAAGGCCATATCATTATGTTAAGGTAGGGTACAATTATTAAGTGTCATTCTGGTTGTTAACAAAGGTATGGCTGCTCATTCCATATGCAGATGAGCTACATTTTTTAAGGACAGATTGTAAGTGGGTATATATTTTTATTTTACTCAAGCTATATAGCATATAATTATATGTTCTTCAATAGTGTATATGTATGTGTGTGTATATATATATATATATATATATATGTGTGTATTATATATATATATTATATATATATATATTATATATATAAACTCACATTTAAAGTTTTAGTAGAAGAGGAATACAAATAATTTACTAAGGAGGTCAATGGCAGGAACGTAATATCTCTTGGCATTTATTTTCATTTTTTCTCATCAATATTTTTAGGGCGTTAAGCAAAAGTTCTTAAAATGCCAGCTTGTTTTTAACTTAGTCTTTTGCTTTTGGTCTCGCCAGCATAGTTGGGTACTCTTAACCTTAGTGGGCATATTCCTAATGAGACGCTTTTTGGCATGTATGTAGCTGGATTTAAATTTTGGGGAGTAGGTGGGCTTTTCTCCCAATCAATCGTATGGGAAAAATATTTAGATTTTTACTCTTCACTAAAATCATGGTTTGAATTAAATTGTATTAAATATGATCACTGAAAAATTATGGCCTTGTGAGGCATCAGCAGTACTAGGAACACCCCCGATGGCGGACCCATTGCAGTGTGTGGAGCTTAGACATTGCCCAGACATTGGCCCTCTGTTTTCTCACCCCAGTCAACTCTCCATTATTTGTTTCTAAATTATCTTAGGAGTTTATTTACTTAAGAGGGAGCTTGCAGGAGAGTTGCGTGTGGTTTCTTCACTGACTTGACCTTACATTATGAAGAGCTAATCCCATTGAGCTTCTGTTCCATGAATTGATTGTCTAGTGCTGGATAAAGCATATTTAAGAGGACTCTCCAGCCATCGTACAGACAATATTACATAAAGTACACTGTGTATATATATATATGTGTGTGTGTGTATTTTGTATACTGAATTCTCATTGTGTGTATTTTGTATACTGAATTGTCTGCTTTAAAACATATATGTTTAATGTAAGATACAAGTTAAAAATGTAGACATGGATTGCAACTCACTTTAGCTTCGATGATGTTGAGGGCGATGGGCGTTATAGCCGTCAAAGCAGGTGCACCAGGCCATATTTTGCATCAGGCTGGGGGAAATGTACCCTGACCCCCCAGCACTCAAAGGGTAAATTATTAACCTCATGAAGAATGAAATGTATGTCAGAGCCATCATGATGTAATCAATTTCCAGGTCTCCCTTCAACTCTCTACCTTCTTCTCACCCGCCATGACAAAGGTTTATTTAGTGTATAAGACTGCTATACTTACTGTATGTCTGATATGATGTAGCTGGGCCGGCACCCTTCTTGCACACATACATTTTCCTTTATTAAGAAAGTAGAAGGCTCACTAGCAGCTTTATTCATACAATGCAGCTGATTAGCTCATCCACCTGTAGTATTTATAGCAAACAAAATGTAAATATCCATTTAACAGAACATTTTTGCAGAGCTATTTTTTTATTGAACAGTCTTGATTTCTGGATGAAACACTATTTTGGGCCCAGTGGGCCAGTGACCAATAGTGCCAAGTACCTACCTATACTGCATATTGGGTCTTGCAGCATCTGGCTACTGGATGAAAACCTAAAAATGCAATACTCATTTATGCATGTGTCATTTGGTGGTCTCAGGCCTTAAAGCACCATGAGAACTTAGTCATGCCCAGTCCAGTAATGGTTTCAACTCACTTCGGTATTCATTTTGAAGGGACAACAGTGGTAAATTCCTTCAGCTAGTAATGCTGAGCTGGCCCTGTATAATGCATAGAGTGGTAAGAAAAAGTAAGTGAACCCTTTGGAATTACCAACATTTATGTATGAACTTGTCTTAAAATATGAAATGATCTTCATTTAAGTTACAATAATAAACACAATCTGTTTTAACTAATTACACAGAGGAGGAGGTTTAATTGCACCTCCCCCAACACATTAATAAGGTTTTGGTAGCAGTATAAACTGCTTTTTGTGCCCACTATGTAGGAGGGGAGAGTAGGTTCTCACCCTATTGAGAGTGTGCCTTGACGTGGCGGGTGAGCTTAATTATGCTTTGGCCAATTCATATAACCAAAACCTCTCATTTATATTATGTTTATATATTTGTTGCCAACTTTATTAGGGTAAGAAGCGCAGACAGTTTTTGTTTTTTGTATACATTGTACAGCCAATATACTGTTTTTGCAGCATGCTTACACCTGTTTGGTAGGCCTCGTATTATACATTTGTATTATTTGAGCCTGTGACTAGCTTAGCGCACCGACATTTTTTTCTTTTCCCTGTTAACTAATTACACACAAGATATTGTATTGTTCTTGTTTATTTTATCAGCAGTTAGCAAACCTGGAGTCTAATCAAGTAAAATGCAATGAAGGTGTGTTTAAGAACAACTAACAACTGACTTGCTGATTTGCATAAAGCTGGAAAGGGTTAAGAAGTAATCTCAAAGAGTTTACATATTCATCAGTCCACAGTCAGACAAATTGTTCATCAATGGAGACGATTTAGTACTATGACTACTCTACCTAGAAGTGGGTTTCCAGCCAAGATGACTTGAAGGGCGCAATGCAGAATCCTCAAGGAGGTAAGAAAAAGAACCCTAGAGTAACAGCTAAAGGCTTGAAGGAATCATTGGAACTGGTTAACATTTCTGTTGACGAGTCTACCGTAAGCAAGACATAGAAGGACACTATGGAGCTGCTGCTCTCCAACAAAACATTGCTGCGCACCTGACATTTGCCAAGGGGCACCGTGACACTCCACAATGTTACTAGGAAAATGTTTTGTGGACTGTTAAAACTAAGATTGAAACATTCGGGAACACGCAGCACTACTCGCTGCATACCAACGTGAACGCATCATTCCAACAGTTAAGTACAGTGGAGGGAGCATCATTAATTGGGGCTGTTTGCTGCCTCGAAGCCTGGACAGCCTGCCATCGTTGAGGGGACAATAAATTCCCAAGGTTACTAAAGGTTTCATACATGATAATGTCAGGATGCCTGTCCGCCAGCTGAAGCAGCTGTGCAATGCAGCAAGACAATGACCCTAAACCTCAAATATACGACAGGATGGTTTAAAAAAAAGAAATGAAAATATGCCAGTTGGAATGGCCCAGTCAGAGCTCAGGCATTAACCCATTAGAGATGACCTAAAGACAGCCGTTCGCACCAGACATCCTAGGAATATGGCGCAGCATCTGTAAGGAAGGATGATCTAAGTATCCTCCTGAATGTTCTGTAGGTCTGATCCAGAAGTGCTTGTTTTGACGTTACTGCTGCCAAAAGAGGGTTGGCCGGTTATTAAATCCAAGGGTTCACTTTTTCCACCAGCACTGTGAATGTTTAATGGGTGTGTTCAATAAAGGCGTGAAAAATGATCATTGTGTGTTAATAGCTTCAGCACATTGTTTGTCTATAATTGTGATTTGAACAATTAGTGCAGAAAACCAGGCAATTCCAAAGAGTTCATTTACATTTTCTTGCCACTGTATATATTTTTTAAGAATCTTTTTTATTTGCTTTTAAGACATAATACAACCAAACATGAGTAGTGATCGCATTGTTACATATTTCTAAATAATGTACTGTAATATCACCTTACCGTATTATCACTCTATAATGTATAAGTTAATACGAGAGGAGAATTTGGAACAACTGGACTGATTTAACTATACATTTTACAGGACCAGCACAAGCTCACTGTGGTTGGACCTTCATAATGCATAGTAAAGCGAGGGTGCTGAAACCTCAACTCTCCTGATAACTGTCCCTTTTAGTGAATAGACCCCCAATGTGTGTCTGCTGAAAAATATAACATAGAAAATGAAAAGAAAGCAAATCAGCATGTGGTCACCCAATGTTTTTTCAGTGACGTGGCATTTATCAAGGAAGCTTTTGGTAATATCAATGGCCATAGTAACTTGTCGGGGAGAGACACAATTTTTAAAAAATGCTTAATATGGAAGAGTCACCCTGGAAATCAGTGGAATATCCATGCTAATTGTTCTACAATTTTACTTTGCACCAGAATACAGATGACTTGACAATGCTGTACTAGAGCCAAAGTGGCAAAATTCGGGTCCAGTGTCAGTCTACTATATTGGCAACCTCTAAGGCTGAGTGCTGAGTGCTGAGCTTGTAGTAGGAGAAAGGACACCTATGTTAACAAGCAAGTGCATGAAGGTCTATACAGCACAGTTATATATTATAAAACCGCAGATTTACAATACAGTTTACAATGGCTATACAAAGTAATGTGGAAGACCCAACTTCCATAAACCCAAGTGTGGATGATTGTTATACTGTCAAAGTAATTTTATACAAAGCTTCAAGTATGACATAAAGAGGTTTTCCTGTTAAATATATACCTAGCTATTCAATGGATATAGCTGTGTCTAGTAGATGACTTTAGATGACTTCATGACCTATTTGGGGTAACAAAGTAATTTTGAACAATGTTTATTTATGGCAACTGACTTATAACAGTTTTCTGACATTTAGTCAAACGGCAATCTTAATTGCCCACCAAATATTTTAGGCTCCTACAAAAGAGACATTCCAATTCGGAAAGATTAACAAGAGGTGTTTAGGTTCCAGAGAGGGACTATGCTTAACAAAATGTGGGCAACTGGGTAAGAGGTTGACAGGTGTATCATAACAACCAACAAAATGTTCCGGCTGATTGCTCCGATCTTAGCACTTTGCCTAAGAATAATTCCTTATTCGTGGCCCCTGTTGTGTCAACTGTAAGTTACCAACATCAACTGCATGCTCGTTACAAAGAAAGAGACATACTAAGCCCTGATTTGTGGACGTATCCCTTTCATGTGTTGCAGGGCGCATTCACTTTCCATGGGAGCATGATCGACATGCCCTTGCTTAAGCAGGCACAGAACATCGTTACGCTTGCCAGAGCCATCAAGAAGGAATCATCTGCTAAATGAAGCTCTCACCGGGAGGCCAAACTGTACAGCACCAGTCTTAAAGGGGAGGAGGAAGACTTGAGAAATACACTGCAGAGCAGTCAGGGCTATTCACATCGGATGCTTTTACATTTATTTTCTGTACATGTCTATACCATTAATTAAAATAAACATCAAGTTCTTCCTTTGTTCTGTGCTTGGCTTTCAAGTGACTGCTATTCATTTAGCCGTTGCCCCATAAACTCATAAAGTGTATTTAAAGAAAAGGAGACAAGTGCAGTAAACTTGTAGTTCTCACAAAGTTGGACAACCTTGTGCATAGGGTCTGCAGCCAGATTAGCATGACACTGGACATACTGCTACAGGTCATATGCTTCTTGTTGTTAACTGGCTTAGCAAAGCTGTTTTGGAGAGGTTATCCCAGCTTGTAGCGAGGGTAAATAAACATAACAACCGGCCATTGTCCCCTATTCAGCATGTCCTCTTCTACTGGAGGCTAAAGGGTATTGTAGCTGCACAGGATCAACTTGTGGTTGCCAGAGGACTCCAATGAAGTTTGAAACAGCAACAATCAGAGATTTTGTTTCTGTCCCCTCATTAAATCATGAGCCTTTGTGTCACAGCTAGACAGGGCCTGTTCCTTAAGAAATTAACAGAATAGAAAGTTTGAAACCATGCACCAACCTCTCCATGTCCTTACACACTCACCCCAGGAAGGCTGCTTTGTTTATTTAAACATGTAAATAGAAAACATTTAACCCTCTCTCTGCCTGGCTGCTGACACTACAGGGGTACAAGGTTCAGTTCTCTTCTGTAAGCATCAGGTAAATGCTTTGCGTTACACAGCCTCTTGCACATTATGCTTACATATCAAGGGCTATTTTCTTTAGAATTAATAATACACTGCCCTTCTTATTAACACATAATAAATGTACATTTTGTGTAGATAAATAAAACCTATATCTATGTTTTGTGGGTTCATGGGTGTGCATCATGAAGATGATGTTAAAAAGTAGGAACACAGATAAACGCATTATAAAATATATTTAGATGTGTTTTGTGTCTCCATTCAATCAGCAGGCCTTCATTAAAAAGAACTATAGTTAGCCAGTCCTGTTTATTTCTGTGTACACTGTGTGGTTTGTATTAATAACAGTAAATGCTTGGATGGGGGCTATGATACTTATTATTGAAAAGCAGATCTTTGGAGGCTTTATAAACGCATAGCTTGAAAGTTTTAGCTCAGTTGGGTTACCCTCCTTACCTTGATTGATTAGTGAGCCTAAATGAACCCATATCCCCCCAGGAAGAGGGCATTACATCAGGTCGGGGTTGAGAGGTCTTCAGCCTTTCAGATCATCAGCAGGTTTCAATGTTTGGTGTTAAATCTTTCCTTCCAGCCTCTATACTCAGCTACTGTTTGAAGAAAATTCGCTATGGAAAATAAATTGAATCCATTTACACTGTAATTCAAGTTATTTATATAGCAAAGCATTTAAACTGTGTACAATTCTGTAAATTACAACAGCGAGGGACAATAACTACAGCATGAATGTCCTATTGTGACTTAAGATGTCTGTGATAAATGAGACCTATTGTACAGAACAGGCTTCTGAGAACTTGGAAGAAAAACTTCCTGCCAGGGAAAGTGTTTTGTTACAGTTCTCCTGTTTTATGACTTATTAATTTCTCCTGACAACTTTTCAAAGTAAAGATCTTCCAACTTAACTTTTTTTTCTCCTTTGAAACTTGGAGAAGAATATAAGAGTTAACTATTTGAAACGATTTTCATTTGCCCTATCAAGGAAAAAAACATTTTAATTATATCTTTTTAGAAAATTAACTCTGTTAAATAGAACAAATCCAAATGGTAATTGGACATAAACTACTTGGAAGAAAAATAAGCAATAAAGCAAAAAGCAATATACTCTTATTTCTCATTAAAAGCACTAGATTATGCATCTGTAAATGGTTTAAGATAAAATGTGCTAACACTCTGTGAAACCACATTACCTTTTCTCCTGCATTCCTTCAGAGCAGAATCGAATATATATATATATATATATATATATATATATATTATATATATATATATACACACATGTATAATACAGTATATAATGTATGTGTATATATTATAAAATACATATTTTATACATCCATATTATATATATATATATAATATGGATGTATAATATCATATGTATCTATGTGTATATTATACATGCATATGTGTGTTTATATCTATATATACAGTATAGATATAGATATATGTATGTATGATGAGTATGTATGAACATCTCGATTACGCAGGATTGGGGATAAATGCTCAGCTTTCAGCCCTGAACGCTGCTGATTTGTCTCGGAATAAATACATATAAAATCTCCTTGGAATAATCTTAATTTGACTTTTGCGATCTAATCCTCTCTTCACACAATGGGAATGGTGGATGTGCTGCCTTGTGTAGGCGACTGTGACATATCCTCAAAGCAAGTGACAGACATAGCAGCGTGAACAAGAATAAGGAGGCATTAAACATGTCTCTTATTAGGTCTTTTTCTGCTCTTAGGAAACTTCCATTTTTAGATACTTTTTCAACAGCAATTACAAAAGAACATATTTGCAAATATTGTTTTAAAAATCCACAGATCTGTTTGGGTGTTTTTGTTATTAATCCTTTTATCAATAATTTGCACCGTACTCTGGGGCTGAAAGGGTAAACACATAACTAGATCGAATATAATCAGTACATTCTGTGATTATACTATAATGCCTAATCGTTTGGGCCTGAAATACCTGTTGGGCTATTCTTTTACTTGTGTTGGAATAACCCACAATGCTGTTATCAGTTTGGATAATTTATAGGTAAAATTGTATCAAGGTTTAACACAATAGTGTTTGAAAATACTGATTGGGGATCGATTCTGAGTAGGTTAATCAAGTAACACCCATCCTATATAATGACCATAGGAAAATTATTTTTTTTGTATATTTTTTATTAATCTCAATAGGACCCTTAGGATGTAGATTGCTTTTATTCCCTGAACACAGTAATGTCTTTATTAATTAGTTTATAATGACAATCTGTGACAAGTTTTTAGAGCATCATAATGATCATAAGAAGACTAACACAAGGACAATGATCAAGATCTGGACATTGTGATAAACTGCTTAATGGGAGTAACAGGTATTGTGTGTGTCAATGTATCATGTGTTCATATGGGGTGTATGGGTGTATGCACATATACCGTATATGTGCGTGTGTGTATGTATATATATATATGATGTTGCAGTTAGTGTATCACACACCTATTAGATTTTGCATTAAGAATTTTTGTTTTGTGCTTTCTTTTTTCATTCGTTTTGCTCGGTTCCCGATACACAATTGATGAAACAAAACAGATTATGAGATTAGCAGCGGGATTTTGTGCATATTAATGCAAGTGGGGGCACCTAATGGGTTTGTAATTACAGATCTGCAGTTTGGGAGCTAGTATTTGAGTCTTTCCAACCCAAAGACCCCCCTGGGAGTTTTTCACATTTGGGTATTGGAAGAAAAAAGTCAGGAAGTAATTGCCTGGATCAAATATTTAAATGTAGAAACACTTTTCCCCACTCTAGGCTTTTTTTTTTAAAATAAAAAAACACATATGTGTCCGTGTCTGAAGTCATGCAGTGTAATTACGGTATATACATACACATTCTAAGTTTTTTTATAATATATATAAATATATACATATATATATATATATATATTATTCGTTAATAAATCGTTAAATAAATCAAGTAGCAGAATTAGTGCAGGGAATTACCTTGTTGCTTTAGTTAGCCAGGTACAAAATAATCTTAGTCTTTTTTGTTTTTTTTAAGTTATACATTTTACATGTAATTTTTTCACCAGTAATTTTCGTACATACTAGGCAGCAACACATTAATATTAAGCTTTCAAAGAAGACCTCATACTCATGTTTTAGATAATCATTAACGATTATTGCAATTCTATCACAAAGACTTTCAATTGAATCTGAAAATAATTAAAATGTCATATATAAACGTCTTCAATTTACAGCTAAACGGATTTTGCTTTATTGCACTGAAGATTTCCTTTTTATTTATAAATGGTGCAATTGTTGCAATTCGATTTCTTACATATGTTAACTTGTCAAAAAAGAAGAAACGAATTATACATATATATATATATAAAAATATTATATATATATATATATCACTATGACGGAGACACCTTTTCCTTTTATGGTAAGTACGTTTTTAAATTATTTAGTTAACGTGAACCGCTTGCTTCCTCTGATCTATTCATTTAAAACATTTTGTTGGGTTGTTTCATTCATCGGTGTTTTAAGTTCTATGATATCACAAACCCCCAAAAACATACAATGTAAAATGTATCATTTTAAATGTCGTATATGTTTAAAGTGCCAAAAAAACAATAGTTTTTTTTTCTTTCCTTTTTTCAATAAAACAACCCATATATATATATATATATATATATATATATATACTGCGCCTCTGTTTATTATCCTCTGATTTAAAAAGTAAAAGCTCATTAAAATAAGCTTTTAATGTGCGCTTATTTAGCTCCCGTTCCAAGTTTCTGCGATAAAAATTAATTATATATATTGCCTGGATCAAATATATATATATAATCATATATATATATATATAGGTTCACTGCATCTGCCTCCTTAGCGGTTATGTTTAAGAGATGGCGTTGCATTTATCCATTAAAGTATGAAGCGCTTGCCATTTGTTCACCCACTGCATTGGTGAGCAGACCGCTTTGTAGCTGCTTTTGGGCTTTGTAACTTTCCAGATACTCGGCGCTGATGTACATGGCCGCTATGTCAGTGCTGCTCGCTGTGATGGTGATAGATCAGACCCTGGCTCCTGTCCCCGGCAGCCCCTCCAGCCTCTTTGTGTGAGGTTGCTAGGAAGCCCCCAGCCTCAGAGAAAGTGTCAGGGGTATGTTAATGCGATGGGCGCAGGGTAACAATAATGTCTGCACAACTTCACGCCTGTTTAATAAGATGACTGGCACACCCGGGGAAACGCCTCTGCAAAAGTCCCAAAAATAAAGAGATAAGTAATAATAAAAATCAGCTACACTTTGATTTAGTTGTATCGTGGATTTATGTTTGATTATTGGTATTGCAAATAATTTGATTGTTACATGATGTTTGCAACAGGTTTAGAAACCTAGACAGCCACAGGCTGATTTAAGTTTATTTACTTTTATTTTTTAATTTACTTATTGGTTAGGGTTTTTTTTCTATTAGTCGCAATAGGCTAAATTCAATGTCAATAAGATGCTTGATGTCGAGCAGCACAAAAAGCCCAGGTGTTAATAGTGGGTAGTAGTAAGTGGTAGTAGGTAGTAGTAAGTGGTAGTAGGAGGTAGTAGCGGCTCCACCCGATCCAAAATCAAACTCGCAAATAAAGCGATATCACTCAGCACTCGATTTAAAGCATCACGAGTGGCAACAGGAAACATTTCGATCCTGCTACGAGGAAACGATCCTTTAGCAGGATCGAAATGTTGCCACTCGTGATGGAATAAATGTCACCTTGAACCGAGTGATATCACATGCCATCCAATAGCAATCTCCACATACACCGCAGTGTTATATTTACAAATATAATTAATGTCTTTTTCCCAGTGCAGTCTATGGGAAAACCTACCATAGACTAAATTAATCATTAAATCCAGCCCAATACCTCGGATAGGCCAAGCTATACAATATATGCAATAGATACATCATTTTAAATATCACTTTAGCAAGACATGGATATTCTTTGGGGGGTTTTGTGTTTTTTTTTTACATTATGCTTTCCTGTCTTGCATTTTGCTTAAATACAGATTTTGCAAGTTGAAATATGTTAAGAATGCAAATTAAGACTAGTTCCAAGGTTAGCTATAAATAAAAGTGGAAATCTTAAATACAATAAAGCAAAATCCATTGTGTAGAAAATTGAAGACATTTAAGCATGACATTTTTAATTATTTTCTCATTTCAAATTAGTAGTCGTTATGAAAGAATCTCATTAAGATTTCTAGCCTACCTTTTAAAATAAATATGTAAAAGTTGTGAGGTCTTTAATAAATCTGTAATATATATCCATTGCAAACCCCCCCCCCCAAAAAAACCCTGTATTTTAGTTTGTTCTCTATGAAAGACCATTTGTGTTTTACAACAGACATAATAACTGATGCTGTTAGTCTTATTCTGACCTGAATAAATCTAAGACACAAATCAGGATGATCATTAAAAAGGGAAAAGCAAAATGTTTTTAAACATTCTGGAGCATAAGAACATGAACTAGGTTTCTTTCAAATTATCCTCTTTGGTGTTTTGAGACATACAATATTTGAGCTGCTGTTTTCTCTTTTTTTGCCTTTTTCAGCCATCACTGTTTAATCATGCTGACTTCTCACAGGTGCCAGCATCACACAATTTTGACAGCCCTGATCATTTTTGTTAGAGGCTTGAAGGATCATTAGTTAAATTATATCATGGCTTCCATCAGCACTGTACCTGAGGCATCAAATGTATGTTGTAGTTTTAGGTTTGGTAAGGATGAGATCCTGTTTCTGAACCATTTTGCTAAGATCAAGTCTACAGACTTATGGTCTGCATGCTGAAGTCAAGAAGCCAGAAGTCCTTCAGAGCCTCCCAGAGAATGGTCCAATCTATGTGTGTTTTGGTAAGAGATACCTCATGTAATCACTGACGCTGTTCTAGTAAGAGCACTAAATGCACTGATAGGCCCTTCCTTTTATTTGTTCTTCACTACCCTGGATTTTTGGTTGGCTGGTGGTGGATACAGAGGCTAGAATAATTTTGGTTCAAAAATTTTATTTTTTTTTAATAAGATTTTGCTGGATGTCTTGAAGGCAGGACTGTAAAGCGGTGTAGGTCTCTGGACTAGATAGTTGGCAGACAGACATCTGACACATCGATGTTTGTCAGTAGCAGGAACTGGAAAGCTGATGACTTGGCAAACCTTAGCTATTTAAGCAGACTGTGGCTTAAATATGCCTGTGGCAGAACTGAATGGAAAGCTCCATACACTTGAATGATTGAAGCAGGAATTTGGCATAAGCAGCTGAGGTGTTATCAAGGTCAGAATAGCCATGGTTATTTATACTAGTAGGTAGATGATGTGAAAGAAGAATTACTAAGTCCAGAATCAGATGATCAGAAAACTATGAGACATCAACAAAAGTTGTTTTTTAAAAAAACAAAACAAAAAATGAAAATCCAGGTCCATGGGACAAAACCAGATGATCAAATCACCAAGACACTAAATCAGGGCCAGGAATAATACTCCAGCAAGATACTATGGGAGCATCCAAACAATTATTGGGAAATTGGGAGGCAAAGGTTCCAGCAAACATGATGGTGCCGTGAACAGATCAACAGCCTCCCGTACTCTGAGTCACTGGTTCTAATCTGTGGTTCTTGCAGTTGGCTGGCCTTTTGGGCTCATCTTCCCTTGAAGACTTAAGTGGTTCCTCGCTTTGGAGAGAGCCTAAGAAGAGCTGGTTCACCTGCTGGATTTTTGCCTATGGAGGGAAGGATCTAAGGTCCTTGAGTAGTGTAGCTCCATAAGATCCACTGTGGCCTTAAAACAAACAATTATAGAAATGAAGGGACATATGTCAATGAGGAAGCGTGTAGTGGATGTACAAAATAAAATGACAGTTAAAATATCTTGCGATGGAATAGAACATGAGCGAATCAACTTTTGTAGTTGCCCAGAAGGACAGCAATTTTTAAAAAATAGAATGACATAAAGGAAAATCCAGTATTTGTAATGTATCCAGTGCATCAGTATTTCTCTCTTGTGCTGTACAATTAAATAGCTTGAATAAACAATACAAAATGCTCTTCTTTGCTAAGCAGCCTTGTGCCTATAGTTGCTTCTGTGTTTGGTTAAGGGAGCAAAGACACGTCCCTCTGGGACCCCATGAGAAAGCAGGTTTTGTCCCTCCTCTTGTCCATCAACAAAGCATGTGAATGCTAAGCTTCTTAGGGAGTTATTGCTTTTTAAACTTCTGCGACAAAAAAAGTATAGCATTTATACATTAGTACAGAGATGTTAATGCAATCTACACATCTCCTGTTTTTCTTATACAGGACTTCTAAAGCATACTTGCATACAGAGATTCCATCTCCCTTTGGTTGCATTATGAACGTGTGATTCCTGAACCCCCCTCAATAGGAGATGGCTGGCACCACTTAGCCTGTAGGGGTAGGTTAAGCCAATCACCACTTGTCCTCTCCAGTGACTCAGATGGTACAGATATTCACACACACACAAACGCTGACACACATATACACTCACACATAAACATACCGTGTTTGCTCGATTATAAGACGACCCCCAAAATCAAAATATTAATTTAGGAAAAAAACAAAAAGCCTGAATATAAGACGACCCTATAGGAACAAAGATTTACTAGTAAATATTAATT
>VKOC01000002.1:32857177-32966142 GCA_009364415.1 Spea multiplicata | reverse complement strand
AACCGATTAGCATATCACACACTGTGCTTCAATATGGTGCTATGGGGATCTCTGTAACAATAGCCTTAGATAATAATGTCCAGTCCATAACTAAGCCCTGGCAATCACCAAATTACTTCTGCCTCCTTTCACATTTAGGAAAGCATTCATATAAAAAGTTTAGTACTTGGGCTGCCTTTGATGTTTTAAGAGTTACATTGTGCCATTGAAGTCGCTGAATGGTGTCAGCATTTCATGCACCCTAAACAAAAACTAAAATCAAGTATTTATTAATTATAAGGGGGGGAGGGAATTTTTTTTTCTTTGTTGCGTTCTACGATGACCTTCAAATCCACCCAACTCTGCAGTGATTTGATTCATGAGCAACTCAAGTCATTAGCGGAGGCATTTGTCTCTCCCGGCCAGCTCTGCTTTCTCTAACCTAGAAGAACATGTCTTCTCAGAGAGATGTGCTTTAAGACCGGCCTTGTACACCATTATAAAACTGGGCTGAGCAGCCACACGTAACCTCCCCACATTACAAGAGACCCCGTTTGACTTTGAAATAACAAAAATAAAAACAGCTTGTGGCCAGACTGTCTGTGCCACTGGAAGATAAAAAGGTATGGTATTGTGTATTTTACGGCACATATTTTCAAAGGGAATGGCAAAGCTAGGACAGACAAACCGATACATTAGCAGAAGGGGGTCCTGCTCAAAAGCTTACAATTTAGACCATGAAGTGATTTTAGAGCATGATTAAAATATGGAATTTTTGAAAAACAAAAAAAGTTTCCTGTGGCATCTCGCAGACAAAATCCATTTTAAAAGACAGAAAAGCAGCCTTTTGTCCCTAAATCTGGGGTAAGCAAAGGCTAAACTCATTCTCTGCCTCTCGCAGGGAAGGAAGACCGCATGAACAGGAACTTCCTTACCCTGTGTTCCAATATCCGCAGCACGTATTTATGTGTTGCGTCCACCCACAGCAGTCAACAAAGAATTATTTTATCACAAACAAATAGCAAGCATGTATAAAAACACAGCTGTCTGTAACACATTATAAAAAAAACTTTTCTAGAATTAAAACTGCTGAATAAAAAAAGTCTAAACTATTTTCACTATAATGTTACGCAATATGGATTGGTACGTATGTATCAAAATAACCCTCATTTGAGCAAAGGAGCAGCAGTGATATAATATTCTGTTTATTAAAATCCATAGATCCAAAATGACAATTTAATTCAGCGCCGCCATGAAACGCTCATCTGCAGCAAATTGTGTGGCGTATTTTATAGCTAATGTGTCGATCTCATTCACATAGACAAGACAAAGGTATTATCAGGATAGACTAAGGTATCTCAATATGTATGGCTTAGAGGAAAGAAGAGAGAGGAGATGTAATAGAAACATTTAAATACATAGAGATTTATTAGTGCAGGAGGGACGTTTATTCCGAAGGAAGGGAAGTGTCAGGCGTGAATGTAATTTTACTTTAATGAGAGGGTGGTAGATAAGTGCAAAGCCTCCCAGCAGAAGTGGTAGAGGTTATGCCAACTCATGCATGTTTAACTTTGTGCTAAAGCTATACTGAATATAGATCAAGAACCTGATTAAAGGTCAGAGTCTTCACATCAGGAAAAATCAGCGGACTATATGAGCCGATTGGTTCTTATCTGCCGTCAAATTCTGTGTTTCGGAATTCTTTTAGCGCATAAATTCCTGATTAAATGGGGCACACACCTCCAATGTATAGCAGAATCCCATTCATCACAAAACAAAAGACAGTGACTTATTGAAATGCGGTCAGCACTACGACAAGCACGTTATACCAATACAACTAATCAGTCATATTTAAATTATTCCACTAGAGGAGTCACAACCATCCCTGTCAAAGAAACCCAAACTATTTTCTCATGGCTGCCAAAAAAGAAAGACGACACCGCCGATTGTGTTCAGAATATTTTTTTCACACAAATTTTTGAATGATGGACGTACAAGTGCAGGTATTATCCACATAGTAGCGATCTAAATACCTTTTGAGGCATAAGCACACTGGAATGTATATAGCATGTGTGCTTATTTACCTCCCTGAGGTCTAGTACCCTAATTCCCATAAAAATGTGTCCAGCAAATTAACTGTAAACAAAGCTGTACAAACAAACCTAGACACATTTCCTTTTAACATACATGCAAACTGATGTAAAAAAAAAAAAAAAGATAAATAAAAAATTAAAGTTTTTTTTTATATATAATATAAAAGGTATTGATCGGACACATTGATAATGCATCTAGACGTCATCGTCTATGGTTAATAGTGAAAGAATTACAAGAGGAAACATATATATATTAGCATTAATATTGTAGTTTTTACATGTACAAAATCCAACTACAAAAAAATAATGCTTCTAAGTTGACTTAGATCTTACATCTATGAAGGGTGAGTGAAGTGACTTCCAATTTTGGGTTTTTAAAAACCGAGAACAGATGGAAATAAGAAGAAGAACAATGCTATGCATACGATGTGATGACGCGTTATGTTGCACAAAGTATACCAAAGCATTATTTAGATAAAGAACAATATTTTCTGTTTGTTGAGTCTAAATAGGTCCATTGGTTGCTCTATGTAAAAATACAAATCATCACAATGAATGGATTTAGGACCCATTTATCAGTCATATGTATTCCCGTGTGGTCATCTTTTTCAATATTTGCAAATCTAGAACCACATCAGAGTACCCATGTGGTTTACCATAGCTGCCAATGGATGGATCATTGTTTCTTTACCAACATATCGAGATAATTGGAGGTCGCGGTGCAGAAAAAAAATCTTTAATGTTAAACTTAATGGGCTCAAAAAACATTTCTCCAATGTGCACAAGAAAAAGTTGTGGAGACACAAATTCTCTTTATGCATATGAAACATAGATGTTTTGTTTGGATTTTTATTTTTTTTACCAGGGATTGAATGAACTAGCAAGAATTTAATAATACTATCTAGTAAATCATATCATGTAAATTCTTCAGTATTTTAATGCAAATACAATAAATGTGGCCCTTTAACTAGGCAAATTTAAAATACCCCATGTTTTAGAGTGATCTGATGTCCCCATGTATCTTTTCACACAACAAACTACAAATAATGGTGTATACTTTACTTGGCACTCAAAGCAAAGCCCTCAGGAAGCAAAAGAAAAAGTGAGAAACAATTTCACAAATTAAGATCTCTCCTAGCCATCAAATCAAGTACTTTTCCTTGACTCATTAAGGCCATAATGAACAAGAAGGCAGTCCTTTGCTCATCCAAGTGGGATTACATGCAAACCGAGCCCACCATGTGTTAATTGAAGACAAAGCACTGCTTTCGGTTGATTACTGCGCGCGTATTGTAGGACATTGACTTTACCATGTCTTCTCTCGATTCAGACATGTTGCACCTGCACCGATCTGACTCAGGACATGATTAAACAACCACGGCACATAACCACAAATTGCACCGATTGTTCTCTCTGTAATAGTTTAGCATTTACTTGAGTCACCTGACAATAGCATCAGTCCTTTATTATTAGAACTGAAGTGATTTTTGATAAATACGCAATGAATTACCAAGCGTAGTCCCTGTACATCTGCATTCGAAAATGCAACAACACCCTTGCCAGTTAAGTAAACTTTAAGATTTAAATCATATTTACTTCCTCAAGAAAAACATATTTAAAAGAGTACCAAAATTTATTCTAGATTATATTGCAAGGAAAAAAAATGTAAAAAAATGAGAAGTACACACACAGTCTAAGTGGTGCTTTGGGGAATTTAGCAATTCATATATAGTGGTGTAACAGTCAAGAGCAAGGAAGCATTTTAATGATTAAATAATTTAGTGGCTAATATTCCGAATACAAAAATGACCATGTGAAACAAAGGTCCTTGTGAACTAATATCTACTTATCAGGAACAAATCAGAAATGTTGTTGATTTTCCAATCCTAAATGCTATAATACTAAATACTCCCATTTTGTTGAAGTCAGTGAGGACGGCAAGAACAGAAAATACATGGGGTAACCTAGGAAATACATAGGCTTGTATTATCTGCTTAAATAGAGCTTTGGGACATGCCCGTGTTGTTGCTACATAAAACTATTCAGCAATGCACACAGCTAAACAAATTTCAGCTATTTCATGTCCTGAACATGAATTCAATAAAAATTAAATAGTTCCGATATCCATAACAAAATAACTTTTGTGTTTGGCTAATACAAAGCTTGACATTACTTTTAGTATTCTAGAGTATGTGTTATATACTGTGACGTTCATGTGGCAAGTACCATTGAAGTTTTTAGTCTTCATAGAATGCTTTATTGAAATCTCACCTTCTGGCAGAAAAACGTAGCGGCAGAAGGGTGGTATTGCTACATCCTGGTGCCGAGACGGGTCAAGCGCTGGTTCACAAAAATAAAATTATTATTTATTGTTTTATATAGCACTATCAAATTCTGTAGCGCTGTGCATCTCAAAATCCAGACACGTCCATTTAGATAATTGGATACATAGTGGTGTTACCTCTATTTCCCATTTACTTTCAGGTGGTCGCCTACGTTCTTTTCAAGAACTGCAGCGCACTTTCTCCTTGCCTAGTCGAGACTTCTTTAAATATCTCCAGCTGCGTCACGCCCTGTTGCGCCATCTGAGGGTCCTTCCCTCCTCCTGCCTTACCACTCCGATTGTCCGGCTCTGCCTGACTGCTCCTTGTGTTCCGAGTGCTATCTCGGTCTGCTATGCGGCCCTGCTGGGTCATGGGTCTGATGACAAACTTCCATTTATGCTACAATGGGAACGAGAACTTGGTAAGGAATATGATGTCCAAACTTGGTACCATGCCCTCTCCTCGTTCCAAGGGGTCTCTAAAAACGCTACTCACTTCGAAACTAACCGGAAGGTTCTCTTTAGGTGGTATTATGTTCCCTCCAGACTCGCTAAGATGTTCCCATCTTCTTCCCCCCTGTGTTGGAGACAGTGTGGAGAGGTGGGTACCATGCTCCACGTATGGTGGAGTTGCCCTAAGCTCAAACCCTACTGGACAGCAGTTTTTCACCTTATAATGGAATTACTGCATATTCCTGTCGTAGCTGAGGTGGAAATAGCTTTGTTGGATATGTTTCCTCAATCACTAACTTCCCCGCTAAGGAAGTTGCTGGGTCATGTTCTGATCGCAGCCAAGGTTTGCATTGCGCGTAGGTGGAAAGACCCTCTCCCTCCCACGATTCAAGACGTTTTATATGCGCTCACCACAACCCGTACCTACGAACGACTGGCGCATTCGGCCTCTAATACCCCACATATCTTCCATGATACATGGGTTGCCTGGGACGAGTACTATACTGCTACATTCTGTCCTATGCCTAGCGGTTTTATTCTAAAAGATTTGCGGACCATCTGGTATCGGAAGGCGACTCTAGCAACCTGATTGACCTTCGGCTTCTTCTCTCCATTCTGCCTCTTTCTACTTCTGACTTTTTCTTGCTCCCCCTCCCTTTTTTTTTATATTTTTCTTTCCCTCTTTTCTCTCCCCATCCTCCCCTCCCGGTTTAAAAAAAAAAAAAACTGGATCGTGTATGAGGATATTGTATTGTACGACACCATACTGATGTATTGCTTATTGGATTTTTGGTTTTAATCACACTATAGCGACGGTATGTTTTACTGTGATGTCGAAGGTACTGAGCGCATTTCTGTTGATTCATTTCATGAACACACTGAGCTAGTATATGTCTCTTTTGATGATTAGATGCTCAATAAAGTGATGGTCAGTTATAAGAAAAAAAAACAAAAAAATCACAGACTCAGTTGGCAATGCCAAGGGCGGGGGCGGGGGGGGGGTTGAAAGAGTAGACCTCGAAAAAGAACATGTGACCATTTTTATTGACCAACTGCTGATGGGTATATTGCATTGTGTTATGCAGCTATGTAAAACAGTTGAGATGTGGGCTTGTCGCATTTTATATTCTTGAAGACGTGTGTATTATTCAGAGTGCTACTCAAACTTTTCCATCACTTTTCATACACCAAGGAGGCAAAGGGACTTTTAATGCTGCATCACAAGTATTAACAGCTCATCTTTGCAGCTTGCATCATAAATTTCAGGTGTGAGTTTACTTTATATATCAGAAACACTTAAATTGCGTTGTGTTTAAATTTACTCCTCAAAAAGGGCAGTATTACATCGTGTTTGTGCATGTACTTTTTTTCTCCTTTGCATTGAAGGTTTTCGACTGCCTTCTTTAGCTTTTTTTTTTTATCTCACTCCATTTTATTACCTCACTTCAAACTCTTCCTCATAGGTCCTACCGCAATTTTATATGACCCAGAAAGGCGCCAGTTGTCCTACCACTTATCTTGCCCCTGTGTGACAGACCAACAGATTGGTTTTTACTTAAATCTGAAGAGATCCTCATGGTGGAGGGAGAGTTGGCAGAAGAGTTGTGGTTTAAACTCCCCGACTTTACTATTTGTTATGTAAGGACAACAACTTTCTCCTGGAAGAAGGGCCTGTATAATGCATAATTCCATTAGCAAGGAGACTTTGAGGAAATCTTGGCGACCTAACTATACAGGACCAGCCAAGCTCTCCCTTTAGCAAAAGCTCACTGTAGTTGGTTCTTCATGATACATAGTGAATTGAAGGCGTTGAAACCACAACTCTTCTGCAAACTCTCTAGTCAACTCTCCTTTTAGGGAAAGGACACCAAAGTATCGAGGTAGGGGTTAAGATTTATCAACAACAAGAAGACAGCTTAGTGTACTGACTGGTCTATTAAAGCAACACAAGAGAAGACTCAAGACACAGTCTAAAAGGGGGTAAACAATCACATATATAGCTTATATATATATATAATCTATATCTATAGTATTTATTTTATGAGATAAATATTGGGGAGAAATCAAACCATGTTGAGCTGTTTGCCTGATTAACGGCGCATTAGTTAAAGCGCAACTGTAGTACCTTGGCTAGTTAAATGTGTTCCTGTTTGGCCGCAGTGTATATAGGTGCGTGTCTTCAAATAAAATTGTCAAGCTTTGGTGCATACTCAAATAATGTAAAACAATATTTCACTCCTTGTGAATCATATCTTAACGTATTGAGAGCTCAGAGAATTGTAAGACAATACAAATCTGTCTGCTATAGTAAAGAATACTTGGACATCATGACACAAAGCCCTCCTTCTCTGTGACCATGTGTGACCCAAGGACCAGTCACTTTACCCCCCAATGTCTTCCTTTACCCAACTTTAATAGCCTGTTAACCCTAATAGCCAAGCTTTACTTTCGATAATTTCCCAAATGCCATGCACAGCTTTTAAACCACTGAAGATATTTTATTTCAATAATAATAAAAACACACACACACACACTAGGACATCATCCTGCTTCATAAGAAACAATTGTCTGAAGACAATGGATGCTGCAGGTAAGAATAAGCTGAATTTCACTTTGTAACCTGTTATAACCCTGCTACGAGACAAAATACACCAAAACGGAAAATGCAATAAGATCAAAGCAACCAAAAAGTGTAGAATATATATACACAAAGATTAACATTTCATTATTTTGTCTTGTACGTTTATTCACTTAATTCAACGCAGGCTAAAAGAAGCAGCATCAACACATGTTTACATGCAGTAATTTTTATAACATTATTAAAATGTTAAATAATAAAACCTTAATAGTACATTGAGTAGATAATTGAAATCATTTACCTAGACTGGTGCACAATAAAATTAAAAAAAAAAATCTACCATAGTTTAAATGGAGAGATAAAAAATAAAATTAAAAATACACCAAAAAATTTACAACTTTTTCAGAATTTGGTGTTTTTAATGTGTAGCGGCAGTTTATTTTTTGGTTTTATTATTAGAACAATATACAGTAATGAGGGCAGGTTAAGCTCCAAATGGGACCTAACAACAGTGCTTTTAACCATGAACATAATCAGACATCTTTCACCGATGAATACATCTAGAACACCCTGCCATGCTGCTCCTTTTCCTAAAGATTCATTACCAACCACAAAAGAACGAGACTTACCAGACGCCGGGCAAATTCTTTGTTTTCAGAAAGAAACCCATACCCTGGGTGGACCTTGAAAAATAAAAACAGAGGGAGTTATCATACTAAGCACTTAGTCCTGATTCAAAGTCTTAACCCCATACCTTCTGAAAGGGATTTAGAGAGTCCGTAGCTAGCATGTTCAATACCTACAAATAGGGGTCTCTCTGTATGTACTAATATATATATATACATAAACACATACATTTACACACACACACACAAAAACACAAAGTAAGAAAACAGGGGACGGAGATATACATGACATACTAAAAAAATCCAGCGTATATAATAACTATATTATATATATATATATAGGATATATATATAGATATGACATTATGATAGATTAGATATATTGCATATATTATTATATAAACTATATATAATATTATAAATAATATATATCAGATGAACAAAGAAAGAAACCAAAAATCACTGTATAAACCTATAAACTGAAGGGATTTTTTTATCTTCTAAATTGATCCTTGTTCCTTTACAATTCTCCAGTGTTTAAAGGAACACTGTTCTTACAAGTAAATATCGATTACACTCGGGCAAAAAAAAAAATAAAAAAATAAACTATGCTGAAATGGTTAACACTAATTGGGATTTTCTTCCCCAGCATATTTGGGAAGAACTGAAGCTGCTCCCTGGTGTGATTACTGAATCCAGCAGCCACCTGCAGGAACTGCCACCAGCCATGCCAGATGCTTCAAAAGCCTTTGATTTCCAGTAGAGATTTCGGCCACATTTAACTCATGTGACATGAGCCAAACAAGAACAGAATATTCAGTTCCTTTTTATAAAAAAAAAAATACAAATTCTGGCGTTTCTTCCTTTCTATATCTGAAACAGCTGCAGCAGATAGAGCCATTCAGACTCACAGCTTGGGCCCCGGTTTTCCTAATGGCTTCCATGATGGCATCCATGTTGAGGTAGCTTTTGCTTGTGGGAGCCGGGCCAACACAGACAGCTTCATCCGCCATTTTCACATGAACCTGAAGAGACAAAAATTCTGCATTAACAGATGCTCACAGCAAAAGTAATTACCATCAGCCTTTAATATGGGCAGGAAATAAGCAAATTTGCCAATTTCCAGAACTGAAGCACAGGATTGCATTTGCAAAGCATGGTATGCCAGCAGAAATTTAAATATTCCCAGAATTAGCATTCTAATTAATGCAGGAATGCTATTATAGAAGAACATATACATGAAGCAAATAGTCTAAAATAAAGTAAAAAAAATCTGTTAGTACTTTATGACATTTAAAAATGCAGAACTCACATACCAAAAACATATAAAACATAACAAATCCTGTCTTTTTGAATAACAGGAGCATTTCACAACATTGTAAAGGCAACGAAGAAAACCAAAAACTATTTTAACTTGTCTCCTTTTTTCTACCGATTTACAATTTTGTTTAAAAGAGAAGAGGTTATGTTTGCATCTTTGAATGTCAGCTTGTGATCAGATTAAGTCAATAACCATTACCATCGGGTAACTCAAGTAACCAACAGAGTGAGCGAAATAATGTCAGCCAAGCCTGCTAAAAGTATTGCTTCCAGGCTTTAAAAGGGCCATCAGTTTATTTTACTTTTGTGTTTAGAAAACCAGCAAAGTTAATTGTCCCTTACTTTTGCAATTCCAGGTTTCAATACACACATTACATCTAATTAAGTATATGTAAGTGCGTGTTAGTCATGTCCCCTTTCAGTGTTAATGCGGAAGTCATAAGCTCAAATTTATATATATATGTATATTACACATACACTATAAATATCCCTAAAGAGACCCTGCTTAGGTGGTCAGCAGGTAGGGTGATCACAATGTTAAGAGACAAAAATGAAATTTTGCCTCTTCATAATATTTTTTTTTTAAAAAGGGATGGGAAAAAAAATTAAAAATTAAATAAAAACCCCAAAAAATAAAATATTTCAAGCAACCCTAGTCACAATTGGACATATTCAGCAGATTCCATGTAGAGAGTGATTTCCGGAACAAAAAAAAAAAAGAAAAAGAAAGAAAGAAATCCCTTTGCAAAAATGGCTCATTGTTTATTACCCAGCTGGACACTGTCTAATAAAACTCTATGGAGGAACGGACTTCATTAGCATTGCCATACAGAATCTGCCCAGTGTGGTGTTTGAACAGATAAAGACACATAAAATAGCACATGACTGAAAACAATGGCAGCGGCCAGGTCTGCAGATGAAGGGAGTGTAGAGGAGCAACAGGAGATAAAACCAGGTTTAAGTCATTGATAACCTACATTACTGTATACAGCACTGTATTGCTCGAGAATTTTTTTTTCATGGGACCTTCCCCTGATCAAAAAAAAAAATCCTAGCAAAATTACAATGGCTGTGCAAAATAAAAATTCTGTTTTATATTTGCCATTTACTTTTGAGGGGCTTAGAGCCTTTAATTAAAGTTGATACTTTTTATTGGGTCAACACAGAAAAAGATGAAGTTGCAGGTACTTTTGGGATCTCAGAGTTCTCTACTTCACAGGGAATCTGAATACCACACAATCTCCACACTCCATCCGGTAAAATTGTGAAACAATGTTACCCTCTGGAAATTAGGCAAAACAAACAAGAATAAAATATGTCTAAGGGGTTAAAGGGTTTTATACTCCAATCACAGGGTCATGCAATAGGGGGAGGAAGAATCCCATTAGTTGACTCTGTAATGTCAAGGCTAAATCCATCTTTAAATCAGGTGAGTACATAACATTATTTGTCATATTATGGTTTCATACGGGCCAAAGTTGTTGAAAAAATACCTTACATGTTGGGTACTTGGGCACTAATATACTGCTGCACGTGAGATCCGAGACCCTTTACTTCCCTACACTGCCAGCAGAGATCACAGATAAAAAATAAAAATGTACTCTGCATTTGCATTTGGAATAAAACAATGCTTTTTGACTACTGGTGTCCATTGGGAATAACGCTGGACGAGGAATCATTGGGGGCCTTCCACTAAATGAAGTGGATGACCCCAAATCATCTGCAACTATTACCCCCTTGCACTCCTAAGTACCAACATTGAGCTCCCACTGTGCAGAAAGAGCTCGTTGTTTGTAATAATTGAAGGCCACGGGGCAGCAGGACGAAGCCCCGCACCAAAAGCCCCAGCCTTCGCATTATGCCTGACCCTCACAGAAATTGGGAGAATAGCTGTTAAACAAAGACAAAGTGTGGCTAGACGTGCCTGTACAAACATTTTTAAGACTTAAATTACAATATTGGCTTAATAGATAGCAGACCGGAGGCTTCCACCACTATATGACTACTATCATACGTTTAATGTGGGTGAGTTAAATACCAAATGGCAACCTAGTTAGCCTCCTTGCTATTTTTTATGTACATGTTTTAAACACATAAAACATTAAACATGGAGGATTGTGTGTGTGTGTAATGTAATAAGTGTATTATATAGGGTATATATATATATATATATATATATATATACATACACACACACACACACACTAAGGACTGCCCCTACACAGCATTACGTCAACAGCAGTCACAGATTAACCGTTTTACTGCCAGGTGTTTGAAGCAGTCTATAAAACATATAAGCATGCACAATAAATCACCACTCTGGCTAGTTTCATTTACCCACTTAAACTTAACAGTAGATGAGAGATAACGTAATAGGGAGAAATAAGCATGCACATCATGAGAACCATTAAAATACCATTTATAGTATACACAAGGTAAGACTTAAATAGACATATTTTCATTTGTATGTAGAGTTACTTGGATTTATAAAAGCTGAAGTATTAAAAAAACAATAGTTTTTCATTAGCCACAGATTTTATTAATGTATATTTACAGTAATATCTCCTTTTGGAAGAGGGAGTGTATTAAACCACATTATATGACACGGAAATCTGTTAAGTGCACAGTCTGCAGAGATGACCGTGGCTTGAAGTAGCCAAGGGGTGGCCCAGCTTGGGTTACAAATCTGCAAATTCAGGTAAGTTTATTTTATGCATGGACCTCCTTGGTTATATAAATGGCGAAACATGGTAATAAAACGCTGGTTAAAAGTCAGTTCTCAGACGACACACTTGCACTGATTGTAACTTACATTCTACTGGCTGGTAGAAGGTTATTATCCTGAGTACACTGACATTGATGTGACTGGTAATGAAGCAGCATGGGAGTCAGGTAATGTACTCATTCCCTGTCCAGAGCTAATGCAGACGTGTGCTAACATGTCATAATCGTCATAATTCCCATCATCCCCACAGCTAACACACAAGCTGCCTGATTAGACCACAACTCCCAGATGGAGCCATCCCTAATGCGAAGTAATTCCCTTCAGCCTCCCGCTACTTTAGCATAGCCTCTCCAATTAATTAGAATATCACCCTAGAGCGGTATCATTATGGTCGAATTCCTGACTATTCCCTTTCAAATAAATGTAAAAAAAAAAAAATGTGCTCGTAGAAAAATTTTAACATGGCATCCGCCATTAATTTACTATTCAGGTGATTATTTAACATCCAAGGTAAACCGGCACAGAACATGGACAAATCACACATTCATCATATTTAAATGAATCATTGAATACAAACATCAGTACTTGTGCACACAGTAATTAAAATATGGTATAAATATCTCAACCTACATGTGCATGAGCGCCTGCAGTTAAAATGAGCATTATGATAAAGTACGCAGAAGGCTGGGTCTAGGCTCATATTTTAAATTCCATTTCGTCATTGTAAAGCTGGTGGTTCAATTACATCTAGAACCGAATAAAGAGTCCCATTTAACTCAATATCCTCTGGATCTGCTCTAGCAAGTATTTTAACCGAACCAGCCATGGGACCCATT
Organism: Spea multiplicata; assembly: GCA_009364415.1. NCBI lineage: Eukaryota > Metazoa > Chordata > Amphibia > Anura > Pelobatidae > Spea > Spea multiplicata. The sequence goes on along the minus strand of VKOC01000002.1, from coordinate 32,953,209 downwards.
AGATAAGGGCACACAAAAAGCACAAACATAACCCACCTTCTCTTCTTTGTATGTCGTTGCATAAAAAGGTTTTCAAGAATATGAAAAGAAAAAACAATCAGCCCATGCTGGTAATTATTATTTTGTTCTAAACCCAGGAGACAGGGAATGTGAGGACAAATGTATTCTTAAAGGCACCTTTAAAAACCGCTGAACCTTCTGAAATATCTAGGGACAGTTAATATTGAAGTAAATGTGACATTTAAATCTCAAGAGATATTACAATATATGTAATAAATATGTGGACATTTTAAGTGAATCTGTCGTTGTGAAATTAATTGGAGGGCTCTGCCTGGCTGGCACAGGGTTATCAGGGTATTTATACCCAAATTAAGTCCCACTAAGGGGTGATGGGGCATCAAGGCTTCTCAGGTATGGAATGCTCTTAGCTCTGCTTCTATGAGCGGCTCTAGCATGCCAAGTGGAGGGGGGTGAGAGATGACCTTATGCTCTGACATCTTCAATCCTGAAGCTTGATGAGTGCACTTCCAGAGTGATCAGTCTCAGGGAAAGTGTAGATCCCATGTTCCTCTGCCTCTAGACCATGTGGATGGGTCCCCCACCACCCAATACAGGGCCGGAATTAAATGACAAGCAAGTAGCCTCATCAAATCAATCAACGGTGGCAGGAATGTTGCTGCTCAAGAACAGATTAACTTTATTAAATATCAAGGACAAGTGAGTGTTTCATTTATCGACTTTATACTATATGGTGCTAACTTGAAGGCACCTCAGATTCCAAGCACCCTGTTGGATTTTACTCTCGGTCATGGCATTAACTGGTTTGAAGTCTCCACCAAAGCTGGAGCAAGATCTATTTGTTTATATACATATCAAATCACATCATTTAACTATGCTCTACCCATGTAGTGCATTGTGATCCCTTCCTTTTTGAATATTGACTACGGGGAGGAGGAAAACACATCACAAACGCATGTATTATGGAGAGAAGATGCGTGTGCCCTTATCGTGGTTATATATGCAATGTAGTTTAACACACAATCCGTTCCATTGTTCATTAGAATCTTGTGTGTACCGTATTTGCTCAATTATAAGACAAGGTTTTTTTCAGAGCAAAACTATATATATGTTATATTAGAGGTCGTCTTCTAATCAGACCTCAAATAGACGTCTGACTACAAGACTAAGATCCAGATCCCCTGCAGAGTGAGTGTCGGCATCACATGACCTTCCGGTGCTCATTCATAGAAGCCCCGGTGGAAGTGCCGGTGTGCGCATATAGCAGACCTCAACCGGCTGCCCCACTAGACACCAAGGAATCTGAAGCACACGGAGAAATCTAGGGATGCACTAGTAAGTTGGGGGAGGGTAAGAGTGGCATATGGAGGGGGTATATGAGCTTTCTGGAGGCTGACATATAAGAGGTTAAAAGCAATATCAGGGAGGCAGAGTGGCATATAGGGGGTTAAAATGCATGTCAGGGAGGCAGAGTGGCATATAGGGGTGTATAAGGCATATCTGGGGACACAGTGGCATATATATATATATATATGGGGTAAAATCATTTCGGGGGGGCAGAGTGGCATATAAGTGGGTATAAGGCATATCTGGCAGCAGAGGGGCATAATATTGAGGCAGAGTGGCATATAGGGGGTATAGGGCATTTCTGGGACAGAGTAGCATATAGGAGGTTAAAAGGCATATCAGGGAGGCAGAGTGGCATATAAGGGGTGTATAAGGCATATCTAGGAGGCATAGTGACATATAGGGGGTATAGGGCATATTTTGGGGGCAGATGAGCAAAACTGTGCAGGTTGGTAAATAAAAGGATATAAAAGCAAAAATGCATTTTCTCAATCATAGTTTCAATTAAATATGAAAAAAATAGTTTACATGAATTCATATTTACTAGTTAAACTTTTTTCTTATAGGGCAGGAGTTTTCTTTTTTTTCCTAAATTAATATTCAAATTTTGGAGGGGGCGTCATAATATATAATACGGTATTTCCAAACAAAGATCAAGCAAAACTGATCAACATAATTTGGTTTCATGTATTCAGAAGACATTGCGACATACATGCTTTACATTTCATGATGTCTTACGGCTGGTGCAAAGTAATTTGGCTTATGCTGCATAATTTGTTTCTAACCTAATATAGCCCAAAACACCACAGAATATGCAGTCATGTGGATATTCTCTGTTAAATGAGCTCTTGATATGTCACGTTCTTTTGAATGCTGTTTTCAAAATGTTAATGGATGAAGATTAATTTTTTAATCACTTAAATATGGAAATCTTAAGAAATTAAGTATTTTGGAAGCAGCATTTTTTTCCATGAGCAATTATTAGCGGCTGTAGGTGGCCAAAGTAATCATTCTGTAGTTAATAGAAACGAAATCCAGTCTTTGATGAGCTAACAAGAATAGAGTTACGTACCTGTATCTGAGACACATCTCCATTATTTGTACAGTCAAGTACGGTACATGGAAATATACGACACTGTCAAAGGGGTCTTTACACATCAGCTCACACTAATGTACGCTATCCTAATTTACCTGATCATTAGTTTCCAGTGTGTTCAGCTGTAACGCTACAACCACTAATTGCTTCCACATAACCAAGTCATATCTATCATGTCCATTTCCCCAGACAGCAGGGAAAATTTATCAAGGGTAGGCATGATAATATCCTGATAAATGATGAGTCACATCGCCTCGTTGTCAGTCAGCCATGGGGTCTTATGCAAGATACTACCCTGTTTAATTACTGAATCTTAGGGCAGAGCGCGAAATACACACCAGGAGCAAGATAAACCGAGCAGCGGGCGATTTAAGCAAGACATGGCAGTCAGAAAAGATTTTCACCCACGCAGGAGTAGCAGATTATGTTCTATAAGGGAGATAATGTTGGTTATGTTTGCTGGGCATAAAGCAGCCAATCACCACAAGTAGGAAAAAAAGTAGTTTGGGGATTGTTTTGTTATTTTACGGTAACTTTAAAATGGAATTTGGCAAGGACAAAACAGCTATGAAGCCTGGCAGTTACCAGTTGTCAGATTCCATTGCACAACAATATATATATTGGTCCATTTGTCATGGCTTGCCTGCGCACAAAACACTACACCTAAACGTACTTTTCAGTTTGACTCCAGAAACATGGGACAATGCGTTTCATAGTGAGTGTACCAATGTGCCAGTGAAGAAATGGTGACAACCAAATGTTGACTTTGAACGCTCTGGATTTATCCCATATAAAGCAGATTCTCCCCACTCTCTGATTAAAATGACCCAAAAATATATGTCTTAATAGTTCTCACTGTTAAGTTCTCTCTTCCCCTTCATGATGTGTTGCTGATAAGTGTTGATTGGGTCAGGAATCATTTGTAATGATGAGGTGAGGATAAAAGTGATCATTCGATTTAATGCTAGTTCTGCCACATTTAGACAGAGATCTCAACTTTCAGGAGTCAAAGGAGTCTATTACATTAAACGCAATATCTCAAATGTTTTTACTAAGTGATAAACACAAAACTACAAGCTAGAGGTAACTTTATTGAAAAGAAAAAAATACACTAAAAGCGGTGATGCCTCAACAAGCCTATGAAATATTTTGTCATAAACCCCAACCACATTGTATTCCAATAACAACCTACATTGTTTATAAACATTAACATTTTAAGCAGATACACATGTCGAACATGTTTGCTGTAATTATTTTCTAATTCCAGATGTTTAATCATTAATAAATGTAATTATAGTGCTGGCTTGTATCGACGGCTTCTCATTGGTTCATTGGACATATGGTGCAGCTGTACCTTTGTATCTCTCGCCATCCTTCCCCATACACTTGATAGTGTACCCAATATTGATGTATATCAATATCTGAGGATACCAATATAAATATTAGAAAAAATATATCAATGTAAACACAGAGCAAATATATTGGCTTAATTTTATTTATTTTCTTACCCCTCATGACATTTCTTCCATGTTGCTGTTTAGCTGTAATTTTCTTCTCTCTCTCATATACTGTACCCACACAAATTATATAGTTGTTATAAGAAGAGCTTTCTTTAGATATCATTATTTTGATATCTAATTTACTATGAAAAATATGGTGACACATTTTAAAAAAACTTTTTCTGAGGATTAGTTGAAAAAAATCCTTTACTCATCAACAAAAGCTAATGAAAAACCTGCTAAATAGATTCTATTATTTGTCCTGTGTTCAGAAATACACAATGTATTGGGGGGTGTTATAGGGCAATAAGTACAAGGGCTTATTGCTATTTAAAAAAATCTGGTCATTCAGCACCCATGTCCTATTTGGGACATCTTTGAAGCCAGTCAGTTCAATTTATCCCAACCAAACCATATATGTTTAAAAGGTAGACAACCCAGGGTTTTTAAAATGCTAGTATTTAAAACGCCTTCCATGCACCAATGCTACCAAAATCCTTTATGAAAACTTTTTGGTAGTCATTTTTTGCATTTTCTTTTCTTTACACACAAATTATACTTCAGGTATGAATCTAAAGGTCCTGGTATATGTCACTTCAAAACAACACCCCAATGTGTCTTCAGCAACATCTGAGTACAGAGTCCCGAGTACACTGATATCACTCATGCAGGGGTTTGTCAGGTTGTTTGGGGGTAAAAAGACATTTGGGACAAGCGCAATTTAGATTTTCAACTTGGAATTTTTGGCATGTGAGTATTCTGCCCCCATCTACTAGTTGGGACACATTTGAAGCCAGGCAATTCAGTTTACTCCCATCAAAATATGTTTGAAAACTAAACACCCTAGGGTATTTTAACTTTTTCTATGCACTAATTCTACCACAAGCTATTAAAGTTTGTGGTAACATTTTGTGTGGGGGGGGGGTTTCCCCTCACACACATTGTACTTCAGGTATGAACTTACAGCTCCTGGTATGTGTCACAGCCGGACAGCACCTCAATAAGTGTTCAGCAATATCTGAGTACAGCAATGACATTTGGCCATGCCGTATCTATGTCCTATTTGGGACATCGTTGAATGCCAGTATTTTTACTTCTTCCATGCAATGAGTTTTGTGAAGATACTGCACTAATTTTAAGACTTGCTCATAAAGAACACACATATAGACTTTTTTTTCTTACATTTTGTTGAAACAGGATGATTGCCCTGACGGTGACATCATTGGAGAATTATTTTTCCAAGTTACCACATTTTCATTATTATTTATTTATTTTACCAATAACATTGAGATTAGTGATCTGGGCTCTATTGATTTACAAGGTTGAATGCAGTACCTCCAGGGGAGCTGAGTTCTCAGGAGGGTCTGTAGAGAACCTCTTGGGAACTTGGTTGTTTTCTTAGTAGGTGTCGGCATCTTGTGAGCCGAGGTGCGTCCTGGGGTGGGTTTTCAGTTTCGCTGAATGCCTTGTGGATATGGAACACCATCTGACCTAAGCTCTTTTTAAGATGCCAGGCACCACTATATTTAAATATCTTTGATCACTTTCTAAACCCATTTAATCCCAAAATGTGCCAGGCCCGCCAACTGTCATTATGGGATTAATGCCACGAACACGGAAGACTATTAGTAAAGTTGTTACATCGATCAGCTGCTTTAACTGATTACAACTATCTGGGATTTAAGATCTTTCCAAGTATTACTAGGAATCAAATAATTCCTAGTTTTCCCCTTTTCAACGCTCATTGTACCCAAAATAATTTATTGCTTTTATGTTTCTTTTGGAGGACAAGAACAGCTTTCTTTTGAAATCATATCAATACATATATAAAATACATACTGCATTTTCTCAAACATAAGACAACCCTCCAAAATTAGGAGAAGGTAAGGAGAGAAGAAGAAGGAGAGAAAAGGGAGAGAAGAGAAGATGTAGCACATTGTGCTTGCTTACCCAAGTTTAAAAGGCTAACTGATCATTAGAAAACTATTTTGCAATTAAGTTACAGAGCTAGAAATGTCCACGTTTTCCCATGAAAACAGCAAGGTGACTGCAAAAAGTAGTGTGTGTGTGAGATATTACATATATATATATATATATATTAATTTAGATTTTGTATTTCTGAAAGTTCTTTAAGTAAATATAATAGAAGTACTATTACCTATCGTTTACTGTCAGATTTCAGTCATTTAGATTATTTCACCATGGGATTTTGCTACGCTCTTCTTGTTCATTACAAGCCAAGGCTAACCAGAAACCCTGCTGTGTTAAAAATGCCAAATAAAATGACAGTGCATTTAAGGCTTTACGCAATACCTTTTTATTCAAATACATTACTGTCAACCAATCTTTACTTAGCAAAAACTTTCAGTTCATCACATTAAACACTTAAGAACTGCCATAAAGTGTGCATTTTTCTTTAAAAAAAGGGGAAAAATTAATTGGTACTACAGATAAATTTGAAAACGAAGGTAAACGTGAAATATCTAATGTCATTGCAGTATGCGGAAAAGCATAATATAATGTGTATGTGCTGCAAACGGTGTTCAGTTCCATTACAGAATATCAGATATCGTTAACAGGATTTGCTACTGTACTTCACTACTTAAAATCTGAATGAATATTCTTGTTGGTAATGAGGATGCAATACTAAACCCTATTTTCACACACTTACCTACATAGCAATCCCTGTCAGTTAATTGTGCAACATGCTGACAGACAGGTTTAGTACTATAGAGGCTTTAACCTTGCTTTATGTCATATTCTTTTACAAAAGTCTTCTACTTAAACTACAGTCAGCAAAATCAAGTACACTTATGCCAGTATGGGTTCGTCTAAACAACCCTGTGTCAAGTTTCTACATCATTTAAAACATTATAGTTGGAGACATGTAGATAAAAGGTACAAGGCATGTCTCTTATTCCTTCCTTACGAGTGGATTTAGATGAGCCAGGCAGTCCCACTTACATACTGCGGTTGCACTGTACCGCAGAGGGCACTATAAGATGGGAACCTGTGAGTAGCTGCCATTCTCAGATTTACTTCCACAGGTCAAAACTATTTCTATCCTCCTGTACTGATGAGGTTTACCAAGATTAGGCTACTCAACTCCAGCACTCTGATGCAAAGCAGCATGAACATGAAAATCAGAGAGCCCATGAGCTGGGAAACCAAAACATGACACTTATCTGCATCTTAACCATAAATTATGAATGGCCAAACTGGCAAGTTTCTCCTTGAAGATGGGAAGTAAATCCTACATAACGCACAAGGAAACGTGTGATAATATTACAAATGTAACTTTTTCCTTATGCATGGCAAGAACAGTGGTTCTACCAACCACATCAGGCTTAATGCAGTCAATGTTGGTGGACTCAAGAACTACGCAAGGCAGATGTTTCTTTCTAACCTTTGTTACAGAATTTTGGTGGCAACGCTACCTGCCCCCACCAAGGAAAAAAAAGCATCAGTGGCATATACGAAACTAAAGCTACCTAGAGTACATACCCGGCACTTCAAGAATGCAATAATGGACGTACGTAACAAAAGAACAAAAACATTAACTTACGGCAGCGGAGTCAACATCGCTGTGTACTGCAACTGTTCGTATTCCCATCTTTTTGCATGTTTTGATAACCTGTTCAGGTATATAATAAAACGAGATTGTAAAGCTCGATCGTAAAAAGATGCCGTTTTCTGTTGATAGGAACATGTATATAAACAAAATTACAACGAAGACTATAAATCACACTATCTACACTTGAAGAGTTGTTGGTGACCACCACAGACTTTAATTGTACAAGAGGAGTCAGAATGAAACAGACAATATACATAGAATACATAGAGATTGCAACTGAATACTTACTCTACAGGCTATTTCTCCTCTGTTTGCAATTAGGATTTTGTCAAATGTCTGTAAAAAGCAAAGAGCAAATGAGTCACACTAATTTTGTTTTTAACGTTATTATAAGCACAAAAGCATGTTATATATAAAAGAGCAGTGAACCTTAATGCAATAAGTTATATCAATTGACAACCGGGTGGTAATTCAGTATTCATGCAGTGAATTCTCTCCTCAAGTACTTTACAAGGTCAGTCTAAAATCTCTCGATGACCAGAGTAAAGTCATCCAAGGTACTTGTGAGAGCCAGAGGGAGGCCCTGTCCCTTTGTAAGTCACTGTACACATGGATGGAAAACTGTGCACAGCCTAAAGAGATATAGACAAGTGGTTAGAGGCAGCAATCAGATTACTATATAGACATATAGTCTAGTAGCAGTGCTAAGGTGCCAGGATGGTCTTGGAATAAAACTACTGGTTCACTGAGAGGCGACCGGTAACCTAAACTTTTTTTTTTTTTTTTTTACACGACAAACATTTGTCCAAATACACAATAAGCAACGTAGTCTTCCACAGGCCTGGTAATACTCATGGGTGGCCTCGTATTAACACAATGTCTAGCCCTACTTACTGCAACCTCACAAATATTTCATCATATTTGGTTACTTACAAAAAAGCGCTTTGGTGCCATTAGTTGAAACAGAACACAAATATGAAATAAAAACTTGTATGTTTATTAGACTGGTGCATTCGGATGCATACACATTTTAAATTTGTCTGAAAACTAGGAGGGACCGCAACAAAACAAATGAAAAAGCAGAGAGTTCCGTATTTTCGTTTGCATGTTATTGGGCTTATACTCTCTAAATGGCTCCATATCGCCCCCACCGATCGCCTCTGTGTCCCTGGCTCATTTTCCACAGCTCTGGCTTTTTCCTCTTGTTCTTCTGTCTTTTTTCTTGATCCACTTATCCAGCTCCGTTATCCAGGTACTTCCGCAAAAGGGTGGAGCCTCGATGCACACACTCTCCTGTGATTGGAAGAATGAGGGAGAGGGTGTGCCCGTGGTATGCATCGTGGCTCGGTCCTTTTTGCACAAGTAATCCAAGAGGCCAGAATACGCACATCTCTTTCTCCGCGTAACTGTCTGCAACATTCAGGCTTCTTAAAATACTTCTGCAAAAGGGTAAAGCAATGTTGCGCACCGGTGGGGCAGCCTCTCCCCTGTTCTTACAATCGCAGGGGCGGATTGCACGGAGACTCCACCTTCTCGCAGAAGTAAATTGATGAACGGAGACGATACCAAGAAAAGCAGACAAAGAAAGAACAAGAAGATAAAAGAAGCAAAGCTGTGCAAAAAAAAAAAAGCGTTTTGCTCCCAAATGGACAAAAAAAGGATAGTTTTTTTTATCCTTTTGCATAAGTCTAATAGTCATTCTGACAAATGTATAGCGTCTACTACCCTATGTATCATGAGCCAAGGTTAAATATTTTAAAATGTTTTAAGTTTTTTTCTAAATATTTATTTTTAAATATTAAATATTGGTGCATGCAAACAATAATTAAAAATGACTTCATTAATTCCTTGTTTAATTTTCTTTAAAGTTCTAGAAGGCAGTCACTGTTAGAAATATGGCAACATACACGATTGCATTTGCTTTATTTTTATATCTAGTGATTTTACTAAAGAAAATCAGCATTGTCCCCATCTGGACCTTCAAAGAATGTTCCCCTTAAGCAGGTTTGAGCTCATTTGGGTGTTTTAGGAAGCCGCTTGGCTCACAGAAAGAGTTGAACCAATGTTTTCCCCTTTTTTCATTGCCTTTGAAAGATATCTTTAAACCAGACTTCCTGAAAATGCAGAAAAGGACTTGCATAGCTTGTTATTGTATTTTAATACTTCTGACACTATACAAACATACAACCGAGTAACTGAACATGAAACGAAGGGGCAACAGTGGAAAGGAAATATTTGTTCTATTCCTGCAAATAAATGTGCATTTTGATCTCCTGACGACCCTCATTCTCTCAGCTCCCCCACCCCCAAAAATATCTGTTATTTTATGTCCTTCAAGAAATAATCACCAAATGATGGTGCTCAGACAAGCTAATACTTCCCCATTCTAATTTGCCTTGATATTAAAATGTAAATAGGTCTGTTAATTACAGACAAGGTAAAAGATAAAAATGTGTTCAGTGAAATTTTAAATTATACGAACTCAAAAACCGGAATGAAGTTTATTTTATACAAATGTTTTTAATAATTAATGCTATCAAATTAGCATAAATGCTATAAAAGAATGTAGACTTGCGCTCTCCAAATAAATCAAAAACGTTCCCTAACCTGGGAGTTTGCAGGTTATTGCTGATATCACTGCATAAGTAACTCCTTAGTGAGTGTGAGTGTGTATGTGTGTATATAATATACACACATAATATACATACTTCGTGTATGTGTATATACACATACACGAAGACTATATACACAATGGTCCCAAGCCACATGAAATGAAATGCTGCTTGCCATGGTGAATTACTACTATTTATGGATATATCTGCTGTTCAGCCGATTACTCTTCTGTGAATAACCGTTACTTTCACCTCCTATACTGATCTCCTTATCACACCGCCTAGATCACTACTGTGAATTATATAATTACTCAGAACCATCAAGGTTTCCTTGGTACATGGGTCACAGTCACCCACACAGTGGTTTACCATTAATTTTCCTGTTACCAACTATCATGCTCCCATTCTCACGTAACATTTCACTCCCATTCTTTCCACTACTTCCCTCTAGCTTATCGGGATGCTATTTGTACTGCATTTTAAAACAACATTAAGATAGTATGATTATACCATTCAGTAAAAAGTTTACCAGAAAAAAAAAAAAGGTTAGGTAAAACTCATAAATAAAGTGATATACATTTTAGTCTGATATCAGAAGTAACGACCAACCTTTTCTTCACAGCTGGGCGCTGTGGAATACTGGACACGGGAGGCTAAATAGCACCAACTGGACCTGAATGCAGAATGCTGTCAAGAAACAGAGACAGAAACATTAAATTCTTTATATTTGGAAGACAAACTGGTTAACAAACATAAGGTTGTTATGGAATCAATATTTTCTACAGATTAGTCATTAATAAGTAATTTACTAACCAAATAAAATCTTGTCTGCTCTAATTTATCACTTTAGTGAAATTAAGAAAAAATTATGCTTTAAAGGTAGCGTGCTCTTACAAGTAGATATGGAAATTCTGATTTGGCACAGACAAATGCCGCCTAAAACAAATAAACCAACATATACTAAATGTGTACCAAAAGTCCCAAAAGGATCTTGCTCGTTTGCATGTCCCAGTACATTGTCCCCAAATGGCTAAGTTCAAAACTGACCTGACGACACTATTGGCACATAGTAATCTCCATGGCTTTTTTGACATGACTGTTACCCTAACAGAACACTAAGGTATAATCATAAGCACTTCGCATCAGGAAGCTACGTCATTCACTAGGTGCTTCTGAAGGCAAACCTTTACAGATAAGGGTAAAGTCTTTCAGCCACGTTAGTAAGGCTCATCTGGAAAATGTAAATTTCCATTAAAAACCACATACATTACTGTATCAAAATACGAATGATGAATGGAAAAGGTTAGTTATGTAGAAGGGCTAATTACTGATTGTTTACACTAGATGCGGTTCAGTATGCGACTATACATTTATATCAGGACATAATCTTCATAAGGCTGTACAAAAGGACACAAGGTCATCCACAGACAGCTGAGAAAAGGCGATTCTCCCATAAGTTTAATGAATTCATTTATGAAGACAATAAAAAATAAATTGTGATGGTGTGATGTCTGGAGACATCACACCAGCCAATTAATATGTTTTTTTGAAAAGGACTGATGTTTTTATTTTCACTTAATTTGTTTTTGAGAAACAGTATATTATTTCCAACCTATTGGGCTTTTTTCTGGGGGGTTTTATATCGTATCACTACACCAAAGCTTAAAAGGGACCAAGCACCTATCGTATGCATTAAAGTTCATATGATGGCTTCTGCGCACGGCATTTCTTTACTGTTAAAACGCGGTGGGAACACAGTTGGCCGCAAGCACTTCTGACTTTGTAAATGTAGGACTATATGCAGTTGAATAGGATTAATAAGAAGGACCCAAAACACTCTAAACTGATGTTACGGCCTTGGAGGCAAGTCTCTTAGAAAGGTGGAGCATTTTGCTTTTCAAGATAGCTGTAAAAGTTGTAAAAGGTAAGAAAGAGTTGACACTGAATTCTTCTTCCTATTATTAGCCATGCAGAGTTACTTCTTTTACCTACAAAGCAGGCTTCAGAAATTCAGATGGCTTAGGAAGGAAGGAAAGAGTTATTGCCAACTGACTTGAATTACACGTTTTGATGAATTGCTGGAAGCGTACAATGCCTGATAAAGAGGGATAGGTTTGCCTCCAAAATAAAGTTTCTTCGCAAAGCAAATAAATACCCTTTAGAGAGGGAAGGCATTGTAATTAGTACAAGACATGATGTCATTTATAGTTTGATTACACCTATGAAAAATATTTTATATATTAATACAGTGCCATCATTTACTACATTAAAAAGGGTGATACGCAACAATAACACCATATTGAAGACTTGTAAGTTGCCAGAAATTTAACAAAAAAACGTTATTTATGATCAGCCTACTGAATATGACTTCATAGCTATTGTTTGGAAACTACTTACAAAACATGTTTGCATATAAATACTTGTCATCTGGGTATTAGAAAAGATTGAAACTGGTGCAATAATCATAATGATCATAAATGTATTAGTAACCCAACTATCTAACTTCTGGAATACCATAGAGGTGAAGCAGATAACACAAATAAAGTAGCTTCAAAAGGATGAATGGAAGGCAACCAGGATTGTGAAATAGCAGCATTACAATGTGGCCTACACACTGCCATTGTCCAGCACAAAGAACTGACCTTTCCCCCCACGTAATGCAACTGGAGAGAAACTCATGTCCAGTAAGTTTCCTTTGAGTTGAACAACCAATGAAGTTAAATGAATAACAAAAGCTGTACGTGAAATTCAACAGACCTCCAGGGCTAACTTAATGCATAAGGCTTAATAGGGTATAGGGAATGGCTTCATAGGAAACGCTACCTTTTCATATGATATATTTATGGGTGTTCCTCACCACATAAGAGATGATCTGAATGGAACATCAGTGAGCAAGCAATGACGGTTAGCAACAATATGGCCACTGGCCCAAAAAAGGGGTAAAGCTGTAGTTACTATGTAAGGAAGCTCTTATGTGGGAAATCTGCTTCTGTAATATACAGTTAACAGACTGTACAAGCAACTTATGGCTGGGTAATCATTGAAATTCACAGAGGCACTTACAAAAGTTACTTCATTATAGGTGTAAAAGACCGAATAAACTGGGTGAAAGTGCACACAGACATTTCTGTGACATACTCGCAAGGAAGAGGCTAAATAAAAACCCAAAAGGAAACAGCCTTTCACCTACAAATCTGTAAGCTGGCTCGAGGGTTGGTAGACATTTAGCAGCTTGCATAGGCTAATTATATATTTTCACATCCACCATAAATCCTGACATATTTAAATAATAATAATACGCTTTATTGCAGAATAAACGCAAGTCCACAAGCAAGGCAGACATTATAATGGGATGCAAGCATAGTACGCATCAAAAAGCGTGCTGTACAAAATTAGATTGGTGATGGAGGCAACAATCAGTGCCATTGGCTACCATGGGGACCAATACAAAATGCTTATAAATTATGATAATAAAATTATGATGGATAAAAAGAAAAAAAAAATCAACACAAGAAATCAGTGGGAAAAAACCAACGTGTTGGCTGTGACAAGACATACAGCGAAATTTGCTATGAAACGACTGTCTCTGTAAGCCCCTGCCAAAGTGACAGAATTCATGGCAGTGCAATGTCAGATCAATATGTGGAGTGAGGGGATATAAACAGAGAAAAGACAGGCCACTGGATCATTATGTCTACAGCAAGGAGAGAGCCTGCTGGATGGTGTTGTGTGAGATCGGGGGGGGGGGCACAGTTCTAAGCAAGTCACCTGCATACTGAGGTCGATTAAAAAAGTAAAGTAAATCACTGTATATATTTCAAATCATGTGATCACATTCATTTTTTTATTTTAGGGACTTGCATAATTTCATGCAGGCAACATGCATACTGGTCAATATATAATCGCTGGACATCTACAAACATCACAAAACAAATCAGGAATATTGGCAACTATGAAAATGCTGCATTATACTTAATGCCATATATATATATATATATATATATATATATACCAACTAGCCAGTTTGGTACAAGAGCCATAATGTTCAACGCAATGTAAGGATGTTTTACTTTACTAAATGTTGATAGATAGGTTGGAACAGCCTGCCAGCAGAAGTGATAGAGACTAGTAGAGGGGGGTATAAATAGGCATGGGATAGGCCTATAGCTATCCCAAAACTAGGATGAGACCAATTGAAGAGTCTTTAGGGCAGGGAAAATGGGCTAAAATTCTGCTCTCAAATGTGTTTCTAAAATTTTGGTTGTCACCTTTAAAACCACTACTATGAGCTCCCCACTGGGTACTCCTCCTCAAAGAGTATACTGGAAACAGCTAAGCCATAGGTATGCTTCAAAACATAAGACAATGTGCCTAGCAGGAGAAGCAGTGATATAAAATGATTATTTGAATTTTCTGTGGACAAATCTTTTCATTAAGATACCACTAGCTTTCTGTTACAAGTTAACTATAAGAAAGACAGTCCAAAGGTTAAACATATTAAAACATTATAGAGAGCCGGGCTCACTGGCTGGGAGGGAATACATGAAATGGGATAACATATAAAGTATTTCACCTATGTTTTATAACTGCCAATCATCACGTACAGTACACATTACTCCACTTCCATAAATATAAATTACTGTCCTAAAACAAGCAGGCACAAATGCCAGTCTCTAGGTCAGAGGTAGTCAACAGGTCGACTGCCAGCTACTGCCAAATCAAAATTTCCAGGATTTTCTATCAGCCTTCGGTCGACTCAGAGTTGATTAAGAATTATAGTAGATAAGCAGCATCTGGGCAGCACTGGCCACATTCTAGAGGCCGCTTAATTGGGGCTCCTTAAAATGTACTTTAAATGTTTAAATTGTAGTACGGTCATGTACTGATCTCCATGGGGAAAATCCAATTAAAAAAAAAAATATATATATATTATATTATATATACTAATATATATAAATCCAGGGTGGAAGTGTATATATCATACATAATTTTTATTTTATTGCATCAGATGTACCTACACAATAAATGTTACTTATATATATTGTTTGCTTTTTCTCAAAATGTAGTTTTAGGTTTACCATACGTACTATGTCTATTCTGACTTGAGATTTTACAGTAACTTGATAACCTTCAGCGCGGATCCCGGAAAAAAAAAATGCATGCAGCCATCCACAACGTTAGAAAAATATTTAATAACACAAGAGAGTTTGATTCAAAATATACAAAAAGCCGCTAACCAACAAAAAAGGTTAAAGAGGACCAAAAAAAAAAAAAAAAAAAAAGATCCTCGGCGCTGCACCTCTATTTATCCTATTACAGACATTACAAAACATAGAAGCACATTTGGTAGAGATGATACGTTTATTACAATCTATTATGCTTCAGTTACCAGATTTGCTGAATATAACATTACAGAACACACAAAACAGCGTGTAGACAGAGCATGCATGCACGTATCCATTATGTTTATTAGAATAGAATTACGATATGAAATATTTGCACTCTCTGAATGGGGAGTCCTACGGCCCAGATGTTGAGGTCTCTACACACGTAGAAAAATTGTAGGGATAGATATTTTACTGATGTTTATTTAACCAGCATTCAACATGTGTGTCTAATTATATATATATATAAAGTCCAAAAATAGTTACCGGCACTCCAGGGACTTTGCAAATGACCACACAAACAAACTTCGGTTTCAAGTCAACTTTCAGTCTTGTTTATTTACAGACTTCATCAGGACCTAGGCATGCCCTCGGTAACTATTTGGACTTTATAATTATTTACTGCTGCAGCTTTTGGCTACCAGGCTAGAAATTTGGCATTTGGAGTGCAATTGTTAAATTCTTGGACTTTAGATATATATATATATATATACAGTACACACACATTATAGGACACACCTGGCAGCATAACATTTTATATTTTATTAAAAGATTTGGTAACTATATATGTATAATAGCACCGGGCAGTCATGACTTTTTACAGAGTATCTATAGGTCACTTGCAAGAGGAATGACATCGTAATGGTAACCGTGTGATACTTTTTCAGTAGATCAGATGTGTGCGTGCGTTTATATAAATATGTGTGCGAAATATATATATATATATATAAATATAAATATATATGTGTGCGGAATATATATATATATATATTATATATATATATATATATATATATGCACACAAACTCAGTACCTGGGAAAGGACACTAACCCACACACACCGCTGTCAGAGTCACCTTCAACACTTTTCTTAAAGTCGTCAACTACTCAATGAAGACCAGTGTATCCCCCACGTCCGGTATGCTATGGTCTGATAACTTGCTCCTGTTGCACGCTATAGTGCCGGTAAGCGGTGTGACTGCACCACACACTCTATAGGTCACACGTTTGTAAAGTAGAAGGCAAGCGATAGAAGGATAAAGCCCTTTATATGCAAGGAGAGGCCCTAGTGCTAGCACTCATTAACCCTTAAGCGGCCGGCTCTGCGGCGGGGGAGGAGGGCATGAAGCAGACACATCTCACCTGCCAGGTTAACACCACTCTCTGCACATCTGTGAAAACCCTGAGCGCCGCCATTGCTGCCAGTGAATGGCAGGACTGACCTTTCGCTCTGAGTTGTGGGCGGAGAAAGAATGCCTGTTAACCAATGGGACGGCCGGCTCGACCTGCGCGTCATCACACGCCCTTCACTTTGAGCATTGCACTTGGAGCGGTTTCCGGGCGGTGAGGTGAATGGGGAGGCCAGGAGAGTGCGGGTTGGATAGAGAAATTCGTTTGACCCCCCCCCTCTGCTTCGGGGCGCTTATACTCCTTACATGCTGCTGACCCATACATGTTAAGAGCAGACACGTAATATGTCAGATGTGTAGCTAACTTTTCCTACTCTATGAGCTGCAGCATAAGGTATACGTCCCGAGAAGAGGTATGGGCAGTATACAGAAAGTATGCATTACGAAGCATCAACTTGTATGAAGTTAAAGCAATGGCGGTTTTATTATTTCCCTTTTTAAATTTATAATAGCGCAGCTCTGTAGCAAAGTGTTTTCCCTCCCTGTCCTGGTGTTACTTCCATAGTCAGATTGTTTAGGACGTGCCACTGAACAGCACATATGAAGCAGTATCATAATATCAGGGCCACTATCAGAAATATCGGGGCCTAGTACAGCGTTAAATACTGGGGGCACCGTGCCTCTCCCATCGTCCCACCCATCACCCCAGTTTATTATGATCCTACCATAAACACCTCTTATGAGAGCAAGGTAAACGTATAGTGGCAACTGGGTACAGTAGTTCTTCGCCTCTCCCCCTATCCATAATTAACAAGCAATTAACAAGCAAGTCCAGATTAAGGAGCTTTGGGCCGTGGAGCAGTTATACGCCCTTGGCACCCAACATTTTTTCAGTGTCAGCACCAATAAGATATACGGTACTTTGTCTTAGGCCAAAGTTAAATCTAAATCAATAATAGCGGGACTCCCACTCCCACACACACACATCAGCGCAACTGGCTACCCACATTCGGTCAAGGAGAGGCTTTGGGTAGCTGGGCCCTGAAAGTTCCCAGGTATACTAATTGTGCATGAATGAATAGATACACAACCACATATGCGCACATTGAAATACATGTCCTCTTTCTTGCCACACTGCTTTCCGTAGCTATATATATACAGTATATACATACACACACACTACAGTATCCTCTACTAATATTGCTACCGTTGGTAAATAAGAACAAAGAAGGTTGTGAATAATTAACTTTTTGATTTTTTCTTAAAAAATACACAAAAACACTTTCCTCCCATAGATAGCAAAAAATTGCAAACACAACACAGGTTTATTATTTAAAAAAAAATGTAAAATATATATGTGTGGCAAAATTATTGGCACCCTTTTAGTCACTACTTTGTGCTACATCCCTTTGCTAAGACAACAGCTCTGAGTTGTCCCTTATAATGCTTGATGAGGTTGGAAAATACATGGCAAAGGATCTGAGACCATTCCTCCATATAGAATCTCTCCAGATCCCTCCAATTTTGAGGTTGACGTTGGCCATGGTAGGACCTTAATTATGTAAACCGTATTTGCGTTGATTATGATGTATGTTTTGGATTGTTGTCCTGCTGGAAGATCCAACCACAGCCCATTTTAAGCTTTCTGGTAGAGGCAGTCAGGTGTTCATTTAATATCTATTGATATCTGATAAAGTCCATGATGCCATGTATCCTAAGAGAAACAGCCCCAAAACATTAAAGAGCCATCACCATATTTAACCGTGGGCATTTTACTAAAAGGCTCTATTTTGGTTTCATCTGACCATAGAACCCAATCCTATTTGAAGTTCCAGTAGTGTCAAGCAAATTGAAGTTTGAGTTTGTTTTTGGATGAGCGTTAAGGCTTTTTTCTTAAAATCCTTCCAAACAACTTGTGGTGATGTGGGTTTTGTTGGTTTGTAGTTTTGGAGACTTTTTCTGACCCAAAAAAACAAACTAACTTATGCAATTTTCCAGCTGTGGTCCTTGGAGATTTTTTGGCACCTCGAACCATCTTCTACACAGCGCGGCAATATAGACACACGTCTTCTTCCAGATTGATTTGTAACATTTCCAGTTGACTAGAACGTATTAGTTATTGCGCCGATGGTGGAAATGGGCATTTTCAATGCTTTTGCTATTTCCTTTTAGCCACTTCGCATTTTGTGAAGCTCAACAATCTTTCGCCGCACATCACAGCTATATTCCTTTGGTCTTACCCATTGTGATGAGTGACTGAGGGAATTTGGCCTATGCATTATCTAATATTTTTACCCCTGTGAAAAAGAAAGTCAAGGCTGTTCCTAATCAGCCAGGTGTACTAAAAAATGTCACAGGAACACATAAAATAGAAGGTACATGGAAATAATGACAGTGCTCTACTCCACTGGGTCCCTCACCAATATGAGAGCAAAGTGTGGAGGAGCTCCACGTGTCTGGTGGATACAATGTATCTCAGTTCAACAGAGTCAGTCCCATCTGAATAAGCAATTAGCTGGAAATCGCTCACCAAACACAGAACTTATAGATAAATCAGCGTGGTAATCTTAATGGCAATCATAACACCAATCGGTTTCGGCATTCATACACCATCTTCAATGTGATACATAAACATACATGACTGAACAAGGTAATTTGTATTCACTCCACTCAGGGTCCATTAACCCAAAAAGGGTGTGTTAAAGTGACATGCACATAAATTCAATTTGCATGGGAAAACAATCTCATAGTGATTGAAAATGTAATAATGCAAATAAATAGTACAAAAATACAACAGTACTGCATTCTACAAAACCACTGACCAATGTATTTTTCTGTTTAAGCCTGCATGTAATAGTGCAAGAATACAACAATACTACATTCTACAAAACCACTGACCAATGTATTTCTCTGTTTAAGCCTGCAGAATTATTTTCATTCTGTAACGCTCTCAATTCACAAATCCAAAAAGATTTGCCTGTGCTAAACAGTGTAAAATATCAATGTATAGTTCAAATATATTTTTCTCATATGAATTGATAGGGCTGCCAATAATTTTGCCATACATATATTTGTTTATTTTTTATAAACCTGTGTTGTGTTTGCAATTGTTTGATATCCATGAGAGCAGAGTATTTGTATATTTTATAAAGAAAACAATAAAAACAATTTCTCACATCATTATTTGCTCATATTAACCAAGGGTGCCAGTATTAGTGGAGGCCAATGCATATGGATAAAAGTACTCTATATTAATATGTAGTTGGTCCCTCCTTTGTAGCTATAACAGCTTCTACTCTTCTGGGAAGGCTTTCCACAAGATTTTGGAGAGTTTCCGTGGGAATTATTCCCTATTAATCCAGTAGAGCATTTGTGAGGTCAGCCACCGATGTTGGACAAGAAGGCCTGGCTGGCAATCTTTGTTCAGATCATCCAAAGGGTGTTCGATGTGGTTGAAGTGGATATCGCAGTAACTCCTATCACTTCCGGGTTCACGTACTTCTGGTTTTGTGTTACAGAATTCTTCAATGTTGGTATACAGGCAGCGACTTTCCAGCAGTCATCTGAACCATAATGGTCATAAGGGCACAAATAAGAACCACATACAGATTGGTATATATTAATAAAAGTGTTTATTAATATATACCAATAAATGTGGTTCTTACTTGAGATTTTTTTTTCTAATTCTGCACTGTGAGAGAAATAAGCTCTTATAAGTATAAGATCATATACTCAAAACCATTGGGATTTAAGCAGTGTTATAGCATTATAAGGAGTATATATTTTTTTTATCTTTAATTTGAATATCACCTGAAACATCAGGTCATTATAAATTAATGTTTTAACAATTTTTTACACCAAGCGCACGTGGACAATTGTATCCTTGTATATACTGTATGTATGGCATATATGCACTTTAATGCATATGATAACTTAATTTGTGTGCTAAACAAAAAACATTATTCAAAAGAATGTACTACCAATCCTAAAAAATACATAGGTGCACCAATTACAGACATGGTGAATCATGGTTGATCAGACAATTGGCAGTACCTTCACAAGATAATAACTCACAGCACTCACAAAAATTAGAAACACATAAGAACACAACTAAGAGATACACACAGAAGCACAACTCATGGATGGGCAGAACTCACAGGACACAAAAACAAATCAGCACTCAGACACTCATGCCATGCATAGGAACACAGCACTCAGAGGTAGACACACACAAAAATGCAACTCACAAAAATGTCTCACAAAATGTGACAGACAGTCACATAAGAAAAACATACAGCATCAACAAAAAATGGTTGTCTTTTGTTTACTACATGAAGAGCAGCCACACAAAGGATGCAGAACATGTATTATTTTTTCCTAAATGTGGAGCTGAATTCCAAACCACAATAGAGAGCTCTCCTTAAATGTTTACATACATGTACATTTTGATTCACAAGTTCTAACAAATAATTAACAAATTAGCCAACAGGGATTGATGATGGGAAAACAGAGAAAGTGTATTATCTGCACCAGGGGCGTAACTAGAAACCACCGGGCCCTGGTGTGAAAAATTGCTCGGGCTCCGAGACTTCAACAGCTAGTCTGTGCCATCATACAACATATTTAAACGTCCAACATACAACATATTTAAACACACAAATTACACACACTCCATCTCACCTCACTTACACAAGTAGGCATGCATGCTCACACACACACACAAGTAGACTTCCATATATATATAAATATACCGTATTTGCTTGATTATAAGATGGCCCCCCAAAATCTGAATATTAATTTAGGAAAAAAAGAAAAAGCCTGAATATAAGATGACCCTATAGGAAAAAAAGTATTTTTTCATATTTAATTAAAGCTGTGATTGAGAAAAATATTTTATTTGATGTTATTTCCTTTTATTTGCCAACCTGCCCCCCCCAGTTATGCACATCTGCCCCCAGGCTTGCCACTCTGCCTCCCTGATATGCCTTTAACCCCCTATATGCCACTCTGCCTCCAGGAAGGCCTTATACACCATTTATGCCACTCTGGCATTTAGGAGGTTAAAATAACATGGGACAGAGCGGCATATAGGGGGGTATAAGGCATTTCTGGGGGGAGAGTGGCATATAGGGGGTTAAAGGGCATTTCTGGAGGCAGAGTTTCAAAGGCATATAATGGGGCACTCTGCCTCCACAAAAGCCTTAGGCCACCAATACAACACTCCTCCCCCCCCCAACCGACTTACCAATGCTTCTGACTCCCTGGTGTCTGGTGGGGGCAGCGGGTGTTCCGTCGGAACTTGTATGAGCCCCGGAAGCCAGTGCTGCGTCATAGAAGCTATGGCGGAAGTACAAGCAGCAGCGGGGGTTGTCTGCGTTCATTGAGCGGACGTTCACTGGCTGGCAGAGAAGATAATTCCCCGCAGGCCTCATTTGAGGTCTGATTAGAAGACGACCTTGATTATAAGACGAAGGGTATTTTTCTGAAAAAAAGCCTTGTCTTATAATCGAGCAAATACGGTATATACATACATCCTACCTGCCCCAGCTTATCCTCCTGCAGTTTTCCCTCTGGCTACTCGCACACAGTGTGTGAGCAGCCTTGGTTTCGCTGTGGGATCACGGTACATCAGGTGACCCCAATACGTTCCTGTCTCCCTTTGCCAGTTCAAAATAGTTTATAAAGGGCCCTTCCGACCCCTGTAGTTCCGCCAGTGATCTGCGCTATTGGGCCTCTGTGATCTGCAGTAGTGGGACCCCCAGGAGCCTCATCTGTACCCCTAGGTCTGTATATACAGTATATATACTGTATATATAGAGAGAGGTGTTTTCACAATTATAAATATTTTTTAGTTCTTTTGGATACTGCTTGTTATTTAAGTTTTTTGTGTCCATATTATTGAAATAAGGATACCACCCTTCCAACACATACCCCAGTACTAGCAGAGGCTGATAAGATTGAAGTGAATAAATATTCAGTAAAATAAATATTTTTATCATGTTTAAAGAACGGTTTTAGTAATGTACAAGTTCTGGCACAGATCAAAAATGAAAATGAGGTTAAACACACACAATAAAACATTAACTATTCAACAGGACAAGTCAGCTGATCTAAAAATTAGTGTATGTTTGTTCTGCCGTAATTACCCAGGAAATTCATTAAATGTTCCATTCTTTTTGTCCAGTATAAAATTCTCCTCCACTTTCCTAGCAGTAATTGGATGTAAAAATAGCAGAAATTAGTATGAGAGTGGCTTTAACCAGAGAGCAACAAACAAGATCATAAAAGTCAAATAGTGTAAAATGTTAAAGTAAATTCACTGGTCCAATTATAGTGATTGCTGTTAAATTGGCTGAAGCGTGTAACACTCATTATACTAATAACTGCTCTGGATCTTAACTTAAAATAATTTGTATTTCATGCTTAATGCCAGAGTCAGAACATAAGAGTCAACCTTGTCTTACAGAAATATGGATCACTACTTATTTGATTAAAAAAACTAATTTAAGAATGAAATGCCGGCCCTTAACCCCATAATATGACACAAGTGTAACCATGTAAAATCATTTGGAATTTATAATAGCAGTTTCAAGTCTAAATAGTTGTATCGACAGGCAAATATTTATTTCTGTGGATTTTCTTGTTGCTAATGTTTTAGGACAGTTATCATTGATTCATAATATTTCTTCGTTCCATAAAATTAATTATAATAAAATGATGCATAATATTTACAACCATTCAAGAATAGTCCCTGTATAAATGTTATTTATGTTTCCTTTGCATTACATATGATAACATGGGAATGTTATCCTTTCTATTTCAAGGACTAATGTGTTGAACTAAAACACACACTGCACAGTGTTAGCCTATCAGATACAAAAAATAATGCTATTTGTGATTATATTGTGCTTATAGCAAATCTAAATGGATTTGTGTTTTCTTATTTTTTCTTATCCTTGTACCTGTTTATTGGTGTCACATACTGCATTGTGTGAGCACCACATTTAGTGATGTAAAAAAGCCAAAAGCATCTGTTTGGTTATGTCTTGCTTTTCCCCCCAACTCTACTCTAATTTTTCCAAACGTTTCTATGTGAGTAACTAAGAAATATGTTTATGCAAAACTTTATAATAGTTGGTATTTATTTTTAACTGGAGTCTACCTGATATCTGCTGTTTTAGCTATATTATTCCTCTTTTTCTAGAATACAATTTTATTTAATGTAATACATGAATCACCACAAGAAGACTCCATCTACGAAAAAAATGTGTAATGACTTTGCCTGTGTACATGTAAGTAGGCGCCCTGTGCAGGCTACTCTTCTGGCGCCCACGCCCCACAAAAAAGAAAGGAAAAAAATCTTGTAACAAACAACTAGTTTTAATTAGAGATGATTTATGTGCAAGTGCAAACAAGTACAATAATATATAACTGGAAACACTGGTATCAATAAGGTACATTAAATACATTGGATATGGGGGGGCTGCTAATCTTTGTAACAATTTTTTTTTCAAAATTAAAAAAAAATGGACCCTAGGCAAGCATTTCCTTGGGCTCCCTAGCATGCAATCACTCCCTCTGCTCCTGCACCAAGACAAATATTTGGCACACTGACTCTGCAGATTAGGTGAAGACTGTGAGAGGCAGTGCTGTCTTCCCTCTTTCTGACCATGACATTGAGATGTCCAGTCCCCCGTAATCATCCCTAGATTCCCTTTGTCCCCTCTTTCACTAAGTCACACCTCTTTTCCTTCCTCCCTGTGAACTATAGATCAAATAAACAACACATATAAACAGCACTTGCATGTATAGGTCACCTGAATGAGACATACAAACCATATGTTTGCAGGTATACATAAATAATGTATGGAAACATTGCATAGCAGGTATAGATCAACGGAATAACACACACACAACTTTGTATGTATAGATCAATTGAAAATCACATGTTAACTCAGCATTGAAGGTATAGATCAAATAAACATAATCAGACATACAAATCCTGTATTTGCAGGTATACAATAATAATGTATGGAAACATAGCAATGCATGTATAGATCAACAGAATAACACACAAACCCAGCTTTGCAGGCATCAACTGGAAACCACATGTAAACTCAACACTGCAGGTACAACTCAACTAAATAAGACATACAAACACTGTATTTGCAGGTATACATAAGTAATTTATGGAAACATGGCATAACAAATACAGATCAACAGAATAGCACACAAACCCAGCTTTATAGATAAAAAACTAAATTACAGGCATAGATCACAGGTTGCACAACCCAAAGCCAGCCTTGGTGTCCACACTGCCCACATAGACCAGCACCCAGATTACACACACGGATTACAGCCCAGCCTGAGCCTGTGTAAAACATCTTTGTCCCCAAACAGCCCACCCTGTGCCATGCCTGTCCCATAAACACCCTACTTGTGCCATCTTTGTCTTTCCCCAAATCACTTAAACATCCATGATACACACAAAAATGTATACAGTCACTCATTCGCTTTTTCATTGACAATTCATTCACACAGTCATTCATTCTCTCACTCATTCACACAAATTATTTACACATTAATGCATTCTCATAAATCATTCATGCAATTCATCCACGCATTAATTCATTCTCTCGCTTATTCACACAATTCATCCACACATTAATTCATTCTCTCACTCGTTCTCTATTTATGTTAAAATTCTTACTACCCCCCTTCTTACTATCTATTCCCCCTTTCTCACTATCTTCCCCCTTTCCCACTGTCTACCTCTTCTCACTATCTATCCCTCTCCACTTCTCACTATTATTCCCCTTTCAAAGTTCTATGCCTCTCCCCTTCTCACTATCTACCCCCTCTCCCCCTTCTCGCTATTTACCCCCTCTTCCCTTTCTCACTATCTACCCCCTTTCCCTCTTCTCACTGTGTACCCCTTCTCACTATCTACCCCCTCACTGTGTACCCCCTCTCCCCCTTCTCACAATCTACCCTCTCTCACAACCTACTCCCTCACCCTCCTTCTCACTATTTACCCCCTCTCCCCTTCTCACTATCTATCCCCTCTCTCCCTTCTCACTATGTACCGCCTCTTCCCCTTCTCACTATCTACCCCCTCTCCCTCTTCTCACTATCTACCCCCTCTCCCCACTTCTCATTATCTACCCCCTCACCCCCCCTTGTAGTTCACATACCTTGTTGAAGTCTTGTAGTGAGAGTGCAAGGCCTTTGTCTTGCTGCTCTGCCGCACCTTTACTCA
Source organism: Spea multiplicata (assembly GCA_009364415.1). Taxonomy (NCBI): domain Eukaryota; kingdom Metazoa; phylum Chordata; class Amphibia; order Anura; family Pelobatidae; genus Spea; species Spea multiplicata. The sequence continues at coordinate 32,927,290 of VKOC01000002.1, read as the reverse complement.
TGAGCGCCAGGATTTGACGTCATATTCCAGTGCTCAGCATGAAGTGCTGGCACTAAGACAGAGGCCTTGCGCTCCCACCGCTCCAGTCAGGGTAGCGACAAGATGGGTGGAGGGGCACCGAGCAGTTGCTGAAAATTTTTGTCATGAGCGGCCATTCGGTGCTGCTCTCTCACCTCCGCTCCCTGCCGCCTGGGTGCCATGCACACTGTGCATGCGCCGCAGCACAGCCCTAGCTTTTGTGATAGGATGGAAGTCTGGCGCCCCTGCTGCCATGGCGTCCTGTGCGGCCGCACAGCTCGCACACCCCAAAGGCCGGCCCTGCATATAAGCATTAAATCCATGTGTTTAGTGTAGGTCAGTTCAATACTGCATTTTCTTTTGTTTTTTTGCCAATATTTGTTTGGCTTCTGAACGTTATTAGATATTCCATATTGATACCTAGGCTATGTCATGCTCTCCTTCTTCTAGGGCAGTGGCTTAATGAATGGGCAGGGCTAGTTGGATATAAGAGTGTGACAGCCAATTGCAGGGTCAGGACTAGCCCGAAACAGCCTTTACTGAGTGGGGAATAAGGCTTTAGTGGGTATGGCCAAACATCGCTCCCTTATTCAGGAACAGAAGACACTGATACAGAAAAACAAAGAAGCAGGGCTTCTCCTGAAAGTTGGGTGAAACCTAGACAGTTCCCAGGTATATCCATAGTTCTCCACGGCGTCTAAATTTAAATTTTACTTGATGGATTTTGTTAAAGGACATGTGCACTAATCTATGGTATATTCACTGATATTGTGGCACATTGGCTTTTTTTTCTATTTCAGTTTTTTTCCGCACAGTTCTTATCTTTCCTTGTACATAACGTCACACACATTATATATATATATATATATATATATATTGTGAGAGCTGCTGGCAAGCATGCTGGACATTGTGACATCCCAAGAGCCAGCAGTACCTTGACTGCACCTATGATAATATTCTGCAGCCATATTGCTGGCTGAACTTCGGGGGAGTTGCAGTTATAGACTGGGATTGTGGTGGCCTACACTACACACTAACTGCAGCTCCCATGATATACAGTCAGCCATTACTACCTGAATGCCACTATACCATTATATTACATTACATTTATATAGCGCCAGTAGATTCTGTAGTGTTGTTACAACAGAGTTAGTGAAATAATTTAAAATCACACACAAACTGGTACAAAGAGACCTGCTCTTGAGTGCTTATGGTCTAGACTGGGGTATTTGTGGCTGATCTTTACTACAACCGCTATTGTAAACTAAAGTTCTCATTTAGCGCAGGTTCATGATGGTCTATTAGCTATTACTACCACGGTCATATCATTTTTCCTATTAACTGGTAACTTACATTTGCCTCTAACCAGGACACCCCTCTCCTGAGCCAACAAAAGGTAGGTAATGGGGATGAGGGTGGGGAGGATATTTTGCCCCACCTCGAAATGAATCCCATGACCACCCATGGTGAGGGACATGAAGTGAGGGTAGGCATAACTGGAATTAAATTTTCCATTGAGTGGAGGAAAAGGTTATTCAACATACAAAGGTATTTTATACTCGAGGGATATCCAGGGCACTCTAAGTCTACTTCTGGGGAATAAAAAATAATATCTGCTTATCAATTAGATCAATAGATCAGCCACTGAAAGTAATATGAATCTCTGGAGAAATGAATACAAACATTAATCAATCGTATTATGCCCAAACTGACTGAAATAATTTTCTGCCTCAATGGCACAAGTGCAATTTTATCACAATTATAGCCCCCTACTATGTATTGATTGGTAAAAGATGCCAAAACTAGATTCCACTGACTCAAAAACATGTACCCTAGCTGTTTAACCCTTTCATGGTATAGCATATAAACTAATTCTTATGGGGGGGGGAACAGGATCTTGCAAAAATTTGCTAGATATAAATAGTATAAGTTTATAAGTCCTATAAAATGGAACACTGTTTTGAGGGGGGGAAAGAAACCGCATGCAGGGAGTTGTTTGATGTATGTTTGGACAAAAGACACAGGTCTACGTTTTTAAGGAGCATTAGTCTTAGTAAAGGCTTTGGAAGATAATAGTAAATGAATTTGAACTTGGATCTTGAAGTATCCCTGTGCATAGTGCAAGAGCTAGCAAGAGATTACATAAACAGAACCAGACAAATAAAATATTACCGCAGCAAATGAGTTGGGGAGTAGGAATCATGTGTAAGATGAGCATAGCTGGCTTCCAATGTGAAACATTGACATTAAAGGAAGGTATGCGAAAAGAATAACGTTATGGAGTTTATATTGTAACTACCTTATGTTAAGTGTTACAGAGGAGAAAGGCAGTGTCTAAATAGCAAATTGGTTTAATTACACTGTATATTTTGCATATTTCCTTCAAATCATTCAAGGTTTCAGGGGGCCGGTCCCTATTTTGGGGGCATTTTTTACAGTCCTTGATAGCTGCCTTGTGAGTTCATACACTGAGGTCTATGCAAGAGAGAGCTCCATTCCATCTCCCACACAGCCACTTCACACAGGCGGGCTGCCATAGCATATTCCAATGTGTTTTATTATGTATTCTACATAAGACAAATTATATCCTAAGCACTATTCTTACAGAATGAATGTTTAATATAGTATAACGTGCACTGGTGTTTTCAAAGGAGCATCTTTATTATTTAGCATAACAAATACCATTGGCGCTAAACACTTGAGAAATCACCTATTGTACTTATACACTGGTATACACTTAATGTCACTGGTCAATCATCTTCCATTGTCTTAGGACTCAAGAAAGCAGTTGTTTTATTGGTAAGATGTTAAAATGTGACAACCTGTTTAAAATCTGTATTTTTGCTTTCAATAACGAAGGCGGCCTCTTGTTAAAATAAATAAAAGGAGCTAAGCAATCAGATGGGGTTTAGCATCTCCACTTTAGATCATCACAAAAACATGTGGTATTTGTTTTTCACCCAGCTAAACCCCCTAGAGGGTGAAGAGTCTGTCTAGATAATCACAAGTGTTTTAAGTATTTTGGAGAGCTCACGGTGCTGATGTGCTTGTTTGTTTTTCTGTTTTTATTTGACAAAATAAATACTGATTAAATAATAAAATGACTATAAAGCAATAAAGTAGTTTTTGTTCATGTGTAGTTATGGACAGATATTAAACAACATGGATATTGATGTATTTATTTTTTAGGTTTTATGAGACTGTCTTTGTCATTTTTGTCATCAGTAGCTGCTTTCTGAACATTGAAACATCAAGCTATTTGAGGGGCTCAATAACACTTCCCATGTTGGTTATAATATTATACAGTGGGCTTTTTATTAACTAAAGCTGGAATTTGCTATTACGTTTGCAGGAGAGTTGCCATCTCAACTTCCTGACTTTACTGTATGTGATGAAGAAACAACTCCATTGAAGTGTGCTCGTGAGATGAGCTGAGAACCGGTCCTGTATACTGCATAGGTAATTTTGATTTCTTGGTTCGTCAGATTAAAATGCCCATTATGAAGAACCAGCTAAGTCCTTCTTCCGGAACAAAATGTTAAAATCAATGCTCTAATGTAAATTTACCTTGAATCTTTATTCAAAGGTGATACCTCTTATTGGACCAACATAAAACAATATAGCGCTACATAAGCATTTGGGTTTTGAGTGGTTTATTCTTTCATAAGACCCCAGGAACCCCAAATAAAAATGCCATCTTCTCTTTGACCATCAGCTATATCTATTTCCCATATGTAAACTCCTTCTATCACAGCCCTTTTCCCATACCAGCCCTTTGCCCTTGGTGATACCTTTCAAGCGTAGGTAATGCTCAGCTTACAAAGTTGTCTGAAAGTGGGTATTTTTAATATTCACTGCAAGGTCTCCAAACCTATACTAAAAAAATGTGCCTAGTAGGTGTCTATGGTGGAAGAATATACAAGTTTAAATAATAAATACAAATAAATAAAATCAGTAATAAAACTACATATGATGGCAAAATAGTGTATGAAGTTATTCTTAGCAGCCTGAAAAGTGCTTCTTAAGTAAACTGCGGCTTTAAAACTCCTTGTATTTGTTTAGAAAAGTCATCTACCTTGCAACCTCTCTGCTGCCCTTTTATATTGCAGAGAAGCACCAGCAGATTGCTAAATGTCCTTTGTTAAGCACTAGACCTGTAATTGGTACTTCTTGTTCTTAACAGAACGCTTTGCGTGTCTTAACTATGTATGGATTTAAAATGTGAATATTTTACACTTTCTGCTTTATAGAGACTAGCACCAGAATTCAATGACACTGATTATTATGACTAATGTTATTGAGTTATATATATATGTAGAGGTATGCTATGCAAGCAAAACAACTTCCAGTTACTATTTTCTAACAGCCTAGTATATTAATGGAATGAATTAAATTAGTATCGGTGGTTATAGACCAACTTGCCCATTAATGAAGTGGCTTTTCATGTTTGCTTATTCTTATTAAATTGATGCTTAGCTCAGAAGAATCATCCGCTTTTGTAGTTCAGCAGCACCTGGAGTGAAACCGATGAACTACTTTGAATCTGCTGCAGGGTGGCACAAAATAAAATTGTTGATGAGAGATAGAGTAAAAAGAAAATAGGCCAGGAAATATAGTCATTGTCAAACAATGCTGGGGTTCTGGCAAAGGTAAAGTTTATAAATTATAAAGTTTATAAATATTCCGTGGTGAGGACTAGGGACAATAATGCTGTAGGAAGAAATGAGTGGCAACAGAGTCAAATGCCAAGCAAATATGAGCTCTGGGTGCATTCAGATGCCATATGGGGGAAAAGGGGATTGACAAGCAACTGTCCTGTTACAGTAGACAACAATCCTAACAGAATAAAAAGGTTTCATATTCATTGCAAGACTAGTAGTCTAATGCATAGTCAAAACTAGTAGACAAACAACATGAGGCAACCTAGGAAAAGATGAAAGAGACCTCAGACATCCTGGAAGCTTGTATGACTCTATATCCTTTTTTACATCGGCCCAATAAACATACTTACTCCATTGCCTCTCCTCCCAATATGGTAAACATCATTATTCTTATCTACGAACTGCAGTCAACAGTTAACTTGTAATTACATTTGTAATGAAATTATTTACCACAAATGGGGTTTTAGATGTTTTCCCACTGTTTGGACAGAATTTAGAACAAAATGAGATAAATCCAGGTGTGTGTTAATAAATATACCTATATATGTCAATGTGTATGTTATACAGTGCTGTATACAGTGCTGTATACAGTTATGTAGGTTAGTATTGACATAAACATGATTTTATCTCATTTTGTTCTAATAAACTTCTTTAATCTGCTCAAACACCCGACTGAACTGAATAGTTATGGCAATGTTAATGAAGTCCAATACTCCACAGACTTTTATTAGTCAGGGTGTCTGGCTGATTAATACTGAGATATTCTATTGTTTACCCAGGCAGTATGACATCGAGTCAGGGTGTTTGTCAAGTAGAATGGGGTACAGCACATACAACTGTCATGCAGCTGCCTAAGAACATTTATTACACAAAACCTAGAACTGGTTTTTAAAAAAAAACCAATATTCTTGAAAACCTATTGTTAATCTGATATTAGTAATAAACAAAACTGGTGGGAGTATAAACTCTCAATCTAACAGTGGCAACTCTCTGTATGATTTTAATAAGACATAAGTTCTGCTTAGCACCCTTCACCGTGGTTTATGCCCTCAGCACATAACAGCTGACCTGCCATCTCAGGCTGCCTAACCAGGCACTGTTACCAGGTGCATGGAAACCTCAGGATTTTCACTGGTTCCTACGACTGATTTGCTTGTGCCAATGATTATATGCTAATTGCATATCATTTCCCATGCTTCATGTTGCTTGCAGGTATTTCACCAATATCTCGCCCGGTTAAGAATATGTAGTCACAAATTACATTACATCAGTTTATATAGCAGCAGCAGATTTTCTGGCGCTGTTGCAAAAGGGGCAATGAGACCATTTAAAATTGACAATACCTTTGGCACACATCAAAACAAAACGAGAAGAGGGACTTACTCTTGAGAGCTTATGATCATAGAAAACAAATTTTGTGTCATGTCAGCTCAATGATAAAGGTTGCCCTATAGCAGCCATGTCCATATAAGCATGCATTAGAAATCTATTAGATTCTGGTTAGCTGGTGTTTTGTGAATATGCATCTATTTTAAATGCAGCAGAATGTTATTTTCAATGCAGATTAACAATTAAAAATATTGATAGTCTACTTGCAATGAAAATGACGTGTTTCAAAGGCCATTGTATCATGTGTCTATTCATTTGATCTCAGGCTCCCTTTGCCGTGGATGTGGTTGCACTTCCCAGGGAATATCCTACAGAGCTAAGGAAACCAAACCTTCCTACCAATAAAACAATTATCCTGCAAATATCAGACACATTATGACGTCCTTCCTTGATGCACTGTTTCCTTTTTGCCATATTAAACAGAAAATATTTACAAATAAGGTATAAACACGAACAAATCTATTATCTAGGCATCCTTTTTATGGAAGAAATAACAAATGAAAAGGATGGTCAGAGCCAAGAATCGATTAAGCAGACACTTAAAAAAGATATATTTTAGTTTTATGATCTTGGTGGCACTTCACTCTATGTTTAAACTTCTTTTTCAATTGCAGCTGCACTAGACTGCAGAAACCAAATGTGATCTTTTAACCTCAATTTAACGTTCATACCCCTTGCTTCTCGTTATCTTCTTTTTTTTGGCCGTCACTTACTAATTAGTTATAAACCGCTAATATTAGTGCCCTACTCCCCCCTCTTGGTTCTTTATTCTAGTCCCATACACTTTTTTATTCTCAATTTTGCCTGTATCCCGGCATCACAACCTATCCTTTTCTTTTTTTTACATTTATGGTTCCTACTTCCCATTGTTACAATGCATTTTCTGCATACACAATCGGACCAAAAACTATTTCACGTTCCACCCTTCAGATTATTGACCATTTTCAACAAAAACTTTCATAAATGTAAGATAAAATAGTAATAAGCATTTTTAACGTATGTCTGCCCATCTATAAATTCAATGAATTGCTTCAGTTCTTTACCTTCGTTCGCCCCTTCTATCAGTTTAGCCCTCCTTATTTCCTTCCATCTAATCTCTTTAGGAACATTACAGTTTCATCGAAGGAGAGTAAACGCCTAAACTTCTCTATAATCAATTAGATCCTTTGCCGTAACAATAAACTGCACTGCAGCATTTTTGTTATACGGTGCTGCTATATAAATAATAATAATAATATATGTGTGTTACCTTGGTACCCCCAATGTGTGCATGTTTATCTCCACTGATTTTATTCAGGTAAAAGCAACATGACAATTTATCCCTAGCCTTCTCTGTGTTTTTGCTCTAGAACTGCAAAGCACCTGGGACTCTGCTCATGGAAGGATGATTAGGTGGAAACCAAAGTCTGTTATTTAAATTGACAAGTTGAATTGGGTGTTATTCTGCACACTCACTAACGGCCAATGTCAAAACAGATCACAGCCAAATTGAGTCAAACGGCCCAGTTTACTGTCAGATTACTTACTGATTGCAACAGAATGCGGCAAGATTGAATAGAATTAGGCAGCTGAGGCTCACTCAGTACTAAGATGAGACGTCAAATTGACTACTGTTTATGTCAACCAGTTGTCATTATGTGTTCTTCGTCGGATTAACCTTGCGCATGCTGTTTTCTACTTGTGAGATTAATTTTCCAAGTTTACCTGGTGAATGGTACAAGACGGTGCATGACTCAGTTTACAATTTCAGATAACATAATGTTAAGAAGATAAAGCCAGCATCTACTAAAAGAGAGGAAAACCAGAAGAAAACACATTAGAATGACCAGATGGTACCTTTAATCAGGGATATGTGTAAAAATGATGCACCCCTGCTGTATTCATGTTATACAATTCTACTTGGTTGCTGCACCAATTGTACGTTGATTCTTGTAAAAAAGAATGCATAATCTCAGTTGTTCTTTGGCTTCTGTGTAAGTATGTACTAACTTTGTGATGTTACTGCCAGTAGTAGTAAGGTCCAGAGTTTGTATATCTATATATGAGGCAGCAAACTGTCCTGATTTGGGGCCCCAATCCACAGTTGTTTTTATAAACTGCTTCATACATATGCAGAATGCACTAAGAGGCAAGTTGTCAGGTTAGTGCACTTGACTGACATGCACCCGTTAAGCATGAATGTCATATTAATACTATACTTAATGTTTAATAGTCACAATAACTATAAGAGGAAATGTGAATATACAAGTCTTGCAGATGTTTGCACCTCTTTACTAGAAGTGATTGGAGGTTGTGTAGTATCTTAAAGGCCCGGACTGTCCATTTGGCACACCAGGTATTTTCCTGGTGCCCAGCAGGGCCATATACTTCTCCAAAGATACATTGGGCCCTGCAAGTGTGCAGCTGCAAGCTGGATACTCACAGCCACACGCTGCATGAATATAAAAATGTAACATCATTTGGCTGCGTCTGGCCTCAAAGACCCTTGGCCACCTAATCATCCCCAGCCCAGCCCTGATCCCATCTGATTTACTTCTACAACAAAAATATGAATATATTGAGTAGGGATCCAATTGTAGTCTATTTTCAAGTGGTACTCCAAACCATAAAGGAAAATCAACACTTTTGTTTTAAAATATGTCAACTTTATTCCAGTGATTTTGCCATAGACATAGCAGTGGGACTGTGAATCCATTCACATTGCCTTGTCTCAGTCATTATGATGGGCAGATTGAGGTTAAACAATGATTAGATATGGGATGATCCAGAGAGTAAGCACCTGTTGGTCACAGCTATTGATTAGCTGCAGCAATTTATGGCCTGGTCCAACTTGATCTGTAGTAAGAATTTATCCCATCAAACTGGAGCCTCAATATGGGATTACAAAAAAATGAGGTGTTCCTTTTATGAATATTTATTAATATAATGTAGCGAGGACACGTAAACATACATGGAATAGGCATAAGGATTTCATAAATATGTAAGACAAGATAAGACAAAGAAAAAAAATAGAAAAGAAATGTCTTTGTAATATGAGTGAGTTTGATTGATATCTGACCAGAGTTTAATTGGATGATGGAGTTGTCTCATTAGGAGATTGTTAATACAATAAAAGCTGTGAGGTGATCATTGTTAATAGAAGTAAGAGGGTAAAGGGTTGTAATTGGGGTTTCTTTTACTGAAACAAGAGAGGCAGAACTCCGGTCTTTGCTTTATGAATATAAGGTAAGAGATTTGAAACAGCTGCCAATTAGCACTACTTTGGGGGTGACACAGTATTTAGATGGATGTTGCAATTCTCTCAATTAGCAAGCAGCGATTGAATGAGGTGTTCCATGGAAAACTCCCACTCTTCAATAGCTGTGTACAAACACAACAAAAGTTTACTTATAAAAAACAGCAGTGTGGCATTCAATCACATACAACAATAACCATTCAGAAAATGAGTGTTAGTTCAACACGTGTAGTTCTAAATAGGTGTGGAATGTTTAAAACTTGACTAAACTCCAATCACAAGAACTAGTCTCTTAGTATTAGTAGGTTTCTTATTCTTCATCTCTGGTGGCCTCTAAATGGATCATTGCACTCTTTTCCTAATGCCATTATCTTGTCTTTTTGCATGTCTTTCACTTTGTGTGTCTTTGGTACTAATTGAGGATCTGGGGCAGTGATTGCCATCACTGACATCTCTGCTTTTCACTTTTTTGAGACTTTCTGGCTTGTCCAATTAAAGTATTTTAACATTCTCTAGCTTGGTAGGATGGAACACAGTTTTTAGTGGGCTGAATAGGACAAGGCCTACAATGGACATAGCTGTGTTCACTCAAGCTGCAGCAAAATCACAAGAATATATCACAATGCTATCTGATCAATCGTGTTAATTGAATGAGATTATGTTTTTTAAAGACGTTGCAAAGTAAATAGGATATTTAAATGATGATATAGCTTTGACATGCATTAAAGGCATAGCCTGCATTTTCCTTGATTTACCACAATCCCTCAGAAAATTGCATTAAACTCTTACTGTCCAGCCAAACATGAGGTTGGATCTTCTTGGTCTTTACCTTTATTTCCGCTAACCTCTCAGTGAAGCAAACTTGTCAAAGTGTCTGACCGTCCAGTTATAGATTACAGCAGCCTTTGAAAGATACTTCACATTTGTTCAATCTTAAACCCTTTTTGTGTATTAGTATGCACAATATTTGTATGTAATATTTTCTGTCTGCTTCTCTCCTCATCTTTCCTGGTCATTTGTTTCACAATTTTATTTGAGATGGGGTCTCCAGTACGTGGATGTAACCATCTACCTGCCCACCTTAAAGTCCTCAAAATCATTTTCTCCACAGTCCCTCTCCTCTGCTATTGATGACAGCACAGTGCCCACAATACTGCAGTGTACATGTCCATTCTTCTAATTTAAAACCTGCTTCACCCCCTCAGCTAAAGTTGACTATTATTATTATTTATTGTTTTATATAGCGCCATCTAATTCCATAGCGCTGTACAATAGGCGGACAGGACACAACAAGTAGTATGTAACAACTTGACTTACAGAGACAACAGGTGAGGAGGGCTCTGCTCAAGCGAACTTACAGTCTAGAGGTTAATGCTGCTGATCAGACACAGACCAAATGGCAGCTTCTATAACTCAAAAAAGTGACAAAAGATTGCTACATTTAGGCAGGATGTGTCCATTGAGCAGACAGCTTACGTAGGATGCTTGCTACCAAGGTAAAAAGTGTGTGTGTGTGTGTGTGTGTGTTTTGTCTGCTGATCTGTTGTGAGCCTACTAATATTCTGGCGAATCATTTTGATGTCACCCACCTCCCAATACAACACAAAGTAAAAATATAGATACTAAAAACTTAATCCAGAATTATGATGGGAGTGATGAGAGTTGTAGCCTTCCAAATGTAGGTGCAACAGAAATATTTAGCAATATGTAGCACCATAAGTTAGTGTGCATACCATGCTGGATGTTGTATACTGTCAGCTTCTTGCAAATTTACATGTGTGCAAAACATTCATTAACCCCTTCTGAACAATGTGCCGGTCCTGTAGAAAGCAAATCTGGATGCCTACGAAGATTAACTACGCACTGTGCGGGACCAACCCTGCACTTTGTACAGCATTTTTAGTGAGCAAATGTATCTCTATTATCCTTGAGATGATCTAAGACAGTATTTTGCAACATTTGACGTTGTTAATGAGGATTACAATGTCAATCCAGCTATAGACAGCTGGAGAACTGGAGTGACAGAGGTGATCGCACATCCTCAGGTCTATTGAGTACCAGGTAGACAGCTGGCATCAGCCATGCGTCGCATCTTAAAGGCACAGCAGAAACTTCATATTTGTTTAATTTTGATGCTTCATGATACTTCAGGAAACACTGGCTGATTCCAGGGTGTGTTTATTAAGACCTGTTGGTAGCACTTTGACAAATACCTCTTGCTGGACACTGAATTTAAGGAAGAACTCCAAAATAAGTACAGTGCCTACTCAGGGAAGGTAGAAGATTTCAGGACACCACTTGGCAGTGTTGAATTAAAGCACATTCACTTTATGAAATGATACTTTCTTAAATGGTACTTTGTTACAGTGCAGTGGGGTACCTACAATGCTGCGATATCCGGAGTTTTTAAATGATTATGCTGCATTATATTTCAAGTTCAGATTGTTAACTGCTCTTGGCAATCCAGAATGAAATTGAAGTGGATTACATTATCCACATAATCACTTAATTTAAATAATGTAGTATAATGTAATGGTATTTTGCTTTTCATTTGGAAATTATTTAAATAATGTTTCTGATGAATCATTGCATTATTGTGGATTTAAAAAAAGATTACACCTTCCTACATTCCTACAAATCATTCATTCTGATAACTGCTCGGGAAGCCCAAATGAACCATATGGTGTATTTCACAAATGCCAGGGGCTCACACTGTACACTTTGTGCAAAACATGAAATGTAACAAAAGAGGGAAACTATCCAGAGAAAAAAATAACTCTTCCAATAGTTAACTATACACTCCACAATGATACAACTGAGTATGTATGAGATTTTTATTATTTCTTCTGGCCCAAACATCAAACCCTTTTTTCCCCAAAACACTTTAACATTCTTTTTAATGTGAGATCATAGGATAATGTAATAATTCGTTTTCCTTCTAAGTTCATTTATTAGCAATTCTCTTTATTAGGGTTTAGGATAATAAAGACTTTAAGTTACTTTCACAACCAAAAGCCCTTCACTGTTTGAACATAACATTTCAAGGAAAATATACAGTTTCATATGAAATGACTTGGTGAAATATTCGTGCTAATGGTAGTAGTGGGGCATTTTAGTAGTTACCACCTACTGCTGGTAAAGACAAATTTTAAATGCTTCTAGAGCCATTAGAAAAAAATGACAAATATCTTATTAAGGAGGATTCCTTTGATTTTCAGGTAAAACAAATTATATAGATAGAAAGACAGACACTATTCTAGTTGCAATAGATGTCTATGAATATAGCAATTCTCAGATTTGTCACATTTGTCCATTCTTGTCACAAACAGAAGCAGAAAATGAGGATTTGTCACCAGTGCTAGCAAAAGCACCTAAATCAGGGGAGCACCACTTGAACTTGAGTTTCTATTGTTTCAAAGAGACATCAATGATTCCAATTAGACAGGACTCCCCTCTTTGGTGAGACACAGGATAAAAGCAGTAGGTTCCTATTCTAGTGCAGGCAGCTGGCGCTTGTTTGAGTAACAAGACTGCTCAATGGGGGCGAGGAATAGTCAAACGCAGTCTAAATAGACCTGCCTGAACAATGCACCTTAAAAAGGAATACATTGGACCATTGTGCCAGTTTGCTACAAACCTATTAAAGAAAAAACAGCATCCATCAGGTTTAACAAAACGCGTTTGTATTATACATACTTATGTGCCTCAAATACACTTATTGGTACAATGGACAGACATTCAGACAGACCCTCAGAGATGGGCAGCAACATTAGAGCATGTCTCTGTAAATCCATGCACCAAAACAGGATATACACAGTCAGCCTGCTGATAATTGTTGCCTCTATTTGTAAATGAGAACTGTAAGTAGCCAGTTCAATGGAGATATGCCTGGGTGAAAGATACAGGTTCTCAGGGAAATGAGAGGACCATTTAACTGCAGAAATGAGCTTTAGACAGCCACTGATTAAACACATCCAAACTCACATTACATCCGTCTCTCTACAAGTAGGAATTGTTTGGAGGACATTGCCAAAAAAGTATGCATTTTTTTTGTAAATTGATAGCATTTGGCCAGCAGTCCCCATTGCTTTCTTACTTCTCTTTATATGTAATTATGTTATTTATTTTTAACCGGCTAATTTACGCTTATTAGTATTGATCTCAAGTAGATAAATAGTTTTAGCAGTTTATGTTTTGTATAAAATTCCATGAAGAACAACAAAACTACTTTTTATATATATTTTGTTTGTGTGTATATGTAGGTATATATATATATATTTTATAATACTCCGTTTTTTTATGCGTTCATCTCGAACTGGCACAAAATTACTTTTCACTTTAACGACTACTACAAAATATCAGGTTTAGCTATTTTTATATTTTTTGTTTTATTTTTATTTTTATTTTTCTTTAGCGTAAGTCCTATTTCGAATTCATCGGTCATTTTCTACTACATTTTCAACGAATTCGTTTGTTTAACGTTTGATGTATACAGAAAGTGATACGCAAATTAAGATCCATTACAAATAGAAATCATACAATTTTTAAATGTGTTTGGAAATTAAATTATTAATGAAATATTGCTTCCCCGATAGCAAAAAGGTCCGAACCTTAACGGATACATATGCTTACAGCTAAGGAAACAAAAATGTATTATTATTACTGTTGCTATTATTATTTTTTATTAGTAATTGCGGAATTTCTATTCGTATTCGTGTTATTATTAGTAGTATTATTAAATTGCAAGTGGAAAAAATATAAAGGGAGATATTAATATTGTAGAATTTTTGTTTACTGAAAATATAAAAAAACACCTACAATATTTACTGTTTCAGAAGGCAAAATCGTGTGTAGGTTTGAATGCATAAGCCACCTTCATTCTGCATCGTTGTCTGTTTTTTTTCTCTTGAATCTTTGCCTTCAAAACAATAGTAGAAATACCAGTATAGATTTTTAGGCAAAACCGGAGCTTATTATTTACGCAGTATTTGTATACGGATAGACTTCACTATTCAAATTTAATATGAATATAAACTGACAGCTAAAACTGGAAAGATTTCAATTCACAGCAGTGAATGGATGAAAACCTGATTTTAGTTGCTTTGCTGGGTATCATAAAATCTGTATTTTATTAGTTTGTTGTAATCTTTTCTTCTATATTTCTGTTACTGCACATCGGGGTGGGGTTGACAGGATGGGGAAGTATATATATTTAATTTTCAGCATACATTTATACCGTGTAATATGTTCAGTATTAGGAGACTCCTGCGTATAGATATATAGATAACACACGTGTTATCTATATGTGTTTGTTTATGTGGATATGTGGGAAAAAAGTATTTAGAAGGAATATTTTACTATGTATTACTTCTGTCCCGGGAGTATAGATAGGTGTTAAATGTATAAATACACGGTTTTCGAATCCATGCATTGTATGTACAGGGTTAGTGTAACTAAATATCTTAATGCACACCTGTTCTTGAATGCACATACATCCCTGTCTGATAGTGTTGTTCGTAATTGTCTTAGGGGGGCAGTGTCCATTTTTTTACTTGTTATACGTTATGAGTTCTTGTGATGAGCGTTTAAATAAATAGTTCACCTAGCATTTGACATTGCCAGTACACCCTGGTCTTTGTCCAGGGCCCAAGCTATCATGTATTATATAACACAAGTATGGCCTGCAATATGCACTGTCCTCTGCCACTCTGGATGATGGGGGCAGTGGTGTGGCCTGTATGTCTGCAGGATTGTGATGTGTTAGAAGGCATCACACATTATAACAGAATGTCTATGGTCTGGGCAGCGCAGTCACTCCTTCTCCTAGAAGGCATATGTCAGTCAGAGGGTACACTTCAATAACTGTACCAAGGCAGCTGAAGGGCAACATCCTACCCTTATGTTACCTCCTCTGACGGATGGCGCTATATCATTTACTTAGGCTCCACATCAAATGGAGAATAGCAACAAATACCTGTGTTTTACGGTGCAAAGTGTGAAAAATAATGTATTCTTATATATATATAGATATATATATATATACTGTCCTGATGAAACGTCTAATAAACAGACTGAAACGTTGATTGGAAAACTGAAGTTTCTTGAGTGATTATTTAAAGAAGTCCCTGGAGTGCCGGTAACTATTTTTGGATATTAAATGAATTGCTGTTGCAGCTACTTGGCACCGGGCAGAAAAAAGTGGTAATTGGAGTGCAATTGTTAATTTTGGACTTTTATATATAAATATATATATATATGTGTGTGTGTTTGTATGTGTGTGCATATATGCACTTCGCTTTTGGACATAGTGCTCAGATGTGCCTCACAAAGTACTCTAGTTGCATTTAGGCCACTAGAAACTCAGAGTTGCCCCGTCTGTATGATCTTCATTCCGTACTGCAGGCACCAATGTGTTCTTTTCTATAGAAGAAGTGTGAAAATTGATTCTAACGCCGTTGTCAGTGAACGGTTAAACATTAAACCTCCATTTATCTTTGGCTAGTGAATATCGGCTTTTTTAACACATCCACATGAAGATGCCCCGATACAATTTTACAGAGAAGTAGTCGGTTATTATTCACTTATTCAATGCTGATAAGTGGAAACACGCTCTATAGTAAATGTGTTGCAAAATCGATTTAAGTATGGCACATTAGTGTATTATTTTTTTATTTTATTTATTATTTTTATTATTTTATTTTTTTTTTAAATCCCCTAATAACCATAATTTGTTTATAAGGAACCAATATTAATTGCTTGAACTATTGCTTACTGCACATCTGTTACCATCCCCATTAGTTGTTACAATTAGTTCACTGGACCCTTTTTCCTTGCAATGAGACTTGGAACTGTGCTTGTGTATTGATGGCTTGGATCGCTTTTACAAACCACAACATGTAAAATGCGGTTCTTTTTGTAGAATGGATGTGTGTTACCTTCCTCCACATTACAAACTGTAACTGCTGATGGCTCTGTGAACATATCAGGCAAAGAGAGTATCATTACAAGTGAATATTTCCAATCTTGGTAAATGTTTACTATGTGAATGCAAGTCAACAGCAATTAAAATCCTAAAGCAGCGTTCATTAGTATTCATGACATGGAATGAGAGTTTCTGTTTATCTTGCTGCATGGATCAATATCTGAGCAGCATGTGTCAGGAATGAGCAGGATTCTGGTCACTGCATGGGGCTGACCTTTCACTGTCTTCTTACAGGTCATATAATCTTCATCAAAAACAGGTCATACTGTCTTCATCGGGAGTCAGAGTGATGCAACTACAGCAAAGGCATAAGTGTGGAGGGGAGAAGAGGAGAAATCTGGAAACAAAGTCAAGTGAGAAATTAATTAGAAAATAAATAAATAAAACAGCTTTACAGTGTGTATATATAGTATATATTATATAGTATATATATATATATATATATATATATATATATATATACACTTTACAATATATGAGACCTAGTCATTAATAAATGGGGTACCTTGCAAAATAGAATCTTTATACTTGGATAAATATTGTTACAATGAAAACATTTTCCATTTTCATTGACACAATAGTTGAAACAATGGTCTTCTAAAAACACACACACAATATATGTGTGTGTGGGCGTGTAAGATGTCTTCTGTATCAATACGTGTAATACAAGGGTATGTACTAATTATTGTATAATCATCCTATAAAGTGTGTGATAATTGCAGTAGCTGCATGCTTTCCAGTAAACGAAATTATATTTCGTAATAATTACAATATATGGAAAACCCCAAAGTGTTTTTTTTTTTTAAATGATACCAGTCTCCAAAAAACTGCCTCTGCAGGAAATGCAAGTTACTGTCCACTCTCAGCAGGCTATGGCATGGGATTCGTGTTTAAATCATTAATATACTCTAGTAGGGAGGGCATGATATTGAATACACGTTTAATGCTGTGATGTGATGTGTAATATTAACCATTTCAGCACCGGAAGCCTAAGCTATTCGTTGCCTCAAGGGTTAAAGCCCCACGCATGCTGTTGGTGGCAGGATACCCTGTCAATAGTGTAATTCTTGGAAGTGGCAGATAAGTCTTGTCTCAAAGCAGAATATCACATTTGTTTCAATGTGTCGCTGGTTTGTGGCTGAAATGAATACATTCCAGCTTAAGCCGTTAAATCAGTGCACACGTCTTTTTTAACAAGCCTCAATAAATTATTTCATTCCCTTAAACCTAATTTCAATTAGTTTTAATGTGACAGCAGTCCAAGAAAGAACTTTTCAACATCCATTACTTTGGAAGGGCGGACATTTCTATTTCCTCTATACAATACCCATATTTCGTTAGCGAAAAAAAAAATTGTAAATATTATTGTTGTTGTTATTTTTTATTATTATTATTTGCACATAACGTCTTTGACTTGTTCTGAGATTCTATTTATAGATCAAATGACATAAAAGCGATGCTTTGGAGACGGAAATAATTAATCACGTAACATATGCTCTCAAATTCCTTAACTCTTATAAACGATATAAAAATATATATAATAAAAACGTATGTATGTATATACACACGTTTTTATTATAGATATATATTTTATATTATGTGTGTGTGTGTGTGTGTGTGTATATATATAATATATATATTAGTATATATATATACATATGTGTGCGTGCTGTGGATATAGATATGTAATAAAAATATAAATATAATATATAAAAGCTTATAAGTAGGCGAATAAACCTAAATTGCCTCCAGAATATAATTTCATGTCCACGCTCGAGTAAAAAAATGTTAAACGGTGTAAAATATCGATATACTGTATGTCTCTATCTGTAAGTTTCATTTATTTATCTATATCTTGATCAGTATCTACTCTGTATTAGTGTGTACAGCATAAAATACCGTATATAGATCTCTCTCTGCACACACCGTGGATAGTTTGCCCAGATGTACATGTCTAAGCCTCTCCGTGTGCTTCAAATTATTAGATGCGGTTACATAGTGTTCCCTACCGTTAGTGTTCTTGTCTATGGAACAGTCATTATATATGTGTAGCGGTTTAGTGGCCGTGGATGGAGCCACGCAGAGTTTAGTGGCCGTGGATGGATGGGGTAGGAAGCAAGGTGAGTGAGCTGGTGCTAGTATTAGCACCATGCAGGGTATTAGCAGGCATCGCAACAGTGGCTGGTCCGGTGCAACGTTTGGCTATTACTGGGCTGCAGCTGCCACTGCAAGGGACAATGTTTTACATCCGATTTCTGGAGCGATTTAAGTGGCTGGTTCCCGCTCAGCCAGTCCGTGCCCGGGTCCTGGCAGGTGTACGGGGTAAAGCCAGACCCTCTCTGCTAAACGACGGCAGCAAGTCACTGTCACGTTCAAGGTCATAGCACAGGCTCAAGGTCAGGTTCAAGTGGCCCCTGTACATACAACGTGCCTTTAAAAACAGGATGTCTGCAGCCATAAACCTCAGTATTAGTAATGCGCAGGGGTTAAAACGGCAAAAAATACGTACATAAACGCCAAGTCCTTTCCGTAGAAGCGATTTTAAGGCAGGCAATGCATGAAAACCAAACAAATGTCATTATTTGTTACAACAGCAAGAACACAACAGATCCCAGCGTATGTAATGTAGCTGTGTGTCATAAATTATTTTAGGATTGTCTGGGTGAATGTTGACGATCACATTGAAATAACTACATCCACTTTATATTTCATTAGATTTTAATGGTAATGTATACAGTCCTCCTATATAATGTGCTTGCACAATCATATAAAAGAATTATAGGGGTATGGCTGTCTCCTAACAGTCTTACGATTCTCTAGACAAGATGCTAGCTGCAAACGTTTACATGTATACCTTAGCCTTGCACATAAAACATGTTTTTATCCCTTGCAGCCAAAGTAGCTGATCGTGCCTTATATTATTAAACAGGATGATATGCTGGGGATTTCAGGTTTATAACACGCTCTGTAAAGCGCTCCATAATGAAAGCGTATCCTGCCTTTTGAGCAGTCAGTGATTAGGGATAAATACAATACATTAAATTCAGACTTGTAATTAAATTAGTGTTTGGGGGGTTTTTTTTGCACAAAGGGTGTTGGTAAAAAGACACATAAACGTGCTGGTTATGAGAAATACATTATTTACTAAAGGTAGCCGGTAAAGATCGCTGCTTGGTGAAACACCCGAACAATTTGCAACAGTCGGTCAACGCCTGATATAACATAACATAGGAAATTATTGGAACTACTTCCACCAGAAAGTGTCTTTTTTTAAATTAATTTACGCCTTTTTTTTTGCTCGTTTATAGCTATTTAAGGGCTCGGATTTTTTTTGTTATATATGTAAGAAACCAAAAAAATATTTTTCCCATAAATCAATGCTCAGGTGTACCGAAAAGAGGCTATACAAATTGTACATCAGTTGTGTGCTTGTAAAATAAATGTCTTCTTATAAATATAAGAAAAAAATGACTGGGATCTTAATATACATATTTCAAGACTCAAAGGCTTGGGTATAAGCTCTGCAGTTTCAACACATTTTTATTATAGGTGTGTATGCATTAATTCCAATAACAGATCACAAATAATAAAGAAACCACTTTAAATAAAAAAAAATCTGAAACAATTTATGCTCACAATTGTACATATTTATAGTTATGAAACCATCTTTATAAATAATGTTTCCTCTGTAGCAGGTTAATACCATAATTTAATTACAAATGGATAAATATGGTAAAAGTATTTACAAGAAATAGGCTGATAATCATGGGGAGGGAAAAAAAAAAGCGGACTGCACAACGTTTATTTACCCCATCCCAACCCACCCTCCCAAAAGGTCTTTGAAAACAGTAATAACATATTCAACTTGCAAAAGCACAAGACCAGCACATGAAAATCCCAGTTAACATAAAAAGTACATTCACTAGCCTGCTGTATAAAGGACTGCCTCTTATAGTTAAGATAAACAGTAGAGACTTTGGCACGGATTTTTATTGTTTCCCAGCCCAGCTGCTTAAAAATTACAATCAAGTTTCTTTAATAAAAAAAAGGACACAATGAGCAAAAATTACAATGAAAAAAAATACGGGGTGGAAAAAAAAATCTCACTTTTTATGGATGAACCAATATAGACAATCCATCCTGATTAATGTAAAGCCGTATGTACATCGGAATAAGACTTTTATACATGGAAGGGTCCTTCAGTGTCCTTTCACCTGTGGTGGAGGAATCATATGTACATGCGAGAAGTGGGAGATCAGTTTAGGGTAAAACCAGCGTCTCATCTTTTTTGTGGGGTAGAGGGAAATAAATAATGATTGCTTGGTGCCAAGTCTCTTCATTGTCACTGCAGTGTGTGGGTCACATCTTGCTGATGTTTGAGCTCCTTTCTGTGAAGTCCCCTTGGTGCTGCGAGAAGCACAGTGGGCACTGCTGGTAAGTGCAGAGTCATGGAAAGTCTCAGGTGGCCTCCAAAAAGTCCCAATTGAGCCCCAGAGGCCCTTACACATACCACTCATTGAAGTTTGAGGAGAGGGCACCTCCAGCCCCGTTGGACACACTGTGCACAGCATTCACTGCTGCACTGGCTGGGGACAGGTTAGTGTTCTGTGTTTCAGTGTTGGGGGACACCAGACCTGGAGGGGTAGATGATTCATAGCCAGAGCTGGCAGCAGGCGACGACTCTGAACCTTGAGGAGAAGATTCGTGCACCTGGGGAAAATATAACACACACTTAATTTTCCCAAACCACACATAATAAGTAATAAATAAATGTATTATGTACTACAGAACATTTTGTGTGTATATTTTTCAATATAAATTATAAAAATCATTACACTAACGTTGCATTTGTATGCTATATTTGTACAATAGATGACAAAATATCTATAATTATTTTGTAGAGTAACCAATAATACAATGCGATTTGTACATGAAAATATAAAGCGCTCTTAAAACGATAAGGCGATCTATGTGACCGAACCTCCAGCTGGACAGGTTCACAGTTATGCGTCGGGTACCGAGTATTACCTTCATGTGTTTTCTCAGGGAGCTGGGGTGGGTGTAAGACTTGTCACACATCTTGCACAGATAGGGTTTATCCGAGGTGTGCACATGCATGTGCTTCTTCCTATCGCTGCTGTTAGCAAAGCGTCTATCGCAGCCTTCAAACTCACACTGGAAAGGCTTCTCCCCTGGTAAGAAATACAAATGTATACATAAGATACACATACATTTTTAAAATGTAATATAAATCTATTTAGAAACACAAGTGCATTGGAATTTTCCTTTTTGGAATTATTTTAAAACATTGAAACACAGCAGAACTTCCAACAAACAAAAAAAGGTTTCAATTAATTGTAGTAATGTCGTCATGCGCTGTTAAACCATTTTATTGCCAAAAACGAAAATCACATAGTGCCGCCTCTTACACTTTAGAAATATATGTTAATTGTCCTTCATTTGCAAACTCTCCAAGAGCGATTGTTCGCTTGATTCACACAGGTGGGATAAACAATCAGCTTGTAAAAGGGGGTAAATCCATTTAAGAAGCATTCATCTGATTTTTCACAGCCGGTCCCTTCCCCCTCCAATCACCAGATATCCAAATGTTATGCTGTTTGGAGCAATTTAGAGGTGTGATAACTCAAATATCCTCCATTTGGAGGGAATCCACTTAGCATTAAATTCCATTAGCACCTAAACTGTTTTTAAGAGACATCTGTTCAGATTGGGAGTTTAGAGGCATTTCTTTGCACGGAAAGTCGGCATTAATTTTAAACCTTGTTAGATCTCGTCTAGCACCTACCCTCACTACTAAACACAAGCCTTTAAAACCGGACTAAAGCTTCCTAAATATTTAGAGTGCCAAATGATGATGTTGGAAGTATTGGATCAACAAATAAACCACACGATTAATATAAGTGAAAAATAAAAAAAACATACCACAACCTGTTACACCGACCTGTGTTCCCCGGCATTGCGTTTAAAGTTCTACACAACGTGGTAGAATTTGCCGTATAACATACTGACAGACTAAGAGACTCACTGATTTGGGCTTTCAGTCGATTGTCTAAGCAAGTGTCGCATAGAAAATGTGAGAATTGTGTTCCTACAACATCAGACCAACAGAGGCTTGTGGTTCCTGGACATTATTTTTGTGAGGTTCTAAAGATCAATCGTGAGTAATGGTAGAATATTTGATAAAATAAAATGTCCGTGAATTGTAATACACAGATTCGGGGATTCGGTTAATTTTGCATAGAAAACGTGGGGATGGTTTTCCGACCTAAATACGGTAGATCATTAAGAAATATGGAAGCCGTCTTCCACAAGCATGAGCCAGACCATTGACTAAGCTTGGCCGCTAAACAATGTCCTAGACCTTCAGCCAGATTAGAGGCAAACTTGAATTGTTGATAGATAGATAGAGATGGATAGATAGAGATAGATAGATAGATAGATAGAGTTCTTTACTGCTAGTAATCTGAACCTTCCCACCATAAAGACATTCAGCATTTGTATTATTTGGTGGAACACCATCACTTACCTGTGTGAGTTCTTTTGTGGATTTTAAGGTTTTCCGAGCGGGCAAAGACCTTGCCACATCCAGGGAAGGGGCAAGGGAAGGGCTTCTCCCCGGTATGGACTCTGATGTGGTTGACCAGTTTATATTTGGCTTTGAACGGTTTGCCCTCCCTGGAGCATTCCTCCCAGAAGCAGACGTGGTTACTCTGCTCGGGTCCCCCAACGTGCTCCACCGACACATGGGTGACCAGCTCATGCATGGTGCTGAAAGTCTTGTTGCAGCTCTTCTTGGGGTTGCTGAGCTGTTCGGGATCAATCCACTTACAGATGAGCTCCTGCTTAATGCACTGTTGCCTCATGTACCTGAAGAAGGCCCCCGGGTGATGATGGTGATGATGGTGGTGGGCAGCGGCTGCCATGTTCATGCCCATGTTCATGGGGCCATACTGGTTATGTAGTTGGGCGGCAGCATAGGGGTCCCCCCTGGGGCTGGTGACCTGGCGGTACTGCTCGGTCCTGCCGAACACTTCCCCGGGCAGACCCAATCTCATCTGCCCGCCCAGTGGGTTTTGAGAGGCGGCTGCGTGCTGTTCGTGGATCCCAGGGAAAAGCAGGTGGCTCTGGGGGTGCTCCCCGTGTGAAAGCTGGTGGTGATGGGGGTGGTGGTGCAAGCTGCCCGCTGGGGGTCCAAACAAGCCATGCTGACCCCCTCCCGCGGCAGCAGCCCCCTCTGCAAAGCCGCGTCCTCGAAACAAGAAGTCCCGGGGGCTGTTAAAGGCTGCGCCCGTGTAGGCGGCATGGGGAGCCAGGGCTGAGGCGGGGTATCCAGCCTGGGAGGTAAATGCCGAGCTTTGCCCCGGGGGGGACAGGTCGTGGGGTCCGTTACCCCCAGATCCACCAGCCGCGCCGGATCCTGCCCCGCCACTGCCTCCACTGCCTGCCCCGGAGCCTCCACCCGGGTTGAGCTTGAATGCGCCCATGTGAGCTGGTTCTACGAAGCTGTTTTGCGCCAAACTCAGCTCCCGCTCCTGCATCTCTGCGGCCGCCGCGGCTGCGGCTGCCACCGCGGCGTGATGATGGTGATGGTGATGATGATGGTGCCTGGCAAATGTGCCAACACCCAGGGCCGGGAACTGGGGTCCGGCGTCAAGTAACATCTCCGAGGCTAGCGAAATGCCTGTGTGTCTGGGTCAGATTAAAGTGGTATGACGTGCAGACAAAATATCAAATATACCAGCGGGAAAAAAATAAAGTTCTTAAAAATGCAAAAAAAAGGGAAAAATTTTTTGTTTTTTTTAAAAAGTAAAAATCTCAATACAAATTAAAATAACGAGTTATTACGAGTCCAATCTCTCTGTGTTCATATATCCAGGTGCATTCGCAATACAAGATGGACAATAAAAACCATGTTAAAAGAGTCCTCCGAGTCTGTGCATGGTCAGCGAGTCCGATCCTGACTGCGATCACAGGGACATGCTCATGATGTGGATCCAAATCTCACTCCTCCTCCTGTCTTAGCCCGCACTCAGTCTCTCTCAGTCGGGGAACTCGGTCCGGGTTCCCCCCCAGATGAAGGATTGGGCGGCAGATGCTCCTCTCTCGCTTCTTCTTTCTTTAAGTTGCTGCTCAGGGTAGTGGGAGGAGGGGAGGGAGGAGGGTTTGGAGGAAGCTTGGGAAGGAAGAAGGTGGGAGGGGGGAAAATAGGTGGTGGTGGAAACCAGAAAAAAAATAATACACAACAAACAACCATAAAAGAAAAGTGATATCACAGAACAAGGAGCGCCGTGCAAACAAGTCAGCAATGCTCGGACTAGTGGTCAGGAAGTCTTGGGCTCCTCATTATCCTCTGCTGCAGATCTCCTCTTTCCCGTTGCTTTTGTTTGCTTTACTTTCCTTTTCAGTGTTTTTCGTTAGAATGGGCTTTTGTTGAGCCGGTGGTGGGTTTATGTTTTGTTGGGAATTTTTTTTCTTGTGTTTTTTTTTTTTTTTTTAGTGGTGTTCCCGTCACCTCTTATCAGAACCCCTCCTTCTGCTGTCTCTCCTACCCTGTGACTGGACTGGCAGCTCCTCTCCCCACCGCCCCCTTTAACAGCTGCCCGGTCACACACTGGAAACCATCTGATTGGCTGCAAGGATTCCAAGCGCTCTTTGGAGCGCTTCCCAGTTCGCCTGCCAATCAGGGTAACAGCCCCTCCCCGACAGGCGCTCCCACCCCTGTGGCTGTGCCACTAGGGAGCTGGAACCCGGAGGGAAATGGGTGCCCAGGGGCCAGCACTGGTCTCAGTATCAATGCCTGCTTACAAATAGAAACCCACAAACCATGTGGTGTGCTGGGGTAGTATGCTTGTATGTGAAAATATTATATCTATCTATCTATCTATCTATATATATCGATACATGTATCAAATAACAGATGAAATCATACCTTTTTTATTGGACTAACATATGTATGTATATATATATATATTTTTATATATATATATATATATATATACACACACACACACATATGTATTATCTGTGGATCTAGACATAAATAATGAGTGTATTCTGTATTTATGATAAAATTGCGCATGGACATTACGTTGTTAAAACTCTGATTATTACAGAAATTCCAAAATTCACACCTCCCAGGGTTATTATAGGAATTTGAAGTACATGGGAACATATATAATTTCTGGAAAAATTCCAATGAGGACACAAAGGCCGTGCAGATATCAGACCCGTGATATATTGCAATCTGTGCCTCACTCAGAACTCCATTTCAAATATAAGATATTGACAAGCTTTTTTCTATATAGTCCGCCTTCACCTGCCAACCTAATCTCAGTTAGGTGAGGCGAATGATTGGAGACTATAGATTCCATTTTTCCTGGGGCTAATAGGCATATATATAGATTCATTTTTTTAGGGGTGGAAATGTTCAATTTTTAGTAGCCACAAATAGATTTACACCCCACTTAATATCTTCAGAATGTGCAAATAATGTGTATAATAATGCATATGCTCAAATATTCTGGAGATAATTTCAGCATATTTGTAGAATTAACAAAATAGGTACATGTAGCCATCAAAATATTTATAGACTACTGTAATTATATGACTATACTCGCCATACGTCATTACCATAATGTAAAAAGATCGTTTTTACATTTTCTATCATTTCATAAATAAAATATACATAGCAAACATTCCCTTATTTACAAGTATATATAAATGTATCATATTATATATATATATATAGTGAGAGAGAGATTTATATATTATATAGTGCATTTATATATATATATATATATATATACACACACACATGTAAATATGTATATATATATATATATATATATTACAAAACTGGATGGATGAATAACGGTAATGAGAACAGGCAGTATTGTACAGTGATTGGTGTCTTGTTGATGTTTTTCTGATTATTGAATATGAATGTCAGATCTGGGGGCAAACTACGATGTAACCGAGGCCCCTGCACATCCAAAGATCTGAGAATTCGGATTGCTGGATGAACCCCCAGAAGATGGGGGCTGTACACGCACAGTGATTGCGAACACTAGTGTTAGAGGGAGGGCATGAGACGCGAAGATATGTTTGCCCTGGTAATAGGGAGACATTGATTGCCAAATAAAGACGGAATCAGCCGCTCTCGCTAATTACTGTTTGTTTTCGAAGCTTGAGGCGCATTAACAATTAAAAGCCCGTCCGAAAGGGAATAGCAGGGGAAAGCCGGCTGGGTTTATACGGGGAATACTACTAGTCCAACATAGAGCGCTGCCAGCCAGCTTCGGCTACACCACCCGTGTACCAGACTAACCTCGAAAATATCTACATGCTTACTGCATGCCACCTCACACAGCATATACATGTCAGCTCAAAACAATATATACATGCCTACTACATGCCACCTCAAATAGCATATGCATAACCTCATACAATATATATATACATGCCTACTGCATGCCACCTCAAACTGAATATACATATAACCTCAAACAATGTATACATGCCTGTCACCTTAACCAACATTTACATATCACCTCAACATATAAATGCTTATTACAGGCCACCCCAAACAATATATCTCCATCTTTTGGTTTGGTGACTTCTCCCAAACGAGCGTCCTAAAAGAACCCACAAGTCTCGCCTTCATCATATTTACATACATTTGCATATATTTAAATATTGACGTTGTCCTGAGACCTTCCGAGTAAGTATATAGGATGGTGTGAGACTTATAATGCTTGTAGTGCGGCAGTCCTGTCCTCCCTCGAGCTACATGTCGTGTATTGCGTGACTCCCATAGTCCGCGGTGTGAAATTCTCACCTCTCATGCAGACTGAGCCCTTTCTTCGAGCTCCTTTCTCTCCTCAGTGCCTTTCTTTCCCGCTCCTTTTTCCCACATCACCTCGCTGATGTACGCTGTGTGCGCCTCTTCAGAGCTAAAGTTTCTGGTGAATTCGTTAATTGCACACTGAGAGCCCGCAGGCTGGCCCGTATGTACTATTCTTCCAGGGCTCCAGCCCCGCTCTCTCTGCAGGAAACACACAAGCCGATCCAAGTTCAAAGTCGCTTCTGCCGTCCCCTCTAAGAAGTGCTTTATTTCCCTTCAAACCACAAAACCTCTTTCCCCCCCAGTGTCACGGGGTGAAAAGGGAAGAGAAAGGAGCCTCCGCTCACTTGCAGGGCCATTGCCAGAAATGCAGACTTAAGATGGTTGGGTTTAAAGGCGGAAAGAGAAACTTCTCATACTTTTTGCATTCGTGTGTTACTTCGGTTCTCGGCAACTTTCTTCATGTCCAAGTAAAACCAGGTCTGCAGATCAACATCAAGTCCAAATGGTAAAGATTCTGTGTATTTTTTCTTAATAAGTGATTTTATAATAAAAACATTAACCCATTAACGCTGACCAGTGGGTGTGCAGTATAATTACTCTTTCTATTGGCGGCTCAGGGGTTAATATCGCCATGGAAACGTTCTAGAACACAAATGCTTTGCTATATGCATTTTTTTTTACCATTAATTGGAAAAAAAAGTACAATTTAAGTCATTGTTTGAATGATTCTCTAAGACTAAAATAATATCCGGCAGGCTGTTTGTATGTGTAGCGTAGGGTAGAGCTAATTCATCGAAGCTTATGAAAGTAGCCACTCAAATTCAAACCACAAGCATGTGAAATATTCTTTCCTTTCTTTTCGAAGAGTTATTGATATAATTGGAAGTTTCAGGATTGCTGTGTCCTGCCACGCATGGAATTTATTATAAATACATTTCGATGTTCCTCGCAATGTGTTATACGTTAGCCTGAACTAGAGATGAAAAGCACAGGAGGCCGAACCGTTGTCTGTGTGACAGAGCCTCATAATGTCAACATGGCCATCAACAGGATATTAGATTGCAGGTTACCTTTGATTGTGTTGACCTCGGGTCACTCCTAGGATACCCGGCCTCTGAACTCTGAAAGACCACATATGTTGTGCTATAGTGGTGCTGTGTACTACATATCGCAGAACAACACACTTCTTTGTAACTAAAGCGTAATGTAAAGTAAAGAGAAATCCTGAAAGTCTGTGCCCAACCTGTCAGGTTTTCCACGCCGTTTAAAGACTACTACAGAGATATTTATTTGAACGCTTCCTGTATCCTCGTGGGACGCAGAGAACTGCATTCCATACAGAAGATTTCGTGTCTGTCTGTCACCTGCTGCCATGCCTTATACTAGTGAAAACACTAGCCCCCATGGCATTGTCCACTGCTTTCTAGGTGTAAATCTATAACGTATATGTGTGCAACAAACACAACATGACCGAACCTTGCTTAATGTACAGTGCAGAAAGACTAAGCGGTGATCACATTCCCCAATGGGTTCCGTGGGGTTTGAAAGGCAATTTCTGCTGTCATTCATAAATAACAGGGCATATGTTAACCATATTGTCTGCACACGTACACCATCAGCTTGTCACTATTTGATTCATCTTTACAACTTCTTGAAATGCAGAATTTGCATCGGATACAATACAATTCTGGGTTTTTTTCGGGATATAAAAGGTGTGTGTACAATATCACATGGTCAGCAAAAATATAGTATATATATATATTTATATATAACTATATATATATAATGTATATATAATTATAACTCTTTCTATATATATGTATATATACTTACATACATGTATGTGTATGTATGTATATATCCATGCATATCTCTCTGCCTACAGACACAATTGGAAACAGATGTCACAGCAGTACACCTCTCTATATGGTCGAAGATGATTGACAGCGATATCTACCATACAAATAGCGGAGCAGTAGAGGTATTCCTCCGATGAAGTAATCAATGAAACTTAAAAGAAGTAAAGTAGAGACACAAAGAAATACATTGGATACAATAGATTATTTAATGAATCATTACGATTTTTCGGATGAGAGCCCCAGATAAAAACATGAGCAAATACTAACTTTACACTAGAAACAACTTGGGTGTCAGGTCCTGCATTTATTATACAACTTGACACCTTAAACAAGTACGCCCATCAGTCTTCTAGAATACATTGTTAGGGGTACTTCACAGACAGTTTAAACGGACTCTATGTGTTCGCAGACCCAAGTACCAATCTCACTTGGGTAATATTACTGCACAATTTTTATAGCGCCTATAGAGCATAAATATATCTTACATATATAATGTTTGCTAATAAGCGGCACAGAAATGTACAATATCAGTTTATTATATATATAGTATACATATATATTTATACATATATATATATATATATATCCATACACACATAGGAGACCTTCGAACATTATTGATTATTAATATAAAATAATACTATAACTGTTTTAATATATATATATATATAATATCCAGGTACCTCCTACTAAAAAAACCTAAATAATAAAGCATAAAATATCAATATATATAACTAAAGAAAAAAGTTTTAAACAATATGATGACGATGTGAGGAATGCAGGACACACGGATTTTCTAACACCACTTGGCATTTAGAAAGAAATAAAACGATCACCTCCTCATTCATTTCCTTATACGTTTTATTCACTCTATTAAAATCATTTGATGACGTTTACTTGCATTCACACGCATAAAATTGATGAGATACAAGACTGTCGAGTTTCACAAGAGATTTGGGCGCAAACGTAAGTTTGATATAGGACTAAACATGATACAATCATTTCATTTTACGACGTTTCCATTCTGTATTAAACCGTTACATTTTAGCTCAATAAACCGGTTCACAGGGAATTGTGTTCATGGCACAAGAAAAGCAAATAAAACAATAAAGCATTCTTATAAAACCATGTGAGTCTACATACTACCTGCTAATGCGGCAACCCAACTAACCATTTATTGCAAAAATGCCTCAATTGTTAGTTTTCCGCTACATTATTTATTATGTTTATAGGGGGAGTTAGAATTAACCCTGGTTTAATGTTCTCTAGTGCAGCTGCGAAACAACTAGTTTATGTATTATTACTAGGAGTATTAGTATTATTTATTGTCTTATATAGCGCCACCATATTCCGCAGCGCTGCATATTTCTCCAAAGGTGAAATTTAGATTCTTAATATAAAATAAATAAAATAAGATTAACCGTCCAGTGTAAAAAAGCCAAAATCCCTTCAATGATTGCTCATTAGAAACGTTTTTCATAGCTCTTTGTTACCGTAACATTATTTATTATTAATATTATTAACTTATTAACGAAATTGTAATAATAATTACACTGCTCTGTATATTGGGAAAACAAGACATACTAAGTGGTCCCAGGCAGCTATTTGGATTTATCGAAATAAACAAGCAAAGTCCTGTCCTAAAGAGCTTACGGACCAACAATAATATAGAGGAGCATATGTGCACATAGCGTCATAAAACTGGAAATATTATTATTATTATTAATGTGACGCAATTGGTTTCCATTTTGTTGCGCCTCACATTTAGCAATTTTATCTAAAAATAATTTGTAAATATGCTCCAAGAGCTCTGTTTAAAACCGTACACTCTAGAATAAAAAAACTTTATCTACTGTATGTTATGAATTTTAGATATAATAGATATATTCTCCTCTATATTATTTCTGGTTTCTAATCTCTTCTTGTCGTTTATTTCGGTAAATCCAAATAGCTGTGTGGTTCACTAGTAGTTATGCACTGTTTCCCAATATACAGCGCTGTGAAATATGATGCCCCTAAATAAATCAATAATTAATATATAATAATAGTTGTGCAAAGAAGTTCTGAATCCCAATTTGTTGGAGCACCTGTGTGTGTTATGGAGATTTACTGGAGGCTGGAGTAGAGTGTGTGCATAATATATATATCTATATCTATATATATAGATATATATATAGATATATATATCTCTATAATGATATATATATATATATAGATATATGCAGCAAGATATGCGTTTATGCATAATGTCCATGTCTTATCATCTAGTTATATATCAGACAAAATAATTTGTGAAGGAAGGACAATCCTGAAAATGTCTAATTTGTTTCAACGCACCTTTACAATGAAAACCACTTTGGTGAAATGATTTGACCTTTTCCACCTTTAATATCATTAGGCCATTTTTCGGAGGTCATTTAAGAGGAAGCCTCCTCTTGCCCAAAGCCTGTAGATGGGTCTAATCATATTAATAACTTTAGTCCTGGCATAAAAATAAGGATTTTTTTTGCATCAATATATTGTAGAAACAGATTTTACAATTCTAACAGTAACTGTATCATCCATGAGGAACATGATTTTTTTCTCTGAAGCCCCATCAGGTCCTTGGTCTTGTCTTCTGCTCAGGATAGTAATAATCATCAGAATGATCTAAATTAAAGTCAGCATGTGTTAGTACAAAATGATCACCTCAGAGGACCCATGACCCATAAATCTGTCAAAGACATGTGGCCTCGGTTAATAGAAATGTAAAGCCAACGTATGCTTAATCTTTTCACTACATCGGTATATAATGAAGCAAGTATACATATATATAATATATCATATATATTATAATTAATACAGCATATTACTTATATATTATTATTATGTGCTGGGTTTAATTAGTGTGGATTACTCGGATATTAGCTGTGATCTGATCAGGTTTCTGTTTCCTCCTCTCACATATTACCGCATTCCCTCTCGCCCAGTGTGGAGTGTTTGGCACCGAGAAAGAAACCATCTCCTAGCTGTGCCTGCAGGATTACTCACACGGCTCTTAAGTAAAGTGATTATTTTATTAAATGGCGCGTAAATGTTTGCTTTATACGAAGTCTAAGCCAGAGCTGAAATTGCAGTTTGTTTCTTTCATAAAGGTGATGTGTGAAAGCAACTAATTAATTGCAGTGTGCAGATCTGTGCACACTCACCCCTTGACCTTAGGTGAGTGTGTAAGAATGGCAGTGCACCCCCCAGGGTATAGACTGTGCCTGGCCCGGCTCCCACTGCACGCCCCCCTCCCACGCACACCCCCGACACACCCCCCCCCCCCGCACAAACACACACTCTGCGGCTCTTCCGAAACTTTCTACAAGTGCAACTTTCAGAAGTGGAATGCAGGCTGAGAGCATGGGGGCGGATCCCCGCTGAGCGGCGGCCTGACAGCCAGCCAATCGGATGCTCGGGCCTCCTGCCAATCCTGGCAACCCGTCCAATCCTGGCTGTGCCATTGCTAAACTGTATGCCCCCACTGCGCGCCTCCATTGCTGCGCTTTCTGCCAATCGCTGGAGGACAGAGTGGGGAAAAGGAATAGGCAGAGTTGGGAGCCAGACAAAAGAAGTTAAATAGCGCTTAATCTGCCCATGTTTTTGAAGGATGGTAGAGGGGGAAAAATAACAACACTAAGTGTGGATGGACTTGATTGTGTAGTGATGGAGCCCCCTTTGAGCAAGAGGAGTCAGACCCTGAGGTTAGCGGATTTGGCAGCGGCTCAAGCCCATCCTCACCAGACTATGACAGGCTTCCCGGGGCTGGGGAGTCATCAAGCTCACTCCCACCCTGCCCACATCCACCCTGGGGAGTTGGGGAGTGACCCTGGAGTTGCCCTGACTCCATTCGGACCCGAGCACATGGCCCAAGCCAGTGCTCTGAAACTTAGCCCCTCTCAGCATATGGCAGCTCACCCCGAAGCCCAGACAGCAGCTGCTTTTGCATCGCCGGCTACCGTCAGCTACCCCGTGGCTCCCTCCCACCCTGGCTATACTAGTAGCCGAGACTTTATCCTCAGGAGGGAGCTGTCCACTTCTGCCATGTTAGGAGAACAGCATCCGGCCACCAGCTCCCCCCATCACCACCACCACCACCCCCATAGCATGTTCATCTCCTCCACTGGTACCTACGGCCACTCGGAAGGGGGCAGCCACCCCCTCTTCACTGGCATCCACGAGCAGGCAGCCCCAGGAGTCCACCACCCGCTGAATAGCCAGGTTCGGCTCGGCTTGGCCGGGGAACTTTACGGAAGAGCAGAGCCCTTCAGAGCCGAGCACTATGCAGCCTCCTCCATCCACAGCTACAACTCTATGAACTTAAATGTCAACCTGGCAGCAGCTGCCGCCCACCCCGCCGCTGCAGGGGCGTTCTTCAGGTACATGAGGCAGCCCATCAAGCAGGAGCTCATCTGCAAGTGGATTGATCCTGAGCAGACTGCCAAAAAACCATGCTCGAAAACTTTCAGCACCATGCACGAGCTGGTTAACCATGTCACGGTGGAGCACGTCGGGGGACCCGAGCAGAGTAACCACGTCTGCTTCTGGGAGGAATGCCCCAGGGAGGGCAAACCGTTCAAAGCCAAATATAAGCTGGTCAACCACATCAGAGTCCATACCGGGGAGAAGCCCTTCCCTTGCCCCTTCCCTGGATGTGGCAAGGTCTTTGCCCGCTCGGAAAACTTGAAAATTCACAAAAGGACTCACACAGGTGGGTATCGCTTTTCCCTCTCTCCCTCTCCCTCTCTCTCTCTCTCTCCCTCCCGCTCTCCCTCTCTCTTGATCTCTCTCCCATCTAATAAATGCACACTTTCTACATCCAATCGATTGAAGCTGGAAACCTCTAAGGACAAAAAATATTGTATCATTATTATTATTATTATTCTTTTTTTAATTGTCGATATCAATGAAAGTTGAAAATATAGGAGACAAAAGACTCACGCTCTTATTGAAATGCATGCAGCCCTTGTTTAATAGGAGGGTAGTGCATTGGTTACATTGGGGTAGTGTCTGATCCATAGGGGCACTTTGTTCAGGGAAACTTGAAACTTTGGGTCTTAATAACTCTTTGTTTGCTATAAAACCATTTTCTCTACGTGCTTCTTAACTTACATGACTTTAAGGAACTATGATATAAAGCGGTGAAGTAAACCAGTTTAAGGTAATTATATCATCGTATACAATTTGCCTACCAGGTTAATGCAGTATGTAATCTTTTTTCATTCGAGGGGTTAATATGATGGATGTCCTCATGCATGCTACACAATGAACCCTTAGAATGAGGTGTGGGCATTAGGGTTGTGCAACACCACATGACCAACAGGAATATAAATTAGGTCAAAGGCCTTTAAACAAACTAATATAAATTTAGACTTTGATGCTACTGATGGAATTAATTTAATTCGGTGCAGGTATTTGTGTGTTACAGAAGCATGCAATCCACATTGAGACAGTAATTACACGTGTAAAGGTAGAATTAGACACATAACACATAACATTTCCTCTACACTCCTTAATATGTACACACATTGTAAGAGTAGGCCTTGTCATACACACATTTACTAAAGCACTAGCTCAAGGACATTCAAATACATGTGAACTTGTGATAGAATAGGCATGCATTGTAAACTGGGCACAAAAATCGTGTAATGACATTAAAAAATAAAATAGAAGCCATTTGTATCTAATGTTTTAAGGCACAATGGAACAGCATTGCTAATGAAATCCCTTAAAAAGGAAGCAAAATGTGAACAGGCACATAGAGTTTGTGTGAGTCGCTACCACTAGGGGTAAGTCTGTTGCTACTGTTGAGCATGCAGCCTATCAGTTGTCTCTGCTGAGTGAGTATCAGTAGTTATCATAGGAGGTTTGTCTGGGCACCACTTACTTTTAGTTGTTACTACTACAGGGTTTATATCAATACATACCAGAAGTGGCATGTTGTGTCAATTGCATATTATACACAGCAGGTACTACCTTGGGTTTTACCAGTAGGGTCCACTAGAGATACATCTGCAACTTGTTACTAGGGATGTAGTAGTGACAATGCTAGTTGGGCTTTACGTAAGGGATTATACATTAATCAGTGTTCTGTGGTTTGGTCTAATTTGCTACTAAGTGTTAGTGGATACAAGTAGCTTTTTATTATTAGGTATCTGTTTTGAATTCACGTGGATACAGCAACGAATACCGGCATCAGTGGATGTTACTTGGGTTTTTGATGTGGCACAGCTGGAGTGTATCACTGAGTATTATGCAGATGTATCAGATGAGTCAGTGGCTAGTGCTGTTACTATGTCAATGGGGGATGGTGGAGGCACATCGGTAGACATTACTGGGCATTTATTATTGTGTACTGCTGTGGGGTTCTCAGTGGTTTCAGGGCTACTGAATGCGTTTTATTACTGAACACAGTACGGTATCTCATACTGGATTGTTGGGTTTAAATCAGTGGGTACGGATGATTGTGTATCAATGTGTACTGTCTATATGTATACTATACTGGACACTAAAGGGTTAGTGCCATCTGGATCAATACACTTAGGGATGTCTTAGAAATATTGAATTAAGGGCATATGCCTGGCCTTCTCCTTGTGTATATCATAGTTCAGTGTAGCAAAATGTTCATAGTGAGAGCTTATATAGAGCGTGGGTTCACTGCTTATTATAAGTGCATTGATGTGCTGAGAGCTAGTAATACGGTTCGGATTTTAGTGACTTAATTTTTAACACTTTAGAAACATGTGAAATGAGCATATGTCCTGGAAATGACTTAATAGGGTTACTCTATTAGTATATTATATTTATTATTATATATGTAAGTATGAAACCAATGTTTGTCTCCCACAGCTGACCAGATAACACTGGCAAGACTCATATTTTGGCTTGGGTTTAGCATATTTGAATGGCAAGAGTTCTAGTTCCATTTGTGGTAGAGAAGATCATCTATCAGCTTCAGAGCTGTCATATGGCATATTGATACTAGATGTCTTCATGTTTTCACAGTAGTTGTAGGAATGATGAAAAGAGCAAAGCCATGGTGTATTGTGCTGAAAATGATAATAAAATGCTGACAAGATTGGGAGATTTGACAATAATCAGCTTGGGATATTTGCAGTTAAGCTCAGCCCACAATAGAGAGGAATCATAGGGTGCATATGAAAATAAGACCTGGGTTTTATTTGGGAGGGAGCTGGGACTAAGTTATAGATAAAGTGGAATTATTAATGGTCCATCTGGTGGTACATCAGGAAACAAACTGATTATATATTAATGGAAGGGACTGTTCTTAATGTATAATTTATAACAAATAAGAGTCAGTACTCTAATAATAAGTTGTGGTATAAATGTATAAATAAGGGTTGCATAAAACGTGGGTGATTACTCATGGATCAGTCTGAATAGAATTATAATAGAATAATAATTGTTGTATAGTGATATGTTGGTTGGTGAGGCCTTAAAGAGCTGAAAGTACAATAGTGATTATCACTGGGATGTAGTAATGAGAAGAGATAGGCTAACGTACTAATTGTTGCTGGGCTATGTGGATACCTAGAAAAGTGTTATATTCAGTAAGTCGAGATGTGGTAGATTGACGAGATAGATTGTACAGGCAAATAGAGATATGTTATGTTAGTCAACAGGGCAAGGATTTATTATTCGATCATTTTAATATGCTTTGGTAATGAGGAGACAATGGTTTCATTAGTGAACAGATCTTGGGATATTTAGTTAGCTTTACAATAAGTATTAGATACTAGATCTCTGCATATGTTGGTAACTTAGCCTAGTCTTAGTAAGATCTGTAGGTGGATTACTAATTACTATGGGGCATAAAATGTGAGATTAATTACTATTGCTGTAGTAGGAATTATTAGTGATGTATAGCTATGGGTGCAGTAAAATAGTTGCTGTTTCACATTTTGGGGATTTGTTAATGTTCATGTGAATGTTTATTGTGTTCATCTCTTACTAAGAGAAAAATAGAGGGCCAATGGTGACTTAGTGGGATTGGTAATAAGGCTGTTAATGTATTAATTGTGTGGTTGAACAATAACAGGGTTTGTGTTTGTGTCTGCAAATAAAAAACAAAAAACAAAAAAAAATAACTTTAGTCCTCAAAAATCAGTGTAAATGACTGCTTTATTTAGTATACCCACGTTTCAGCGACAGATCACTGAATATATAATTTCCACTTTTTTTTAAAAAAAAAAGCCCAATAAACCATAATATAACACCAAGGCTAAGTATATATCTTGAAGTTTGTGCTTTTGGCGCCAGTCATCTGTCAAACACCCTTCAATATATAATACTTGAAGCGTGTGGCATACAGATCTAATATATCTCCCTGTAAGACAATCCATTCCATGTGTATTAAATTGTTAACAGCCAGGCCTGTAGTATCTGAACTGACAGCACTGCCTCCCCCTTGCACATACTCAGAGAGGAAGCCTTGCTCTGATCTGCAGCCATTAAGAACCACAAGCATATCTGAGATTTAAGGTTTACAAGGCTGCAGTGGTAATTCTCTTTCAACCAGTTTAGCTGCTGCACAAAACCACAAAAAGACCAGCTCTAATGACCTTATTACAAATAGTTTCATATGAACAGATAAAAGAGGAAGGAGGGTAAAATGATAGAGAGAAT
This sequence comes from Spea multiplicata, assembly GCA_009364415.1. Lineage (NCBI taxonomy): Eukaryota > Metazoa > Chordata > Amphibia > Anura > Pelobatidae > Spea > Spea multiplicata. The sequence continues at coordinate 32,889,609 of VKOC01000002.1, read as the reverse complement.
ATATTGCAGAATGCTTATTGTATCACTGTTATTTATTGTTGTTAAGATGATGACAGATGGATGGATAGATAGAGAATAGTTTGATAAAGATAAATAAATATATACAAAAACAGATAGGTAGTCATAAATGACATATAGACAGATAGATAAATACATTATGGAGATAGATAAATAGATAGATAGATAGATAGATAGATAGATGATGGATGGATGGCTAGATAGATATGTTGCATTGTGTTTATTGTGATATTTAGAGGATATGGCAAACAATTAATGTTGAATTACACTACAAGAGTAAACTTGAGGCTATGGCAGATAAACCCATCCCCGAGGCCGCTCTTGACAAGCACTTTACCCGTTAAGTAAAGCGGAAACCTATTCCGATAGATTTGCGGTAGATTTCTTTGCCCCTAGCAGTGCGCGCTGTTCCTTTTAGCATGTCTTGCAATTATATTGGGACACACATGCAGTAACTTCATGCCTGGAATTGAGACGTGCCTGTCACATCTTACATCGCGACTCTCTTTTAATTAAAATACCGCCTGTAAACCGAATATATTTAGGTGTGGAACTGAAACGCGTGCTAATAGATTCCACCGATTTCTCTGTTCAGATTTTTTTTGTACATACAAATCATGAATGAATTTACAGTTATTGATATTGCATGAGACTTTATTAGGAGAGGGCCCTCGCACACACACATAATTGTGTATATACATATATATAAATATATTTATATATATATATATATAGAATAGATAGATATATAGATATATATATATAGATTTATATATATGTATACATACATTTTCCCTAAAAACTACACTGGCAAACTGCTGAAATTGAAAGACATCATTATTTCATTTGAAACCTAATTTATGCCACTTTCATTTTCTGTAGGAGAGAAGCCTTTTAAATGTGAGTTTGATGGTTGCGACAGGAAGTTTGCCAACAGTAGTGACAGGAAGAAGCATTCTCATGTGCACACCAGTGACAAGCCTTACTACTGTAAAGTCAGAGGTTGTGACAAGTCTTACACACACCCAAGCTCCTTAAGGAAGCACATGAAAATACACTGCAAGTCACCCCCGGGGTCCCCCACAGCTATTGGATACCCTGTAGTAGGAACTCCTATAGAAGATCCTATGTCCCCTACCCAGGAGCAGGTAAGAGGGCGATCCTCAAATCTGTCACCCCAGGTCGCCAATCTCAATGAATGGTACGTGTGCCAGGCCAGTGGGACCCCAAATAACATGCACACCCCGTCCAGCAACGCGGATTCCTCTGACTCTGAGGATGAAGAGTCCTACAGGAACTCAGAGAGGACTATACACTAGACGCATATACAAATATGGGAGTCGTCTTATTGGTGTCTTCCCAGGCTTGACAGATGGACTAGATGAACAAAGGTTGGGTGTTTTGCCTTTCTCTTCTTTTTTTATTCGAAATATTTATTCTTTTGGAAACCCTATGGTGTTCAAACACTTGATACTTTTACTATGCTTCATAAACTTAGCAACAAATGCCATCCTGGACAAATTGCTTGTTTCTGGGATAGATGCCCAATTATTTCAATGAAAATAAACAGTTCATCGTTCACTGCCAATGCAATGATTATTACCATTTAAAAAAAAAAACTTTATAACAATCAAGGACGATTGTTCAGACTGGATGCTACTGGAAACGACAATGTCCTTTTTTCTTGATGTGCCTCAAATACGTGTAATAAATGTGGGTCTCAGCCTGGTAAGCCATTTTTGTTAAATGGCGTCTTCATGCTACACCACCTGCTGGACTGGAACACAACTGGACTAACTGTACATTATACCTAAATATTTCTGATTTTTACATAGAAAAAAATACTTTTTCCAAACCAACACTTTTCAAATGACCCTACAATCTAATATCTATATGTAAATAATGATCAATGTGGTTTTATAAATATGGAAATATGACATTGGAGCCTGTGGACTGTAGGTTTTTATACTGACTTGAAAAACGTGATTTCCCCTTTTTAAATGTAATAAGTTATTTATTGTTGTAAAAATGGTACTGCATCTTTGTTGCGTTTAAATGTGTTTGTTTGGACAGGAAGCATTGATAAATTGGATCTGGTGTGCATTAAATGTAATACATCAGATTTAAAACCACCAATTCATTTTAAATCATTTACAATGGGTAAGGGGAATCAAATCACAAGCAGGTTTTACTTATGAAAATACTTTTTCATTATTTCATAAAGTACCTTAACAGTATTTTAAGCTCGTTTAAAATACAATTACAAGCTGTGATGAAAATGAGTGGGTTAATTAACTCGAAATATACAGTCAAATGATGCATTAAACCGTGTCTGGAATACGAATGATTAAAAAAAAACAAAGAAAGAAGAAAAAAACTCCGTGTGAATATGTGCGAACTCAAAAGCACACCAAAGTACGACTGTTTTTTTTTTTTTTTAACTCATTCGATATTTAACTCATTAAATCATGCAACGTCTTCTGGGTATATTTACACCAGAGCACAATAGCAAAACGGATTTTTCCGAACTGAAATCATATATTGTATTAATAAAACGCAAATTCGCGAATTAAATGTCGTGCTGATTAAAACATACAACATTCAAAATTGTAACAGAAAATTTCTCATTTGCAAAATATGTTTAATACTTCATGTGGTGCGTGCTGTGGTTTGTGAAAAATAAGCATAGTTCTGTAGTGAACAGCGCCTTGGCAGAGAAAGGGTTAACATTGTCGATGTGAGCCCATTCGGTGTCAATCGTTTAAAATGAGGAATTCCTTGCACATATATGTATAAATATATGTGTGTGCTTTTTGTGTTTGTAAAACAGTATTTATTATTTCCTTTCAACGACGAAAACTCGTTTATATGTATGAACGTGTATGTTACGGCGAGGGACTAATTAAAAAAAATATGAAAAAAATATCTAAAATGCATATCAAACAATTTCTCAGGTGGATCAGCAGAAAATAATTCGTAGTGTTATCTGGAGAATTCATATTAAATCGTAAATGAAGCTGACTCTTAGTACTCAAAGGGTTAATGCACTTCAATTTCCCATTGGGATATATTTATTTCCCCAAGCACTGGTTTTACACTGGGTTAGAGCTCTAACGAAAGACCTTTGCTGTCAGCCCCATATATCTCCAGCAGACTATAATGTTATGCCACTGTCCGCATTATACAATCATACTAAAGACTGCTAATTCACCCTCAGAGACCCTGGCACATAAACCTGTAGACTGTCCTATCCCCAGGGTGTATATAAATATGTTGTGTATGCTGTGATCGATTGTGCTAACCTTGTTCATTGTTCAGGAAATGTGTATATGAATATGCTGTGATTTTATAAATTGATTTAATTTATTTTAAAACCTGATTATACTTCTAAACGAGTGCGCTTACACCAAAGACTGTAGTATTACTTTTTTGGTGATATATTGGTGTTTGAGCCTTTTTTTTAAGAATACATGGAGGGCAGAACAAATCTATAAATATTCGTGTATATATATATATCTATATATCTATCTATATATATAAATCGATATATAGATAGATTTATGAATATTTATATATAAAGATTACTTGAACGGATTTAATGTGAAATTTTTGTGCATGTGGCCTGTGCAGTTTGACGCTGGATTGTTATATCGTATATGTATATATAGTTATATACTAGTACAGTGCGTGCTACTGTAACTTGTCTTTGTATACTGTTCAGTGAATAACAAGGACATATATTTTCCCTCAAAATAAAACAAGGAGGCAAACATTTTAAATTAAACCTAAAAATATTCAAGCGTCTTAACAGCGCGATCGAATGTGTTTATTTTCGAGTTTTTAGTACTGTCTAAATAAACGAAATAAGAAATAAGATAATTACCATTGTGTGTTTTGGTTGATATAGTTTAATGCAACATATGTAGTCAAGGAATTCCATCTAAGGATTAACGATATAAATGCTATAACATAGACCTGGGCACCTCTCTGAAATTCAAAAGTGACTTGGAATGCTTACTGTTTGCTTTTTCAGTTCTAAATTGATTTTTATCTGTTTTATTTAAACATAAGTAATGGTGTGGACCGGACAACAGTACTTATAATACATACATTATGTAGCCAAGGGATTATTGAGATCACTCTCTAAATATACATTTTATATACCTAGGGAAAGTGCGGCTTTCTGGTACTCACACAGTTAAAAAAAAATACTGGGCTTTACATGTATTCCAACACAATTTAATTGGTTAGATCCACACAGGACTTTAGGGGAAAAACCCTTCAAATCAATTCAGTACACATGCCATCAAATGTGGGTCTAAATGTAAATAAACTATTTGCAAATCCACATCGGGTTATTAATTATTTGCTTAGGTAATGTTGTCCATAGTGTTATTTATTGCAGAGCTTAAAGGAGTTTAAAGTGATCGCTCAAAATGTCAATAGCAGTTTTTATGAAAAGGTTAGTGTGTTTTCCTTGGAGCCTTGTGCTGGATGTGCTAAGGGTGAACAGAGCTTGGAAAGAGAAGCTTCAAGCAGATTGTCTGCAAGCGACACAAGAAAAGTAAAGCACTTCTAAATGAAGTCTATAATCAATGGGGGAAACTTATAGCTCTCTAATGAAGTTTGCCGTGAAAGGGGAGGCAGCACAAAGCCAGTCAGACATGAATCATCCATGGGAAATATAAAAGATAAAAGATATGTGACAATGAGCAGACCTTGTATAGAGGGAAGGAAACAAGCCCCCACTTCTTAAGATCCTGCTCCCAGTCCTAGCGCCGTGTGTCCACAACTGACCACTGCTCCACTTCAAAGTCATTAAGTCCGAGCGGAAGGCTTGGCGCTTGGACAATCTTCATGGTGTGTTAGGATTTCTATGGCAATTGGCAAGCAAGGCCTTCTCATCTGAATTTGTCGCCAAGAAAGCCACTTATTGACACTAAGCTGGTCATCATCAAATACTTCATGTCTTGCAGGCCAAACACCCCCCTTACACTATTTAAATGATCCCCCCATGCAATGGATCAGACTTTTAACACGAAAAATTAAATATAATATCTCATCGTCTTCCAAAATACAAGTGCAGGGATACACACGTCATTCCAATCCCCCATTCCACCCAATAATCCTACTTTTTTTTTTTTTTTACAATTAAAGAAGGTTCTTGTTGAATTCTGGAGGGAAAAAGGGCGTTTGTTTGGAACTCTTCCCGCGTTTTAAGGGTTAATCAAATAATAGGTTACAAAAGATTGTAGAGGGAAACTTCAATTCACTCAGTATGGTGGCACTCTACTGCGCCTGCGCAAAACCCCACACTCACCCTTTCTTTGGATGTGTGTGTGTATTAAATGTATTTTATCAGCTTGCTTCATGTATGGTATATTAATACGGATCATTAGGATTGCTGTAGCCAAAGCAGAAGGGTGCACCTCTATCTAAGACCCTCTCTTAAGAGACAGTTACCCAGGCCGACCATTAACATGCATGAAACCAGTTCAGCCGATTTTCACTTTGTCAGAAGCTCTCATAATTTTGGCTTCAGTCTCACTCGATTCGGACCCTGACGTCTTCCAACCTGCTGCATGCCTCCCGCCACGGCACTGCTGCCCCTTTCTCCACCCTCGGCTACCCGAAGCACCAGGTTATTTGCCAATCGATTATCCTCTGTTTATTTAATACACGTACAGAGTGAATGGTGAAAAATAAACACCATGAAAAAATAAGCAAACAGATGAGTCCTCGGAGTGAAACCACGGCCTTCAGAAAAGTGAGAGGCAGACAGCGCTGAATGGGAAAGCCTTTGAAGTGGAACTTATTGTAGGAGGAATTCTTGCTGGTTGCCCTAACGACGCCGCTGAATTGAAATCTCTCCCCTTTGTCAGCGATTTGTTCTCCTTTGCTCGGACGCCCGTAGACATTACTTACACGGACTGCCTTAACGTGCGGCCTGCAGATCTCCAACTTTCCAGCTCAGACTTGTAGACGCCTCTGTCTTAAGGACAGATAAAAAAAAAAAAAAAAAAAAAGAGTCAAGGGGGACAACCTCCAGCCTGACTCGGCTTCTGGGCTCTGCCTAGAACTGGTGTGTCAGACCGATGTATGCTTCAAAGAAAGCGCTTTGGAACCCAGCATCCTAGTAAAAGGATTCGGACTCACCGCTTGATCTCTTTTATAACATATATTTTAATGTGCGGCCTCAGTGTATTGTACGACTATCACTACAAGGGCAAACAAGCAACCGATCTATCTATCTATCTATCTATCTATCTATCTATCTAATCTCTCTCGATTTATATAATATATCCATCTATTCATCCATATATCTGTATCTAATTATCAATATCTATTTACACTGATATATACATCCTGTACACATCAGCACAACTGAAGAATACAGCGTATAATGGTGCTATAATGAACACGATAATAATTGTAATGGGAGTAAAATATATGTTACACTTTATTCCAAAGATATATATATATACATATATATGTGTGTGTGTATCTATATATCTCCTTCCAAAAAAACGTTTCGTTCACCAATTCGATTGCCATTTTGTACTTTTGTACAGCAAACAATATTGGATCAGGTAGTTCCAGTTCAGTGTTAACAAAAAATGAGCAGTTTGTGTTCTGTGAGGAGCAGTTGTTTGTTGCAGTGTTGACACAATGGAGGGAACTGAGTAGCAAAGATATAACAAAGGGTTGTGCATGTGTAGAGACACTGTATGCATATTATGTGAGTATGATGTGTATTTGCATTGTATTATATTTATGTATATTATATATATCACACTTACACATACATAGGAAGTATTGTATAAATTTGTGTTCTCTGTTGCTTTTAGGAATATATATATATATGTATTTTGTTGCACATTCAATATGACATGTTTTAGAAAAAAAAAATAGAAGGTAAATATGCGCCCCTAGAGGTTTGCAAGAAGTATGCGGGAGAATTAGTTTTAGCTGGACGAAAGCCGAACTTCAGGACTCTTGAAATCGTTTTATATTACATTGTATTAAATCTTCTCATTTTAGGCCAACGAGTGAATTCCCTTAGAGACGCCGAGATGCCACGGCTTTTTTGGAGTGCAGTTTTCCTTGGTCTGCCTTCATTATTTTGAATCAGGGAAACAGAAGTGGCAATCAAAAAAGCAAACAAACAATAATCTTTGCGGTAATTAATTTATTAAAATGCACATCTCGTTTGCACATGGAAGCTTGTTCATTTAAACTCACTAAAACATGTGTTTTATTATTAGATGGCACCCACCCCCCGAGCTGTTCCCCAGCCTAATAGCTCTATGCAATATGGCAAGCTTTTATTTCGGTGTAGAATAACTGTCTGGCTGTTTTTGGAATTGTTTCACCTATTACACACACACATATATATATTATATATATATATATATATATATATACATATACACACACACACACTTATATATAATATATATATATATATATACATATACATACACACATATATTTCCCATTGAGTATAACAGACACTGCTGTGTACTAAGGATATTTGTCCAGTAGAATGGGCTAACATTAACAGAGCAGGAGCAAATACCAATGGCTAATATGCAGCAGGCAAGATATTATGCAAAAGCTAGAACACTTTAAAGGAAATAGAAAATTTGTTTTTTTTAAATATGATACTAATATATGTCTCATACATGTCTACAGTCTACCATTTTTTAACAGTGTAAAAGAAGCAGATTAACAGAAGGGAAAGGCGAATGTGACCCCACAAAAAACCCCAAACAATTGTCACCTTAAGTATACCAGTTGATTTGGAGCCTTACGTTTTATTATCCACTTTCTTTAAACAAAAGTTAGAAGCAATCCAAAAAAAGCAATTTTTTATTATTATTATTATTATTATTATTGCTTAAGGGTTCTTCTTGGCTATGGGTACATTGAAAAAAATGATGTTCTTGTTGAGAAAAGGAGCCCGGTAGCGGCATTATTACAATCTCCGTGCGTTAAATATTGAATGAAAGAAGATACAAAGGAGCTTGTTGATGATCATTCAACCTCAAAGCCTTTCTTCGGTTTAGTCCACAGAGCTGGATCAACTGCATGGGATTGTGTTAATTAAGTCTCTGCCGGGGATTTCACTCACTTCCACCTTTGTTTAACCATTTGAAGGGCTAGTTTGTAGTGTAAAACATTGAGCTGTACACCATAATTGACCTCTAAGGGTTAAATCAAAGTTTTTCTTTTTGTCAATAACATTTTTACCTAAAATGTATTGCCATATTTCATTTCGTGGAAAGAATGGACTGAGCGTTTAAAAAGAAAATGTGTTACTCTGATATTATTATTATTATTATTATATTATTATTATTATCAGATATTTTTCTGTACATTTACTTCTGCACTAGAAAGATACTTTCCGGTAGGTCCTGTAAATTTGGACGGAAAACATTAAAGGCTCCTAAGAATATTTTTTCCTATTTAGCAACCCAGCCTCCACCATAAATTTGTGTTTTGTAGGTAGCAACAAAATCACAATAGACAGTTTCTTGTTAGTGCAGCAACCTCTTAATATTTCCTTTGTAGCTAAAAATGAATGTAGCTCTTGCTTATAAGATTCGTCCACCAAAGGTATACTTTGTGACACTTACCGCATTTTCTACACACACATTATAATATATATATATATATATATATATATACATATACACACACACACTCTCTTATAAGAACCATTATACCCTAGTTAAAGATCTTAATCAGCACACATTGCAAAGCAATGATCTACTAAGGTGCTGAAGAGGTTAATAAATTAAAACTAGAGAGAGCGCCGAAAAACATTTTATTATGTGCCGAGTTCTTTTTTATTCGGCCTTAGGAAGGAATTGGCATTGTGCCCTTTAAGGAAGTGGGAATGGGCACACACTAACTTTAGGCAGCTTGCCAGCCTCTCCCCAGCGCCATGCCTGGCACACACCGACTTGACTGGCTTTGGAAGTGGGAGTGCAGCCGGCTAAAAGCAGTAAAGAGAAGCCCCTGTGCTCAATTTGGCTGTGATTTGAGTCTGGTGACTGACGTGGAGAGAAGCTCGGATCAATGCCTTAAACCTAGGGGTTCCAAGTCTGTATGTTCAGAGGTAAGTACTGTTATGGGTTAACCAGCAGGGGTGGTCATATAGAAGCAGGCATATGGAAGATATTGACTAAAAAAACAGAGTGCAGGAAAGCAAAAAAAGACATGACATTAACCACTTCAGCACCAGTACTAAATTCAGGAATTGCCCCCTGTAGTTAAAAAAAAAAACAAATCTTCAATGCTTCTATTATTATTATGTTCTTCTAGATTGTAAACTCATTTATCTTTTTGTTATGTCCTGTTAACCCATTGCAGAGCGCTGTGGAATACGACGGCGCTATAGAAGCCAGAAAATAATGATAATTCAATTAAAACCAACCATACACATGTTTGTAGGGCCATTGCTTCCAAAAATAGTCCATATAACACCCGGCCCCGCACCTCTCCACAAACACACAGTGTCCTGGCTCTCACCTGGAAACCCCCAGTTCTGCCCCTCCCTCAGCACCCCTTCCATGCCACTCTCTGTCTCTGCACCCCTTCCATGCCACTATCAGTCTCTGCACCTGCACTCATCTCCTCCAGGCACACGCCAGAGATGTGACAGACATGGATGCTCTGCAGCAAGCAGTCCTTTCTAATGAGGAGCTGCTTCAATGGCCCGGCTAGAAAGTTTGGCCAAAGATTTCGTTTTCCTAGCAGAAGAAGTCAGGACAGAACAGCTGTCACTTCACCTATTAGCCCCGATGTCTTTCCAGTGAGACTTCTGGAGTTAAACGAGCCACAATGGTCTCTCTGGGGCGCCTCTAGCTTGACCTAGACTCCCTTTTAATAGTTTCATAGGAACTTCATTAAATCAATTACTTAGTGAGCACATCATCATTTATTTGTAATTAGCGCTGAAGAGCTTTTTTTGCAGCAGAACACAGGACGGTTCCCAGCGGGATCAGGGAACCGCTATAAGGGCCTGGTGTGTGCAGGGTGTTTACTGAAAATGAGATTGCCCAGTGACACTGAACGTGTGACTGTACGTGTATTCTTCACACAGGGACACGCTGATCTAGAACCCCCGCCCCAAGACACAGTACAGAGCAATGCGGAATGCTGGAAACTCCTAGAGGCCATGCCAATTATAGGGGTTATTATAATTATAAGGGTAAGCAAGAACTGAAAGAGATATTGGGGGAGGGGTATGGAGAGTGGCATTCAAACTTTGAGCAAAGGGAACCAAACAGTTAATCAAACACGCGGGGGACTCCACGGGTGGAATAGAAGGTGTTCCTAAATATTATACTAGTATAGTCCTAGCCCAATCACATTTGTAACAGGTTAAGTGGCGCAACTTTTAACCCTTCTAAAGCCAACAAACCATATTAAAATAGCTAGAACAAGTACAGAACAATAATAATAACCAGGCTTTTGATAACTGATAACTGATTTGGCATTCAGAGGGTTAATAGGGTCAGTTCAGGTTCCAGTGGCAGTGGGTTCCCCTGGGTGTTCTCATGGTGCATGGGCACTCAGCATGCAGATCACTCTTCCATGCCTCTGGTTGATGGTGTGTGGGTGTGTATGTATATGTGTGTGTGTGTGTGTGTATGTGTGTGTGTATATATGTGTGTGTATATATATATGTGTGTGTGTCTAAACACTATGCACTACACTACATGCTGCTTTTAGCAGATGAGCTGCTCTCCTCCTAGTGATACCTTCTAGAAAGCAATTCGTGCAATATTTATGCATGATGTATAACCCTGAGCCTGGACTTGATGGGTTATACTGGTGTAACATTGCGGTTCCCATATGCCACCTTATGTGATTTTCAATGAAAACTGAACTCCTTCGGTTCACAAGTGGATGAATCCCGTGGATAAGTTTCATACCCAACGTAAAAATATATTTGTTTGGAATTTATAAACACTCAGGGGGGAAATTAGCTTCTCAGCTGCAATGCCGAAAAATAGTTGGGAATTGGTTTACAGTGACATCACAGCCGCACTTTATTTTCAGACAGCACGTGTAACTTGTATCTAAAGGGCACACACAACATGCCACATAAACTTTTCCCAAAGAAGTAATGTATGTATGTATATATATATATATATATATATATATATATATATATGTGTGTGTGTGTGTGTGTATGGTAGGGGTTAACTATTTGCACTGTGGGTGCAGGTGAATATGTAATAAATACATTTTGTTCGCATGCTTTGTACATTTGACCCGATGACAGGGTCTTTTTCGTTGTGTATTGATATGCTCCACAGTAGTTGCAGGTCTGAGATCGAGATAGTGATAATATCTGACATAATTCAACCACATTCCCTTCCCTGCCTTTCCAGTAACGACTTGCATTAAAATGAGGGCCTTCCTCTTACTAAAAAACAAAATAAAATAGAATAAAATAAAGCAAAATTCAACAACAAGTTCAACAGCAGCAAAAAATATTTTGGTAGGATCACAGCACTTCATATAAGCTATACATTTTTTCAAATACATTATTATACACACACATATATATATACATACTGGTAACTCTAGGTCCTTTTCACATCAAACTCCTAAATATATTTATGGTTTAACGATGTATTTTTGGTATGTTACTCGTTTGACATATAAAGTACATTTTCTCAGAATATTTTTTTTCTTGGCTTAATAGGGTTGTTATGCAGGTATATTAGGGACAAAGCTCTGAATTAAAACGTAATATGATTATAATAATATGCCTGATTATATGCTCAGCATTATTCTATGATGAGTAATGTAATAATGTCATAAGTTGAGATAGGGGCTATATGTAAAATAACATCAATCACTGATATTGTTTCACGAGACATATCTTATAAATAACGTCATAAGAGATGATGATGATGCATTTTTGCAAAAATATGTTGCATTTAGTTTGGCCTGAAGGACAGGAGTGTTTGCACAAGGCAGATGAAAAGAGGATATTATATATTGGATTGGTGCAAACGTCTTCTTAAACATAATAATAATAATAATAATTTCAAGAGCAAATAATAATATAATTAATACATAAATGCCCCAAAACCCAGGCATATAATGTTTGTAATGTAGGTTGTCTAGGTTTGTAATAAATTCATTGAGATAACCTTAGAGATATAATTTGTAGCAATACATCCTTCCTTACTTTTTGATAAGAATCACACTTTAAAAATCGATTTTCCCTTTTATCATTACTATTATTTCGTTTATTTTTTATTGCAACGTTGATAAAACCCAATATCATAAAAATCCCCATGTTTCCGGCTACTGGGCCAAATAATTAATGACAATTGACATAGACACATATACATATTTTATGAATCAGGTGACTTATTGTTTAAAAATAAATGAAGTAACCCGGTGAAATATACAGATTTAATAAAGAAGATTATGAGGAATTATTTTGGCTGTCTCTCTAGCGCAGATACCAACAGAATTTCACAGTCATCTAGAAATAGTGTCTGGCAGTCTGAGGGTTAAACGTACACAAATACCGCATTGCCAAGAGCCCCGCTAAACATGCAGGTATTTAAAGCCTCGGTTTCACAAGTTCATCATCTCCAGAGAAGAGCTCATTTCACTTCTATTTTCATAGTTATACAACAGAAACATAGAATTTGAGGCAGATCGGACCCATAGCGCCCATATTCCTGATGTAAAGACTCAGACCTTAATCAGTCCTTTGTTTGGTCTGAAACATGCTTGAACTCCCTCAATGTATTAGTGTCTACCACATCTGCTGGGGAGGGGTTCCACTTATCTACAACCCTCTCAGCCAAGCCTCTGAGTTTCTAGGTTAAGAGTATTACCTCTTGTTTTAACATTTCCCTTCCTTTGAAACAAACTTCCCCCGTGTAATCTGTCAAACGCCTTTAAGCATTAACAATCCTATAAATGACCGTTTCTTTTACAGTAAATGGGTTTGAAATCGTTGGTTTGCGATAGTAAAGGAGAGTGTCCAGCAAGGTTTTATGACTCCGGCAAGTATAGGGTTAACAGCTTGGTCTACTATCTGTTTCCTACATTCTGTGTTTATCATCAAGAGACACCGCTTTATGTCACCTGAAGTCACTCTATCCGTAACCCATTTCTGAATATCCCACACGGTTCCTGTATCCGAGTCTAGAAGTGTAAGGATTGTGCAGCAAAGCTCTGGTATATTTATCGGTTAAGGGCAGAAATCAAAGCGAAACTATATACTTTGTACAATAACAACATATATAAAACCCACCCAGTGTCTCGAGCCATATACCGAAATATAAGCGTAAACTGTAATATAGTGAAAACTCACAACCTTTACCTATAGATTTTATTTTCCATTTATAAAAAACAACTATTAAAATGTACAGTGCGATTAATAAACTAAGAATGGAACCTGAAACGAACAGGACGTATAATGACAAAAACCCACTCATGTTCGATCTATTAGATTGCAAGCTTCGCGGGCTAGAGTTACTGATCCTGTAGACATAAGTCTGCAGCTCTTATTTTGCTTTGTTAACCAGCTTCATATATCCACATGAGAAATTTAAATGGACCATTTCAATGACAAAACATTAACTATTTCATTGCCAGCTCAGCGAGCAACATATTGCAGTCCTTTACCCAGTCCTTGGGTCTGAAAGGGTCAAAGTGGGTAGGGAGGGGGACCAGGGGGGGGGGTAGAGCCGGGGGGGGTGCATATCATCTCCGGCCCTTTTCATGCTTTAATAAACTGGGGCAATAAAACAGGTTGTTTCAGCATGTGTCATTAACGTTTTATGAAAGCATCAGAAACAAGTAGTTTAATAGTGCTGATTTGTTTAACACTCAGTATTACTTTTTATTGCCAATTCGTTTGCCAGAAAAAAAAAGCATCAGAAATGATTGAACTAAGATTTTATATACTCAGGAGCCCCATATAAGCAAATTGTATTCCGGAATCTGAGTGGGGAATTCGCCAGCCTTTTATTAACAAACAAACTGTAATTAAAATACATAGAGGAATGCATTGTCTTGCAGGTGACCGGCTGGAAATTCCATGCACGATTTGCCACCTTTGACCATCGGTGCTCACGTTTTTCCATGTTGTCCTCAAATAAATCGGGTTTTTTTTAACACCACACTACAAAATAACCCTTTAACTGATCAACAGTACAAAACACACTGCAGCTTCTCTGGTCATAAGGAGACCAACTTTCACGGACTACAAACCCCATCATCCGCAATCCACCAACAAGAGTCGTTCCCACAACGCTACGAATGCCATCAGACCACAGGCTGAGCTTGATGGGAGTGATAAGCTACATGGTGCAAGGAAACAGGCATGTATTAAGGGTCTGCATTTGGATCGTGCAGTGATTCCCATCACCAAAGCAGGGCGGATCGCCGTCTTGGATCCCAGTAACCGACAGGGGGCTAGCGGGCTAATATTTTAACTGCAGCTGTTTAACATTTCATTACCTGCTTATTTTACACGGAGAGAAGTGAATTAAAACGGCAGCGTTAAATGAAATGACGCTTTCGCTTTCTTTCTGCTGAAAGGCAACACCTAATTAGGGAATATTTAAATCCCACAAAAATGCAGACTCCCAGAGGTGCTATAAACCTTTCTTTATATAAGCTTAGAAAAAAAAAACTCTAGGAGTTAGCCCTTGGCTTTAAATAAAAAAAGTTGGTCTGTGTTGGGGAGCTCTAACCGACCCAACTTCTTCCAGATCCAGAGAGAGTTTGCGAGGATGAAGAGGTTAGGGCTCTATCTATTCACTTTATAGGAGCAACACATGGAGTTCAGTACTTTCAGGTTTTATTGTCCCACATGGCCAATGCTTGGCTCTTTGCACCAGGGAGCTCAGCTCTGCAGCACTGAATGAATATTGGTCGTGTGGGGGGATGCAGGTCACAGCTGTTGAGTGTTCTTCTGGATTGATAATTTATCCTCAATAAAATGAGTATCAATATTGAGAACCAACTAAATGGTTTTTCCTTATGAGAGTTAACTTGAACAGTCCAGAGTTTGCTGATCACAAAAATGGTATGTGTCTTGTGTTGATTAAATCAATCTTTTTAGATTCCAGAACTCAAGATACGCTTTAAAACTTACCATAACACAATAAAACATTATTACACATTATTCTTTATGTCATTTGCTAAGAGTTTAAGCAGAACCTTAAAACCATTATTGTTGTTTAATAAAATTGTAAAAAACAAAACAAAAACTGATTAAGGTGGAAAGTTTAAAAAGTGGTCTTATCACTATAGTAACAAATATAATTCTCCAACCAGGAGGAGTATTTCGTTGGGATTTATTCACGAAAGGGAGGATTGTGACTTCAACTCCCTAACTTCACTAGTCTTTCTGAAGGGCCAAAATAGTCAAGTTTCTCCAGCAGGGCTGAGCTGGGCCTATATAATGCATAATTTATTGCATGTGAAATTATACAGGGGCAGTCAAGCTCCTTTTATAGCAGAAGCTCACTGGGAGTGGATATTCATGCAGAGTGAATACAAGAAGTGTAACCACAACTCTATTGCCAGCCCATCCTTTAGCCCATCATACTTTTACATCATAATGTTTTTGTTTTTTTACAAAATTGTATATGTGCAAGTATGCATTAGGCTCCATAGTTTAGGAAAAATTAAATCCATGGCATGTTTCAGAGATAGACCACTTTAATCTTTTTTTTTTTTTTTTACTGAGGCCACAAAGTTACCTCAGATTGTAGGTGCCTCTATCATAGACGTATTCTAGCCTAGGCCAACTAGGCCCAGGAGGGAGGTAGTCCATCTTCTACAAAACCAGTGGCAGGTCACCCTCTTGGGAGATCAGCCCCTGGTGTCCACCTGATCAATGGGGAGGTTACAGATCTCCACTGTTTATCCAGAAACTCCACGTATACTACATGTATGTAGAGTATATGCTATTTTTTTGCCAAACCCAACCATAATGCACAAGGAAATCCTATACATTATGCAGGTCCCATATTTCAGCGATCCCACCTGCAGCTTCTCACAGAAACTCCAGGGTTTCAGAATACAACAGATGTAACACCTATAAAAGAAGTTACTTACTATGATGTTCGGTCCCGCACACTATACTGAAATGCCTGGAGATTTTGCATTCTGAATTGCAGAAAGTAAGCCTTTCATAGCATCACTGCTGGCACGGGTACAAGTGTTTGGTAAAATATACAATTCCTCCAAAAGATGGATTCATTGGATTTTCAATACCAGTTTAACAGAGTAATGATGTCAAGTTTCCTTTCCTGCAAAAAAAACAGATGTTCACAATGTAAAAAGGGAGATAATTGTTAGAATATTAAAATGAAATAATAATATATATGACCTAGCATTAAAGTATAATCATATAAATTAAATATTTATCAATTTGTAATAGTAAATAAAATTAGCTACCACCTTTGCCCTATTTTAAAGGCAGATCTACCTCCACATGCAGTTGGCCACATATTGCAACTTATCTAGGGGATATTATAGCAAGCACTGCGTAAATTGTTGGCAGTATATAAATAAAAGATAATAATAAAATAATAATTATTATTATTCTATAGTTTTCACATACATACCTGACTCCATACTAGATTTTAAGTGGAAGAGTGCTATACTATACTGCAAAACATACTGTTAGGAGGCAATGTGTGAAATAACAGTGCTTTAAACCATAGACAATGATTTTTACTGGTATATTAAAGGAACCTGAGATACTTCAAATATAGGTAGACAGAAACTGCCCAATGCTATTAAATGAGATTTAACAGCTAGCTAGGTTTTTTCTTTATCAATATAGTAACATAAATTCAATTCTCAGTGCAGCAGTCACAGCACCCTCCTAATAAAAGCCTTTGTTCTGTATTTACCCGCAATTACATAAGTATTATAGTTCACGGCGGAATAGGACATTTCATGGTGACTACTCTAGTTTGCTTGTTATAGCTATAACCTCTGGAAAAAGTAATCCTGGTACCTGCGGGTGAATCAGTAATACTCATACATGCCCTCTTCTGGTATTGTAAAGCTTCAGTGGAATTGCTATTTTGATTTAAGGCCCAGTTCAAGCATGTGCAGGGGAAACACGATCTCTGGTATCCGTTGTTCAGTATACACGTTGAGTGGTTTTTCGTTTTAATGTTAATTGCATACAGGTAACACTGTCAATGTGCCTGGTTCTAGAAGGGATGTAGCCATTCACAGTCTCACTCATACATAGCCTTTTCTGCTGTGTCTGTAGCTGTCGTGTTGTAAAATTAATTCAGCAATAGCACATAGGCTTAAAGAAATAAAGATTTGGCTTTCCATTTAGTAACCGAACACACACAAACTTTGTATGCAAGGCCTAAAATCAACAACAAAACGTTTTGTATTAATAGTTGCTCTATTGCTGTGTGAAGTATGGTGTATTGTAGGGCTCAATAAAAGAGCACAAAAAAGCTCCAGATTACTTTTCATTAAAAAACTGTAAGTGTTCACAGCACAAAACACAATGGGGGTTTATTCACTAAAACCGGAGAATTGTTTCTGCGGCAGGAAGAGATTGACTGGGCCTGTATAATATAAGGTTAATTAGTGATATTTCTTTAAAAATCACCTTACCAACCAAACCATGCATTATACAAGGACATCGCATTCAAAAAAGGGTGGAGAAGCTTGAGTAGAAATCATAAAAGCTAGAAAGTAGTGGTCATGAATGTGTTGCATATTAATGTATTATACTAGAAATTGTACGCATAATGGTGTGATTACCTTTACAGCCTCCACTGTTTCCTTGGCTGGCAGAGGCGTGAATAAATAGCAAATAGACTATCAATAATCACATAGTCTTTTATAGGAAGACGAATGAAGACCGCTTCTTTGTAGGTTGGTGGACCAATATGTTCACATTCAGTACTGCAGAGATCACACTTCACAATGTCTGTTGTTAGGCTGTTCAAGTCCTACAGTGTTTAAGACCTACAACAAAAAATGTTTAACATTAATCATTTCTCCATAGTAGCAATTAAATTGAAACATATATGTTGAAAAAACTTTCATCTAAAGTACTGGTCACTTTTTGAAACATACTTGGCAATATTTCAATCTTTAATTGTGCTCTTTTAAAAATATAAGTATCTAAAATATAAGTATTTCGATATTACATGCAATTCATTATGATTTTCCCTGGTCATTTCCTGGGAGCTCACATTTATTCTATATCATTTCCCTCACCACTCATTAGAAACACTAATGCCACACTTATAGCCTTTAAATGTAAACCTCTCATCGATTTATGTCACTCTTGATACATAAAATACTTGCTTTACAAAAATCTTTTGGACTCATATTGGATAAATTATCTTAAAAAGTAATGTTGAAGCCTTAAATAAATAATCCTAATAATAAACCTATCTAAATGTTTTCTAGCTGTCTTGTGTGACTTATTTCAGCAGAAAAGGTGTATCTAAAGAAGAACATCTATTAAAAAGCCAAATGCGTACATCTTTACATGATGGTGTATAAATAACCACCATTGGAATTATACTCACCTTTGGTAGAGCCGTTAAAATACTGGTTCTAGCATTAACAAGCGTAGCAGGACCTCAGTCCTCACCCTCCATTAAATCTCTGAAACAACCAACTTCCTGATACAAAGTGGGATGAGTGACTGTCAAAACAGTAAGAGAAACGGTCATAGTGTAATAGTGTAGGCAATTAAGATTTATGCTTCCTCAAAAGTAGAGCTTACTTTAAAATGGGGGTCCATGTATCAGCAAAGCCTCTCTTTCCATATCGTCATATTGTACACAGACATCCAAATCATGTTGTGGATCCAGATCATTCTATTGCTATTAGCACATTGAGTCTCCAGACAGAGGAACGCTTTGGCCTGTACACACCATATCTGATATATTGGTCCAGTCGGTGGCTTACTTAGAAATGTCTTCCTAATTACTGCACTTTCCGAAACAAAAACAGCCATTCAGCAATGAGCCTCTCCTACCATATGGTGAAAGCTGCAATAACTACAACATTCTACACAAAATCCAGTTTATGAAGGCATAATACAGTAGTATGGTGAATTTCTTAACTATTGAAAACCATCGTGTTATTTCTTGTTTCCTTGAGCCTACAATAAGGATATTGAAGTACTGTTTTCCAGGGCCATTAATTATCGGACTCTAGAATATTGACAGAATTGCAGTACATATCCGTCATGGCACACTGACTGTGTAAGTTTCTTTAAATGGAGTTTAGTTACACAAGATTGTCCTCTCATTCTCTGTGCTCTCTCTTCTCTTTTTATCTTTGCGTATTAAACGTTGCGTTTTGAGCATACCTATGTAATACATAATTTGATGTTAAACTGGTGAATAAAGGTTAATTCTTGCATATGGTCTTATTTATTGTCATAATTTATTATCTATTGAATAGTTTATATTATTGTATCTAAAATAAAGTATTAATGAAGAAGTGGTTTTAGTTTGCTTTGGATATCAATGACAGCTTACAGTGCTAACAAAAAACAATTAGTAAAACGTTGCTCTAAACACCCGAGGAGGCCTGTATATCTCTTCACATAGCAACGTAACTCTATAACAACTTTACATAAATATTTATCTTATCATATGTTTAGGTGGTCCCCTTAGCACTGAAGGAACTTTTTGCAACTAAGCACAATAGGATAGGGACATCCCAACATAGAAGAAATATACAGATATTTTAGAAACATCTACTAAATAATCATTGAAAGTGCAGCAAAGAAAACAAAAACAAACAATTGAAGTTACAGAATGCTACATGCAACTAAACATTTCATAGCCTAGGTGAAGCAAGGTCATAAGAGCCCCTCCAAAATACGTCTTTGGCTGCTTACGATAACTACATCCTATTTCAACAACTCTGTAACATTTCTATTCACACAAGAGGCAGACGCAGCACAAACCAGCTTGTGGTGTTAATTGCATCTTCAGGAATCATATTTACGGGTAAAGCAAAGAGGCCACATGCAAAGTTAGGGGGACGGTCACGCAAAACAAGTTTTTTTTCCCGCCAAGAAAAGCACCAAACAAATTACGCTCTGTAACATGGGACTACCAAAGGAGTGTTTTACTGGTCAAGCCAGTGAGAGACTTCCTCTGCAATCAACGAATATTGTCCAGAAATGGATCCTATCTGTACCTCTGCAAACGCCTCTGCTGCAAGAGGGACTCTATGCAAAATGCGGGCCCCTACATGAACATCCGTATGCCCAGCACAGCAAAACATACATATATATGCCACAGCAACATGTAAACAGCAAGATGGTGCTCTTTGCTACTAAGAACCCTGGAGCATTTGCCCCATTTTTAATCTACCTTTGTTTCTTAAATTGGGAGAAGTATTTACTCAGGGACTCTTAAAATGCCATAGGAATGAAGAAAATGACCAGCCCATCCTCCATTATAGGGGACGTTAACGATTCCTGATATTACCATTTCTCATGTAGATAACTATCTCGCCTTCAGTATTGAGCTGATAAGGGCTATGTATGAGTGTCACATACAATACAAAGGCACCTGCTGTGACCAGTTCAGGCTCTATTAAGATTATCACATTACATCATCTGCATACTTTTGAAGTTCTCCAGTATGGACCATTAATTCACATATAGAGGCTCTGAGAATAGATGATCATGTTGTGCACTTTTCAGTGTCATAGGATATGCATTTTCGCGACTCACACAGTTGTAGTCAAACACATAGCCATAGAACGTTGTCTTCAGTCTCTGTCTGTCTTAGATACATCTGAAATGTGAACTCAAATGTTTACCATGCTAACCTTGTTTGGCTTCTGTTGCATCTGACTGGTGTAGTTATGGAGTTGGCAGAATATACATGTACATTTACTTCTTGCTGCCCAGCAAAATAACCAATGTTAAAATGCAAATCAAATAGAGATCAAATATAATAGAGTTTTGGCGTATTTACCGATGTGACCATATGTCATATACTCTCCATCTGCAAATCTAATAAAAGAGTAAATGATGATATGTTCAATTAAAGTTAAAGAGAGTCCATATACGATTTTGCTTAAAGTATACAATATAGATAATACTGGATAAAAATGGATTGTTAAGATCCCCTAACATTGATAGTGTTTTTTTGTAGGCACAGACTGGGTCTTTGCCACTTGATGGTGAATTAGCTTGCTCAGCAAGCTATCATGCCATGGGCATGGATGGTTGGCTGCAGGGTTTAAACCTCAACCCTTTCAACAGAAAAGAATGCACTGGGACCCATGCAGTAGACCCTTTGATGTAGCTGTATTTCCAATCAAACACAGCTTGTTTGGTGCACTCAAGGACTACTACATCACAGTTTACTGATCCCCGAATTGGAGCAAAAATAAGTTGTAGCATTCAAAGCGGAGCATCCCAGAAAGTAATGCTTCCATTCTCAGGTCCAGTGGCCCGTGGGGTATATGACCTATACGCCCTACAACCATCCTTATGGTCACATTTTTTTTTTTGGTTGAATGAAGACAAAATTTAGTATCGATAACTAAAGATGTATACTTTTCATGTAAGTACTATGCAACAATCACACAGTGAAAGCGGTGCTTTCATCGAAACCAAGATCACTGCCTATCATCTAATTCAGGTGGCCTCACATTATAACCATTCTGAAAGCCCCATCAAGAGCCCTGAGCACCAGGATGCGATATAGAGTGTTAAAAATAGATTAGCTTTGTATTATCTGAAAAATGATTCTATAACTGTATAATGAGTTGTTCCTTAACTTGCACCTCTTGTAGTTATTATGGGAAATATATATGTATATAGGTGACTAGCACGGCTTCTGGGAAACAGATCAGCTGGCCAACGATTTAGGCATGGGGAAACCCCACAAGGGAACAGACAGGAGGATCAGGGGTTAAACGTGTTCATTTACCAAAAAAACCCCCAATAATACATATTTTACATTAAAAATAAATTAACAGATGTTTCAGAAGGAAGAATATAGCCTCTGGCTGCCACTAGTGCTCTGTTCTCGTAGTACATATAGATGCCCCGTGATGTGGCTTCTCATGACACTTCCGGTTAATCTTTACATCCGGTCTGGGTGTGCTGCATTATGCATTTCACCCAATGGGCTTCCTCAGGTGCTTAGGAGTTAATCAAGACCTATATCACCCATGTGAAAAGCCTAATTGGTTGTTGCACCGTGTCTGTAGGTAAATATTCTTATTAAAGAATGCAGTGTTAGCTTTACACCAGATGTTACAGGACCAATGTTTTCTAAAAAGTTCCACTTTTGACTCAGCAGTCCACAGAATGTTATCCCAATAGTCTTGGATTATCAAGATGTTTTTTGGCTAATGTCAGGTGAGTCTTTGTGTTGTTTTTGGTCAGCTGTGGTTTTCACCTTGCAACTCTCAAATGGATGCCATTTTTGCACCGTTTGTTTTTTATTGTGGAATTGTGAACACTAAACTTAACTGAGGCCTTGAGACCTGCAGCTCTTTACATGTTAGTCTGGGTTCTTTTGTGAGCTCCTGGATGAGGCGTTGATGCGCACTTGGAGGAATTCTGGTTGGCCATCCACTGCTGGGAAGGTGCACCACTGTTCCACGTTTTCTCCATTTGTAAATAATAAGTTAGAGCCTTAAAAATGGCATTGTAGCCCTTTCTAGACTGATAGATATAAATGACTGTTTCTCATCTATTCTTGAATTTCTTTAGCTTGTGCCATCATATTCTGCTTTTTGAAACCTTTTAGCCTACTTCATTTTGCAAGACAGGTTCTGGCAGGACTGGCAGTAGTCATGCCTGGGTGTGTCTAGTGAAATTTAACCCAATTATCAATTACATTTAATTAATTGTTTTGGACATAGTACTGGGTAGAGTTGCATAGCTTTTTCCTTCTATACAGGAAATCAACATTTAAAAATGCATTTTGTGTTTATTTAGATTATCTTTGTCTAATATTTAAATAAGGTTGATGATCTGAATCATTAAAGTGTAACAAACAAGGAGAAATAGAAGAAATTGGGAAAGTGGCAAGTACTCTTAATGTGTTTTTATCTACTTCCATAAAGGTCAATACTTTTTAACAACAACTAATTTGTGTTGAAGTGTCAGTGACTGTCATTTTCAAGCTATACAGCTTTGGAAGCTGGGGATCCATCCATTACTTTCTGAGCAAAAGGCAGAATTACTTTGCAGACTTTATTTATTTAAACCGATCATTGATACTCATGGTATCATATAAATTGTTGTTTTACGATGTGGGTCCTGACTGAACCTAGGCAAAATTTCACTTAATGTTATTATATTAGAGAGATGTAAAGGATACGTGAATATACACGTGTTTACGACCATTAGGGCTATGAAGGCTGTGGTTTCTCACTTGCTCGCTAATGCTTTACATACCGTAATGCCTGCTGTGTCCTGAGGGGCCTATGCAAACCTCTTAGCTGAGTTGCTAGAAAATATTGATGTCAACAGTAGTCCTTGCCACATAAATTTAACTCATAGCCTTAAATGCACTGAATTTATTATAGATAAGCAAGATGGTGTTGGGTAGAGTCAGACAAATGTCCATTGCCTGGCTCAGTGTGGATTTACAGCAGTGGAGAGGTATGAGCCAGAGCCAAGCGGTAGGTGCCCAAGCTTTGTACAAGTCACAGGTCAGAAGTATTTTTTTTGTGGGCAGGCTGTTGGCTAAGGTGGGAATTCAAAGTTTTTAAGCATTTAAAACTACTTCCCTTTTTCATTTTTCTCAGTCTACAAGCCCTTTTTTTGTCTACATGATATTTATAGTAAGGGATATAAGAATCATGTGAATTTACTGTATATTTCTAGTTGTACAGGGTGACAACACAGACATTAAGCATCATCATTGTAGGACTTTAAAAGAAGGACCATTCAGTATGACATGAACCCTCTAATAATACTGTTACAGGGAATGTGTGGCTATTTGTCAGTGATGATCTTATAGCTCACAGATAATAAGTACCCTCAGAACATAACAGAGAAGGATCCTTACAAGGCTGGAGAAAGCTTACCTAATCTTGAAATTGAAATGAAAAAGTCTTATGAACTTATATTGCCTGTTCAGATGACTCGTTGTTATCAGGGCTCTCCTTACAGGGTAGAGAACACGTGTGATCTCCCAAGGTCCAACATTAAGTGCGAAGGAACAGATTGATGCTTACCACTCTAGTACATCACAAGAGTAGAATATAGGATGATTTGTTATGGTCTCTGCATCACCCTAGGGGAAACCCTGGTTGTCATTAGGCTTTATCTGTTGTATAAATGGCAGGGTAAAAGGGCACATCAGTAAGTTAAAAGCTACCCATTTGTAGTTTACTACAGAAATAACCCATAAAGTACTGTGTTGGGAGAAGTTTGTGCACGTGATCTGTTTGATGGGCAGGTCAGAATGGCCCTTTTTAAGACGGCCTGGGGAGGAAGGTCCACAATAGAGTTAGGTATTGCAATATTATAACGATGTTATGTTACCACATGGAGTTTGTGTGTGAGCAAGAATGTGTACGTGTAAATGTTTACGAGCATGAATGTGTATGGGTCTATGTTAGCATAAAAGCGTATGTGTAAGTGTTTGTGTGAGCATGAATGTGTATGTGTAAGTGCTTGTGAGAGGGAATGTGTGTTAGCATGAGGGTTTTGCTAGTGAGTATGTTTATGTGTGAGTGTATATGTGTGTCAGCGTTTGTGTGTGTGAATATCTGTACCATGTGAGTCACTGGAGAGGGCAAGTGGTGATTGGCTTAACCTACCCCTACAGGCTAAGTGGTGCCAGCCATCTCCTATTGAGGGGGTTCAGGAATCACACGTTCATAATGCAACCAAAGGGAGATGGAATCTCTGTATGCAAGTATGCTTTAGAAGTCCTGTATAAGAAAAACAGGAGATGTGTAGATTGCATTAACATCTCTGTACTAATGAATAAATGCTATACTTTTTTTGTCGCAGAAGTTTAAAAAGCAATAACTCCCTAAGAAGCTTAGCATTCACATGCTTTGTTGATGGACAAGAGGAGGGACAAAACCTGCTTTCTCATGGGGTCCCAGAGGGACGTGTCTTTGCTCCCTTAACCAAACACAGAAGCAACTATAGGCACAAGGCTGCTTAGCAAAGAAGAGCATTTTGTATTGTTTATTCAAGCTATTTAATTGTACAGCACAAGAGAGAAATACTGATGCACTGGATACATTACAAATACTGGATTTTCCTTTATGTCATTCTATTTTTTAAAAATTGCTGTCCTTCTGGGCAACTACAAAAGTTGATTCGCTCATGTTCTATTCCATCGCAAGATATTTTAACTGTCATTTTATTTTGTACATCCACTACACGCTTCCTCATTGACATATGTCCCTTCATTTCTATAATTGTTTGTTTTAAGGCCACAGTGGATCTTATGGAGCTACACTACTCAAGGACCTTAGATCCTTCCCTCCATAGGCAAAAATCCAGCAGGTGAACCAGCTCTTCTTAGGCTCTCTCCAAAGCGAGGAACCACTTAAGTCTTCAAGGGAAGATGAGCCCAAAAGGCCAGCCAACTGCAAGAACCACAGATTAGAACCAGTGACTCAGAGTACGGGAGGCTGTTGATCTGTTCACGGCACCATCATGTTTGCTGGAACCTTTGCCTCCCAATTTCCCAATAATTGTTTGGATGCTCCCATAGTATCTTGCTGGAGTATTATTCCTGGCCCTGATTTAGTGTCTTGGTGATTTGATCATCTGGTTTTGTCCCATGGACCTGGATTTTCATTTTTTGTTTTGTTTAAAAAAAAGTTAATACTGATTATGTTGCAGTTTTGCCTTTTGTTGATGTCTCATAGTTTTCTGATCATCTGATTCTGGACTTAGTAATTCTTCTTTCACATCATCTACCTACTAGTCTAAATAACCATGGCTATTCTGACCTTGATAACACCTCAGCTGCTTATGCCAAATTCCTGCTTCAATCATTCAAGTGTATGGAGCTTTCCATTCAGTTCTGCCACAGGCATATTTAAGCCACAGTCTGCTTAAATAGCTAAGGTTTGCCAAGTCATCAGCTTTCCAGTTCCTGCTACTGACAAACATCGATGTGTCAGATGTCTGTCTGCCAACTATCTAGTCCAGAGACCTACACCGCTTTACAGTCCTGCCTTCAAGACATCCAGCAAAATCTTATTAAAAAAAAATAAAATTTTTGAACCAAAATTATTCTAGCCTCTGTATCCACCACCAGCCAACCAAAAATCCAGGGTAGTGAAGAACAAATAAAAGGAAGGGCCTATCAGTGCATTTAGTGCTCTTACTAGAACAGCGTCAGTGATTACATGAGGTATCTCTTACCAAAACACACATAGATTGGACCATTCTCTGGGAGGCTCTGAAGGACTTCTGGCTTCTTGACTTCAGCATGCAGACCATAAGTCTGTAGACTTGATCTTAGCAAAATGGTTCAGAAACAGGATCTCATCCTTACCAAACCTAAAACTACAACATACATTTGATGCCTCAGGTACAGTGCTGATGGAAGCCATGATATAATTTAACTAATGATCCTTCAAGCCTCTAACAAAAATGATCAGGGCTGTCAAAATTGTGTGATGCTGGCACCTGTGAGAAGTCAGCATGATTAAACAGTGATGGCTGAAAAAGGCAAAAAAAGAGAAAACAGCAGCTCAAATATTGTATGTCTCAAAACACCAAAGAGGATAATTTGAAAGATACCTTAGTTCATGTTCTTATGCTCCAGAATGTTTAAAAACATTTTGCTTTTCCCTTTTTAATGATCATCCTGATTTGTGTCTTAGTCTTATTCTGACCTGAATAAATCTAACAGCATCAGTTATTATGTCTGTTGTAAAACACAAATGGTCTTTCATAGAGAACAAACTAAAATTACAGGTTTTTTTTTTTTTGGGGGGGGGGTTGCAATGGATATATATTACAGATTTATTAAAGACCTCACAACTTTTACATATTTATTTTAAAAGGTAGGCTAGAAATCTTAATGAGATTCTTTCATAACGACTACTAATTTGAAATGAGAAAATAATTAAAAATGTCATGCTTAAATGTCTTCAATTTTCTACACAATGGATTTTGCTTTATTGTATTTAAGATTTCCACTTTTATTTATAGCTAACCTTGGAACTAGTCTTAATTTGCATTCTTAACATATTTCAACTTGCAAAATCTGTATTTAAGCAAAATGCAAGACAGGAAAGCATAATGTAAAAAAAAAACACAAAACCCCCCAAAGAATATCCATGTCTTGCTAAAGTGATATTTAAAATGATGTATCTATTGCATATATTGTATAGCTTGGCCTATCCGAGGTATTGGGCTGGATTTAATGATTAATTTAGTCTATGGTAGGTTTTCCCATAGACTGCACTGGGAAAAAGACATTAATTATATTTATAAATATAACACTGCGGTGTATGTGAAGATTGCTATTGGATGGCATGTGATATCACTCGGTTCAAGGTGACATTTATTCCATCACGAGTGGCAACATTTCGATCCTGCTAAAGGATCGTTTCCTCGTAGCAGGATCGAAATGTTTCCTGTTGCCACTCGTGATGCTTTAAATCGAGTGCTGAGTGATATCGCTTTATTTGCGAGTTTGATTTTGGATCGGGTGGAGCCGCTACTACCTCCTACTACCACTTACTACTACCTACTACCACTTACTACTACCCACTATTAACACCTGGGCTTTTTGTGCTGCTCGACATCAAGCATCTTATTGACATTGAATTTAGCCTATTGCGACTAATAGAAAAAAAACCCTAACCAATAAGTAAATTAAAAAATAAAAGTAAATAAACTTAAATCAGCCTGTGGCTGTCTAGGTTTCTAAACCTGTTGCAAACATCATGTAACAATCAAATTATTTGCAATACCAATAATCAAACATAAATCCACGATACAACTAAATCAAAGTGTAGCTGATTTTTATTATTACTTATCTCTTTATTTTTGGGACTTTTGCAGAGGCGTTTCCCCGGGTGTGCCAGTCATCTTATTAAACAGGCGTGAAGTTGTGCAGACATTATTGTTACCCTGCGCCCATCGCATTAACATACCCCTGACACTTTCTCTGAGGCTGGGGGCTTCCTAGCAACCTCACACAAAGAGGCTGGAGGGGCTGCCGGGGACAGGAGCCAGGGTCTGATCTATCACCATCACAGCGAGCAGCACTGACATAGCGGCCATGTACATCAGTGCCGAGTATCTGGAAAGTTACAAAGCCCAAAAGCAGCTACAAAGCGGTCTGCTCACCAATGCAGTGGGTGAACAAATGGCAAGCGCTTCATACTTTAATGGATAAATGCAACGCCATCTCTTAAACATAACCGCTAAGGAGGCAGATGCAGTGAACCTATATATTATATATATATGATCTATATATATATGATTATATATATATATTTGATCCAGGCAATATATATAATTAATTTTTATCGCAGAAACTTGGAACGGGACCTAAATAAGCGCACATTAAAAGCTTATTTTAATGAGCTTTTACTTTTTAAATCAGAGGATAATAAACAGAGGCGCAGTATATATATATATATGGGTTGTTTTATTGAAAAAAGGAAAGAAAAAAAAACTATTGTTTTTTTGGCACTTTAAACATATACGACATTTAAAATGATACATTTTACATTGTATGTTTTTGGGGGTTTGTGATATCATAGAACTTAAAACACCGATGAATGAAACAACCCAACAAAATGTTTTAAATGAATAGATCAGAGGAAGCAAGCGGTTCACGTTAACTAAATAATTTAAAAACGTACTTACCATAAAAGGAAAAGGTGTCTCCGTCATAGTGATATATATAATATACTATATAATATTTTATACTATTAATGTATTAATTCGTTTCTTCTTTTTTTGAC
The DNA here is from genome assembly GCA_009364415.1 of Spea multiplicata. Taxonomy (NCBI): domain Eukaryota; kingdom Metazoa; phylum Chordata; class Amphibia; order Anura; family Pelobatidae; genus Spea; species Spea multiplicata. The sequence continues at coordinate 32,860,629 of VKOC01000002.1, read as the reverse complement.
AAGTCTCTCAACATATGTAAGAAATCGAATTGCAACAATTGCACCATTTATAAATAAAAAGGAAATCTTCAGTGCAATAAAGCAAAATCCGTTTAGCTGTAAATTGAAGACGTTTATATATGACATTTTAATTATTTTCAGATTCAATTGAAAGTCTTTGTGATAGAATTGCAATAATCGTTAATGATTATCTAAAACATGAGTATGAGGTCTTCTTTGAAAGCTTAATATTAATGTGTTGCTGCCTAGTATGTACGAAAATTACTGGTGAAAAAATTACATGTAAAATGTATAACTTAAAAAAAACAAAAAAGACTAAGATTATTTTGTACCTGGCTAACTAAAGCAACAAGGTAATTCCCTGCACTAATTCTGCTACTTGATTTATTTAACGATTTATTAACGAATAATATATATATATATATATATGTATATATTTATATATTATAAAAAAACTTAGAATGTGTATGTATATACCGTAATTACACTGCATGACTTCAGACACGGACACATATGTGTTTTTTTATTTTAAAAAAAAAAGCCTAGAGTGGGGAAAAGTGTTTCTACATTTAAATATTTGATCCAGGCAATTACTTCCTGACTTTTTTCTTCCAATACCCAAATGTGAAAAACTCCCAGGGGGGTCTTTGGGTTGGAAAGACTCAAATACTAGCTCCCAAACTGCAGATCTGTAATTACAAACCCATTAGGTGCCCCCACTTGTATTAATATGCACAAAATCCCGCTGCTAATCTCATAATCTGTTTTGTTTCATCAATTGTCTATCGGGAACCGAGCAAAACGAATGAAAAAAGAAAGCACAAAACAAAAATTCTTAATGCAAAATCTAATAGGTGTGTGATACACTAACTGCAACATTATATATATATATACATACACACACGCACATATATATGTGCATACACCCATACACCCCACATGAACACATGATACATTGACACACACAATACCTGTTACTCCCATTAAGCAGTTTATCACAATGTCCAGATCTTGATCATTGTCCTTGTGTTAGTCTTCTTATGATCATTATGATGCTCTAAAAACTTGTCACAGATTGTCATTATAAACTAATTAATAAAGACATTACTGTGTTCAGGGAATAAAAGCAATCTACATCCTAAGGGTCCTATTGAGATTAATAAAAAATATACAAAAAAAATAATTTTCCTATGGTCATTATATAGGATGGGTGTTACTTGATTAACCTACTCAGAATCGATCCCCAATCAGTATTTTCAAACACTATTGTGTTAAACCTTGATACAATTTTACCTATAAATTATCCAAACTGATAACAGCATTGTGGGTTATTCCAACACAAGTAAAAGAATAGCCCAACAGGTATTTCAGGCCCAAACGATTAGGCATTATAGTATAATCACAGAATGTACTGATTATATTCGATCTAGTTATGTGTTTACCCTTTCAGCCCCAGAGTACGGTGCAAATTATTGATAAAAGGATTAATAACAAAAACACCCAAACAGATCTGTGGATTTTTAAAACAATATTTGCAAATATGTTCCTTTGTAATTGCTGTTGAAAAAGTATCTAAAAATGGAAGTTTCCTAAGAGCAGAAAAAGACCTAATAAGAGACATGTTTAATGCCTCCTTATTCTTGTTCACGCTGCTATGTCTGTCACTTGCTTTGAGGATATGTCACAGTCGCCTACACAAGGCAGCACATCCACCATTCCCATTGTGTGAAGAGAGGATTAGATCGCAAAAGTCAAATTAAGATTATTCCAAGGAGATTTTATATGTATTTATTCCGAGACAAATCAGCAGCGTTCAGGGCTGAAAGCTGAGCATTTATCCCCAATCCTGCGTAATCGAGATGTTCATACATACTCATCATACATACATATATCTATATCTATACTGTATATATAGATATAAACACACATATGCATGTATAATATACACATAGATACATATGATATTATACATCCATATTATATATATATATATAATATGGATGTATAAAATATGTATTTTATAATATATACACATACATATTAAGCTGTAATACATGGTGTATATATTAATATATATATATATATATATGTATAGTATATATTTATATATCATATATACTAATATATTCGATTCTGCTCGAAGGATGCAGGAGAAAAGGTAATGTGTTTCACAGAAACTTTTTAGCATGCATTTTATCTTAAAGCCATTACAGATGCATAATCTAGGTTAAGATATATTGCCTTTTTGCTTTATTGCTTATTTTTCTTCCAAGTAGTTATGTCCAATACCATTTGGATTGTGTCTATTTAACAGAGTTAATTTTCTAAAAATATAAATTAAGTTTTTTTCCTTTGAAGCAAATGAAAATCGTTTCAAATGTTTAACCTTATATTCTTCTCCAAGTTTCAAAGGAGAAAAAAAAGTTAAGTTGGAAGATCTTTACTTTGAAAAGTTGTCAGGAGAAATTAATAAGTCATAAAACAGGAGAACTGTAACAAAACACTTTCCCTGGCAGGAAGTTTTTCTTCCAAGTTCTCAGAAGCCTGTTCTGTACAATAGGTCTCATTTATCACAGACATCTTAAGTCACAATAGGACATTCATGCTGTAGTTATTGTCCCTCGCTGTTGTAATTTACAGAATTGTACACAGTTTAAATGCTTTGCTATATAAATAACTTGAATTACAGTGTAAATGGATTCAATTTATTTTCCATAGCGAATTTTCTTCAAACAGTAGCTGAGTATAGAGGCTGGAAGGAAAGATTTAACACCAAACATTGAAACCTGCTGATGATCTGAAAGGCTGAAGACCTCTCAACCCCGACCTGATGTAATGCCCTCTTCCTGGGGGGATATGGGTTCATTTAGGCTCACTAATCAATCAAGGTAAGGAGGGTAACCCAACTGAGCTAAAACTTTCAAGCTATGCGTTTATAAAGCCTCCAAAGATCTGCTTTTCAATAATAAGTATCATAGCCCCCATCCAAGCATTTACTGTTATTAATACAAACCACACAGTGTACACAGAAATAAACAGGACTGGCTAACTATAGTTCTTTTTAATGAAGGCCTGCTGATTGAATGGAGACACAAAACACATCTAAATATATTTTATAATGCGTTTATCTGTGTTCCTACTTTTTAACATCATCTTCATGATGCACACCCATGAACCCACAAAACATAGATATAGGTTTTATTTATCTACACAAAATGTACATTTATTATGTGTTAATAAGAAGGGCAGTGTATTATTAATTCTAAAGAAAATAGCCCTTGATATGTAAGCATAATGTGCAAGAGGCTGTGTAACGCAAAGCATTTACCTGATGCTTACAGAAGAGAACTGAACCTTGTACCCCTGTAGTGTCAGCAGCCAGGCAGAGAGAGGGTTAAATGTTTTCTATTTACATGTTTAAATAAACAAAGCAGCCTTCCTGGGGTGAGTGT
>VKOC01000002.1:32827347-32843943 GCA_009364415.1 Spea multiplicata | reverse complement strand
TGAGAAGGGGGGTTAGGGAGGGAGAGGGAGATCGTGAGAAAGGGATAGATGGGTTGGGGGGCCCTTAACAGATTCTCGCACCGGGGCCCTGAAGTTTCTAGTTACGCCCCTGCCTCAGGACATCCATGTGTTCCGAAAGATGCTTTCGGAACCCCCCTTCTTGAGAAATATGTGCAAACTGAGGAGTAGGTGGTCTGCGAATGGTCCATACATGGGGCCCCCTGCAGCCAAGATCTAGTCTAACCAGTTTAGCTACTTGCCAGACAAAATTAAACGTGCTGAATATATCTTCCTTTTGTTAATATTTCTCTAAACCTCAATATCAGCATGTTAACACATTTTTGAGATGAGGAGATTACTCAACCACGATTAACAATGCTTAAAGAGCCGGCTAATAAGAACTAAAATAAAAACAGAACACACTTTTTCCACCTTACTGAATAAATGTAAATTAATTCTAAACACTAAAAGAGGAGAACTTTAAGCTTCCGTATTACAATTTTGAAAGCTATGTCAGATTTTATGCTCTAACCTTACAATACCAAAAAAGGCTATAAAAAGCCTTACATTAATAAAAAAACAAAATACAATGTCCTCATTTTTTAATTTTTTTATAAACAGAGCCAACAGTTTATCACTTGCCATGAACTGTAGTAGTCGACTTACAAAATATCTTAAAACCCATTTAAAGCTGTCAGTAGGGGGTAAATTGAAGCCTCATGCATTAAGAAGCTAATAATTTTAAAAAATGTTCAGGGGCAATGAACCCTGAATATGCCAAGCGCTGAAATGACTATAAAACGTGTTTTGTATGGCAGCTAACTTTCAGAAATAATTCACTCAACAGCAATGTCTGCTTCGGACAGACGTTTCCGTAACATTGCAAAACCTGCGTAAAAAAAAACAAAACAATTTGTAATGGATGGATACAGGGTTCCTTAACCCCTTAAGGACCGGGCTCATTTTTCGTTTTCTACCCTATGGGACCGAGGCTGTTTTGACACTTTTGTGGTGCTTGTGTTCAGGTGTAATTTTCTCCTCACCCATTTAGTGTACCCACATAAGTTATATATTGTTTTTTTCAGGACAAGATGGGCTTTCTTCAGATACCATTATTTTGATCGTATCATCTTATTTACTATAAAAAAATAAAAAAAACATGGTGAAAAATTGAAAAAAAGACATTTTATGACTTTTATTTGAAAAATCTTTTACTCACCTAAAAAAGCAAGTAAAAAAACTAGCTAAATAGATTCTACTACTTGTCCTGAGTTTAGAGATACCCAATGTTTTTATGTTTTTTTGCTGTTTTTTGTACGTTATAGGGCAATAAGTACAAGCAGCGTTTTATGATTTCCAAATCTTTTTTAACAAATCTGGTCAGTCTGCCTCCATCTCCTCTTTGGAACATCTTTGAAGCCGGTTAACTCAATTTAACCCATTCAAACCATATAGTTTTGAAAACTAGACACCCCAGGGTATTCCAAATGCTGTTATTTTAACCCTTTCCATGCACCAATTATACAACTACACTTTGTCAAACTTTGTAATAGTACATTTTTTTATTTTTTTTCCACACAAATTGTACTTTAGTTATAGATATACAGGTTCTGGTATATGTCACTGTCAAACAACCCCCCAATATGTGTTCAGGAACATCTCCTGAGTGCAGTGATACCCGACATGCATGGGTTTGTCGGGTTGTTTCAGATTTAAAATGCCACATTTGGGAAGTGCGCTTTTTTTCTCCATTTTGGTCAGTCTGTACCTATGCCCTATCTAGGCCACTCCAATTTACCCCATCAGCCATTTTTTTTTATATTAGACACCCCTTGGGTATTTGAAGTGCTTTTATTTTAACTCTTTGTTGAGATTTTTGAGAAATTTTAGCACTTGCTCAAAATAATAAACTTTATTTTTTATATTTGTTTTATTTTTTTAATACTTTTTTTATATATTTTTTACACATTTTGCTGGTACTGGATGGTTCATCTAGTGACATCACTGCATAATTATTTTTAAATGTTAGCACATTTTTTTTTATTTTTTTTTCCATTTTTTATTATTTTTTTTGAATATTTTACTAATCACATAGTGATTAGAAAGCTGGGCTCCATTGACTTGCATGGTTGAATGCAGTACCTGTATTCAACCAGCAAGTGGAGCCAGTTCTCTAGAGGGTCTGGAGACCATCTAGCAAACTTTTTCTTGTTTGTTTTTTTTACAGAGCGGCGGCCATCTTACTTGATGGCGAAGATCACCGGCAGCTGCGGCTGCGACCGCTCTCCGGAGCGGTCACAGCCCACCTAAAGGTAAGTGTTTGGTGTCGCTGGATGCCTCCTGATCGAGGCATTCCAGCGACACCATTTAAGTTTAGGAGGCGATCGTTGATCGCCTCCTAAACGCTTTTAAAACGGGCGTCCGCCGCCATACAATGTATGGCGGCTGTTGACGCCCCGGGGAGGGGCCAGACATGGCCCCCGATGCCGATCTCGGCCTTGCTGAATGCCTCGACATCGAGGCATTGCAGCAAGGCCGTTTAAGCGAAGAAAGTGATCCTTGATCACTTTCTAAGCTTATTTAACTTTTTGACGGTTCAGGACCGTCAAAGGTCATTTAGTGACCTTCTTGTCATGACGGTCCTGAACCGGCAAAGGTCGCGAAGGGGTTAATGAACAGCTTGGAGATAAAATATTTCTCCTTTTCTTTCAGAATATTGTCTACAACAAATTGTGAGAGTAACAATATCAGTTACAGTCATAAGGGTTATAAACCTGGTACTGCTCAGGGAGACTGCGATTTTGTCAGGTTAGTGAAAGTGGAAAAAAAATCTATATAGAATGTCTACAAAGCGAAACACTACAGAGCCAATTCTTTCACATTTGCATGCTGTCTGTAGGGGGATCGTTCATATATTGCTAGGTAGAAAAGTAGGAACAAATAAAAACTGTAGCCAGGAAGGAAGGTTGCACATCGGAGAAGATTTTTAATTCTACATTTTGTTTCTGCATGTGAATATATGTTTTAAGTGACCTAATCCTTAAAGAAAAGTAAGGCTACTGCATTTGTCTATACAAACTATACTGTTGGAACCAAGCTTAACTTTCTATGGAAGACCATTGGAGACACAGCAATGATTAATGAATTTTCCCGATTTATAAGCCTTTTTTCCTATACAAAGCATATAACTTAGGCCAGTGACACTGAAATGACCAATGTGATCCACCAGGGAAGAATAAAAAAGGTATGTACAATCTGCTAGACTAATTTCTGTCATTTCAGTAGACTTTGGCATCTATAGGTTTGCAGCTCTCCAGTTCGCTCTTCTAGCAACACCATTGCTTAATTTGGCCTATAAACAGTTTTATGCCAGTGTGTCTGGTGTATGTGAAAAGTTCTAAGCACTCTGTGGATGGTCAGGACATTTTTGGCCAAGAGATATAGTACACATGTTTAAAGAGAAGAACACATTCTAATGACCAGATGATGATGGTTTCAGATGGTGAAGGAACCTACTTTGACTTTAGCCACTCAATGGTTCCAAGCTGGAAGAGAGCTGATCACAGGAGAGGAAATTCTTGTGTGCAAGTAAAGTCAAGGTTTTGTGAATAAACTTCTTGGTATTCTTGTAAAAGTCATGACCTGCCTTCCACAAAAGTATTCTTATACCAAGTGAGTTATAAAAGTTTTGGTTCAAAAACAGCTTTAAACAGAAACAGAAGGATAGCAGAACATAATTAATTGTACCAGTGAAGAATTTTGCAGTTTGTATAAGCTTATACAACTTTAAGCAATTATTGTAAATAAAGAGCACGTGCATTTATATGGTTGTAATCAGAAAAAGAAAACTGATGGGACAGATTATTCCACAGTAATGATTGATTTGTCACACTATTTCCAGAGCACTGCACTGCTCTGGCCTTTAAATGGCTCTGTAAGTAAGGGCCTTGGTTTCGTAGGTTTTCAAACAAAATCATGTAGCTCAACAATACCACACAATTCTTCACTGGTCCTTTTTAGGTTTATATGTTTGTTTCCGCTAAACGTGGGTAGAGGCGATTTCTACTTAATTAACTGAACAGTATTTAGTTACACCTAATCACTCCTGTTCACTTATTTGTAATGGCTATATATATACCCAACACCAAAACTTAGGGTAGGAGATGGGGGTCATATTGTTAGCATGTATTCCCATCAACAACTATAGGTTGACTCCCCTAGTGTATATTTTAAGTAGACAAATCTGGTTTGAATATTTCACTCTGTCATTTTATTATGCACATACATTATAAAACATACTTGTGTTCATCTATAAGATAAACTATACACGAGGAGTAATGTAACTCGATAGACAAGTGCTGTACATGCAAGTCAACAGAAGAACAAGTGGGACTGGCCAGTCATCACATAAATTTCAATGAAATACGGAGGGTTCCCAATTTCCATTTGTCTTTAGAATGTCAAATAACATGTATTGGTAAATAGTTTGTTTTATTGAAGGCGCAATTCATCAGTGTAGGCTTGGAAATCAGTAGGAAATGTAAACAGTTTAATTAAACCAATGCCTTTTTGCGCAAATAAAATGGCCTGCATATCTGAAGACCCAGTTTCCACAAGGAAAACATGTAAAAGCCGCATTACAAAGATACTTTGCATTTTAAAGCATGGGACCTTAATTACCCTGACTGTAAATTGGTTAAACACTACAAAATAATGAGTTCTGGACAACCATCTCTTTTAGGTTTTGTTCATCTGAGCACGTTTGAAATGGTAATGTTAATTAGGACACATTGTAGCCATACTAAATAATATGCTTGGAATTTTAAAAGAGTTTCTACTGACAATAAATTAGTTCTGGATTTCAATCGATAAGCAGAGTCATTTAGGGTATGCTCCAAGACCAATTACAAAATACGGTCTCCCACCATCTTTTATCCGCATTCGCTGCCTAGTGCACCTGGAAGGTAAATCTTGCCTGTACACATTCTGTAAAGTTCAAGTGAGGGCACAAAACTGCAGGCCTAGTGAAAAAATATATAATTTCTATGGAGGCCAAACAAACTGCAAACAATGGGACAATCAGAAAAGCCACTTCTGATACCACTGGGCACCTTCTGCCAGTGTTTAGGATGTTTGCTTGGTAGGAGATTGTCCACTGGCCTGGGTATGTTCTGGAATGTGAACCATTTTCCCAACAAGTCAGACAGCGCTGAGGTGGTGAGAATAGGACAGATGTGGTCCAAGAGGTGTAACGCGATCCAGTGTAGCTCTGAAAACGTGTATACGAGGCCTAGGAATTTAAGATCCTTGCAGATGTCCTCAAAATGGATTTTCAAATCCATTCTATAAGCTTGGGTTCATAGTAAATGAGCGCTGTATTACATCAATACACTTCCTGCTTGTATCTGGTCCGCTGGCCTCCAGTAGGATAACAATTGCATTTTGTTTTGTATTTCTTAAAGGTTTAGTTTGCCATTGTTTTATAAAAGGGGGCTATATTACGGATATCCGCAATTAGAACTATTTCAAGTACTTATGCGTTAGAACTGTTATAGCTGGTTATAATTTTCATTTTGACGGTTTAAAAACAAACTCCAATCTGTCAGCCCTGTAAGTGGTATTTCTTCCATAAGATTGCATATATAATTTTTATAGGTTAAAAATAAAAGCTATGCAAATGGCCAATAAAAGGCAACAAAAAAAACTGAAACTGGAGGAAAAGGCATAGTGAAACAACTAGAAAAATACTTTGGTCCTATGGACATGGCCCTAACCCTTTTGTAGGCACTTATATACAAATGCAAAAGTACTTATTGTTTCCCTTTGCACTGTCCTGTGAAATTTCTCAGCAATTCACAAACATAGGATAATAAGGATACAGCTATTTTTTTTCTATTTTACAGGTCGTAACGCAAATAACTCCAATTGTGGTAATACAGGTCAGCCTCTGTTGATGGAGCACGGATTTATTGGTCTTTCCGCTAGCTATTCAAGGACAGATGTAAAAGGCACACCGAGTAATGAATTATGAAATGATGAAACTCCCTGAAAAATAATGTATATTAATATACATACTCACCTAGATTTGATACTGGACTGTCCTCCTAAGGCTATGCAATGCAGGAATACATATATATATATATATATATATATACATATATAAATATATACACATATATACATATATACACATATATATATATATATATATATGGATTGTATACGCTGGACATTACAGACTTTTAAACATGTTATTAGATATGACTATCACAAAACCCACTGGACTCGAAAGAGTTGCTTTACAGACAACTTTTTTACCAAGTCTCAGAAGAAGAAAAAAAAAAAAACATTAATGATGTTATTTTAATAAACACTTTTTTGGCTCAGTCAAGTCCCATGAGTGCTCTCTTGAGTGATTCCAACTATACATATTTTTTAAAATCACAAATGATATATTCACAAAGAATCTACAGCATGAGAAAATTTAGATATGGTAAGCATTTGCCTAATATAGTTATGTTTTGTTTTTGCTTTTTTTTTTTTTAATACCAGATATGAATTACAAAAAAAATAAGAAGGCAAGGAGTTGAGTCCACAATCCAATTAACAAATTAATATATCAAATTGTGTGCTCCATTTAAAGTCTGCATTTCTGATATTCCTTCAGAACAATTACCAGAGGTCAGAGCCAGAGAAAGCTTGTATCTTATGTGTCCCAGAGCAAATGTTCACAGGGATCCAAATGACAATAATCTTATCCGGTGGGGGCTGCAATCACCCCATCAAGATCTTTTGTTTCTTTAGGATCTTTTGCATAACAATCAGGCCATGCTTAACAGCTTGGAGGGCTGTATTGTTCACCTCCCTCTGAGTTTTACACACTGTACTTTCTGCTGAACAACAGAAGCAGGAATTTCAGATAAACATAATTTAAAAGGTAGGTCGAACCGATGTCTTCAATGGTATGGCCCTACCTGGAGAAAACTTTTGTTGCAGTGAACTTTGTATTCTCATACTGTGTCATGCATTGCTAATCAGGGATAAACTGCAAAGCTCAGATCCCACTGAAAAGCCTGGCAGGGTATTTGGCTTTCTTTTCTTCTACTCTGTTTATTTCCAATAGAAGCATATTCATCAGGAGAACAAACAACTAGCCAACAAGAGGGGACACCCTACAACAAAACATGAATTACGGACGTGTGCTCAAACCGTGGATGTGCCTCTGCTAATGATCACATTTACAGCACATCTTAAATGAATTACAACCATGTTCGCTTAACCCTGTACGAACAGCCCTAAATAATTAACAGCAAGTTACACGTCGGAGGCTTTCTGCAAAGGGACAGCAGGAAATACAGCAATCGCGAGCATTTGGATACTCCCGGATTTATCTAAAAGCCATAAATAAGGTGTCCCAAGTCAGGTGTCATCTGTAGATGTCAATGACAGGGGCTGGACACTGGATGCAAATGTAAATGACTTATCACACTCCAATCATGAGAATCGTAAGCTGAAGCAGCAGGCCATCTTCACAAATCTTAACACTTTGCTTGGCTATTATTAGCGCAGGGTAATTAAATAACAGCACAAGGCAGTAAGAAAAACATGAAAATGTGACTGTGGTAGGAAGACCTAGATACAGGGTTTCTTACTAAAGTCAAATTTTAAGTGGCGTTAAATGAAATATGAGAGCAACTAGCAATGGCACGCAAAAATCAGCAGAGGGGGCTACTAGGCCGGTATGAAAAACACACCAGACATAAGGACGGTGCGGGATTCCACTGGAGACAATATGGAACACCACTGTTAGCACTTGGACAGGCAAAACTTTTATACCAGCTTTTTCTTCAATGTGTATTGTTGTCTCCAAATAAATCATCAAAATCACCATCCTGCATGGAGTCATCTGGCATTCACTCCCAAAAGTCCTGTTCACTAACACACAACACCAAGTCTATATCCCTCATCAACGGTTGGATTGTCCTAAAACGGCGGTGGGGCAAATGAAGAGAGGCGTATAATGATGAAGGACATGGCAGGCTAGCCCACAAAACACACGAAAGTCTACACTGCACTTAAAAATTCTCTTATCTTTGCTTCCACAAATGATTAAGCAATAACCCAGTGCACACAGAAAGTGTGTGTTGTCGTTGCCACTGGCATCAACAATAATTACTGCTTGATCATCAGTGAGATTTGTGAATGCAAGCATCTTCTTCCTCTGGAATCAAATATTATAAAGCAGGCAAAACACAGGATAAAAACTGCCAAGGAAAGTAACAATTTACTACATTGATTATGTGAGCAGCTGCCCGCCGGTTAACCAAAGGCTTTGAAATATGCCCTTGATCCAACCAGACCCCAAGCTGTATGCATATTTCCAATTACATAATGACATGGCAACTAAGATTAAGTGTTAACGTGTACAAAATGATTTCAAAATAGGCCTGAAATAGGGAGTCAGTAGTAGACACAATAATTTATAGTGGTCTTCAAATGAAATGCTAAGATAAGAATAGAATATAACAGAGGATCGTTTATAAAATTGCCTAACAAAGTGGTTGTTGTATAGAGCAACCAAATCCCAATTGTGAGACCCGGCATAATACACAGACGGTAGATTTGGGGATTGTACTCTACACGAGGAAGCTTAATTAACTGAATGCTACAGAGCTCAAGAGCCATTCTTTAGTTCTACCTGCATGTTATAAAATATATCTGCATACAAAAAATATGATTTTAAAAGAAGGGAGAGGAAAGATCACATTACTTTTAATAATATTTTTAATATAATAATAACCATTTTTTATGTCTTCTAATAACAAAGAGCAACATTGTCATAGCTCGCCATAGAATAAGTTCGGGGGGGGGGATAAACATTTTGCTAAGAAAGGGCAACATCATACATAAGCTTCAAAGGTCCCCAATGTGTGAACAAGTCTAGTACTGTGTTGTTAAAAATCAATCTAAAGCATTGCATTTCAACACATTTCAGATTATCATTTCTGCAGTTGATCGGATCTCTAAGTCCAAAAACAGCTCTTCAAAATGTTCCATGCAATCCCAAGCAGGACAGATCACATCGAATAAAAACAACATCAGTGTGAGGACCCCTGACAGAGGAGGTCAAGTGATTTTAAGAAGGTAAGTTCTGAAGAGGCCAGCTTTCACAAGCAGCGTGCGATTTGCGGCAGTGTCATTAAATCACGCAAGCCGCTGGTCGAAGCATCAGTCATTTCCGGACTAAAATTACACAATAGCCGGAAGGTTTATTAAAGTGTATAAAAATCACTTATTTTTTTTTTATGTAACTGGATTATGTACTCAATGCACAGGTTTGTTTCATAAAGCAATTTCGAGATCTCACTTTTCAAGAACAGCAATATAAAAAAAAAAAAAAAAAAAAAAAAGCTTTTCAAATACAAACAGACAAAATTGGAGAGGAACAATAGGGAAAATTGTCCAAGAAAATGTCATGCTAAGTAGGTTTCGAAATGGAACGAGCAGAAGGAAAAAAAAAAATATTCCCCATTAAACCGATTAGCATATCACACACTGTGCTTCAATATGGTGCTATGGGGATCTCTGTAACAATAGCCTTAGATAATAATGTCCAGTCCATAACTAAGCCCTGGCAATCACCAAATTACTTCTGCCTCCTTTCACATTTAGGAAAGCATTCATATAAAAAGTTTAGTACTTGGGCTGCCTTTGATGTTTTAAGAGTTACATTGTGCCATTGAAGTCGCTGAATGGTGTCAGCATTTCATGCACCCTAAACAAAAACTAAAATCAAGTATTTATTAATTATAAGGGGGGGAGGGAATTTTTTTTTCTTTGTTGCGTTCTACGATGACCTTCAAATCCACCCAACTCTGCAGTGATTTGATTCATGAGCAACTCAAGTCATTAGCGGAGGCATTTGTCTCTCCCGGCCAGCTCTGCTTTCTCTAACCTAGAAGAACATGTCTTCTCAGAGAGATGTGCTTTAAGACCGGCCTTGTACACCATTATAAAACTGGGCTGAGCAGCCACACGTAACCTCCCCACATTACAAGAGACCCCGTTTGACTTTGAAATAACAAAAATAAAAACAGCTTGTGGCCAGACTGTCTGTGCCACTGGAAGATAAAAAGGTATGGTATTGTGTATTTTACGGCACATATTTTCAAAGGGAATGGCAAAGCTAGGACAGACAAACCGATACATTAGCAGAAGGGGGTCCTGCTCAAAAGCTTACAATTTAGACCATGAAGTGATTTTAGAGCATGATTAAAATATGGAATTTTTGAAAAACAAAAAAGTTTCCTGTGGCATCTCGCAGACAAAATCCATTTTAAAAGACAGAAAAGCAGCCTTTTGTCCCTAAATCTGGGGTAAGCAAAGGCTAAACTCATTCTCTGCCTCTCGCAGGGAAGGAAGACCGCATGAACAGGAACTTCCTTACCCTGTGTTCCAATATCCGCAGCACGTATTTATGTGTTGCGTCCACCCACAGCAGTCAACAAAGAATTATTTTATCACAAACAAATAGCAAGCATGTATAAAAACACAGCTGTCTGTAACACATTATAAAAAAAACTTTTCTAGAATTAAAACTGCTGAATAAAAAAAGTCTAAACTATTTTCACTATAATGTTACGCAATATGGATTGGTACGTATGTATCAAAATAACCCTCATTTGAGCAAAGGAGCAGCAGTGATATAATATTCTGTTTATTAAAATCCATAGATCCAAAATGACAATTTAATTCAGCGCCGCCATGAAACGCTCATCTGCAGCAAATTGTGTGGCGTATTTTATAGCTAATGTGTCGATCTCATTCACATAGACAAGACAAAGGTATTATCAGGATAGACTAAGGTATCTCAATATGTATGGCTTAGAGGAAAGAAGAGAGAGGAGATGTAATAGAAACATTTAAATACATAGAGATTTATTAGTGCAGGAGGGACGTTTATTCCGAAGGAAGGGAAGTGTCAGGCGTGAATGTAATTTTACTTTAATGAGAGGGTGGTAGATAAGTGCAAAGCCTCCCAGCAGAAGTGGTAGAGGTTATGCCAACTCATGCATGTTTAACTTTGTGCTAAAGCTATACTGAATATAGATCAAGAACCTGATTAAAGGTCAGAGTCTTCACATCAGGAAAAATCAGCGGACTATATGAGCCGATTGGTTCTTATCTGCCGTCAAATTCTGTGTTTCGGAATTCTTTTAGCGCATAAATTCCTGATTAAATGGGGCACACACCTCCAATGTATAGCAGAATCCCATTCATCACAAAACAAAAGACAGTGACTTATTGAAATGCGGTCAGCACTACGACAAGCACGTTATACCAATACAACTAATCAGTCATATTTAAATTATTCCACTAGAGGAGTCACAACCATCCCTGTCAAAGAAACCCAAACTATTTTCTCATGGCTGCCAAAAAAGAAAGACGACACCGCCGATTGTGTTCAGAATATTTTTTTCACACAAATTTTTGAATGATGGACGTACAAGTGCAGGTATTATCCTCATAGTAGCGATCTAAATACCTTTTGAGGCATAAGCACACTGGAATGTATATAGCATGTGTGCTTATTTACCTCCCTGAGGTCTAGTACCCTAATTCCCATAAAAATGTGTCCAGCAAATTAACTGTAAACAAAGCTGTACAAACAAACCTAGACACATTTCCTTTTAACATACAGCAAAACTGATGTAAAAAAAAAAAAAACAAAGATAAAAAAATAAAAGTTTTTTTATATATAAATATAAAAAGGATATTGATCGGACACATTGATAATGCATCTAGACGTCATCGTCTATGGTTAATAGTGAAAGAATTACAAGAGGAAACATATATATATTAGCATTAATATTGTAGTTTTTACATGTACAAAATCCAACTACAAAAAAATAATGCTTCTAAGTTGACTTAGATCTTACATCTATGAAGGGTGAGTGAAGTGACTTCCAATTTTGGGTTTTTAAAAACCGAGAACAGATGGAAATAAGAAGAAGAACAATGCTATGCATACGATGTGATGACGCGTTATGTTGCACAAAGTATACCAAAGCATTATTTAGATAAAGAACAATATTTTCTGTTTGTTGAGTCTAAATAGGTCCATTGGTTGCTCTATGTAAAAATACAAATCATCACAATGAATGGATTTAGGACCCATTTATCAGTCATATGTATTCCCGTGTGGTCATCTTTTTCAATATTTGCAAATCTAGAACCACATCAGAGTACCCATGTGGTTTACCATAGCTGCCAATGGATGGATCATTGTTTCTTTACCAACATATCGAGATAATTGGAGGTCGCGGTGCAGAAAAAAAATCTTTAATGTTAAACTTAATGGGCTCAAAAAACATTTCTCCAATGTGCACAAGAAAAAGTTGTGGAGACACAAATTCTCTTTATGCATATGAAACATAGATGTTTTGTTTGGATTTTTATTTTTTTTACCAGGGATTGAATGAACTAGCAAGAATTTAATAATACTATCTAGTAAATCATATCATGTAAATTCTTCAGTATTTTAATGCAAATACAATAAATGTGGCCCTTTAACTAGGCAAATTTAAAATACCCCATGTTTTAGAGTGATCTGATGTCCCCATGTATCTTTTCACACAACAAACTACAAATAATGGTGTATACTTTACTTGGCACTCAAAGCAAAGCCCTCAGGAAGCAAAAGAAAAAGTGAGAAACAATTTCACAAATTAAGATCTCTCCTAGCCATCAAATCAAGTACTTTTCCTTGACTCATTAAGGCCATAATGAACAAGAAGGCAGTCCTTTGCTCATCCAAGTGGGATTACATGCAAAGCGAGCCCACCATGTGTTAATTGAAGACAAAGCACTGCTTTCGGTTGATTACTGCGCGCGTATTGTAGGACATTGACTTTACCATGTCTTCTCTCGATTCAGACATGTTGCACCTGCACCGATCTGACTCAGGACATGATTAAACAACCACGGCACATAACCACAAATTGCACCGATTGTTCTCTCTGTAATAGTTTAGCATTTACTTGAGTCACCTGACAATAGCATCAGTCCTTTATTATTAGAACTGAAGTGATTTTTGATAAATACGCAATGAATTACCAAGCGTAGTCCCTGTACATCTGCATTCGAAAATGCAACAACACCCTTGCCAGTTAAGTAAACTTTAAGATTTAAATCATATTTACTTCCTCAAGAAAAACATATTTAAAAGAGTACCAAAATTTATTCTAGATTATATTGCAAGGAAAAAAAATGTAAAAAAATGAGAAGTACACACACAGTCTAAGTGGTGCTTTGGGGAATTTAGCAATTCATATATAGTGGTGTAACAGTCAAGAGCAAGGAAGCATTTTAATGATTAAATAATTTAGTGGCTAATATTCCGAATACAAAAATGACCATGTGAAACAAAGGTCCTTGTGAACTAATATCTACTTATCAGGAACAAATCAGAAATGTTGTTGATTTTCCAATCCTAAATGCTATAATACTAAATACTCCCATTTTGTTGAAGTCCGTGAGGACGGCAAGTGCAGAAAATACTACATAGGCTTGTATTATCTGCTTAAATAGAGCTTTGGGACATGCGCGTGTTGTTGCTACATAAAACTATTCAGCAATGCACACAGCTAAACAAATTTCAGCTATTTCATGTTCTGAACATGAATTCAATAAAAATTAAATAGTTCCGATATCCATAACAAAATAACTTTTGTGTTTGGCTAATACAAAGCTTGACATTACTTTTAGTATTCTAGAGTATGTGTTATATACTGTGACGTTCATGTGGCAAGTACCATTGAAGTTTTTAGTCTTCATAGAATGCTTTATTGAAATCTCACCTTCTGGCAGAAAAACGTAGCGGCAGAAGGGTGGTATTGCTACATCCTGGTGCCGAGACGGGTCAAGCGCTGGTTCACAAAAATAAAATTATTATTTATTGTTTTATATAGCACTATCAAATTCTGTAGCGCTGTGCATCTCAAAATCCAGACACAGTCTGCAATGCCCCATGAAAAAGAGTAGACCTCGAAAAAGAACATGTGACCATTTTTATTGACCAACTGCTGATGGGTATATTGCATTGTGTTATGCAGCTATGTAAAACAGTTGAGATGTGGGCTTGTCGCATTTTATATTCTTGAAGACGTGTGTATTATTCAGAGTGCTACTCAAACTTTTCCATCACTTTTCATACACCAAGGAGGCAAAGGGACTTTTAATGCTGCATCACAAGTATTAACAGCTCATCTTTGCAGCTTGCATCATAAATTTCAGGTGTGAGTTTACTTTATATATCAGAAACACTTAAATTGCGTTGTGTTTAAATTTACTCCTCAAAAAGGGCAGTATTACATCGTGTTTGTGCATGTACTTTTTTTCTCCTTTGCATTGAAGGTTTTCGACTGCCTTCTTTAGCTTTTTTTTTTTATCTCACTCCATTTTATTACCTCACTTCAAACTCTTCCTCATAGGTCCTACCGCAATTTTATATGACCCAGAAAGGCGCCAGTTGTCCTACCACTTATCTTGCCCCTGTGTGACAGACCAACAGATTGGTTTTTACTTAAATCTGAAGAGATCCTCATGGTGGAGGGAGAGTTGGCAGAAGAGTTGTGGTTTAAACTCCCCGACTTTACTATTTGTTATGTAAGGACAACAACTTTCTCCTGGAAGAAGGGCCTGTATAATGCATAATTCCATTAGCAAGGAGACTTTGAGGAAATCTTGGCGACCTAACTATACAGGACCAGCCAAGCTCTCCCTTTAGCAAAAGCTCACTGTAGTTGGTTCTTCATGATACATAGTGAATTGAAGGCGTTGAAACCACAACTCTTCTGCAAACTCTCTAGTCAACTCTCCTTTTAGGGAAAGGACACCAAAGTATCGAGGTAGGGGTTAAGATTTATCAACAACAAGAAGACAGCTTAGTGTACTGACTGGTCTATTAAAGCAACACAAGAGAAGACTCAAGACACAGTCTAAAAGGGGGTAAACAATCACATATATATATATATA
This sequence comes from Spea multiplicata, assembly GCA_009364415.1. NCBI lineage: Eukaryota > Metazoa > Chordata > Amphibia > Anura > Pelobatidae > Spea > Spea multiplicata. The sequence goes on along the minus strand of VKOC01000002.1, from coordinate 32,828,907 downwards.
TATATATATATACTATATATAATATTATATTATATATAGGGAGATAAATAAATATAGGGGAAAAAACTCAAAAACCATGTTGAGCTTTTCCTGATTTAACAGCAGCAAATTAGTTAAAGCGCAAACTGTAGTACCTTGGCTAGTTAAATGTGTTCCTGTTTGGCCGCAGTGTATATAGGTGCGTGTCTTCAAATAAAATTGTCAAGCTTTGGTGCATACTCAAATAATGTAAAACAATATTTCACTCCTTGTGAATCATATCTTAACGTATTGAGAGCTCAGAGAATTGTAAGACAATACAAATCTGTCTGCTATAGTAAAGAATACTTGGACATCATGACACAAAGCCCTCCTTCTCTGTGACCATGTGTGACCCAAGGACCAGTCACTTTACCCCCCAATGTCTTCCTTTACCCAACTTTAATAGCCTGTTAACCCTAATAGCCAAGCTTTACTTTCGATAATTTCCCAAATGCCATGCACAGCTTTTAAACCACTGAAGATATTTTATTTCAATAATAATAAAAACACACACACACACACTAGGACATCATCCTGCTTCATAAGAAACAATTGTCTGAAGACAATGGATGCTGCAGGTAAGAATAAGCTGAATTTCACTTTGTAACCTGTTATAACCCTGCTACGAGACAAAATACACCAAAACGGAAAATGCAATAAGATCAAAGCAACCAAAAAGTGTAGAATATATATACACAAAGATTAACATTTCATTATTTTGTCTTGTACGTTTATTCACTTAATTCAACGCAGGCTAAAAGAAGCAGCATCAACACATGTTTACATGCAGTAATTTTTATAACATTATTAAAATGTTAAATAATAAAACCTTAATAGTACATTGAGTAGATAATTGAAATCATTTACCTAGACTGGTGCACAATAAAATTAAAAAAAAAAATCTACCATAGTTTAAATGGAGAGATAAAAAATAAAATTAAAAATACACCAAAAAATTTACAACTCTTTCAGAATTTGGTGTTTTTAATGTGTAGCGGCAGTTTATTTTTTGGTTTTATTATTAGAACAATATACAGTAATGAGGGCAGGTTAAGCTCCAAATGGGACCTAACAACAGTGCTTTTAACCATGAACATAATCAGACATCTTTCACCGATGAATACATCTAGAACACCCTGCCATGCTGCTCCTTTTCCTAAAGATTCATTACCAACCACAAAAGAACGAGACTTACCAGACGCCGGGCAAATTCTTTGTTTTCAGAAAGAAACCCATACCCTGGGTGGACCTTGAAAAATAAAAACAGAGGGAGTTATCATACTAAGCACTTAGTCCTGATTCAAAGTCTTAACCCCATACCTTCTGAAAGGGATTTAGAGAGTCCGTAGCTAGCATGTTCAATACCTACAAATAGGGGTCTCTCTGTATGTACTAATATATATATATACATAAACACATACATTTACACACACACACACACAAAAACACAAAGTAAGAAAACAGGGGACGGAGATATACATGACATACTAAAAAAATCCAGCGTATAAAAACTATATATATATATATATATAGATAGAT
>VKOC01000002.1:32722011-32824179 GCA_009364415.1 Spea multiplicata | reverse complement strand
CTGAGGCAAAAACACCCGGCGGGCCGGGTAAATGCGCTCCGCGGGCCGCATGTGGCCCGCGGGCCGTAGTTTGAGGACCCCTGCTCTAATTGATTAGGTTTCATTGCCCTTGATTCCCTCTACTTTACCCTTTTTACTACTGCAGTGGTCAATTTTGGACCTCTTGAATTATACAGAGAGAGACGATTTCTTCTCTGTTTTTCTTTTCCTCCTTTCCATCTTTCTTGTAGCCTTTTACGTACCCTAGTTCTACCATTGATTGTCTTTCAATACCCTCTTTTACTTCCTGTATTATATTTTTTTAATGAAATGGTCTGTCTTTACTCATCAATATGAAACATGTATAATGACCAATAAAAAGTGAATTAAAGTAAAAACAAATGGATCCTGTGGGCAAAAAAATCAGTTATGTTTAACACGTGCGTTGGCATAACTGTCAAGAATACTGACTAGCCATAGCATACTGGTAGCCATAGCAATTTGTGGAATGGCTTAAGTGTGAAAAAAATATAGCAATTACACTCTCTCCTTTTTTACAGTTTGTTTTAAGCAGCCCAATAAATAGACTTCCCCATATAACTCCTCTTCTGTCCTTCATTGTACAGCAAAGAATAGAAAGAATGGCTCCACGGAGTATGCAATAACCAGGTTCCCCATAAAGCTGCTAGACATCCAATGTGGACATTCCCCCTGTTGTGCTGCTGTATGTGAGTGCTGCTAATCTGGAGCACACAACAGCCCACTGCTGTGGCACTAACGGGGTAACAGTTGGAAACTTCCACCATCACAAGGAAGGACCAGCCACTGCATGGCAGCCATTACCCCACACTCTGTTATTACTCACCTTAGTACCGTACTTTTCTTCTTTACCTTCTTGCCATCTACTTTCAAAGGAAAAAAGAACATGTAAATAAGGCAAAGCCACGCAGAATAGAAGAGGCATGCTCAAAATATAACTATGTATTTGCTTCTCCATGAAGAAAAGTCTCGTAGTAGTAACTGTTGATGTGGTGTTTGTAGTCTAGGTGGGCCGAATGGTTATTATCTACCATCAAATTATATTTTTGTGTCTTTATGTGCCTGTAACTGGTCATTGTGTATGGACAGTGGTCATGAGCTATATACATGATTAAACAATGCTGATTATTATGAAGATTAACATTTTGTTCTTCCATGGATATGATGCATGCCATCCTGGGAAGGTTTAACCCATGGTGCAAACATATTACTTGATTCAGGGGATATCTGGCCAGGGAGATAGACCGATACAGCATTACTCAAGGAACTGAATGTGAAGAATGTGGTTTGTTGCAGGTGCGTACAGGGACTCAGTGTTATGACTGACAGATGCGTTGATAATAGAAGAACAAGCAACAGTATTCGAAAGGTGGACCTAAGTGGCTGGACCTTTTTCTTGCCCTATTCTCTGTGTTGTGCATGACATGATGTTGTATCCTGAAGCTCCACCTTGAATGGATGTACAGTGGAAGCGGTACTATGGATGCTCAATTAGTAAGGTGGAAGCTTTCATAGTGTAAATCTCCCCATTGAGCAGCAACACACTGCCATAGGAACTTCCGTTCCCCAGGACCTGCCACCCTAAGACCTAGTTGGCCTAGCTGAGAATAAGCTGCCTTTGTGAGCTCTTGTGGCCGATCCAAAATGGACCACAAAATATGTAATAAAAGGGCTGTTACGGTGTTTCCAAATAGTTGCATCTTTAAAAAACACAGCCAGTAGAGCTAGAATTGCACCATTTGTTCTATTCAGGTATAGCTTGCTAGTGTTGTTTTGTCAGTATTTGGGAAATAACTCCATTTACTTTAGTAATCTAAGCTTCGAAATCACACCTGGTATTTATTATGTTCCAATGTATTTCTTGCATTAAATATAGACCTTACCATTCTGATTAAGGTTATTGCTTCCAGATTGCAGCTGCAGACTTTTATAACATGTACTGTAAGTGGGATCAGAAGACCTTACATGTTTGCTTGTTCTTGTACCCCATATGCTCTTTAATAAAGCATTACTGGTTATGAGCAGGTAACAGACCAACACCAGAATTTTAATTTAATCAAATCACCAACAAAAATATAAGATTCTGAACGGTAATGTGTGTGTGTGTGTGTGTGTGTAATATATATATATATATATGTGTGTGTGTGTGTGTGTATATATAAATATATATGTGTGTGTGTGTTAAACTAATTTGCATATTCCTACCCAGAATCCCTTGAACTATAGGATTCCTGTCAGAAAAACTTGTTTTTTTAGTAGACAATAATTAACTGCAATACTGCATCCATGCCCAGTTTGTCATACCAGTGCTTCCAATCTGTCTTATTTTGGAAGCTATAATCTGTACCTTCTGAGATCTCATGTCAATAATTGAGAAGGGTAAAACCTGTAACTCCTACTATCCGAGTGACACTTAGCCATACAGCTAAACGATTGGTCATTCTGACGCAAATTGCAATAAAACACGTCCCCATTAAGCTTGTTGCTTTGCACCAGAATATATTATAATGTAAATACAGCTGCTAATTCTTTAACGAATGTCAACGCTTGGCGGAAGGATGTGCTTCAGAGACAACTGTTTGGCTTTGTTGACAATAACACATGTAGCTACTGTCAGTTGCCTTCTACAGTAGATGCTTTTTATATATTTTTAGTTGTTGTAAGAGTCACATGGGGCTGTTTTGCTTACTTAACATTAGCATAAGTGTCATCGCTGCCTAATTAAGATATAACTCCAAGCTGGGGATGAAATTATTTGTCAAGAATTGGCCTTCATTTTAAGAAACAAAGCAAAGCAAAATAAAAATATTGAGAGAGGGGGGTAATACCGTATCGAAATGAAAACAAGAAATCATTACATTTGGCTGGAGACATTAAACATTCTGAAACTTGGCATTCTTCAGCTGCTCGAGTAAGAGAGGTATTAAAAAAATGTAATTGCATGAAAAGAATTCCTGTGGAAAAGCTTTAATTTCCAGGATTTGCTCAATCCCACATGAGACGTGTTTTACTAATTTATGGACTACAAACATTCAAATAAAATCTATATAGCTTTTTATTGCCCGGTGTAGAAATAATAGCAGCACTAAATGAATAGCTGCTCAAGGAATGTGTGTGTGTGTGTGTGTGTGTGTGTGTGTGTATATATGTATATGTATAATATATATGTATATATATGTATATATATATATATATGTATATATATATGTAATATATATATGTATATATGATATATATGTATATAATATATATAATATATATAATATATGTATTATATATGTATATATATATATATTATATATATATATATAATATATATATATATATATATATATATATATATAATATAGGATACTGGATACTATGCGCCTTACCTAGTACGCTTATGACTAACTCCGGCAGAACCGGACACTCAATAAAAGCCTAATAAATATTCCTTAAAGCAGTGGAGGAATGCAGAGAGCGAGGTTATGCTTGTCGGTGTTTGCCATTTCCTTTGTGAACACCAGATACCTTCTTTTTATCTTCATGTAATCGGCAGCTATATCCATTTCCAGTGCCTAATTGAATGTAATGAAGAGAGAGGCTGAATCATTGAGGCTTTGCATTCCCTGCTCTTTGTCCAGCTCTTGGTGCTAAAAAGGGCCGAGTTAACATAAACCTGAGTAGGCTGTTTAACCTTTTTTCTCCTCTGGAAATGTAGATGTAATAACATTTGCAGCTGAAAGGATCCTTTCTCGGATTGTGGTGCTTAAGCATGCAAATGAAGCATTTTGTCTCTTCTGTAGCCTGGAGGTGTTATGCAGAAAACCAGAAAGAAGTCTCCTTTCTCATGTAAAAACCAAAGCAGCTTTCAGGGCCATCAAGTACAATAAAGGCAATATGGAGAACATCCAAGGAAGCTGCATATATCTCATGTGTTTGCTTTCCTCCGTATATCAGAGCCATTAAAAAGTAGTTCTCTCAATATAGCTGTAGATCGTTGTCTTGAGTTTGGGAGTGAGTGGTGAACGTCTGTGTTTCACCGGTTACAGGTTCTCTGTACAATGCCGCAGCTTGGCAGTCCGTCCCTCGTCTTGTTAACAGTAATACGACATTTTTAATGTGCTTTTAAAATGCCTTTAATCAATTAACCAGACCCTTAAAGGCTACCAAGCACACTGCATAGAACCATAAATTGCAGTTTGATCTTCTTTGCTTTTTTATATGGAGGCTATAACACATTAATAGAATATTTCTGTTTAAAAATGTAGTCATTGTAGTGTTTGACCTTTTTAAATTAAGGCTTGTGACATATCTGTGAATTTCAACAACACAAAACAAACCTTTTTTTTTCAATTGAAGTAGTTAACCTTCCAAGTGAATACTGCACTTAATAGAACACCAACAAATATGTTAGGATTGTGCTTAAAGGCGGCCTTCCACTTAGATGAATCATTAAGTACACTAATATGCTAATCAAATATACTTTAGCACAGGGGTCGACAAATTTGATTTGGATCTAGGGGTCAGCCAAAATATGTTCTCCCCCCCATTATATTTAATGTTTTGCTGATTTCTCCCTTCTGTCTTCTAAGGTGATGCTCCACCATCACCGTAATACGTCTCCTTAATATAAAGTGTAATAAATATGTCCCATTCTAAAGATAATGAAATTGCGTTTTAATAAAATATTGATCAAAACATAAAATATTTTGCAAATATATGTTAATGTTAAAGAATAAAAATTATTGATAAATACAGTTAATGGATAAATTGCCAAATAAATTGTAACCAACATACGTTTACACGCTCTAACACCATACAGTAACAGACACAAACCTTACAGTCAAACGCACCAACACCATATATTAATGCGTAATATTAAAATTAGTTTGATCTGAAACATTTAAGCCTGACAAATATGCAAAAATATGAGAGATCATAAGGGGGCAAATACTTTTTCACACCACTGCCTAATTAATTCAGCTTTGTAAAGCAATTTATGTAACAAACTTCTTAGTTTTCTTGTATCCCAAGATAGCTTAACATTCTAAAATATTATAAAGTGCGACTTGCCTTCATTATGGGCATTACGCTGTAGTATTGGTAACTATTGCGTGGGCAGTGCTGAAGCTCAGGGAGGAGGAAGACATATGCTAAAAATATTCACTATGTTGGTGTAGCATCTATATCATTTAAAATATGTATGGAGTATTCACTGGAATGCATTTAAAATAATTTAGACCCAGACAGGACATTTTGGGAGCCAGCTTTTTTGTCATTCTTTTTATTATATGAGTGAGCATAATGTTAGAAAGTCATCTGTAAAACGACAGAAGCCACGGCTTTCTGGCCATTGTGTTATGTCCAACCTTGAATAATCCAGTGGCGATGTGACTGGTTTCTAGGCCTTTGCTTCAGGTTAGTGAACTGTCATGCGACCCCGTCATCTTCACAACACCATGTTTAATTAGTTATATATTTCTGATATTGCTTTTTTTTTTTAACATAAATATACATTCAGATATCCCTTTCGGCAATAATATGAGTACAACAATAAAAACCAGCTTAATAAAATACATATATAGTGTATATATAATATATATGCTATATTGCACACTGGTTGCTTTATGAAATCCCAAGCATAAAAACACTTGCAGCAGGTATAAAGGGTTGTGTATACACATTTTGGTTGATAGTATATAACTGACAGTATTGTGATTTGATTCAGTGACGTACAGCCATAATGAATCAGCAGCTGCGATGTGACGGAACTTTGCTGCGCGTTTGCACATCTTTCAGCAGCAGTACATACCGCAGTGGTTTCGCTCCGCTGTAAGACTCGTATGCCCGCAGTGCCGGACGGAGGTGGCAGCAACCGAGCTGTAATCTCAAAATTATTCTTTGATGTTGTGGAAGAGGAGGATCCCACTCTGGATGCAAAAGACCTAAAGAGTGAATTGGACAGAGTGAGTGCCCTTCTTCTGTCAAGAGAAGGAGCTTACCGGTTTGTTCAAAGTGACATGCTCGCTGCGAGATGAAGTGAATGAGAAAAACCTGAATTAGAAGCTTTAGAGAAAGACGTTAGGATGATGGAGAAATCCCACTCCGTACTGGAAGAGCAACTGATGCTTCTATATCAGTAAGTAGCGATCAAAGCTCTCATGAAGGAAGCCATCAGCCCTGCAATATTTCAGAGATCTACTCCAGTTGGTTCCCAGCAGCCAAAGCTCCATCGCCCTGGTCAATTCTCGTGCAGCATCCAATGAAGAGATCCACCAGTATTTGTGACAACTGCTCCCATTGGAATCCAGAGGCCAAATCTTTGTTCACCCCATCACCAGGGACTATATCTCCATTGACATAACCTTTATCATGGAAGTAGCAAAGCCACTTCTGGGTTTTGTGGTTTTCAGCCTTATAATTACTAAATATAGTAACTATATACCGTTTGAGTTGTTCCTTTTATGTTTATCATGTCTAAGGTAAATTAACCCTTTGGTTCAGACATTGGAATGAGCTTTTATCCTTTTTTCCCTTGCAGTATGTATGATCAATAATCATTCCTGCCTGATTTAGTACACAGAGTCTTGGTAGGAAATCATAGGTATGTTGTCAAATCAACTTTTTTAGTCACAATTTTTTTTCAAAATAAAAGACGTCAATCCCACAAGAGATGTGTTTGAGTCAGGCACTGGTGATAAAACCGGAGATGCATAGAATGTGATTTATTTTCTTTCTAGCGATGTTGCGAAACAAATGTATTTTAGACATCATTCCTGCTACTCACAAACTAATCTGAATACTGTCTAGCAAAGCTAGGAGGCCTCAATCCCAAGGGTTCCTCTCCTGAAGACATGGCCTGTGACATATTAGCACACCTAAAGAACTAATATACAATGCTCCTTAGTTTTAACAACCAGCTGCTTCTTCTACCTCTGAGAGGAGGATTATTTGGTAGTTTAAAAAAATATATAAATTACATTTTCTGCAAATCCTTACTGTTTCTATGAGCTGTCAGCACTTGGAAGTTCTGTTTCAGTAAAGTCACTTTGAAGTATTCATGTGACTACAGTCCTCTGTATTCATAATATCATGGTATGTCCCTCCCCATGTACTATGTCGGCCTTTGGAAAGCATTGTGGGCAACGTAAAATATACAAAGTATTTCTAAAATGTTTTAGGGTTTATTCATTAGCAAGTGGGAGTTTTTCAGGAGGTTTGAGGTTTATTGTGTTTGCTATGCATTATAAAGGGCCATGCCTGGCTGATCTCTTCCCAGGAAGAGCTGAACTGTCCTTGCATAGTGCAGAAGTCAAATGAAATATCATGTATTCATTATGCTTAATAGACTATCCTAGCCATTTTTCCACCAAAAGTTCATTGTGATTACTAGAGTACTAGAAGTACTAATCTAGTAACTGTATATAGTAGACTATGTATGTAAATTATTTTAACAGAATAACATGGATTGTCAATTGGTTCCACAGGTCTCCTTTCTCATGTAAAAACCAAATCGGCTTTCAGTGCCATCAAGTACAATAAAAGCAATATGGAGAACATCCAGGGAAACTGTATATATCTCATGTGTTTGCTTTCCTCCATATATCAGAGCCATTAAAAAGTAGTTCTCTCAAAAAAAAAGCTGTAGCTTCTTGTCTTGAGTTTGGGAGTGAGTGGTGAACGTCGGTGTGTTTCACCGGTTACAGGTTTCACTGTACAATGCCACAGCTTGGCAGTCCGTCCCTCGTCTTGTTAAGAGTAGCATGTTTTTAAACATGATTTTTTTCAGTAAAATGCTTTTAAAACTCCTTTAATCACAGAGCCATCCTAGCTATTTTTGCACCAAAAGCTCACTTCATAATATAACGCGTAGTTAGGAACCCCATCTCTTGTGAATAAACGTCTTAGTTTTTATATTTACAAGTGCTAATCTACCAAGTGTATAGTGGACTGGACGATGCATGTAAATTATTTTAGCAGAATTCATAGGAACCTAGATTTAAATGAAGCCAGATGCTGCCCTTAGATTGAGTAAAGGACTCTTTATTTGGGTCTTTCATGGGTAGTCTATTAGGTGGGTTGGCTATTTTGACACATCTGTGTTTGGTAATAAAATAATCACTTATTATGTGAGTTAATGCTTGAATGCTGGGTTTATGATTTGAACATATCATTGGAATTTCAATTTTTATAGGAAAAAAAAGATTTAAACATATAAAAAAATGAGTGTGTCATATGATTCAATGCATAAGCTTCCCAGGGATACATTCACATATATACAATGAAGTGTGTCTAATAATGCAGCGTGTAGGTTCTCGTGATTCCTCTACAGAGATTCATCATGGTTACGTGACTTATGGTTCAATACGCAAGTAACTGAAAAAGGCACATTTTCCTTCTATCCTTTTTTGTCATGGTTTCTTAAGGCGGCAATGCCTTGGTATAAAAACTACCACTTTGCATTCCCTTATTGTACTTGAAATTAAATTTTTTTTTAACATTTTTGTTATTCATTTAGCTTATTAGTTATTACCACTTACACCATTTTATTTATGACAGTTTAATATGTGTTTGTAAGTAGATGTCTTAGCGGAATGGCGCTGTAAGATGAATGTCAAACTCCTGTAAGACCTGTTACAGTATAACTATAACAATATGGTTCAAATATGACTCTTGATCCCTATGTTTGGTGTTTGCATACAAGTAACTGTGTGTCAAATTCTTTTCAAACCTGCTATTTCCAGTAATTTAATAGGCCTGTTTGGCAAATATAATTCACCATTGTGTATTCTACGAAATATACACCCGCTTTTCAGTAATCCTTTTTTTTGAGACAATGTTTTTGTATTTTATGCTACACATGATATATTTTTTCCAACCTAAAGAAAATGAACGTACTGTTACTTAAATTGGAAAAAAAAAAAAAAAGCGACAACAAATTTTTTATTACTTTTTTTGTGGGGGGGGTAAAGTACATGCATATTTCTTGACAATTATTTAGATATAAATGTATGAGAGTTGTGCATTCCAGAACACAAAACTTGAATTGTAACCGTACAGCTCTCCAGCATATTATTTATTATAAAAATTTATGAGGTCCATTTAACAGTTTTTTTGTCCCATTCCCCTCTGCATGTAACTGACACTTAAAACATTTACACTCAAATGGTAAAAGCGTGTTGCGTAGTATTAACAGACCCCATCAACAACAGTGTGTGTTTAAAGAATGAGCACTCTGGCCAGCAGCTTAACGTTTTTACTGTTTATTTGCGGGTTGGCTCTTCTTGATTACATTAAACCCTGTGTGATTTTTCTTTTAAGCTGCCTCTGAAGTGTGAACCCACTGCTAACACCTAATATGTTTTTGTAATAAAAGTAAAACCTTCATTGTCTCCGCAGGCAGCAGAGAGCGTCACCTTCATTGGACCTGACACACATGCTATTCAAGCCATGGGAGATAAGATTGAAAGCAAGCTATTAGCCAAGAATGCAAAGGTCAACACCATCCCTGGCTTTGATGGAGTGGTCAAGGTGAGAAACGGCTTGGCTGGTATCCGGCCCAGATACAGTACGTAAACCGCTCAGGGCAGTAGCCAGCTAAATGCCCCTCCATGCCTTGTGTTTGCATGATGCCTTATTTGCAAGTGAAGTGCACCTGTATTTTATCAATATATATATCGTACCAAAGGACATATTAAAAAAAAAACAAGAAGATAAAGTATAATTGTTACATTTGTGGTTGTGCTGCAATGCATATACAGTATGTTTAATATGTAAAATGAATATGTAAATTAATCATTATTGTATTATGTACAAAGAAGAAAAGACTTTGTCAGATAACAACCATTTAGCCCATGCAAATTTAAATGCATCTTTCTACAGCCAAGTTGAACAGCGAGAACAATGTCGGGTATCTGTTTTTTTTATCTCACGGTTTTCCAGCAGGTACTTGTAAAAACAAAAGAAAAAATGTCTTGTCCTTAATTACATTTTGCAAATGTCAGCAGATTTGCAAGCAAAAAGAAATGCTAAAAAGTTTGCAACTCCACGATAATCACTACTGTTCATCAGTCATCGCTCTTCCTGCATTTTACTTCCAGAGGCTTTAATTGTCGGCGTTTTGAAGGCTTAACACTTCCTGACAAGGAGGTTGTTTAAGGAAAGTATTCCCGCATAACTGTCACGGTCAGGAACAAAGACCCTTCCAACTCGCTGTGTACAAACCACTAACATTCTTAAATGACCCCTTTTCACATTATTTATCCCTTTAAGCTACATTTTTGAAGAATCCCGCTCTTAGAACGAAAGAAGGCACAATAAAACAGTAAACCTATACTTTTCTTTCTTTTTTTGGGGGGGGGTGTATATACAACTTTAAAACAATTGTTATATTGAGGGGAAAAGTGAGGAAAAAGAGTCTCATTAGCAGATGTGAGTGCTCTGAGTGAAAGACTTAAAACTAAGGTTACTCTCAAGACTGCTTTGAACTTAACAAGGAGCAGCCGAAGTAATGAAAGGAAATTAAATTTTTTGCCAACTTCCCCTGCTCACGTCCTTATTCTTCACGAGGGCTGTAACAAGGTACTGAAGACCTTTTAAAGAGCATTTTCTTTTATTATTGGGCGAGGAGCAAAAGGCTGGCTGAGTGGTCATGAAAACGTAACTGAGCCAGTAAAGGTATCCTCTTTAAAAAGGGCGCTTTCTAGAGTTTCCTCTTGAACCTTGTATATGGCATTTTGTACATGCCAAACAAATTTATTTTCACGTTTATCAATTTAAAAATAAAAATTAATCTTTAATACACATAACTTTTCCAGCTTGCGTCATAGTTTAGAAATATATTTCTTCATTTGGATGACATAGTCCAAAATGTATTTTATCAACCATGCGTCTTATGGTAGCATGCAGTACCTTTTTTTATTAAAATGGCTAAAACTGTATATTTTTGACAGGTGGCATCACATCCTTTTTTATACATTTTTTGTGTGTTTCCGTTTTATTTTTTTGACTTTCAAGTTATTTTCTTTTCGTGAAGATGTTGGTTAAGCCAACAATTCGGGAAACAATAGAGAATGAACTCCCCCTGCTGACAACTTCATGGAAAACACGACACACACGCATACGCACACACAAACAGAGGAGAAGACAGATCCAAGCCACAGCAGACAGGCTTTAATGCCCTGATTTACGGCCCGTGATTGATTGTAAACTCCGCAATTTAATCACTTAGTTTCTGCCACTGCAGAAAATCATTTCACGTAGGTAGCTGGTCTTCCTGTCAGCTGATGTAGAGGTGCTTTGAGTTTTATTTATTTTTTTATGTAGTACAATAATGATGAGGTAAAATTTACATTCCACTTATGGTATTAATTTTACATTCCTCTGAACGGAGCGGGTCACAAGGTTGTAAAATCAAACATTAAATGAATCGGAGGAGACAGTAGAGCAATATACGACTGCCCTAAGGACACGGTGCAATGGCTGATGGGATTAACGTTGGCTCTCATTTCCTGCTTTTACAGGATGCAGATGAAGCTGTCAGAATTGCAAGGGAAATTGGTAAGTTCTTAAATTAGCTATGGTGGGATTTGTATGCCTCTTAGCAGACATGGTTGACTAAATTAAATGCGTAATAGGTAATCCCTATAGAACAAATAATGTTTTAATAGTTTAAGATCTCGTTTGCCCACGGCTCTCAAAGAATTAATGGCCTTTTTTTTCCCCCCTCTTTTACAAATGCCATATGTTATCTTTGCAAATTGGTTATGAAAGTTCAATCGGCACCTACTGTGGAAAGAATACAAAGATTCATTAATTATATATATATATATATTATATATATATTACACACAAACGCTCACACACACGGATGTACGGAGGAACTGTTAATCTGCAATATTTATTAAATGTACAGTTTGCTGGGGATGGACAAGGCTACCTGCCTTAGTGTCCCTAAAACACCCATTTACTTACTGTATTTTATTTATTATAGTCATTCAGTGAAGTACAATTTGTAAGCCTCTGCCCAAACTCTTGCATCTTGGTGTGATTTTTAATCTCCTATTAGATGGTTATCTTTCCTCTAGCCAGGATAGTTTATATTACATTATAAATTGCCATTGAAAAAGTGCTAATACTCTTGTGATCCTACATGTTATTGCAGATGTTGTGCAAGTAGTCTATTAGGAAGGATAACTACATGAAACAGTGAGCTGTGTGTTAATAGCACCTTTTGATGAGTGATGGGTAGAATATATTGCAACCCCCCCCCCGGCAACATTGGGTCATATTCAAAAGCCGAAGGTGGCGTTCATTCTGACATTACTACAACTTAAAGATTCACTGTTTTTTAAGAAGTTTAGGAACGCACACATGGTGATTACTAGTAGCTAAAAATAGCCAACAAAAATTTGTAATTTGTACTAAATGATATCCTAAACCACTCTAAACCAGGTCTATTGCTAGATTTTTTTCATTTTATCACATTATTATGACGCCCGCTTTTTCATATGGCTGTGAATGTCGTATACATAATTGTATAAATGTTACTGAAAGTTCATCTGACTAACTTAATATAAATTATTGGAACTTTCCCTGTGATGTTCTGAGATCAGGCGGATTATATGATTGATACTATATTTCTAATTCACGTGCATCCACCATATTCTTCCCACAGTGTAGCGATAAGACAAAGTAAAATTGTATAAAAAATATAAAATAGTATCAGGCGTAAACGTAAAGGAAAAAAAAAAGAAAAGGAGCTGGCTTTGTAGCAAAATCCAGTACAATGTGCTAGATTTGGAGCAGTTGAGAGGGCCGTTCAGATTGTTTCCATGGTGATGACATCACCTTACCGATGAATTTTCCTCTTTTTTTTGATATTTATATATGGTTTAAATTGTATTATTTAGCTAATATCAATCGTTAGCATATTCCAAAAATATATAAAAAAAATAGAAATGGTAATTTGTTTCCCAGTACATTGCCGTGCTGTTGCCATATTGTGCCATTCACATATTTAAGCCAACAATGGCAAATTGTCATTAATGCAATTACCAGATTCTTCATTGCCATTGCTCGCCAACTGATACTTCTCAGATTCCTATTAATCCCAAACCATTTTTAGTTTCCAAGGCCCTGAAGTCTGTTCAGTAGCAAAGTGGTTAAATAAAACAGATATTGTTTACTGTAACATGGACCATGTGGCTTTCTGTCATGTTCCTATGACCAAATGATCAAAGTGTGAACTTGTGCTTAATTGTTCCCTGCTGTTAGGCTACCCTGTTATGATCAAGGCCTCAGCAGGTGGCGGAGGGAAAGGCATGAGGATTGCTTGGGATGATGAAGAGACCAGGTGAGATACTGTCCACAATACCTCATTTTGATTAATACAGCACTTACCTAATCTTAAATCACATCGTTGGGGATGTGCGTTAAAGAGCCACTTCAAAGTGATTGACACTAAATACCATTTGACTTCTCTGTGCAAAACTGATTTAGTTAGCTCAATTGGTTTAAAACACCTATTAACTAATTCATTTAGCTTGCTGACATTTAACTTACCGCTTATCTTGCCTGATAGTGGCCCTAGGCATTGGCACCTAAAGTTGTGTGTGTGTGAACATAACGTTGTATCTAAAAAAAATAAAAAATAAAACAAAATCTTCATTACTTTATCTGAATTGGAAAAAAATATAATGGTTTATAACAGACTAAAATAATTGACGGTTACTGTCGGCATTAAACTACATAATTCTATGTAGTGCTGGGCTGGTTTGGGCAAAGACCGTACGTTGTAATGTAAACTTTCTGAATGATGTATTTTAAATGGGTGATATGGAAACAATAACTGGGAGGACTCTGGATTGTATCAACACTTCTTGGCTCGTGTATAGTACAACTGAGTTAGAGAGCTTTGGGTAAGAGTAAGGTTGCTGGGTATGATGGCGGTGACCCTATTGCTGGGTGTGTAAATACTAAATATGACCTTGTACCATGTTTACAGATTTCTAAATACATAAATGAGTAAGGCTTTTCACATGGTTAGATTGATAATAAAGTACTTTAAATGTTAAAGCTTTTAACACTGTCCTAATGTAGGTTATCCTAGCAACCATATTTCAAGTTAGTATAATGCAAACACTGTTTTTGTATGTTTTTTGTATACATTAGCCCTTCTGTTAAATTACGAGGAATTCCAATTATTTATTACCCGCATTTTAGTGTCAAAGAGGCCGTAGTCATTACAGTGGTTATCTGTCAAAATGTGAACGTGTATGTAAACATTATTTTTGAGACTGATACTATGTACTTATCCTGTTGGTATTTTATATTGGAACATGCTCATATTGTCTTTTTTCTTTCCATAGTTAGAATAATTTGGAGAGTAGAAAAAAGAGCAAAAATGGTTTTGCAGGCCATGCTTTCAATTCCATCGTACTACGTGCTTGTTGTACGTCCAGAATGATGGAATGCGTTCTTTGTCTTCTAGACGAGCACCACTTCTAGCGTGGCAAATCGCCTAGTGGCGTTGTGATAACTAGTATGAAGGGTATACATTTTAGGAGGGTTCGGGCCAATGCGGAGAGGCTTCGGGTGAGTTTGAAAGTGTCCTCATGAGTGGATTTAAAGCGAGAGGAGTCATAGACTAGAACTGGCTGGGTGCAGTAGTAGGAGAGCAGTTTCACTGTTTACTGTGCACCTCTTAGGCTAAGCATTATCTATATGTGACACCTGTTTCTGGAGTCCAATTTGTAATTGCTGCTTTTGAAAAACGTTGTTCTCACATATGTTCAATTTGCCACTGTTTGTGTTTCCGATGCTCTTACACATACCGGGCTTCCCTCACGCTGTGTAACCAGGAGAAGTGCAAAAGAATACTGCTGTCACCAAAAGATGGTTATTAAGCTGCTGCTAGATATTGATAGTGGATATGATTGCTGGTGTATGCAGAGCCGATGCTAAATCTGTTCATGGAACCAGTAGCAGGAGGTTCCATTGCTGATTGCTTTCCTTTTAATGAAACACCACCATGTGTTGCTGAAATGTGCAGCTCACCGGTGTCCTATAAACATTAGTTACAAGTTTAATTGGTTAAAACCAGTGACAGATGCCTTCAGAAGGAGAAAATAACCCAACTTTGTGTGTGTTAAAACAAGCAAACTTCCTAGCATGTTTAAATTCATCATTACCACATTTACCTTTGGTTTAGCCTGAGGAATATATACTTGGAAAAAAATTATTTTCTTCACTACTTATTTTCCGTTACTAGGGAGATAAACGGAAATATACGTCTTAATAAATGTCTAATCTTCTTTATGGGGCTAGATTTCATATCTCGTATATGATAGTTCACGTTCAATCAAGTAATAGCAATTAAAGAGCAGTGTTTTTATGCTTCAGTGTAATTTACAATACGCCTTTAGGCAGGTTTTACATGGTTTACTTATGCAGACCTCGTTATAAACTTGCTGGAGATCAGCGTGTGCCAAAAGCATGCATCACGTTTGATTTTTGTTCCCATCAAATGTTCTTGTTTTGTGTTGTGCGGGATGTGCTCTATCCTGGAATACACCTGAAGTTAGGATTTCCAAGCAAAGAACATGTTACATATCGAAAAGAAAACAATACAAAATAATAATAAAGAAAAAAATTGAATATAGGCAATATATCAGGACAGTAAGGATCCCGCATGCCAACGTGCCACCGCAACATAGTATATCTTCCCCAGGGTCCTAGCGTAGATGCAAAATATAGACTGAAGGGAGAACAACATATATTAGTAAACAGACTGTTGGGAATCTCTTCACACTACAGTACATTTAACCAGTCAAGAGACGAGAGCGACCCCTGCACCTAGACACAGGGATGATGGATACTCGCTGATCATCGCTAAGTAAATCATTTTAATCAAAAAAGCTCAGGCTGGTTAGTAGCTGCTCTTTAGATTTTTATGACAGTTCCTGATGCCCTTGCTACTTCACGGCACAGTATTCCGTGTGAGGCTATGGAATATGAAGGTATCTTGGCTGGTTATAATGCGCCGTTAAATGAGTCTAATCATCAGATTATGCAAACTTGCAAAGAATGTTTAAAAACTGCATCCAGGATGTGTGTGTACAAACAAAAGCTTGATAATTAATTAGAATGCTTAATTATAGCTGGCGGGGGAGGGTTACATAATTAGGCAAATTGATTTATCTACTATTAAGAATCCTTTGTGACTTATGAATAGACACACACACTCCAGTGCATATGCCATAGTGCAAGCAAGCAAAAATTGCCTTATTGTAATAAGGTTAAACCAACATATATTTACACAAATCAAAAACACCTCTGACTTTCGGCGTGTTTTCATTCCTTTGAAACTATTCTTGAATTGCACAAAAAATTTAAATATATTGTATTATCACGGCTAGACATGCATTTCAAATGTGTTTGTCGTAAACGTGTCCCACACTGTAAAAATAAAAAAATCACTGCCTCAAATTTAGTTCAAAACGTGGTTATGATATATAGTAAGAGCTCGGTAAGTAATGTTGTAAGAAAATGTGTTATGCGAAATCGGCCAATGGACACTAAACGATACTGCAGATATTTCTTCCGCAATCCACTTAACATTGCCTGACGGTTCTTGTGCTACATCCAGTTGATATGGCTGGATCCTACTGGACTGTGGCAATTCTTCCATCATGTAATCTATGCCGGAACTCATGTGCAACAATCAGATAAGTCTCTCAAATCTAGACTTATCTAGAGATAAACCTATGTATGGTGGTTAAACTGGCCTTTTAATTATACTTGGTAGTAAACTCTGTGACATTAATAGCGTCATTGTGAAGGTTCTGAGATTCTGTTTTACAATGAAAAAGGATTTTGAATAGGCCTTTCATTTTCACATTGGCATTTGTTTTCTTTTGATTTAAAATGCTTGGTATTTGGGTTAAAGAGACACCAAACTTTAACATTCAATAGAGAGAATGGAAATTTGGATGCCTTTTGAATGGACTTTAAAGTTAAAGTAAGTGAAAGCTGATTTCACCCCTCACCAAACATGTTTGCTTAAGGCAAAACAGCAGAAAATGTTGTCGGCATAAAAGTGTCTTCATCTATGTTATAAAATAATGTATGTATGTGTGTGTGTGTATTATGAACGTACATCATGGACGAAGACAAGTTGTTTGGAACGGTTTCAAGAAAAAAAGCCTCTTCTCTCATTTAAAAACAAACTCAACTATGTCTAGTTTGCCAGACACTACTGGACCGTCGAATGAGATCGGGTTCTATGGTCAGATAAAACCAAAATAGAGCTTTTTGACAAACACCAGAGGTGGATTTGGTGCACACAGAGAGGTAACCATATGGAAAAGTACCTCATGCCCACGGTTAAACATGGTGGTAGCTCTTTAATGTTTTGGGGCTGTTTTTTTGCCAGAGGACATGGATGTTTTGCTAGGATACATGGCATCAGGGACTCTAAATCAATCAATCAAGGTCCTACCATGGCCATCACAGTCCCCTAACTTGAAACCCATCGAAAACCTTAGGGGTGAACTTAAGAGGAGCGTCCACCTCAAAACTGGAAGGATCTGGAGAGATTCTGTATGGCGGAATGGTCTCAGATTCTTTGTCATGTATTCTCCAACTTCATCAGGCATTATAGGAGAAGACTCAAAGCTGTTATCTTTGCAATTGTTTGGTACACAAAAATACTCTGCTCTCCTGGATATTTTTTCTCTCTGAAGAATAAATCAAAGGGTTAAACCATAGACAGTTTTTCACAACGTTTTTGGCTCATATTTACCAAAGGTGCCAATATTAGTGGAGGGCACTAAAATGTGTGTATGAACATTATTTTATAACATAGATGAAGACACTTACTGCATCATCATGGAAATACTTTTATGCTGACAACACTTTCTGCTTTTAACCTTAAGCAAACAAGCAAACCTGGCCAGTGAGGGGTGAAAACGGCTTTTGCTTAAAAAATTAAAGTCCCATCCAGAGGGATCCAAATTTCCATCCTTTCTATCAAAGGAGTAAATGTTAGTTGGAGGATACTGTGCCTGTGTATGTATGTGTGATGTGTGTGTGTGTGTGTGTATATATATATATATATATAATATATATATATATATATATATAATATTAGTATGCAGCAGTTTTGCTCCAAAATAGGAAAGTAATCTATTTAATTTTTTCTCATTAAAAAGAACCAGCAATGGCAATTTTAATTAAATCATTCAAATTTGACACTACATTATACATATCCAGCGAAAACTTCCTTGCCGAAGAAGCTCACTGAGACTGGACCTTCAAGGAGCAGAAACATAATTTTCTTGCAAACTCTACCTTTAGCCAATAGACCCTAGAGTACCATAGATTGTTTTTTTCATGTTGGATGTAATAAATAGACTGCATGGTATATATCTTCATGTTTGTTTTATCTTTTGTGGAAATAATCTGTTATGCTTCCTTTTCACAGGGAAGGATTTCGTTTTTCATCGCAAGAGGCTGCTTCTAGTTTTGGAGATGATCGTTTGCTAATAGAAAAATTTATTGACAATCCACGACATATAGAAATACAGGTTTGTAGAACTAGTTATGCTCAGTGTTTTTTTTTAAATACTATTAATTTCTCTCCTTGTAAGATAGAATTTCATAGATAGAGTTTCATAAATGTTTTGCTGCATTGAGCATGACAAACGTTAACAAGTAATGATGTATTTAGCTTTTATTGTATTGTAAAGGCAGAGCTTTCTATCTGTGTACTTTTGGGCTTGTTTTCCAAATTGTTGATAGAAAAATAAAAACCAGATCTGTTAAATAAAAAAAAATCTATATGCTTTTCCTCCTTTTAATGTAACTGAACTAGTGGATAGGAAACATGTATGAATACAAGTGTTTTTCTGCATATCTTCCTGTCATTCTGGTAAATATTCTCCATTGAAGTCTAAGGAGAGTTTTCTCACTCTAGCTTTTTTTCCACTTTTTTTCTGGAACTTTGTTTTAGTTGTACACTTATATTTTTATTTTGTTCTTTTCTGTGATGACCTAATGCCAAATAATAAAGTAGGAAGTATACCATGCTTAATCCCAGGAGCCAAGTAGCCAATGCTCCTTACATTTTTATTGCCAGTGCCTAAGGTTTATTGCTGCTAATGATCAAGCTGGCTACTACAATTGTGTCTGGCTCCTAAATTACATAAACAATAATAAAGACTTCTATAGTCAAGCTTGGAGGAGAGTTTAGTCGTAAAATTGTGTTTTTATTTCACCCAAAACGTTTGATCGCAGGTCAGACTGAAAGGCAATCCATTCAAATGCTTACGTTTTTTTTCTATTATTTATAAATGTGATGGGGTAGTTTATAAGAACCAAACTACTGGGAAAAAAAAGTTCTAAACGGTTCTATAAGAATTTAGTAGCACCTGTGAACTGATCTAGCTAGATAAATGTTCACAAATGCCACAAAATCTCTAAATATGCACCAATAGTCATCTCATTGGATTTGCAGGTTGAGCTGATGTAAAGATTACTTTATGCAGATTGCGGTTCCCTCTGGCTATTAAAAGCCGAAGCTTTCAGTGTCTACAGTAGTGGATTTCTCTATTTTGTAAAGCTCTAGCTGTTTGTGTATTGTGATGCTATTCTGCTTAATCATTTATGTTTCAAGTAGTTTTCTTTTCCTTACTAGGTATTAGCAGATAAACACGGTAATGCACTTTGGTTAAATGAAAGGGAGTGTTCCATTCAAAGGAGGAATCAGAAAGTGGTTGAAGAGGCACCCAGGTGAGTCCCACTTTCCTGTTTTGTTTGAACAGTAGGGACCCTACAGACACCAATCTCCTCTATTAAGTCCTGCTTAATGTGTTATTTTGGTCAATAGTGTGTGCATTGTTTGAAGCATCACAGAATGTACTCGGTTATAACAATGGATTTTGATATATTTCGATATTTTAACATTGTTTATCTAAACTATAGAAGTTTATGAAATTTATTTGATGCACCTCTGTTCTAGGAGATCGTAATGTTTGCTGGGGTACGAAGGCATCATGGTGGTCTACAGCCCTAAATCTTGCACTATTAAGTAAAAATGTGTAAATCAGTTACATTAAAAATCAAAATCACAGTCATAGAAAGGCCATGTTTAAGCCCAGCCATCTCTTCATGCACCTAACCATGCGTTGGAAAGTATACTGCTGTTAACAGAGTCTTTAGTAAATTTTATATTTCATACTTGAAATCCAGAGATCCTGCTCAAATTGTTCAGTTCCATATTGGTCAAGTAGTGAAAGCTTGAGTTTTCTATGAAATTAGCTCTAGACCCAGGAACAGCTTGTCTGTGTCGAGCTGCAGGATTTTTCGGAATTGATCTGAAAGCCCCAGCACTCACCATAGATATGTTTGAGAAGTTATGCATCTGGAGTGGCTTAGTTACCCCCAAATGCCCCCCGTCACTGAAAAGAGGCATTAATAAAGCAAACATACTTATTAGGGTTTATTCAGTAAAGGAAGAGTTGCGGTTTCAGCTCCCTCATATGTCTATTCATTATGAAGCGCAGACATTGGCAGGTTTCTCCTGCATAGTTTGGTGGGTAAGGAGAATAAATCTTTCTGATTTGACTATACATTACACAGGACCAGCCAAGCCCTTGCTGCAGCAGAAGCTCATTGCAGTTGGACCTGGATAATGTGTAGTGAAGTTGAAAGACAACCCTCCAGCAAACTGTCCTGTCAACTCTCCTTTGTGAATAGACCCCATTGTAAAACTAGATGCTTAGCAGGAATATAACAAATTCTTAGGTCCGATTTATGCATATTGTCTTCCCAAAAACGTTACCCTTTTTGAGTCTTAGAACATGCCAGGAACTACTATTAAATCAAATGAAAGAAGGATGTGGTATTATTCCTTGAGCTGAGTATATTTTTATAAAATACACTATATTAATTCCTGTGTTTTGACAGTAATCATTTTGTGAACCATGAAATTGAATCCCACCTAATATTTCAGGAACATATAATTGTTTTGATATTTCAGGACAGACACTTATTTGGTTAAGCAGTGGGATGTTGTTTATGAATGCCATGCAAGCATTACATATTACCTAATATTTTCTGGAGGAATAAAAGGGCATGAAATATTAATTTTCAAAAATAGGCAAATATTGTTTTACTGCGTGCTTAATTTCTTCCACATCCCCTGCCTTTTGTCATTTTTACAAACCTTTGGTAATTGGCAATATAAATTTTATCTTTTTAGCATCATTTTTACATTTTAACTCCGTTGTCTTTGTGCGAATGTACCAAGGAGGGTGTATGTGACTTCAAACCATAGTATTAAAAAATATATTTTGGAGCTTACCCTCAAGAATTCCAGTGTGTACAAAATTTGTAATTAATTTTAACTCTGTTACCGTGGCGGAAACAAATCCATTTTCTCATGGTTTGCAATAAAATATATAAGGCACACTGTGGCAATGGAAAGCAGATAGCCAAGCCAATCCCATTTTCTGTATGTGTGTGTGTGTATATATAAATATAGATATATAATATTATTTTGGGCCTTTCATGGGTATAATAGTGACATATTAAAATAGGTTTCAGCGTTGTGTGACATGCCTTTATTTAAGTGCTGCATAATTTGGTTGAGTGGATGAATTGATTAAGAAGGCATATTGAAAAGAGATGGCGTTTGATGGCAATAATGTTGCTAAAAATCCATGTCATGTGTAAAGGGGCAGAATGGAATAAGAAAACGCCGGTTTAATTTAAGATGGCTAATTGCAGAGATAATCTAGTCTTTTTTTTTAAAAAAAAATGTTAATGTACCAGGGGCCAGCTTTCTCGTTGTTACACCTCTGCTCTATTCTTCATCTGTGGCCGGAGGTGAGCCATGCGAGTGTGGAAGGCAGGGAACATGTGTGTTCTAGATACACAAGAATATTCTGCTATAGTTCGAGGGGCGAGCTGTCTTTTCAACCAAATGAGGACTAATGATGCTCCATCTGTGATACAGCTGCATCATGTATATCAGTCTAGAAATATCTGCAGTCCTTCAGTAGATACTCTATAGCAGGGGTGTCCAAGTTTTTGTCTGCAGTGGGCCACTTCATCAGAATTGTATACGTGCGAGGGCCACACTCATTTTTCACCGTGAGAAAATATGGCCTTTAATAAGATATGAAGATTAAAATAAAGTAAATGACACAAAACCTTTACTTTTACTCTTACTGATTTCTGGGCCTAGAAAGTTTTGTGACTACAAATCAGGATTCTGGATAAGTAAAAATGAAATAGTTCTATTTATCCTAGGGATACACCGAAATGAAAATTCTGGACCAAAACCGAAAATTCAGCGTTCACTTAGCCGAAACCGAAAACGACCCCCACCTTTAAAAATAATAAAAAATCCCACACTTTTAGTAAAAGTTCCTAATAATCAAGTGTTCAGGATCATCACTGTTTGAGCGCTCTCACTGAGCCAAACACTTATTCCACTGATATATGTGGCTTGGGATTTCCTCTAAAACGTGAACTCTTAGAGAGGGACTTTAGGACAACAGGGTCGAAAAATGTAAATTTAGGATTGAACCAGGGAATTTAGTTCTTTATTCTTAATGTAAATGGTTTTATTTTGTTAGCACTTTTCTTGACCCCGAAACACGAAGAGCGATGGGAGAACAAGCAGTTGCTCTTGCCAAAGCAGTGGAATACTCTTCAGCGGGAACTGTGGAATTCCTTGTGGATTCCAGGAAGAATTTCTACTTTTTGGAAATGAATACCAGGCTACAGGTAAAAATTGATTTGCACATTTCAATATATATATTTGTTGTAATATTGTGGAATCGTAGGCATATTTTTTTTTCTACCAACCTGAAGTCTAAACCTTTTGTGTCATTCATTTGATGAACACGTTGACCCTGACACCAGGTTTACAACCATGTGCATGGTGACCTCTCAAATCACAGAGCCACCTTGATTTGCCATGTTAAGGTCACAGTTAACTGCTATTGAGTCCTCTTTGAAAGGTTTCCAGTTGGCGGGCCAAATATCCCTTTTTTTTTCCCCTTTATTTTTTTCTACCCTGACAACATCTTGCTGAGTTCCTCTAAGGGAAGAAATTGCACATTTTGTTTCTGTGGAACAAAAAAAAAATTAGCAATTTGAAAAGCATGTTAACAGTTGCATGTTGTGTTATTAGAAAATAAAAAAACAAGAGAAGAAACCAAAAGAAGGTAATTGAGCAATTCATTTTCTACCAAGTGATCATTATCAGACAAACTATGTGCAGTTCCAAAGGCATGGTGTTTTACAGCGCTGCAAATAATTAGTGCAGGAGACTAAATAATAATGGGACGGTAACGTCGTAGAGTGCGATTCCCGGTAATCGACTGGCAGGAGAGTATTGGAGGGTAATTATTGTCTCTAATCCGCATTAAATCACCAGCATTTGCTTTGAGATAGAATAAGCCTTTATTGACTGTATAGCCAGCCATGCTTAACTCTTTAATCACCACGCAAGCAAATAATAGATTGCAGTATAATAGATCACTAATCACAGTTGTCCTTACAAGGTAACTTATGAAGAATATAACTGTTTTGGTTTTGGGATTAGCAAAAAAAACCAAAAAACACTTGTTTTCTTTTAACTTAAGTACCAAAATATTGTAGGGATGTACAAATATTGTTTCTTTTGAAAGCAGGTGTTGAGAAAAATGTCTCTTTGACCATTAAAAGCCAGCTGATAATAGAAGAAAATAGAGTGTATAGATCTCTTGAACTCATAAGCTGTTGATGAACAGAAAAGTCTTTAGCCAAAGACTTCCCCATTAAACGTCCATTTTCTAAACTGTATTTATTACAATGTATGCTCAGCAGAACAAGTCACGTTAATATAACAATTTGTTACTGAATTCCTTTGATAGAGCCTAACTTCTATTAAGGTTGCATGGTGATACTGCATTATCCGTCCAACTTAGAAGCGTTTTTTTTTACTGTTGCAACTGTTAATATTTCTCAAAATGCCTTTTTTTTTCTTAGATGTATTTTTTTCTGTTTGTATCTGAAAATTGTATTTATCGCTGTTGTGCATTACATTGTTAGGCATCAAAAGAGAGTGCAGTGTCATCTAGACACTTGCCTCCAGAATAACTGACTGTGTGGAAAAGGGGGCTTACATATTTCAAAGTTCCCTTTGGCCTCTTTATTTTAGGCAACTGTGTGTGACCAGTAATATGTTTTATTGTTGGTCATCATATTTCATAACAACTGAACTGAAAATATGGGGTGAGCATCTGAAATATTTTATTTATTGATTTAAATATATATTTACATTTATTACACCAGATCTTATGATCCCATAACCTTGAAATGAAATTTGTGTATAGCTCGGTATAGATTGTATAAAAACTTAGAAAGTGATAGCAGATAAGGACCATTTGGTCCATCTTATCTCTTAAGTATAAGCATCCAGATCTGGATTTTATTAGTCTATCATCTTTAATAAATACAATATCCTGCATAATTTGCCAATATATCAAATTTAAAAATGCACAATATATTGTCTAGTTTTCCTAGCTATCTTGGTTATTTTTGGAAGGTTTTTGAATCCCCAAGCCCCCCCCTTAAAACTAACCTTAAGCCTGAATGAAAATTGTCTTCCTATCGCCCCATATGCTTATCCTGACTCTGCAAGATATGCATTACTAAAGCATTTGTTCAGTGGGTGTGCACCCTGCGGAGAGCTAAAATTTCAAACTCTTTTATATCGTCCTTCCTCGCAGTTGTAACAGATGCTACGGATTTTCTAAGATATCTTATTTGGTACCCTGTTATTATTTTAGTTGTTGCAGGATGTTTAATGCAAAGAAAAAAAAAACAGTTCGTACTTGTTCCGTATACTGGGATCGTTTTCTGCCCCAATCCTCTTCCAGTGCCGCCTCTGTTTTTACACCACAGATCGGTTGGCAAAATTGATGGAAACTCTATTATCAGGAATATTCTGCATAATTCCAGTCTCCGTGTTAATACAAGTAATGTGTTAAAAACTAAAATGTGCCCAGAATATGTTAAACCACATCATCCCTTCATTAAACTGGGATCTCTTCTTCCTTGGCTGGTGATCTGGTAACATCAATAATTGGGTTGTACTAAACTTTATACATTATGAATTTTAAAATCTCAAAACACTTTTTTTACGACTAAAAACTTTAAAACTCCATGGAAATAAATAAATATTATATATATATATATACACATATAAATATAGGCGGATGCTGATCTCTTAAATTTACTATCACAGTTACGCGGCAATCAGTCTGTTCTTTATAAATCTCATACTTTTGTTGACCGAGTCAAAGATCTGTTTATTGAGACAGACAAAATAGATGTTCTAAATCCCATATTGCCAAGTAAAGAAAATACTTGGTGCTCCAGTGAAATTCAATCTGGTTTTGGATCATAAAAATTTAAAGCACACGGAGAGATTGTATTTTCAGGGGTTGACACCTCTCCAACAAAAATGTATCTGTACGTTCGCTGATAAGGATCGGTTTTGAGAGCAGAAACGTATCCTCACAAATGTCTTAATTATTTAAAGATGTGAGAGCTTTCACTGGAGCTGTGAGAATGCCCATTTTGGCAGGGAGATCAATGCAAGAAAGTACCGTATTTTGTCTTGCTCCAGTCTCCATATTAACACAAACATTATGGGCAAAATGAAATGTACAGAGGCTCTTCCTGTTGCCTGTATACAGTTCTGGAAACCACAGAACTTGTATATTAAACCGGAATCATCTTCTTTATGTATATTTATGTTTAAAACTCATCACGTGGAGACCACTACATTTGTAACATGTGGCAGGAAGTCAATCTTTTACCGCATAAACACACTGCTCCTTTATGCTTAAACTCCTAAAAAATGTTGCCTCTATCTGTAGGTGTTAATAAACAATAAGAGCATCATTTCATTATACACGGCTATAGTATAAAGTACTTCATTGCACGAGAATGGAAGTTACTATTTTCTGTACGTGTTATTCTTAGAAATAATAGCTAAATGTGTACGAAGCAAGTTGTGCATCAAAACTTTCACAGTGAAAGTGGATGATATAAGGTGATAAACTCTGTTAAAAGGATTAGAAGTAAATGCATTGCCCCTGTTTACGGTATTACCAAATGCAAATGAACTACTGCAATGGAGAATAGTTAATTTACAAAATAGATACAGATTGAGCAGTTTTTTTTCTTGATGTACCTTCGGTACTACACCGAAGTACTAGTATTCTATGCTCATCTACTATTGAATTTTTGTTCTTTTGGCAACAATGTCATCTGACCACTTAAAAGTTGACGTGAAGATGTATGATACACCGCTTATGTTTCCCATTGCACTTTGGAATATTGTGAGACTATATAAATCAATAAATGATAATGATGATGCCATCCACGTAGATCTGCCCATACAGCCAGCCTGTAAAGAGCCAGCTTATAGGCACGGTGTGCACGTCTGGTGATGTTCCCACAATGGCATCATCCAGAGCAGTTAGGAGTAATTGTCTGATAGCCGAGGAAGTGCTCCAGTCCATCTTGGTTATTGTGTGTGCTGAGCATTACACAGATAAATCTTGAGGGACAAAAAACCGAAGGATCCATCTGCTCATTTCTGCTACACTGCTCTGATGTAAGATTACGCTAATCTGGTTGCTTGTCAGGACAAGTTAGTGAAAGCAGGCGAATGGCTGAGATTTGGAGTAGACTAGTTTAACAGTACATCATAAGCCGCTTCCAGTGCGTGCCATGTTGAGTATTGCAGAACAGCATGATGATAATAAGCTTCCTCAAGTTGTACGGTCAAAATACAACAGATTGTAAACACCGTTTTATAACTTAGCCTGATTTCAAAGACGGTCAGGGGAGGAATAACACAAAGTATTTTTGTGCGCATATGTGAAGTAAAAAAAAAAATATCATAAAAATATCAAATGAATTGAAGCACACATGAAGACCAACATCTGCCGTGGCTGAGTAATAATAAAAAAGGGGAATGTTTTGTAGTGGGTACTTAAAATCCAATTTGTATTCTCAGAATATTTTTCCCATGTGAAATATGTATGGCTACTGTATTTCTTTGTCCGCTGACTGCCAGTTTGCTACCCTGCAGGTGGAGCACCCCATCACAGAATGCATTACAGGGTTGGACCTGGTCCAGGAAATGATCCGCGTTGCCAAGGGATACGCTCTACGGCACAAACAATCTGATATACCCATAAACGGCTGGGCTGTCGAATGCCGCGTCTACGCCGAGGTAAGAAGCAGTTGGTTGGTGATGCACTTGTCACAGAGGTTGTTGGCTTTCATACTCTCCCACCGCTTTGATACCCAGACCGTATGACTGCCTCGACAAAGCTGCTTATCCTTATGTATTTTTCACATGTTTAGCGATTTCCAGCTATTGTTAGATCTACGATACAGACAAACGGATATAATAGGTCGATAGGCACTTGTGTGTTGGGCTACCACACGGCCTGTTCTCAATGTTGCTTATTCGCTTTCTTCTCTTTAAATACATATATATATATATATATATATATATACACACATATAAAAACACAAAAAAGGAAAACACAAAAAGTTAACTATGGCTGTTAATTCTACATTCATACATTTTTCTAAGCCTTGGTTTTGTTGCTCCTAAATGATGTACCTTCTTGTGGTAACGTTCAATAGGTACTTCTGTGGTAGCCTGCTGTTTGCGAAGTCATTGTGGTAGTTTTTGGTTTAAAGAGGACAGAAGATTCAGTGAAAACAAGTTTTCTAAAACTGTGATTTCTGATTTTGCAACTCATCCTATCTGCATTTTACCCTTCTAGGATCCATTTAAATCCTTTGGCTTGCCCTCCATTGGTCGTCTCTCTCAGTATCAAGAGCCACATAGTTTGCCTGGGGTATGTTATTTGAGTATTCTTTTTATTCAATATTTATCTGAATATGTAAACAAAAGTGATTTCCCCCTCCCCAACAAAAAATATTCCCTAATGTCTTTAATTTACAAATGTGTATGTTTTGTTGACCAGCAAGATGCGGGATTATCACAGATGATTTTGTGTAATATGAAAGAGTAGATTGTTAAACAGTTTTCTGCTACTTGAAAAGAACAGAAAGGGCCTCCCTTTTCAAGGTAATAAAAGCAGAATTGGTATAAGGGAGACACGCGGTTTGTAGAGAGTGACAGAGCTGTACCATCTGTGGGCACGATTGTTCAGACTGATTACTGCGTGGAGGAGACCAAGAATTCAAAATGTAAAGATGTTATTGGATATGTGATTTATTTCACTTCTTAAAATTGTTTTTCCCATATTCTTTCTAATGGGACCTGACCCTTTCTAGACTCGGAGACTCCATGCTGTGATCAAAGCCTGCGAGCAGAACAAAAAACTGCACAGACTTAACAGGCATTATGTCTCGCTAAATATTAGAAAAGAAAACATACATTAGTGGACGTACTTAACCATCACTTTCCAATGTGAAGCAAAGATTCATTGAATTAAAGCGTTCATTAATTATTCAGGCTTTTTTCCTTTTTTTTTTTTTCCCTCCTCCGCATTTTAATAGCTAACAAGATGTCAAACATTTTGCCCTTGCAAGTTTTTTTGCAATTTGCAGTTTTCAAACGTGAGACCTGTTGAAAGTATAAGTGATAATGGACAAACTCTACCCCCTACAGTCATTGTCCCACCAAATCTTTCTTCAATTAAGGCTGCAGCAGGAGTTGCGTGTAATAACATTTGTGCTTGGGAACTATCCGTAGATGAGGGTAAAAAAAAAAAAAAAGAGAAAAACAATTAAAATGCCTTAAATGTTCTGCTTACTGCTGTTATTTGCCTGTGTGAATATTGCATGTCAGCTAAATGCACTAAAGAACAGATAAAGTGATTGGGAGCAGGAGAGTGCACACTAAGCTTTGTCTATCATTATTGCCAGGAGCAATCAAATCGATGCCAGCAGGACAGTACAGTCGTTGACAGCTATAATTATGTATCTCCATGGTGATCACTTTTGGCCTGTCATGGAGGCTCGTTTTGTCCCCTCCCTCGCAGGCATTTAATCAGATTGGGCTGTCACTCGTCAGGTAGACATGGCGGGCTGGGAGTTGTGTGTTGTGGGAGAGGGGAATTGAGAATGAAGGGTGAGCGAGGCCCAAGAGCTTCGCATGGCCCGTTACAGCGGAGGAGCAGAAATTGCTACTTTTTTAATTATGCTAGCGGCTCCCGAGCCGTGGCGAGGACGTGGCCCATGGTGCGAGTGGTCTGTGTCATGTTGCTTGATGACGGTTTATTAAAATCAGAGCAGATAGTCTTAGTCAGCAGCATCTTTTGTGTGTAATCATGGAAATAATTGCAAGTCGGTTAATTATGTTTTCATGGGGCTTCCTTTCTGGAATTAATTTTCAATTAGCTGCGGTTGTAATGATAGCTAGCGATACTTTAAAATGCACTTGTAATACATGTACGGCATGCCGCAGTTCTGCCTTGAATAATTAAGTGCATTGTGCTAGGGATGTTATGCATGATATATATATATATATATCTAAGTATGAACAAAGATTCCCAACAGAAGGAAAGTCGAATAAAGTATTTTCTTGATTTATCACATGATTCAGCAAGCAGGACAAAGCAGAGAGTCCAATATAAACAATAGAAGCCAGCTTCAAATGTGATAGGGGCTTTAAAGTACAATATAACAAGATGATTAAAAAAAAGTCACGTCATGATACTGAGAATAAAATACTGAAATTAACAAGGATGTCGACGGTGAAGCAGAAGAAAGTGTGTTGACCAATAAGTTTAGGTAAAGTAACATCCTAGAATGCTTAACCCCTCCATATCCAAGGGTTTTGGACACATTTCAGCCCCATAAATGTTACCATTTATGGTTTTACCAAAGGTTTTCTTGAGATACACTTTGTTATATTTGATCCCATCCTTTAGTATGAAAAACTTTTTAATAAGTGCAGAGTAATAAATAGAAAAATGAAAAATAAAGATCAGAATAAATTGAACACAACTAGCTCAGCTAAAGTAAGCAACTTAATAAACACCCCACTAAGCCTGGTATGGACACTGCTGTTATCTCCTACAAATAAGGCAATGTCAGTAAACATATAATATTGCTGGTTTAAAACTTCTAGCGTAAATTGTCTATATGCGTTATACTACCTTTTATAGGTTCCCCAGAAATATTATTACAAAGGACTTTGTAGAACGAGGCATATAAATAAGATTATGGATTTCATTAACTTTGTATCTGGGGTGCTGAATGTCTTCATTCATGCCAGATTTAGCCACGATTCAAAGGAATATTTGGATGTGCCTGTAATGCATAAAAAGTTATACATGCTTATCAGTTATTACTAAAGTAAGTTTTTTAATATATTTAATCTCGCTGTAGTAGAGCCTTTGACTTTTATTTAAAAGCAGTGACTGGATGCGTGGTCACCTGCAGATGTTATTTCACAACTGTAAGCTCTCAACGTACGTAAAGCTTGAGACATCCGTACATGTAGCAAATGTAGCCTATGAATGAATATGTCTAGCAAATGTGTCCTTTATAGACACTGGTGGTGTCTGCTCCCCAGGGGGTAGCCTTTCAGGAATCTGGTTACAAGCATAGGTGTATAGAACTTAGTCAAATGCAAATGTTCTTAAGTATTTTCAACTTACAAGTTTGTAAGTATTAATAGTTTAAATATGTTTTAGAAA
Organism: Spea multiplicata; assembly: GCA_009364415.1. NCBI lineage: Eukaryota > Metazoa > Chordata > Amphibia > Anura > Pelobatidae > Spea > Spea multiplicata. Next base: position 32,793,415 of record VKOC01000002.1, on the reverse strand, counting down.
ATATAACATACTCTGGGATACAGTGGTCACAATATCTATGCAGAAACACCCAAGACAATAGTCCTAAAGTTAAAATACCATGAAATAGGTTGTCAGAAGGAACTTTTTTTTTTGAAACTGTGAATTTATGACTGCTACCAAGAAATCATCTCACTTTGTTAGACCCACAATTTCTTTCTTTCTTTTTCTGTCTCTTACTACCCCTCTCTCTCGCTCTTTACTTTTTTTTTTGAAATGTATATAAAATGACATCTAATTTTCAAGTGACAGCCAATTGCTATTTGCAATTGCATATTTCTAGATGTTTGTTTAGTGGACCAAAGTACCCAACAAGCACAAAATGTCACAAAACAGTTGAGGTTGGCCCCTATGCAGAAAGACCTGAGACAACGGTCCTAAGGTACAGGATCATACACCTGGTCCCTAGGCAAGGTTCGAATACGACAAAAATTAGAACCATTTTTTCCCGGTGGGTGTGACAGTTTATGGGGAAAATCTGTTGTGCTTGTGCGTTCTATTACTTCCATCAGGGCTGCGTCAGACAATTAGGGCCCCTTGCAGAACAAATGGACTGTGCCCCCCCTCCACGCCACCGGGAATTTTTGTTCGACTCGTCATTTTTTAGTGACAAAGATGACGCAGTCAAACCGTTTGGGGCGCTGCGTGATCATCTGTTACAATGCGTTACATCGGTCTGTTAGTAAATATGAAGAAAGATTATATTGGCTGCGTGCAACATCTGTGGCAATTGGCTTAAAAGCTGCGGAGACAAGGGGCTTTAGTTGCTAAAGTGGGACTTTCTGCATTATAAAGATCCATCTCTAGGTATGTTCTGCGAGAAGGGCTGAGCAGCCCCTGCATAATGCATGGTTCAATTGGTGAGGTGACAAAAACCCTCACCGATTTAAATTTGCTTTATACAAGGCCAGCCAACCGATTCTTGGAGCAGAAGCTCACTGGAGTTGGCCCTTCATAATGTATAGTAAAGCCAGGGAGCTGAAGCTGCAATTCTCCTCTTTAGCTTATAAATCTGTATGAGTTGCAGAATACAGACAACTCCATTACATTGCATTAATATTTATGGCATTCCTTTCTGTTTATATATAAATCATCATTCACTGTTCACATGGTGCACTTGTATAATGTATGGAGGCAAATATTAAATTCAATAGTAAATTACTTTTATATACAGGCATCTTAGTAGATTTTTGTTGCTGTCATTTTGGTAATAAAGCTGTCATCATACCCTCTGGTGGATGCCATAGACAAGGATTTCTGCTTCTGTCCCCTTGGTAAACGCTTAAATTAAAATATTAACGGATAACAGACGCTTCCATGACCTTTATGTGTCTTGGTGCAGACGGTTGGGCTGCTGTTTTATGGGGGGGGGGAATCTCTTCTCATAGGTAAAAGTGCCTGTGAGTTTCAAGGCTTTTCCACCCACCCCTCCTTCAATGCGCTGGATCTAATCCCCGCTGTTTTGGCAGCGTTGACTGAATTCCTGTGTTGCAAGGATCAGTAGGACATGTCTATCTGTCTTGAGTGTTTTGATTAGCTTTTCAAATGTTTCAGATACCTAAGCTTGACAGCAGCTATTTAATAAATATTTATTCCCCAAGAACTGCTTATTTGAAAAAAAAAAATTCATAAGGGTAACCTTAATACCACACTGATGAAATCAAACTGAGAGAGAAAAACACAATAACAGCAATAACGAACAAACTTGTTTGCTCATTAACAGCAATCAGATCCTTCAATTCTTTTTATTTTATTTTTTGAAATTGTTCTTGTATTTTTTTTCTCTAACTAGAATTGCACAATACAAATACTTAATTTACTCGGTGTGTAAGCAGGGACATGAGGTAGTACTGGGGCATGGTGCAGTACTGGGGCATGAGGTAGTATTGGGATATGGCGCTCGGCCAATGTGCATTCCGCCCTATTTATGGGCCAGGCACTTGTTGCCACCTCAAACAGGACTCCAGGTCTTTGATGTAGGATAGCTGTTTTCAGGCTTCACTTGGGGGCAATTAGTGGGAAGCCAGGCATTGGCCACAAGCCTCCTTGTTTAGATGCAAATTTTGAAGTATTAGACAATATTTCCCCTAAAATGTAGTCACCCATGCAGGGAGGTGTTGGAAAAAGCAACATTCTGTACAAGTCATCTGTACAAGTTTTTTGTTAGGTGCAAAATTGTGTGAATGAGAATGTGGGACATGGCCTTATCTGACGCTACAACTTTTGTAACAATGTGACAAGTACGGTGTACAAACGCACCAATTAAAATGAATGAGCACTGCATCGGTCTAATTTCTTGCAAACTGTGGAGCCTCTGTTTTGGCTTGTATTGTCTTTTGTTCTATAAACGTATTTTTTTCCCCCACAGATAGGAATATCTATCAGGGATAAATAGTTTTTTAGTCTGTGGTCCAGATAGATGCATGAATCTATATTTCTACCTATATGTTTTAACATAGTTTCTTACTTATCCTTGCTGAAGGTGCGAGTTGACAGTGGCATTCAAGAAGGAAGTGACATCAGCATTTACTATGACCCCATGATATCAAAAGTGAGTGTTTTTTTTTTTCTGTAGCTCTGAATTCAAGATAGAAGTTTAAAATCTATAAGCTGGCACAGTAGACTTTTCTCTCTGAACACCGGTCAGTCACCTTGAAATGAAATCACTACAAAAGCAGAGAGAAAGAGTCCCTGATTATGTATGCCTTTTGATTTAAATAAAAAGCACTAGGCGAGCCAGCCATTTGAGTCATAATTTCATTTTAAGCACAAAATCCTAAAACAGTTTTTTCCCCCTCTGGACTTATTTTAATTTAACGAGGAATGATAATATATTCAATGATTGAAGGATATCAGACATTAAACTCGAAGTCCAGGGGGGGGAAACTTTCTTTTACTATTCACCACGTAAAGACAGCATATCATGATGTTGGGCGCACCTAACTTGACTTACATTTTTTACATTTAGACTGTTTTTTTGTTATGTTTTGGAGCATTGAGTTTGATCTGATCTTTATTTTCTTTTACGTACATGAAAAATATAATTTTTTCAGACAAGTTTTTCAAACGAAAGCTATATGTATATGTTTAAAAAAAATAAGTGTTTCACACGGTTGTGTTGCTGCCATTTAACATTTTGTATGGGGTTATGTGGTGTGTTCATCTGTCATACGTTTGGTTTCAGCTGGTAACGCATGGCAGCAATAGAACCGAGGCCCTGAAGAGAATGGAGGATGCTCTAGACAACTACGTCATCCGAGGTAACTCATATAAGCTTTGCTGAAGAGCGTTGTCATCTATTAATTCACATGGTGATCATTAGCAGGTGAAATGGCATAACAGACAAAGTGCAAATGAATCAGAAGTACTTGTGATAATTAAAAAGGAAGATATTAAAGTTGTTACTGAAATTGTGTAACCCACAGGGACGGCTGCTTGACCTGTGTTTGTAATAATTAGTTTGCTCATTTGAATAGGCATTTAATAGAAAAATAATTTTCAATATATTTTGCAACTGTTGCCAAACACATTTTAATGTATACACATCTATTATGTTTGTTGGGAAAGTTAATTTAAAATGTGGATTATGAAGACGTTTAAAAAAAAAACAAAAAACACCTATATCCTGTAATGAATATATGTATGTATGTGTACATTTTAGTTTTTTTCCCCACTGTGCTTTTGCTCCTCTCTATGATCTCACACAAATCCTTTCTCTCACTCCTCTTTTGCTTATTTATATTTGAAAAGATGTATTTACCCTGCGTGGAAATAGTTGACCAGTCATGTGAAAAAGTGAACATTACTGTATGTAGTATAAGATGTTCAAAACCTCACCCAAAGTTATTTACAGGCATAGCTAACCGTGCTACGGATCACGTAACATGGACCTGTTCAACACTCTCTTCCTGGTTACAATACAGCTACTGGTATACAGCCTATGCCTGGTATGCCTAATGGATAATCCACTGCAAGATGATCATAGAAATGGTTTTACAAAAAGCTACACAGTTGTAAAGAATCTCTACATCTAGAGGCTCACACGTGGCCTGCTAAGTAATGTATATACAGGAAGGTTATTGTCCAAGAAGAATGGTACAACTTCCGACTTAGGCTAACAGTAGGTTTCAAATGCAATCTTTCCATGGGTTGTGAAGAAAAATAAAATGCTCTGGCTATGTCTTTGATGCCTATTAGTCTTAGACAGTATAACGTTAAGAAATGTTATTATGTTAGGATTCAATTGCCAATTTTTCATTGGAAATGCCCAAATATGCTATTGTTCTGTGAGGTCACCAGTGTCCCACAACATACATTCTTACTTATTTTTTTTTTAAAGCTGTTTAATATTTCATACATCATACCTTGTATAAAACTATATAAAGGACATCTAGCTTTGTAGCCCCACATTGGCAGTTGCACTGGTTCCGATGTTTCCCCCCATACCACCCATCTATACACAACCAGCTGCTGCCGACTGATACGTAACATGAGGCTTTTGATGTTAAAAATGGAAAGGTTCCTAATTTTGTGTGTATTGAATAGATATATTGAATTAATTATATCAGAAATAACTGTGATCCCTTACCCTAGCAGTCCTTTTACAAATTGTTGCTATACTTAATAGAGGTACCAACACTTTAGATTTACTCCATGGAGCTGGGGTTTCCCGAGGAATTGACTGGCGATATCACATGTGACTGTGCGTGCGTGCATTATTTGCCTTCCTTTTTGGGTCTCAAAAGAGAAAATGAGTATGGGGCTATGATGACTTCTCAACACTTTTATTCAGCATCCTTATTTGGCCCTTTTACGTGCCATTTTAAATTGTCACTCTATAACAGTCCAGGATTTGCATCTTATACAGGTGACAAATTTTAACATAAGACGGTTCCTGTTAACAAACCAGTGCTCCGAGAAAACATAACCATTGTGATGTAAAAGAACATTAATTCCCATTTTTTGAGTGACGCATTCAAGCACAAGAGACATTCCTGTACATGTACATTACTTTTATATGGATGTGTGCGATGACCTGCAATAACGCTGGGGCCTCTGCTGAGTAGTGATGAGCTGTCTCCGACCTTCTACCCATAATACATTAGTGATGCCTTGAAATAGTGGACTGCATATGAAGTCGTGGATAAAAGGAATGTGTATTCGGTACACAGACTTCATTCTAGTGTAGCCACTGTGGCCCTTTAAAGGCTTTGCTATGTTTTACATTACAAGAAAATCAGCTGTCTTGACATGTTTTTGTGTTCTACCTACGGTGTGTCTGGTTATATTAAACTACCATCAAAAACAACACATGTTGAGATACATTTAACTATTCTCCGGAAGTTATATCTACAACATTGCTACCTCTTCTTGACCGATGCATGTCCAGACTGTTCATTTCACTCATTGATGATGACTTAGCAGAGTCATCCTTTGACACTGTAATCTCTAAGAATATTTAGAATGTCCTGTCATATTATAATGCCAAAAAACTTGACTATGATCTAGATCTTAATTATAAATGTGGTTTATATAAAAAGCAGAGATCAGGCACTGGGTATGCTGGCCACCAAACTTACTTCAGATGCTAAGTTTTGCAGTGGTGTATAAAAATGAAAAGTTAAAATAGGCAGTACATATGTGTATTAAAGACCTACTGTATGCGTAGAAACCACTTGTATTGTTAAGTTGCCACGGAACTTGGCTTCCGTGATATGTTTAAAGAATATAATAAATACATTAATTTAATTATGCAAATAATTGTGACATTGACATTTTTTATTTGAAAGAACTTGAGGATTAGAAGAAATTCCAATGCGTTTTCCTCTGAGAACTCACATTTTAGTAAATTCACCTTAAAATAGGTTCTGTCAGAATGCCCCCCCCAAAAAAAAGACTAAACTATAATTGATAAAAACAAATTATTGACCATATATGTGTATATGTGATCATATACTGTATATATTCTGGGCAGTTTCACATATTTTGAGGGTGATCGTTAAATAATAGAGGAATGTCTCACCTTGGGGTTTATTTTACACGTCTTTCATTTATTTCGAATTATTTTTTTACCTGCAAGCTACGACTATATTTTGAAGCAAATTGCACATTTTGACAGGCAGGAAGGAATAAAATCTCCTGCTAGTTAACATTAATCTTTTAAAGTTTTCTGCTTCATAGACATATCCTAAAAAAACAAACAGTTGAAGGGCATTGTATTTGTTTTTTTTTTGCTTACCGTGTTGTCAGTCATTCCCTAAACAAGATGCTCCCCCATAAGCATGGTCACACCAGGTGTGCTGCTTGAATCACTTTTAACAAATGTCTCCACTCGCTCTACATCTTAACCTAGGCTTGGTCCACAGCAGGCGTAAGGAGAGCTTGGAGGTGAATGGAACAGGCAGCACGTCGTGAGAACTCTGAACAGTTTACCGTGCAAGAAAATGGGCCAACTGTGAAGAGTTGGAAACCTGGCAGAAAACTCTTTTGAATTGTCTGTAGCATTGCTCCATTCTTGCACCTGCAAATATTTGTTTAAATGGTCATGCCACCGTCCGAACGAAAGGCCTTCTTTTCCTTTTATGGGACTAACTATTTATTTAATTACAATGTAAGCAGAAGTGGTAACGGTTAAACCAGTAAGGGGCTTTCTGTACCATTTTCTGTATATGACAAGTCTATTTGACATTGTACTTAATGTTCTAGTCTTTATTGACAATAAGCAAGTATGTGAGGATTTCAATGTAATTGTAGAACTAGAAAGAGTTCTGTAAATCCATGTTCCACTATGATTAACTTGCTGAGAGTTTTAAGTGTGTTAAGTGAAGCTAAAAGAACTCATTGTCAGAAATATGTAGGCAATAGTCTTCAATCCTAATATTTGTTTTGCATCTTCTAGGAGTATGTAAGTAGATGATCACTTATAAATGTATACCTTGGCTCAGTCTGGTATTAACAATCCACCTGTTGAGGTTTGTCACTGAAACTCAGGTTAACCAAAATGCATGAGAAGTGTTGAAACTCAGGTTGACTATGCCAGAAGCCCCCATCAGCATCCACAGGATGGCCAATGTGCCTGCATTGTTTCCATGAGATTTCAGTTTTCCCTTTTAGGACATTAGGAATGTTTCTTTTGACAATTCATCCTACATTAAATCCGGAACTATCAGTGATTTGCCAGCTACATCATCTTTATTAATGTATAAAGCCCAGTGCCATATACTAGAATCGCACGATTGAAGTTGGTACAAAAGAACGATAGTTCTGATATATATGTATACTGTTCATTTATCTAACACATAGTTTATTTTATTCAAAACCTTGAGGTTTTTTTATCAGTACTGTTGGAATTGGAGGGTTTTTTTTCCAACCAACTGTATGTTTGTTTTTCACTGTTGGTGTTGCAAATAATAACATGGCTTTGTGCCAGAGATAGTCTAGAACCTCAATCCCCTCTTTGTTTTTTGTTTTTCTCAAAGACAGAATGAATACCGAGCACACGAGTGGCCAGTGTAAGTCTGTACACTGGTTTAAAATGTAAAGCATATTGTGAAACGCAGGTTACTGAGGAATCAATCACTCTGCAGCTGATGCGCGCCTGTTTGAAGCCTTCTTTAACTGTGAAACCGTCAGGCTTCCTCTCAGATGTATGCAACCCCAAACCAATCTGTAGTCAGGGCATGCAGCATCTCTGATTACTTTAGCAGTAGTTACTGCCTCTTCCAAGGATACCTGTTGTGTGAGACTCTGCTATGGTTTGTAGTTATGTTGGCTTTCATCACCAATAAATATAGTTAGGTCTGCTCTAATAGCGTAATATTTATCCTTCTATGGATATTTATATTAAGACTGATGCATTTAGGATTTATATATCTATCTATAATTTCCTGTCATTGATTTAAGATTTTGTTTTGTAAAACAAAATGGCCCAAATACTGGGCTTTACCCCCATACAACTTACACTGATGGTGCCTGGTCAATATATTTGAGCCAGCGTGTTAGAGTTCTGATGTTTTCATGAATAAGGTATTGCTCGTTGGCCTCTGTTTGATCCTGCGTGTGTGGTGGTAATGTCTGACTGGTGTTTGGGAAGCAGCAGGTTGTCTGACGAAGCTGTTCTAGATTCCTAATTTCTATACTCAAGCAGTCATTCACACACACAGATGGAGACCTTCTCAGCCCTCACAAAGGTCATAGTCTGGTTTAATGCTAAGAGCCTCTGTTTACTACAGTATTAATTTGACTTTTTTATAACTAAATACTGAGATAATGAACAATACATATGTACAATGAAATTGCCTTTCATAAGAAGACTTTTCCAAGATAACAAAATGTAGTCACATATGGTCATATTATGCTTAGTACTCCAATAAAGATAGGTCCTAACAGTAAATGCTGTGGCTTTTATGAAGTTAAATCTCTTTAAATATATTACTTACTATGGGCCAAAAGCCCTTCCTATTTTACATATACATAGACACACTTACAGCGGACCGGGGAGAAAATGTCATCATAAGCGCCACCATTTTGGGAGAGAAGATAGGGAAACTTGTAGAGAGGCTTTGAGAGAGTGAATGAAGGCACCAGACAACCAATTTTGTTCCTGAATTAAAAAATGCCCCCCCCCCCCCCCGTCTTTGGCCGAACCAAATGGGCGGGGTGGGGGTAATGCCTGAAAAACGAGTGGGTCAAAAACGAACTGACAAAAGTTTAGTTTTTGGCCCATATATGTAGTGTGTTTGATATAGGATGGCCTCCCATCCTTTAAAATATGTTGTAAAGCATAATGTACCTTTATACAATCTATAAAAAATCTATAAGAAATAAGTAATATTTTCAATGAAAAATAATATGTTCCATGATGACCTTTATAATACTTATTTATAGTAGTGAAACATCAATGGCTTTTTTTCCCATTATGAAAACAAGAAGGTAATTACAATTGACATAATTGAGTAAATGTAAGGTAGTGTGTTGTATCATCGTACCGATTTAAAGAGCCTGTATATGCTGTGTGTCCAGGGCGGCTGATGGATTTAGAATACTGATTTGCACATATAGATCTTCCTTGCTGTTAAGTTCCCCAAACAATCAATTTTTTTTTTAACGTTTTCAGTGGTGAAAGCGAATCCGTTTTTCTTTGGCACAAGGTTTGGAATGAATTAAGATATTCCTTGCAGCTTTTGATTTCAAGCCTTTTGGGGCAATCAGTTCAGACACTGAGTTCTCTGTCATCTGTCATCAACTATCATCTTACCGGGATTCTGAGAATGGTCTACAGAACAAAAACAGGAGATTGTGTAGTTTCTTGTATTTTTTTTTTACACAATCAAATGGGAGAATACTAAAGGGTTTGTCTTTTGTGGTTTAATTATACACTACATAAATAGTCTAGGCATTATTGTGTTTACCCTGTGCTTTATCTGACTGCATGAATGTAATCACCTAAAATTAAATGCAATATCTCATCTTTTTTTTTGGTGTTTTTCTCAGTAGAAACAATTGGTAATTTTCAATATTTTCAATAAGAAAAAAATTTATTCAATGGAATATAGTGGGGTTTTTTGCCACTTTTAGAATAAATTTAGAATTTTTGTTTCACTGGGTGACTTGATTTTTTTTTAAATGAAGATGCCCAAGGTAGATTAATTATATGGAATACCTGGATTTAATGTTAAAATCTACCTTCCTTCTTTTGGATGGTGGGACACAGTACAGATTGTGAATAATGTAGGGCTTTGGTTAGATGTCAGTGTACAAGGATTAGTCATTAATGTCTTGTCTTAAATTGCACTGCAAACTCGCTAAATATCCAATGATACCCTATGTCAATGTTATACTGGTAACACTGCTGCTAATATGACTCTATTCGACTCTACGCGACTTTACTCTGTAGCGTTTCTAAACACATGTCAAAGTGCTAATTTCAATCTTTAAAGTTGCTGTTGAGAAGTGTACAGTTCATTCGCTGTTTGAAAATACTGTAACATTTTCAATGTAAATCACAGAAGTAAAGATCATTCCCCCCCCAGGGATTACTGCTCTGATTGTATCCCATCTTTTTATATTTTTCAGGTGTAACTCACAATATTCCTTTATTACGGGAAGTGATCACTCACCCGCTCTTCGTCAAAGGAGAAATAACAACAAAATTTCTTCCTGAAGTATATCCTGATGGATTTAAAGGTGCGTGAATGAATACTGGATGTGTGTGCGTGTGCATGTAGAAGGGCGTAACATCCACATTGTTATAGCATACATAAAAGCAACACGAGGGCGCTCCCCCTTGCCTGTTTTGTGTAGGAGTTAGGAAAGTGGTGTGTCTATCATTCTAAAAGGGTTTTGATCCCAGGAGTGGTGGGATTTGGTGGAACAAGGTGGGCATAGAGCAGGCCCAAACAGTGCTTTGGGTCAGTATGTTTAATCTCCTGGCAACAGAGTCCTGGTAATCAACTGATTTCTGGGCAAAATCCGTTGAGTGCCCAAATTTGCTAGGAAAAAAAAGTCCTTACTTCTCATGAGTAATACTCATTTTAGGAGAGAGTTTAAAATCATATTACCTCTCATGGAATCGCACTGTGGTAACACAAGCTGCCATCCAGATCAAATATACCTTTAATAAAGTACTTTCATAATTTCCCCTGTGTGTGTGTGTTAGAATGTACGAGACCTTTAGCATAGCATCATAAATCAGCAAAGGTGTTTATAGTCCTGTTAAAGAAAAGGTGCAGTATGTACCTCTTGAAAAGAGGACTATTTAGTGTTACAGAGTCATGATAGAATAGACTTATCACATGAAATGAGCACACAGCAGGCTGACAATGCTCCTAGAATATGCATACACAACAAAGTCAAAACTACATATACATCAAAGGCTACGAGGCACTGCAGGTGACTAAGTTAAGGCTCACAAACAGGGAAAAAAGTACACCAAAGCAGCATTAGGGAAACCAGGCATATAGACCTCATAATGAAAAAATATATACATAAAAAGCCAAAACCAGATGCATGGTGATCAATACAAGGAGCCATGGCCAAATGTGAAGTAAAATCGGTATGTACACAAGATATAAACCGCAGGGGTTCTAATGCACTATAGCAGTGCTGACAAGTCAAAGCATGCATCCGTCATACTACCAGAGAGAAGAAGGTGGGGGGATGGCCCAAATCAGAGCTTATCATAAAACCCGTAATAAGTATAGTTCATAAAGCACATTTTATAGCCATATAAAAAGTCAAATAAAAAGTACAGTTTCTGAGTCATTGATTCCCAAATATACAGAATCCAGAAACCAGCTGTTAGAACAGACCACAGAACAAAAGCTTTATTGTACATAAAACTAGTTTATTTTGAAATCTGACCGCTCTGACTGCAATTTTTATTTCAATATATAAGGGCTGTGCTTATAATTGTACAATGGCACTGATAGCCTTATGCCATGTTCAGATGAGGCAGTTTGGTGCAAATATTGGAGATTTATGTCATGCATGGAAACAAAGTGATAGAGTGGTATTGCTTTAAAGGGGAACTCCAACCAAATTATGTTGTTAGTATCGGATAAAAAAAAAAAATCCCAGCACAATCTTTTTGAAATGATATTTTTAAACAGTGATTGTTTTGCATTATACGATTAGGCAGCTACATGTGTATATTCTAGCTCCTTATGGTGCTGCCTGTTGTAAATAGAATGACTCAATCTTAATCACCCAGTTGACTAATGAAAATCTTTTTACGACGCAGACTCCATTAGCATTGCCATTATCAGCTCAGTGTAGTGTTATTGTAGGGAAGATCATCCGCAATACAACAACGGCAGCCTTTAGATGGAGCCTTTAAAGGAAAGTGTTTGTTTATTGTTCATTTTACCAACAAAGCCTATGCTGCTTTTGTTGGTTTGTAACATTATCGTTCAGATCTTTCTCATGTAGCATTTTATATAGCAGACTGTGATACAAAAATAACTTGATTAACATCATCATAATTGTAAGAGCCAAGCAATAAAAAAAAAAACAATACCATTTCATTAGTTAAAACTATTCCACTGATTTTATAAAATAGCAGGACTTCACAGCTCAATTTTGTAATTGGTGTTTTTATTAAGGTTTAGATGTAGAAAAAATATATATATTTATGTTTCCAGGGCCACTTGCGTTAAAAGAGCAATACCATTATTGGAATCTTTGTGCCCGCTGACCGTGCAGAAATTTAGCAGCGAGTTATTAAATAATCCCCGATTATACTTGAATTAGGTAATTTTTCTCATTTTTTTTCCCTTTCAAAGGGTTACCACGTGTAATTTTTTCGGCACAGGGAAAGGGAGCTTTTGATTAGGGTGAAGTTTCCTAATATTAATTTCAAGGGATATGTCAGGAAGTAGAGGTCGCCTATTTCTGCATTCCATTCTCGACCTACCGGAGCAGCTACAACCTGACCCAAGCCTGTTCCTGTTTTATATACTGTAAAAGATGCCAATCAGGCGCCAGATCATTAAGCAGAAACAGCAGCAGACCCTTTTCATTTTTGTGTTGGAAATAAGCTCAGTAAAGTTATGTTTTTGTCTTTGAGGCGTTTAAAAGTTAATGTACACACAACACGATTATCAATCAGTTTTTCCAATACAGTTAAGTGAAATAGATATGTAAAATATATATATACCGGTATATCTTTGTGTGCATGTCATCATATGCACACATATAGATGTATTGATATGGATACATTTCTCTGTAGCCCTGTAGACTCCTGTAGTAATTGATATAATCTTAGTCACAGTAGCAATTATACTATTTATTCCAGAAAAAAATGTCAAATTATGTCACTGGCGATAGATGTTGACAATTTGGCTGTTTGGAATATAGCTCCAGCTTTGGCACCAGACAGTATAGTTTCCTGAACAAGCTTCTGTTTGTGGATGATTGATCCTTTCATGGGTTAAAAGTTGACAGCTTTGCCTAGTAGAGAGATCCTTAATGTTTTGAAGAACATCCATTACTTTATACGCACAAAAACGGCCCCTACCACAAATACGTGTCGCATTAATAAGTGTGTCTGGATATTTGATGTTGTTGGTTGTGTGAATGTTTTTGAACGATGGATGGGTAGCGTAAACTTGTACCTCACCCTGTAAGTGTGTGTTGTTAGGATCGGCATCCAGAAGTGTAATTTAAGGCTTCTAATTAATTTTTAAGATGTGAAGGGATTCCATAATGTTAAGCGATCACATCAATTTTCTTTTTCAACAGGTCACATATTGTCATCTAAAGAGAAAAGTGAGCTTCTCGCTACATCGGCATGTTTGTATGTGGCTTTACAGACAAGATCTCATAGGTTTCTGAATAATACAAGGTATGCTTACTTAAATAGGAGACACAGTAATATGGATAAATGTTTTGTTATACGAGGGAGTCTGGTATGTATGTATGTATGTGTATATATATATATATATTTATATGGCAGCTTTAAACTAGATTAGTAGTCGGTAATTAAATAAATGTCTCTGTTCTGTCTGTAGAGGAGGTCACATGCTTCCATATTGCACAAAGGGCTTCTGATTGCCACATTAAACTACCCTGTATTAATTGCAGATGGTGTTTGGGGCTGCCTTTTCCGACAGGAATGTATAAAGGGATCTATGGTCTTAAACATCTCAGTGCCCACAAAGCTGTGTGTTAATCCTTGGGAGTCTCTAAAGCAGGCCAATTGAATGTTGGATGATTGAGTAAAATACATAATCTGCATTCAGCGTGGTTAAAACCTGCATGTTTGTTAAAATCACTGTTTCTAAACCACTGCAATCAGTAGCGTGCATGGTTTTCTAATGAGTACGAGGCATTTGTACAATTGGTACGTAAGCGGTCTCATGGCAACCTGATATCTGTGCTGTAATATGCATAGATGTTTTGGTCATATGTCCTTGAGAAGTGTGGAAACCAAGTCATCATGAGGAGACTGTGCATGATATAAGAAATCTTTGCATGTAATTAGGCTCCCATCGATATTTGACTTGAGTTTTGGCCCGGAGTGTTACTTCACATTCCTAAATTTCAGGTAAACTTGAATGTAATGTTTAATTCTAGTGAATACAGACTAGGTCACTAAGTGGTAATTGCTTTGGTATTAAACGTTTCATCTCAAGCTATCCGCTAATAGGACTGAAGCATCTCACGTGAGGCATCCTGGGTGCTGTGGGTTATCCCTGATTTCAGTCCTCTTTGAGATTGAAGTTGAAACAGTTGTGAGTTGCCCTCTGAATGGTGTGTGTCTACTACTTTTAATAGTATGTAGTATTTTTGTATTTTTTTTCTGTGTCACACAATGCACGCTCCGGTTGAAGAATGTTACATTTGCAGAGTTTAGAGTTCATGTGAAATGCCCCTCGCTAGTTACCTAGCTGGGTATTCAAACCCAGGTTTTACACTTTTTTCAGTTTTTTCAGTTCCAAAAGCCATTCACATGTATGATTTCCATGGTTTTAGTATTTGAGATTGCCTTTATTTCATGAGTCCATGCAGATAACCTCCTGTCCAATAGCACTAATGAACCCCAGGAAGATTGCTCATTAATTCCTAGTCGAGTGAGTTTAGGATTAGTGGCGCCTGGGTGTGGTATGTCCTTACAACCATCTAATAACCAACACGCACACTAACTCAACAGCCGTCAATAGTATGTATGAATGATTTGCTAGCATACGTTAGCTGCTGCTACCTCCAGTAATTTTTGTGGAATAGTTTAGCAGCCCATTGTATTCTAAACATGAAGACATTTATATGAAATTGATCCCCTTTGCAGCTATAATAGCTTCTACTCTTCTGGAAAGGCTTTCCACAAGATTTTTGGGGTGTTTCTGTGGGAATTTTGTCCTTCATCCATTAGACCATTGAGGACGGGCACTGATGTTGGACAAGAAGGCCTCGCTCCCAAAACTCCGTTCCAGTTCATCCCAAAGGTGTTTGATTGGGGTTCAGGTCGGGGCTCTGTGCGGTCAGTCAAGTTCTTCCACACCAAACTCATCCAACCGTGTCTTTATGGCACTTGCTTTGTGCA
Source organism: Spea multiplicata (assembly GCA_009364415.1). NCBI lineage: Eukaryota > Metazoa > Chordata > Amphibia > Anura > Pelobatidae > Spea > Spea multiplicata. The sequence goes on along the minus strand of VKOC01000002.1, from coordinate 32,778,357 downwards.
GTAGAGCACAGTAATGCTGGCATAGAAATGGGCCTCCCACAATCTGTTTCCACAATGTTGGAAGCATAGCATTGTCCAAAATGTCTTGGTATGTCCCCTTCAGCACCACCAAGATATTTTATACAATTCAATACCTATACCTAAACATCCATGCCCATATATACTTATACATAGACATTCATGCTCACATACATACAAACATACATACCCCCTCCCTCCTTGAAAGTTTTCTTGTTGATTGACCTGTGATTTATGGACCTGTTTTAAATTATTGGTTTTACAGTTTAACTTTGGTGTGGAACCCATACAGGTGGTTTTGATGCGCAATTTTACAAACAGAAGCATATATATATATATTAGTATATATAGTATATATTAGTACATAGCAGCATTCCTTGGGCATTTGACTATGAAGCATTGTGGGTGGAACGTAAGTCATCCAGCTGGAGGTAAATGTGACGCGGCAGTTAATGCATGAAACAGATCCCTAGCTGGGGAACTTCTGCCAGTAATGGTAAGGTAATTGAATTTGGCACTAGATGGGGCCTTTTGTTTGGGGATTATGGAATAAGAAAGAAAAATTGGTGGAATGTAAAACTCCTCAGTAATTAGTGAAATGGGGAAGAAGTAAGGAAAGTGTTTTCTTGCTGTCCACTTCAGTTTTAATTATTTAAGCGATATGCGTATGCCTCATGATTTACTACAATTCATTTAGCGTTATTTCCCTGATGTAGGAAACATTTCAAGTCTGACCCCTGAGCAGAGTTTTACTATATCTTAATGACCGTGCTAGCGGTGTCACCACATGCTTCAATATAAAATGCAAGCATACTTTGGCTGCAGTGATTTCCAGCTTGTTTGAGGTCATTGTACCTATTAAACTGCAGCCAATATTACACAATTGAAGCTTGATGGCTTGGCTTTGGTCTGTTTTCATTTCAGGCTTAGCGGGTGTAAAAGAACGAGTCTCCAGGTGTGGCTACCTCATACTATCTCACGGGCCCTCTAATGTAATGTTTGCATATCTAAATCCAATTACTCGCAGAACTTCCTATGTGTTGCTTGCTTTGGCTGTAATCTCTATTTTCCTAATGTTTTTCCCTGTGATCTCTCCTTTCATCTTATATTAGACTTGGCTGGAAATGTATACACATTACTTGAGCAGTAACTCTCATGCCCAAAGTCACACTTTTTATTTTCACTGCAACTAATTAATGACTTGATCCTTTGTCAGAATGTAGAGATTTTGTGTATAAAGTGCTCTGCTTTGATACGCTAGGTAGAGCTCCTATTTCTGTTCTTCTGACATTAATATTAGCGTTATTTAAGCATAATTCTTAGACGTATAAAATGTATTGCTTAGTATTACTAAGGAAACAAGTTCCTAGCTGATGAATCCAAATGCCACAGAGTGATATATACACAGTGATGTTATTTTGTAGGTATGTTTGACGCACACTTACTAAGTGCCCACCCCCGAAAAAATGAAACTTGTATTAAAATTTAGATTTTAATACAATCTTTTCCTTTACTATTAATGATCTTTTCTTTATAATTTACGCAGCGGTTATATTTGAGTATGAGTGCAGCCTAGTGCATGTTAAGCAAAAGGACAGACTGAAGGATCTTATCAGGTATATTTTGGAAGAAGGAGTACATTTGAAGGACACATTTTATTACAGGAGGTCTTCAAATTATTGGGTTAAAGGCTTAGTTGTAAAAAGGGTATTTCTGTGAAGGCTGTCGATAAGGATACCTCCCAACAATCCAGATATCAAAAACAGGGAAGATTTGGTTTAGACATTATGTGACTTCGTCACCTATTGATAGTGGTTGTGCATTTCAACATGGTATTTGGGACCAGCATAGTATTTCTTACTTAAACAATTTAATTTATTAACATGTTACTGATGTTTGTATGCACTGTGATATACTCCCATCTAATACTGTAGAACGCAGTGATATACTTATATCAAGCAAACATTCTGAGTTCCTAGAAAGCGGAGAGATCGGAGGATGAAAGGTGGACTGAGGGGGATACCTGGGTCCTGCTTTCCTGGGGATCTGAGCTAGTAGCTTTAGGATCTGAACAGAGATGAGGTGTGTGGTCATGCCCACTCCGATCCCGTTAATGCCTGTTCTTACCTGCTTCCCACCTACCTGTGCTTTAATATCTAGCCGTGCTATTATAACCATTGATGAAAAAAGTCACAATTTCCTTAAGATGCTGTGTCTCCAAACCTCTGCTTGCAGAATAGATGGAGATTACCTGTATTAATTCCGGCCCCCTTTTCAATTACACAAATGTATTTTAATCCTTTATATTAATATATTCTACTTTTTGTTACAAACACTGATACAAAATAGTATAGAAAGTAAGACATTTCTTGAAAATGTTTATAACTCGTCAACCTAATATCAAATATACCTTCAATCTTTAAAAGTGGTACTTATCTTCCCAAATATGAGGTTCCGAAACGATGAATGAATGACTGTAGGTTACTTTAGCTGTATACTTTGACCATTGTCTTTGCATGCATGGGAGGGCTAACATCAATAGAATAGATTTTACATTTATGTATATGTCGCAAGGTTTTCCGGTTTTTAGTATTTTACAGTTCTTTTAAGCAGCTACAGGAGTTGGATGGGACATAGAATAGGCTCATTATTGCAAGAGTTTTTCCTCTGTTCCCTGCAATGATTCCAAACGCTCTTGCACACTTCATCAGTATTATTGTAATTCTTTGGCTGCAGGATATTTGGCAGCTGTTGCACCCCACTGGCAAATCCTATTCATACTTCTTTTCCATTCATGATTGCCATTGGAGAATTGATTTCTCTCTCCCTTACTCTAACCTTTCCCCATCCATTTTGAATTGTTCAACTTGAAACATTTTAATTTCATATCATACATCTATTCAACTCACAATCTTTTTTTTTTTCTCTTTTTTTCCATTCTTGTAACTTGTCACCAGGGAAACTGTATAGCGAGATTTTTTCATCTTTCCTGGCAATCAAAGTTTTATTTTACATGCCTATTATTGAGCTGCATTTTTTTATTTAGTCTGAGTCTGGGATTTCAGCTATGAAGTGGCATCAATGGATGTCCACATTGTGTGGCTTTGGTGTCAGTAATGTGGCAACAGACATTGAGTGGCTAGAATGAAGTATTAAAGAAAATTGCTCTGTATGTTTTTTAAAAATGTTTTACCAATTTGATTTGTGAAAGCTTATAATCTAAAGAGTTTTAGATCTACACTGTCTTTCCAGTATACTAATGTCTCTAAGTTACAAATGGTACATTGTAATTTTCTTTTGTCCAAAATTTTATTCTAAAGCACTGATGCTGAAAACCAGTTTCATAGAGTTGACAATTGGTTTTAATTATAGAGAACCTTTAGCGGCAATAACTGCTTTAACACAAAAAAAATGCTCCAGTCATATGCAATTGAATGCATATGACAGATGTATGGTTCCTTTTAATTTTCATGGTGTGCCTATAAAGATACATATGGGTAGTCTGCAGAGCCACCATTTCCCACCCCAGCTGTTTACCATGCAGGAGATGTGTTTGGCTAAACAAATCTCCTGACGTGATATACTTATGACCAATTAGTTCCAGTGTTGGCTTGGCAAGTGCTCTGGAGGATCCAACAAGACCATTGTTCACATTTTGATTGCAGAGCTATTCTGCCAATGATATGAAAGATGGACCACAGACGAGAGCTGCAGCTTCTCTATAATGTAAACTACTTGTGAAAGGCAGTTTTCAAATAATGCCACAGATTCTAAATGGTTTGAGACCAGAACTTTAGCTGGGTCACTCATTTACCATTTTTGTTCTTGAGCCATTCTGGTGCTGATTTGGCCTTGTGCTTGGGGGTCTTTGGCCTGCTGAAAGTTGAATTTCCTCCAAACTTTGGAAGAAGTAGTAGAAGCTTTTGTTTCCCTTCATCAGTTTAGCTTTAAATTGTAACAAAATGTCCAGTCCATGCTTATGAGAATTCACACACTGTATTTCACTCTAGGAATGGTGCATTATGAGGCATGGGCAATATGAAGACAGTGATCAAAAATCATTGTTATTGAGATGTCCAGTGTTTTTTCTGGCCTAGAGTGGCCCATGTTATTAGGGCAGATTTCTCCAGTCGAATCCTTGACATTGCTGCTGCTCAGCGGGGCCTTTTGGGGACATCAAAAACATTCCTTTGTTGGTCATTCTGAGAACCCCAGCATAAATATTATGTCTCAGTGCTTAACGCAGAGGGCAGAGGGAAGATTTCTTGCTTGCGATGGGTGCTGTTGATCTGCCTGGGCAAGCCCCAAATAAATACACTATTACATGGGGCTACTGCTAATAATTTTTAAACATATGTTCTGTATTCTGATTTCCACAAAGCATGGCAGCACCAGCAGGTCTGCAGATATATGAAGTTTATTGGAACAAAACAAAATAAAGCCTGTGTTTTCAGTGAGACTTCCCCTTTAAGGGGTTTCACCAGCAACAAAGTATGGGTCACTGGTGCCTATGGAGCATCTAGTCAGATGCCCACCCCTCCCTGGCAGTGGCTTCTCTTAGTTTAGTGTGAAAGCTCAAACATGCCAAAAATCCATGGACTGGCCCTAAATTAGACTTTTGTGGTGTCATTTTTTACATATTGTCTCTTAAGTGCAAGAGCCTTAATTAGTTGTCTTCACTTGTAAGTGTAATGCACTGTTTGGTTATAAACACAGAGGGAGATTTTCCTCCTCAAAAAGTGCTGTGCTTGGTAACTTTCATCTTGTTTGCTGTCATTCATTGGTGGTTATTTTCTAAAGGGAAAGTTGTTGGGGCAGTTGTGATTTCAATGACTTGACATCACTAGAAGGTCCAATACCAGTGAGCCCCCACAATGTGTGGTTCTTCAAACCACATTAAACTATGCAAATAGATATGGGGTATTGTGCAGAATCCTCTCAGGAAATCCCAAGGGGTATTTAAAAGGACCACACAGCTATGGAATGGGTTAAACTTTATATTATAGCTGGAGTGTCCCTTTAATGATTCAAGGTGCCACAAACTGGTCATTATCCCTGCCCTTCCTATGTCATACTAGATAGGTATGATGTCCGCACTTTCATCCACCTACAAAAGAAAGATTTGCCTAAAAGATGGATCACGGTGAGTGGTTGTACCAGAATCAGAATCATTTTAGTAACAGCTACAAATTAGTAAATTGACCTCTTTAGAGGTGACAATGTCATTGACTTTGAATTAAGGCAATAAGAGCAGAATGCTCACTTTTCTACAATTAAGGCAGCTTGGTCTTATTCTCGTGGATGTAACTTTAGAACAATTTGTTGAATGCTAAGCTTTCATCTTTCGTATACATAGTGATGACCTTTTATGTTGGAAAATGTTGAAAGTGCTCCCATAGCAAAGCTAGTTTTTTTATTTTTTTGGCAGCCAAGTGCTTTAAAAAATTCCTTTAATCTAACCAATCCATGTATTTTGCATTCATCTGGTTAGTTGGAAGTCTCTGTGAAATCCATTCTGTGAATAAGAATTTATTATATCAATTGGATGCCAAAAAATATATTTTAATATTGTATTTTAGAATTGATTCACCCATCGTATTTGTTTGTCTTTAACGTTTAGGGAGGGGTCAGAGGAAATAAAATTAGAAAAACAAAAACAAAAAAACACAGGGTAGATCTAAAGTTTCATTAAAATTACTTATGCTTTGTCCCAGGCATTTTAAGTGGGCCATCTGTCTAAACATCTCTCTATTTTTTCTGATCATTTCCTCGACTTATTCATGAGCCATGGGAGGTCTCCTTTGTAGTGTAGCTTGGTTCAGTCCCCCCCTACTGAATACATCTCTGCTTGCATAACATATATTTCACAGTGCTAGAAATTCTCTGAACTTCAGTTCAGATGAATGGCCCAAATTGTGAGGGTCCCCCCTCTTTCTTTCTCTCGTCTCTTTATCCTACTATGATTTCTATGTGAAAGTGACCTCACTTGCCATGGAACCCCACCACATTATTCTTGATCATTTTACACCCCACCTGCTGTTACTGCTCTGATGATGAATTTCTTAATGGCTGGTTCACTCTTGACAATTGTTTTAAGACAATATTTGTGTTTTTATTACCGCACTCCTAATTGTGCTTCTTTTATAGCCGTCATAATCTGCCTTTGTACTTTAGTAATGCATATGTAAATAAACTCCACAAAACTAATTCAGAAATTGTATGGAATAAAAACACCATGATCATTTTCACCCTATGAGGTTTTTCTTTTTTAAAACAAAAATCACTGCTGCTAAAACTATTTTATTGCCTGTTACAAACTTTAAATTATATTTGAACTTTGAAGAATGAACTTTTGGTTTTATTAAACATTACATAGTGTTAATCAGCCAATTGGAAATTCCAGAAAAAATGCTAGTCTCAAAATGTGGATATGTCATTTCTTGGTTATGTGTGTTTTATTGTGTTTAATGAAATGTATTGCAACTCAGATGTGTCATAGTAGTAATAATACTATACTTAGTTCTATTTTGTGGTAATAGACTATTCCAAGTGTAATTCTGTTTTGTTTTTGTTTTATAATACCATACTTTTTTCCCCCTCAACATTTCATTTGAGGGATTTGTTAAACATCTGTACATTATTTATCCACACGTACCAATAGTATTTGAATGAGATTAAGGCCTGAGTTAAGAATGATTATAAAACAGGAGGCACTTTGATACAAAGTAAGTCTGGTGTTCGAGTTTTATAGCTATAGAAAAGGAAGTGGGTAACACTCGTTTTTTTTTTCTTATGGGTAAAGAAAACATTAGTTATCAGCATACTTGGAACTCTTTAGATTTGCATCGGTGGTTCCCAGGAATGGCAGCTAATTGTTCTGCCTTGAAGGCAGGTCTTTCATTTTTACATAGGCTGGCCCATTCACCACCCAGCGCCAATATGGGGCTGGAGTTTGAGAGCTCCAGGGTGGTATACTTGGCATGGTCCCAGGTATAATAAAAAATGCATGCTCGTGATACTCGCCACCAGCCACCTCTATATGAGAGTTCCATGGGGTCTAATGAGACCAGAAAACAATCCCATTTATTTTAATAGAAGCACTTTCCTGCCAGTGACTAATTGTTTAAGCACCCAAAGGTTGCATCAAAACCAGATGACAGAAGTGGTGGTTTACTTTACAATAAGTCAGCTATGTAAATCCAAATTATATTACGACCTTGAGACTAAAGCTTTGTGGTGACAGCACAATGATGAGTTATTGTTCAAGACCATTCAGTTCTGTGAACAAATCCTGCTTTGAAGTACAAGGTTTTACGTTGCAGAAAATATGCTGATGTGTTTGCATCATGACAGTGCCTGATCTTTATTCAGTGCCATCTTGACAGGTACAATTCCAAAAACACCACAGACTTTGTCTTAGTTTTTTTATCGAGATTTTCTATCATTCAAACTAAAGAAGGGTTGAAATGGGAGCTGAATCTACTAGTACAAACAATTAAAGTGGCTAAAGTATGTGAATTATGTTTGGTACATGCTACTTGCATGTTTGTGCAGGAAAATTTTTGAATAACATGAAAAATTGCTCTAGCACCAATAATGCACCATTGAACAGTTACTACAGTGTTCTGTTGGGTTCCCACCACTGAGCTACTCAAGGACATCCGCGTTTATCTGGTTTACCCGCTCTAACAACATTTTACCGTAACTTTGAGCTATTGAAATGTGAATTTATTTTTCTTCCATCAATTTTCTTCGAACACAAACATTTCTTGGAGCTCCCATTGTCCGTAGGAGAGAAAGCATCCCCAAAACATTGATGGTACAACCCCCATGGTAGACAGCTGTGATGGAGGTCATTGTGGGACATATGGTGCGGCGCATGAAATAGAGACAGAATACAGAAACTTGTATTCATTCACATGAATGGAGTACCAGGTACCCAAACACCCTTTATAATATGATAATATAAATATATTTGTATAGCCTTTAGGTAATCAAAAATAGGAACATAGGAAATTATAAATATGATAGAACAATCTGGCACTCTGGCTAGAAAGAGATCTTATATACAGCAAGTATCCTCAGTATGACTTCTCTGCACCCTGGAGATATGTCACAACCCTGAAAATTGAACATGGGTGTTGTAGAAGCTGTATTGAATAAGTGCTCGACGAGAGAACACACACAGATAACGGAGATTAAATCAACTCGGGGCCCATTAAATCGTCCAGGTGTCATGAGCTTTCCAGTACGCCAAATATTTTGATTGGCGTCACACGCAAGCAATTCTCAACCATTCTAATCCAAGAGAGGTGCTAAGAGGTGTCAGCATACAGTTTTGTCTATGCACTAGAAAACCCCCGTCTAACATTATCCAGTCAAAATACTTCTCTGGGATTTCTCAGACACCTTGTCCTCTGGCCCCCTGCAGGTGTCTCTTGCGTGGCTCACATTTGTGTTCTCAAGTGGTTGTCATGGATACTTTGGACCTTCCTCAACACTCACCTGTCAAAACAGTGATTAGAAGTGTTAGATGTCCCTGCCACTCTGAAGGGGAGTTTATTCCTACATAATTCTAAACACAGTGAAATTTAGTAAGCACAAAGGTCGCAAACAAAACCTTTTCTCTATTTGCATGAGGGAAGACAAATAGAGGTTGGTGCTTGTGTGGTGGTAAAAAAAATACTTAAGGTCAACAGCAGAGGATCATAAGGCAATTATGGAGTTAATGTATGGATTCCTTTTAAATTTTTCTGTATGTTTGTACAGTCAGAAGCACTGAATAAATTGTTGGTGCTACATACAAAATGAAATAAAACTACAACCTATAACGTGATAAATATGTAATTTTTTCAAGGGTGCCAATTTCTAAGAATGATGAGAAGAACTGGGAGCTGTCTGTTGTCCTAGATGAGAAAACTCACTCGATTGCAGTCAACAGGCGAAAAGACGATTTCACTGTAAGTCATTTTTTTCTAACAGTATATGCTAAAACAAAATGCTTAATAGTAAATATATTCCGAGACATATACATGTATCCTAAGTGCCAATAATAATGTCCTAACACATTTTCTTTGACGTGCATGTTCTGTTCTCATGCAAATGATCATGTGACCAGTGTTTCACATATAAACTTAACAAAATTGCTACCTCAAACTGTTTTTCCTATATATATATATATATATATATATATATATATATATATATGTATATATATATGTATTTTTTAATAAAAAACAGCTTCTCCCAAATAAAGTTAAATCATGGACTGAGGGGGTTTAGTTACAACTTATGCAGTTTAATTTTTACATTTTTAATTAAACCATTCTTGCCACTGTTATAAAAGCAAACTCAATTTGTCTATATAATAAAGTTATTACATTTCAGACCCCTTGATGCTTACTACTGAGCAGAGGAGAACAAGTAAGGCCTAATACTCATCTTTAAGGCTACAAATAGTCTTTATCTCCTCCCCTGCTTTTCATAATTACATTAATTGGTTATGCTTGAATACTCTTTTTCAGTCTCGTTTAAAGAAAACCAACCCTTCTAATTAACTTTCCATGATTAGGTAATCCTGTGCAATATGGTGCTTTCCAATTTCCAATTCCAAATATATATATATATATCAATTACTATCTTTATTTCTGAATGAAAGATGCTTTCAAATCACTACACAGGGTTTATAGTGTTGGTACAAGAGAAAGGCACACAGTGTCTTAGTCCTAAAACACACAGAGCCCTTAAAGGATTTCCTGCAAATCTTTCCATGCACTCAAGGCTGAAAGAAGTGCATATTTTAATTATTTCCATCCTATTATCTTTTTTACAGTGTCTCTCTGGCTGCAACAGCGGCAAAACATGAGCAATTATAAGTTAATTGTAAAGATATTAAGAAAGCACTCTTCTTCTGATGTGTATTATTTTGGTTTGAGTTTTTGTCTAAGCTATTGTAAAAAACACTGTTGTATTGTGAAAGCCCATCAGCTGTGACTAACTGTTTTGATATACCCTTCTTAAAGGAGTGACTAGTGGCTTCTCTTTTAATGTGTGAAGGCGTTTCAGACACAGCTCCTCACATGGTTCTAATTAGTCTTTAACAGGGACGTGAGGTCCATTTCTTGCTGCTGAATCCGCATTTCATTCTCCCATAACTAGAAACACCTCTCTTCAAACGGGTCGCTTCAAAGAAAAGGGGAATTTAAGCTTGCACAGCTTTTTGATGTTGGTTTCCCTTTAACTGAGAAGATCTTATGTTTATACAACTGTTATTATTAAGAAAACATAGCTTTGTTCAGTAGTGAACATTTAGTAACAATGTCTGATTGAGAGGGCATAGATCTGTGCAAAAAGACTCCGGTGAATAGGAAATCAATGTGCCTTCTGCCAAAGTCAATTTAATTATTTTTGATGTCATTTTCCAAATGAAAAAAAAGAAATATATGCTTTACTGTACTGTGCAGATTTCTTCTATTTGTGCATATTTGTCAGACTTGAATGTTTCAGATAATCAAGCTCATTTTAATATTAGACAAAAGAGCTAAACACAAAATGCTGTTTTTAAATGATTTCATGTATAAAAAGAGGTATCCAGTTCTACCCAGCCCTATGTGAAAAAGTAATTCTCCTTTAGTTACTAAATCTACCAATTAACTAAATTTAATTAATAATTGGGCTAAACATCACAAGACACATTCAGGTATGATTATGCCAGTCCTGTTGAATCTAAACATCAACTCGCAAGGCGATGTAGGCTCAAATGTCATAAAAAGGTGATCTAAAGAAATTCAAGGATAGATGAGAAACAAGTCATTGAATCTATTAGTCTTGAAAAGATCACAAAGCCAGTTCTAAGGCTTAGGGACTCCAGCAAACCATGGTGACAGCCGTTACCTACAAATGGAGAAAACTTGGATCAGTGGTGGACCTTCCCAGGAGATTCCATCCACATCTCATCTAGGTTGTCACAAAAGATCCCAGACAAACATGTAAAAAGTAGACCTCGCTTGACTCTTGAGTTAAGGTCAGTGTTCACAAGTCTGCAATAAGAGACTGTGCAAAAATCGCATCCATGGGAGAGTTGTAAGGTGAAAACCGCTGCTGACCAAAAAGAACACAAAGGCTTTGCCAAGACTTTTGGTCTAATATTTAAAGGTGGAACGTTTTGGAAGACATGGGTCCTTCTACATCTGGCATAAAGCTAACATAATAAGAACATCATACTGTTCAAACATGGTGGTGGTAGTGTGATGGTCTGGGGCGGCTTTGCTGTTTGAGGACGCGGGTGACCATTATTGATGGAACCTTGATTTCTGCTTTCTCCCAGAAACTAGTGCAGGACAACATGCTTAAGTCTCACTTAGGCAACCGTGCTGTGGCTCACAGAGGAGGAGAGCCCTGAAAACTGCAGGGAGGTGTCAGACACATAGCTTGCCTGGAGCACTGAGGCCAGCTCTGATTATTTTATCCAAAGCTGAGCTTGATGTCCGCAGTGTCATGTGGTTCTACATTGTGACGGTTATGCCCTTGTATAATTAAAAAGCAGCAAGAGACCAACTATGTTCCATACAATCCCTTAAGTAATGTTGTTGATCATCCCTCCTTATCATCACACCATCCAATCCCACTCTTTCCTTGCCCTTCTTATATTGTAGCTTTCTTCCTTATACTTTCTGAGTACAACCACCTAAAGCCACTTCACTTTTGAGAATAAATGAGGAGGATAAATCAAAGCCAACTTGTACTCCAGAAAGTACTGGCTATTGGTGAAATCCAGTTAATCCATTATACAAAGGGAAAGCTGCAGTGTATGTGAAATGTGCATAGTACAGCATTTATAATGAGTACAACCATAAACATTTTTAAAACAGGTGTTTTTAACAGTCATGGTTTCCTTTAATCCACAGACAGCCCGAAAAATAAAGGGAAATGCATTATTTATTTTCTATGTATTCATTGAGTTACAGGACAGCCATGAAGAGGGCAGTATGACCTCTGGGTGTTTACCAGTTTCAATTTTTTATTAACTGTTCACCAGTTTCTCAATTTTTAACCCTGTTTACAAACGTGTTATCTAGTCCTTTGGAGCATTGTGTCTGCTGAATGGTCAAGATAAGACTATCCTCCACATTCTCAACTGATGCGTACAAATAAGTACTTGACTCCTTAATGATTATTTTATATTCAGCAGGTATTATGGAATTTCACACAGTTGTAAAGTACTGGTGTAGATGTCTTCCTCTGGGGTACATGTCTTTTCTTGCTATATCATCTGAAAGAATTTCAAAGCCCAGACTTTTGTAGTCATTACTATCTGTTTTGATGAAGATGAAAAGATTTTTTTGATGAGTAGATTGTTTCCTATTGATGTGTGAAATCCTTTTTCCTCTCCCGGCAGATGATTATTTCTAGGTTATCTCCAACTACTTGACCCCCCCCCATCATATATATTTAAAATTGTGGATGACCATAAGTGTTTTGCAAGGGTGTATCCTAGAATGCTTCATTTTTTATATGTAAATAAATGTAAATATTAAATACCACAAAGGAGAATGAAAAGGACCAAAAAATTGAAATTTTGTTATCTTCTAGGTTTATCTTCAGCTGCCAAAATGTACGTATTTGATACAGTGCTTTCAAATGTGAAACACTGTAAATCTTTGGTTTTATCAGTTGGTCTTTTACTTTGTTACACTATATGTACAATGTATATCGAGCAGTCTGTGTAGCTAAGTTATTAACCTGACATCCCATCCTGTACAGTGTTGCCCGATGTTCTGAGGTAGTTGCCTGGTAGAATAAGATAGTGATTCACCACATCAAATAGTTTTCATGTAGAAACTAGGATAATTTCTTGGGAATTACATTTGTTATTAATTGCCTCACTTTCTAAGTAAGTGTTCGGAGTAGCTGCATGGCCTGTATGTGGTTTGGCCCCTGCTCACTGGGATGCTGAGTTCTGTCATGACTAATTTTATTTCCATCCTCCTTGGGATGTAGCACACCTGTTCCCATGCCATTTTATCTAATACCGACATGTCATTTGCAGATAGACAGCAGATGGCTTCTTCCCGATGTACATCATGGACCTATTAGATTTGATGAGGTGATTGTGCTTGGTCTAGGATAAATATTTTTAATGAACTCTTCTCTGGAGTTGCCATTGAAAAGGAATCATTTCAAGAAAATACCGACATTTTTATTTTTAAATAAAATTTTTAAGAGCACTTGGGAGATTATATTTTTACTTGGTATGGACTTCTCTTCTCTAAGCACTTGATGCATTTAAGGACGTCCACCCTCTTGGTCAGCCACCCAAGTGTTGCATTGCTTAATTTAGTTTTAGACTTAATGACATTGGCGTGCATGAAGTCTGGAAGCCAACGCCACTATTGGCAACTGAAGCTTTCAACACTGAAAATGCATCTAGTAACAAAGTAATCATAGTTTTTCCTAGTAAATGTTAAATAAATATTTGAGATCATCATTTGGGTTGGCTGTGTGCAGAACATAGTTATAGTTAAGTTAAAATAATGACAATTCTGCTTAACTACAGTGTGTGCTAGAAATTAATATCTATAAGCTTGCAGCAAGCAAAATAAAATGCACAATGCCAATATGAACATGACTAAGACAATAAATCACAGAAGGTATGTTACATCTTGATTCCTTCCCTCATTTTTATATATCTGCTACTTTCCTTTCTTTTTTTTTCTTGTAATATTTCAGAGAAGAAATGTTAGAATAAAAGTCTGTAGTCTAAAACTGGAGGATCAGGGATTTGAATGTAATTTAAGGAAGTTTTACTAGGGTAGTAGATAAATGGAATATCTCACCAAAAGTGGTTAAGGCTAAAAAAAATTAGGGCATTTAAACATGCCTGGCATATAAAGGCATAAAGTAATACTGACTCTAAAGACAAGAGCGAGGACCAATTAAGTTCCCTACATTTGGAAAAACGTGTGCTTTAAAGCATGGCATAGGGCTGCAAGTGCATTAGTGTGAGCTTTCCACCTGCAGTCAGACTATTTGGATCGCTAATGTCTTTTCAGTACAAGGTAGTAACAACTCGGGCTCACGAATCTTAGAATGGTATTCACCAACTACCCTCCATTCCGTGCAACAAAATCTTAACTCACCCACCCACAGCAACTGATGATACTCGAATATGTTTAAAATGATGCCTTAATCTTTAAATATTTTTTTTAGATCTCTTTGATAATCTAAATAGACAGTCAAAAAAATGCAATGCAATTTGGGTTTTTACTACTGAGGACCTGTAGCTGTAGATCTCAACTTGAGTTCATGTTCTAGTTACTGAGAAACAATATTTATTCCACAGCCTCCATTAAACTAAAATAATTTCTTAGACTGTTTTAGCCAACTGGCAAGCAAAAGCCCCAAGCTTTTTATATTGTTTCTTTTTTTTTTTTTTTTTTTTTTTTACATTTTAGCTCTGAAAGCTGGAGAGTTATGGCTCAGTGTAGTTTAATGAAACTTGTCATTCCGTTGACATGTTTTGCAACTGATTTTAAGGCCAGCTTTAACTGTTCCACATGTAATTCCTGCAGCACGTTGGCAGCTTGCCCTACAAGTGAGCTATGTAATGTGTTCGTAATATAAATAGCAAATTAGCATTTAAGCTACTGCACTTAAGTTATTTGGTTTCACATGTGCCTGCAGTTGGCAAGAAAAGAGCGGAAATTAAACTCTTCAAAAAATCTCAACGCATAAAGAAGTTTGTTCTTTTGATTGAAACCACATACTTCGCTTTTGATTTTAGCCAGTGCCAGTGGTAGGGAAATTTACCCCAGAAAGTAAAAAATACACTGCAAGCTGTGAAAATGGCAATTGGCGATGCATGCCTTCAGTGCTATTGCAGTTTCTCTGCAAATTCATCTACAGCCACTCTGTAATCTGTTATCTCTACAGGTATGCCAAATGTTTTACCTTTATGTATGGCAGAATGACTTAGAAATTCTTTTATCAAATCCACGTTCCTCCTGTTCTCCAGCTAGACTTCCAAACCTGTGTGAGGTGTTTGTCTAAATAAAAAGCTTCACTCAAAATCCACTTAGCGACGCGAGATACAATATTTTTCTTCACAATATTCATTTTCTTTTCCTTTTTTCCTTTCCATACAGCACTTCTGTGATTGGTAGGTATTTTGTCCTCAGCAATCTTGCCACCAATCAGTTTAATGTATTCTGTCATTTGCAAGCACACATATTTATACATTTAATTTGCATTTTTTTTTAAAAAACTTTTAAAATTTAAAAAGAATCTTCTATTTTGTGAAATTGTATAAAATCTAAAGCCTGAAGGAGCACATCATAGGCCACCCATTTCAGGTAGACTCACCTGTGTACATTGACCTTCTCCACTATGGATATCTACCACAATTTAGCAACCACTCATAATACATACATTTCAAGAGAAGGTCACATGTTTTCTTAAGGGATCTTACGACAAGATAGGTCTGTAGTATATTGTTTAATTAGTCACACAATTCTCATTTTTAGCAGGTTAATACTCAAAAAACAGTTGAAACCTATAGCTAGATGAGGGAACTTCTATCTAGCCCCAGATAGCCTTTACACAGGATGTGATATTTTTCATGAATTTTTACATAATTTAAAATATATATATGTATTTTACATATCTGAAGTAATGGATTTGTTTTTTTATGAAAGCAAGAATATATATAACTGCACATACACATTAGCAAAACTATTAACTGCAAATCATTTGCTAGCAACAAAAGCTAAATCATTAAAGAATTCTAATATTTCAATCTGTTTTGGATCTTAAATAACATAAAGGCTGCAGTTATGTTCAAAAACAGGTTCTTCTGCTTCAAATGCCATCACTTGAAACGGTTTTATGTAGCCGTAAAATGTTTAACCGCTACTCAGGTTTTTGAAATATACAGTTCAGTGATCACTGAGCTTTTAGACTTCACTGTGCGCTGCCTTAATCTTTAATAATACCACTTTTTGATGGTTCTGGATAACTCTAAAAAGAGATGATCAGATTCATAGACATGAGAGAAAAATGAGGTAATATTTTCCAGTTGTGTAATGATTACTGAAACGTGACCTTAAAACTGGTGAAATGGTAATGCATCCTGTGCGAAATCAAGGTTCACAAGGTCATAATAATTCCCACCAAGGTATTAACGTTGCCTGTAACACGCCATACTTAGTCTTCCTGCATATTCCCTTTGTCCGTAATAAAACAGAAATTCCACACTTACATTTTGAATGTTATCTACAGTACGGAAAAGCCATTGAGAAGTGTATGTATTGTATATAATATATGTGTGCGTTTGTGTACATGCACAGCATATTTTTGTTAAGACCAGTGTGTTAATTGATATGGCCAATGTATTTCTGCACCTCATCTTCCACATAAACATGGCAAATACACCAGATGGTAAATGCTTAAGCGGATATGGCCACTAAATTTGTAAATCCATGTTTGGTTGCTTTGTCGGTAAACACTGACTGAAAGCATTTGGTAGATGTGACGGGTTCAACAAGAGAGCTGCATTAACTCCCAGAGATCACCCACATGTATCCTCCTGTTGTCCCAGGAATCACTTCCAGCACCAGCCAGCATGCGCACCTTGGAACCCTGCTATGTGTACCCAATAAGTAGACACAACTACCTTGAATTGAGTACAGCAGGAATGAACAGTTTATTGTTGTAAAACATAGACTGATATAGCCACAGAATGTCATTAACATAAATCAACATTGGTAAACAGGTACATGTAGTTAGCTACTGAATTTCCCCCTGGCAGCCATCCTGTTAATGGGATTCGTTTACACAATGGAGTTCCTGCCTGTTTGGCAGCCAGGCTGGAGCCATCTCTGAGTACCTTGGGCCCCTGTATGACAGTTCATTCTGTCACAGTAGAATAGGACACTCACCACAGAGGTATCAAGGAGATGTTAGCGGTACTCTCCTGACCAAAGTGCCATAGGTAGGAACTCTCCAGTTAATGTTACAAGTTTGATTTCACCTTGGAGTCCATAACCTCATTTCATACTTTTTCACAGAATTTTCTGGTAGAGAGTAGAGTTCATGGTTCCACCAATTATGTCAAGTCACCCAGGTTCTAAAGCAGCCCCAGACCATCACACTATCACCACCGTGTTGGACTCATCAGTCCACAGAATATTATACCAATAGTCTTTAGACAGATCTTTGTGTCCTTTTTTGTCAGCAGCCTTGAAACTCTCCCATGGATGCGATTTTCATAGTTTGGAATAGTGAACACCGGCAATCAGTTTTTCACATAGGGCCAGGTAGAGATTGCTAGCTTTTTGCCTTCTATACATGAAATCATCATTTGCAAACTGAATTTTTGTGTTTACAAGGGCTATCTTTGTCTAATGTTAAAATTAATTTGATGACCTGAAACATTTATGTCTGACAAATATGCAAAAATAGAATAAAGGAAGAAGACAAATTCATTTTACAACACTGACATATTTCTGATGAAACTTGAAGCATTCACATTTGTATATTTCTAGACTGAATTGTGCAAAAGAATTATGCAGATAATAGTTCAAGAACTTGCCAAGAAGCTACCCCTCTGCCATTGCCAGTATATTTAATAACGTTTGCTATATGTCTAGTTGGATGACCTATGATCGGTTTTAACCCTCCTGTGACCATCATACCTTTTAAGGTAACATGGGAAGAGAACTTGCCTGTGCCATTACCATATTTAAATCAATGTACCCCTAGGAAGAACAGTGTTACTGTTGACATAATGATTGTTTAGGTAATGTGAGAGTTGGGAATATATAGGTATATAGGTATATTTACCTATTGAAGGATGTGGTATGTTAAGACCATTGTAATTACTGTGATATAAGAGTTTGTCTTAATTCTTTTTCCTCTAAATGCCAACACCAACTTTTTAATAATTGGTTTAAAGAGATATCTTGGATTCTGAAGTGGTAACAATATCTTAATATGTATGTGACTAAAAATATGCGTACAATAATGTGAAGTGGCCTCAGCTTTATATATTTTTTTTTTAATTTAGAAAAATCATTTTTTTCCCCAGGAACAAAGCAAGGTTTCTTTGTGGTTAATATTGTATATTCAGGATATACCATATATAGCACCTAATGATTGGTTCAAACTGCCCCCTGCTGATACAGACCTCTTTAGCAGTGTGTCATTCAAAAGACAGTTAATTATTGAATATTATTTTGTACGCTGACAAAGCACATGCTATAGATTTTTCTTTGCTACGTGTTTTAACACAGGTTATAATTTATAGTAATAATTTATAACTCACAGCAGTTGGTGAAGCTCCTATTAAATTTTTACACTGTGCTGTGAAAAAATTAACCACACAAGTGCAGGAACGGGTTAGTCTGAAATTCTACATCTCGCAGTGTAATTAATTAACTTTTCCAGCTTCATTGTAATTCTTGTAATTGCTTATATCTTGATGCGCTTTCTTGTTGGGGTTTACTTGTGGAAACCTAATTTTGTTTATCCTACCCACTTCTATGGTCCTACGGAATCTTTGATATCAGGGGATTCTGAAAAACCCTTATGACCAGCTCTTTCATTACTCTTGCACATCCATCTTGGCTCTTAGTTAAGTAGAACACAACTGGTCTAAAACTACCAGATGAAGTAAAGTGTAGATGGACCTCAAATATACAAAATCGATATGAAACTTCTGCAGACCAGCTTCTTTGCCAAGCTATAGAATCAAGGCAAGCTTGAAACAAGTATTTTTTACACTGGAAGGTATTTGGAAGGTATCTTTTGCTCACAATAGATTTGTTAGTTTCCTACAAAAGATATGTTCACATGACCCCAGTGCTTCTCCTTGCAATTGACTTCATGGTTGAAACCATTGGCATCCTTGTATGGCCTTTGGCCATGTCTATGGTGCCAGCAACCATGAACCATGGTAAGGTCTTAGCAGCTCAGGTGGGCATATTGAATAAAGGATATAAACAATTTACTTGTTAATTTAAATAGTTCTTACTTTCAGTGCCTACTGGACATTGTAAGGCTTTAAAATTAATATGTGCCCCTGGAAATATGAGGTGTATAGGCATGCTTGCTCATTTGGTGTGACTGTTTCTGATAGGAAGTATGAAAACCCACATTTTGCTGGACATCGGTGACACCCACTGATTTGTAATTACTGTACCTGTTTCTATTTGCAGTTTTTGATGTGAGAAGCAAGTTTTTTGTGTCTGCAGTTCTGAGCAGAGCCCGAACAAACACTGTAGATCAAGATAAATAGCACAATTAGGATATCTGTTGTGCTACCCGTAGTTGCTAATTATTTTTTGTGTTCATTGATTTTTAAAAGATTTTCCTGAACAAAATACATTTCTCTGGTCTGCATTTCCTTCTCTAAAAAAATTCAGATCAATAATAATTGACCAGTCATATTTCCTAGGTGTGTCTTTTAAATCTGGGTTCCTGCCTCATTATTTGACATTGTGATTTTTATCTCCTGGTCATCCAGAAACCTGAGTGTCATTGTTTTGTGTATTTCCATAGGATGTGAGAAGGTGCATTGCCAGTATTGCTTTGGGGACTGTTACCGATAGGAGTCTGTGTGCTATCTAACATGGAAAATTGCAAAAGCAAAATATAGATTGCACGAGGATATAGGATGCAGCTGCACATAAATGTTGACACACTTCAACTTCATCACTAAAAGTTGCACTAAACGAAGGCAATGTTCCTCCAAGCCTTCATTGTGTTATCCAGTTTCCATACTTATACTAATGGATTTACATAGATGTCTCCAAAATCCCATTTTAATGCATATGATAGCTGCATGGTTTTTGTTTTGTCTGTTTTGCCAACACAGGATCCACCCATACGCATTTACCTCTTTCTATCCCACCAGCTAAATGCCTTGCCGAACATGTATATGGCAGAACACATCTCTTTGGATGTACTCCATTCTAGTCAGCTCCTGCGCTGACTCTGTGAATACGGAAAGTGTGGGGGGTATGCTTGTGGGGGTCTGTACACATGCACAACTAGTGTGGAAAGTTTTCTTGTTAATTTCAATGGGCACACATGCCAACAACTGATTGTCAGCTTCAAGCATCTTCTGCAGCGGGGCAGCCTCTTCTGTGTTAGGTAATTGCTTTCTTTTTATTTATTTTTTCCATTTTGAGGGAATGTATATTAAAGTACTCAGAGTACTTTAGTACACGTTCTTTATAGGGTGTGCCCGAGACATGAGACTGTCCTTTGAAGCTACTTTGACCTTCTGTGGTCCTACTACTTTGTAAATAGAGCAGACTAGATGGGCCAAGTGGTTCTTATTTGCAATCAGATTCTATGTAAATTAACATGCATACTTTCAGTGGCATAAATCTGAACGAAGCAATCATATGTCTTAATTTAAAGGTTTGCACTTGGAGCATTTTATCCATGGGTACCATTATAACATTTCCCAGAGCATTTGTCAGTCATGGCTGAGTGAAGCACATACTGACCTGCTGGAAGATGGGCAGGTGTAGCACTTTACAGAGAAATAAGATGCTTTCCTATAGGAAATGGTAGGGGATTTCGATATTTTGGAAAGAAAAATAAGAAACAGTTTTGAAATCTACCTTTTAAGTTAAATTAACCAAAATACAAACTTGGAGTCGTCCAAAGGAACATTAAACATTTCTGGGGTAATTATAATGGAGTGTCTGTGACCTAATGATTAACGTGTTTGTTGAATGTCCATTAATCCTATGTGTATGTGTGTGACTACATGTAATTAAATGGCCCAGTGATGTGAAGGAGTGTGAGCCTGTGCTGCTCTCTTCAGTTTATTTACTGCATTGTATAATCATGTGATATATTATCAAATGACTATACAATGCGGTAACTAAACTGATATAGGATTAATTAGAGAATAATTTACATATTAACTCCTATTGTGTAACAATTTATTCTCATAATGATTTTGTAATTTTATTCCCCTGTCATACCACATTGATTGAACACATCACATTATTATTATTATTATTATTATTAATAATAATAATATCATCGTCATCAATTTTTTATTCAAATGTTGTGGTTTGGTACATGCCACCCATCATGTCATATGGTGATGGAACAACAATTCTGAGAAAATAAAGTTTGACTTTATTCAGGGCTATGTTGGAATTTGCAGAACATCTTCTGTAGCATGAATGTGTTAAATCCATAGCACTGAAAATATTCAAGATTTTCACCAATCTCATTAAATGTATGTATTATGTAGCTGTGTAATAGAGTTCTTTTGTGTATGTTGTTTTACACACATGGCCACTTGAAATTCTACATCTGATATCTCAAAATAGTGTTTTCTGTAACACTTTTTAATGCAGTTTTTTTATTGACTTTTCAATTACATGGCATTTGATGCCAAGGCCATTACAACCAGATCTATATTTTCAGTAATGTAGCCCAATTTTCTCATGCCTTGGCGATTCTGATTACACCCACATAGAGCTAGAGCCCCCTAAGAGGCATGGAGTATGCAAAGGAACAAGAAAATTGTTCCATTCAATCAAAGTCCACATCATCTGCTCAGAACAACGTGTGACTGATTGGCAGTTTTGTGATTAATTCTGTTAGTGTAATGATTCCTTTAGATTGAAATGCAGTTGTATGTCACATTTATGTCAGGTTAGACAACCAGAAGTGCAGATATACTTAGCAGACATTAATATTATTGGGCTTTTAATGCTACACTTTTACGAGCTATTGTGTTCATTTGTAGATGATAATACCTTAAAGTGGCAGTTAATTCTGATTGACTTATAAAAGCAATATTCTTTTAACTAACGACTTTGCAGTTTACTGGACCGTCTCAGCACGTGAAAGTGCTAGTGGTGCTTACTTCAGAAGCTGGATATTAGGTTGTTATTGGCGTAGAGGTTTTCTGTAGGTGAGCCACTGGCCCTTTCCAGCAATCAATGGTATTCGTGGTTCCAAAAAGATTTAGGATAAAGAGATGTGGCTTGCTTTGTATGGCGCACTAAAGTTTTTCTTACTTTTTCTCCAATTGCTTATACTTATTGATGTCACAGTACAATGAAGCTAGAGAAAGTAAAAGTATAAGAAACATTCCCTAAGCCCTTTATACCTTTTGCCAAGCTGCTTTTCAACTTGTGTGCTTGCGGCCTCCATCCGAAAACAATGTCACTTCAGTTTAGCTTGAACTGTCTGTTCTGGGCTTCTACTGCGAGATCACTTAATATAAATGAACAATCTACCTTAATAGGTTGGATACGTGTAAATCAACATCAGAGCTTACTAGAATTAATATACTTTGGGGCATTTTTTAGTTGCATTAGTTCAAATTGTTTAAATGTATATAGATTTTTCCTTTTCATTTTATTTGTAAGAGTTTATTATGTAATTTGATTGTAAAGTTAATATGTCATTTTATCTCTGGACCTCTGGAGTTTGGGCACAAAAAGCGGTGCTAAGCCTTGCTGTTAATTTCCAACCAGTGCTACCCCATGTAGAACAAAGAAGACTCCAGAGCGCTCATCATCCAGTGTTCCCACGTGTAATTAAGGTGTAATTAATAAGTTCACGTTAGGTTTAAATCCACCTGAGATCAATTCATGGGTATTGAGTTGCACAATGGGTTCATATAAATGTTATAAATGTTACACTTGCCTTTAGATAGTCTATTGATCATCATTAAGTGAATAATAAATGATTTCATACAAGAGGCATCCAACAACCCTCTATTGAATGAATTATTATACAAAATGAGCCCTGCAACGAGTGCTTTTAATTCTGATAATGGAAGTTGCATAATGAACGGTAATTAAGCGAGTGTATGGGTTGATCAGTCTACTATGGGAAATATTACATTTTATGTCCAAGGATGTAAGTAATTTGTTTTCTATGCCAAAGTATTTTAGGGTGTGTGTTTTTTTTCCTGTCAATTTACGTGCATTGGAAAATGAAATGTTCCATATCATTAATGGAACAATTTTCATGTCATTATGTAAATATGTTTCCGTCTGTAAAGTGGGCAAGGGAGATAGAAAGTGGGTATGTACTGTATCAAAACAGCATGCTTAGTTAAGTATAGTAGACATGTATAGTGTGATAAAAGATTCTTTCTGAAATGATTGAATAAATGATGAATATAAAATGAACCATGCGCATATCTTGCTACTAGACCACTGGCTGGGCTTTTGGGCTTTATTTTATAGGATACTTTGGTTTATTCACAAAGCGATGAGCTGTAGGCATGTGTTGGTGAAATGGAACAGTTCGTCGACATAGAAACGGTACTTTAGAAAGTACCAACTAAACCCCTCTTGCATAAAAAAAGCAGCCCCAACCTCCCCCATCATTCATGGTAAAATTTATTTTTGTTTCCAAACTAACCTGCAACACAGTACTCACTGCCGGATAGTTTCATTACACTCTTATTTACCTTACATTTGATATATATATATATATGATTTACAGCTATAGCATAGTTTAATATCAAAAAAGCATCCACATCCTGTTATCGAATGTCAAACTTTAAAATATGGTAATTTTAGAAAGAAAGTTTGGAATTATTCATTAGAACGTCTTGTTAATCAGTATAACTATTACACAACTTTTTACTGTGATGGGCACAGGAGTTTGGCTCCTTAGGGAGAGTATATTATATGCAAGACCTGATCTGGAAATAACAAAATGTCACCACAAGTTATTTGCATTACCTGTCTAATTGCATTAAATGTAGCATGTCCGCAAAGGCTTCAAAGTTGGTTGGCTGCTTACTTTTTTGCTAGAAATCACTTGATGCCGCAATACCCAGAGGCAGCTGTTCTCAGGTCTTCACCTTTCCCCAGGGATTGCCAAATGCTTGCATAGTCGGACCCTGTCTCATAACAGAAGTGTTGAACATGACAGGTTGTTTTGGGAGCCATCTGTTAAAAATGGCTTCTGCTTTGTGTGCAATAATGAACTTGCATTGTGTTTTATGTCTGCCTTTATACTAATAGCCTGTTATGATGTCCAAACAGGTGGAAGTTGATGGAACTAATGTGAATGTGTCCAGTGAATGGAACCTGTCTTCATCTCTGATGCATGTCAACATTGGTGACACCCAGAGGACCATCCAGGTAAATACTTGATTCCAAATTGAAAATGGTTTGGAGATTTTTGAAATGATTTAATTACTGTCACATATGTCACTTAAGCCATTGTAAATAAAGTAGAAATGTGTTACTGTTGAAATGCTTACTGTGGGGTATGATATTAATATAACCCTTTGACACATTTTTGTATTTTTTGCTATAGTCTTAAACACAGCTTACACCTGTTTTGGCTTTTTTACTGGGAATCATAGATACAAAATTTAAGAGCAAACCGTGCATCATACCACATGATATAATGGTGACAATACAACCCCATCTCTCCCCTCAAAAATATGCCCCCATTATTGCCAAACCAAAAGGTAAAACTAATCTAAACAAAGTTCTACACCCCTTTAGTAAATTTTTCCAGTAGTTGTGACTTGTACGTACGTTAAGATTCTGTCTCCAGTCTGACGTTCCCTGGGTCTCTGTTTGTTCTCTCTGCCATCCACGCTACCCGGTTGAATGGTCACAGTTATGACACACTAAGCTGATTACTTACGTGGGAGACCACTTGCCTTATGGAATTTCTCACATAGTAGAAACTGCTGATTTCAGTTTTTGGGATATGGGTGGAATTTTTGGTCCAGTCCCACTTACTGGCATATAATTAAGTCTGGTTCTGTTTACTCGACAGTACTTGTTAGCATTAGAAGTAACCATTGCATGTGTGGACCTGCCCAGGAATACAGACAATTACATGCATGTGTGGTTGTGTGATCTTCCTGCATATGGCACGTATGGAATACTGGTTATCCAGTAGCATTCTGCAACGAACCGCAGTGTTCCCAGTGCCTCAAAGGTAAACACAGAATGTACCTTCTGCCTACCTTCTGATGCAACAGGGTTTAGGTTATGTTTTCCCCTTCTCTTGAAATCTTTTATGTTGTAAGCCTGATGAAGGTGGTCACCCATTTCAAGTCCTTGTTCTAAACAGATTGTGCTGAAGGCTGTATCTCACAATTAATTTCATTGATACCCAACTAGGTGGAAGTAATTTTCTGTGGCAAGACAGCTGACTTAGTAACAGGCCCCTGCTTCCTTACAAGAAATGACACATTTGTTACTTGCCACATAGTGAAACTGGTACCTAAATGTCTGAAACTTCATAAAATATTAATGATGGTAACCTTAGTGGAACAGACCGTAAAATATAGGATACCAAAGCTTCAGTGTAGGTCTTTGGGTAACCTATAGAACAAGTTCTAGCATATGAAAGATCAAATCCGCTTGGCCTGTGTACAGACACTGGCACAAACCTCACGCAATGCTTTTTGAGTATAAACCACTATGCAGACCACCATTCAAAGTGTTAAAAATGTAATCTTAATTGGTTTGAGGTAGCCCTGCTATTTTCAGATGCTTAAAACTTAAATCTCAGAGTTTTTCTATATCTGTAGACTGGCTATTCTGTCGTTCCTCACCTCCCCCACCTATGCTTTTATCTTTACATTCTTTTGTTCCCGCTTCTCCTCAATGTCACTGCCAATTTAAGAGCTTTACATGTTAACATTTGCAGGCCTGAATGCAAGACCCTGAATGCGACAAACCTATGCAGCTTCTTACAAGCAGCTGCACTACTTAAATCTTTATACCCCGTGCCCTTTTTTTTAGTAGTATGGAGGAGACAAAGCCTTTGTATGCAGAATTAAAAGGTACACCAATTATCTTGTCTTGCTGTGCTCAAGACCACCTTGTTTTCCCAAGAGCCTTGTGTGTGAGGAGACACTCTCCTGCCCATCAGAACAAACAACTTCTCTTTAGAGTCTTTCAGAAAGTGACCCCAGCCATCTCTGCAACTGATGTGGCCAACTGTCCTGACTTTGTCAGCTGAAACACGCAAGATAAACCTGCCTTATAATCCATGGTGCTTTTCCTTCATTACTAGGTCACACCTCCATTGAATTGCTTTGTTTTTACTGCACGGCTTTGGTTAAATTGTTGGAAAAGAATGGCCGACAAACAAATGGTGTTCTAAAACCGCAGTTTTTTGGACAAGATTCAACACAATAGTCAAAAGCCCTCTAATTAGGGTGGAGTGTTAATAAAATGATAAAAAAAGGCCCCTACTTTCTTTTTCATCCTGCCACGTACTGACAGCTTATCATGCACCCGTACTTGTTTATTTTGGCATGGACTATTTGCATTGTCGGATTTCGGCACTTTGTTCACCTTTGCAGTTTCCAAAGGCCCAGATTCTGTTTATTAGAAGCTGTGGGAAAAGTTCATGTTCGCGTTTCCTTTTGCACAGAAAAAAAAGAGTTGGGATTGGTACAAAAGTTTGATATATTTTCCATTCCATTAATCATTGTCATTAAAGTATGTCAGCTCTTGGCACAATTTCTATTATGATTTTGAAGATTAGTGTTCCTGTGGTATGACCCATTTGTGTAAAAAAAAAAAAAAAAAAAAATATATATATATATATATATAATCATAAAAATTGTACACTTATCTATATTTACATCTTTGTAGTAAAATAAATATATATATTATATAATCATAACTCATGGAACATTTGAGAGATTTTACATTGTCTGTAGAACTACAAATAGGGACACATCTACTTATTAAAATATTATAGAATTGCTGGTCACACTGAGCTGCACTCTGATTGGCCTTTGTCCTGCCCATAATTTCAAGTCCCATGAGGTCAGGTTCTCCTTTGTCCTCCCTATTCCTCTGCTGCCCAGCACCCCCCAAAGACTCTTCTGTCCCTCCATGGTCCTGGGCTGTCAGATTGAATGTAAGGACATCATGCATTTGTAACTGTCAAAGGAGCCTAATAAAGCAGTTCAAGGACAAGTTGTTCTATGAAGTGCCGAAAAACTTCCCCAATGCCAAATTGCAGCTAAGTTGAATATTTCCAATTCATTTTCATCCAAAACAAGATCAGGCAGGTCACAACATAAGAAGACTGGTATATAGTGCTTTGAAAAAGTATTTTCCCCCTTCCCGATTTCATCTCAATATATGCTACACTTAAATGTTTCAGATTGTGAAACTAATTTGAATATTAATATTAGACAAGCATGAGATGAGTAAAGACAAAATGCAGTTCTTAAATGATGATTTCTTGTATAGAAGGAAAAAAGTTACCTAACCTTACCTGGACCTATGTGTAAACTCTTTCACATCTATCAGTATGGAAAGGCTTACAAAGCCATTTCTAAGGTTCTAAGACTTCAGTAAGCCACACTGAGAGCCAATATCTACAAATATATATACAACCATGCACCTTCCTAGGAGTGGCCGGGCTACCAAAATACCTTCAAAAGCGCACAGACAACTCATCCAGGAGGTCACAAAAGAACCCAGACTAACTGTAGGCCTCACTTGCCTCAGTAAAGGTCAATGTTCAAGATTCCACAATAATGGCATGCATTGGAGAGATGCAAGGAAAAGTCACTGCTGACCAAAAAGAACACAAAGGCCTATCTCATATTTGCTAAAAAAAAAAAACAAACATCCGGTTGACCCCCAAGACTTTTGGGACTATAGTCTGTGGACTAATGAGTGAAAAGTGGAGCTTCTTGGAAGATTTTGGGTCCAGTTATATCTGCTGTAAAGCTGACACCGGATTCCACAATAAGAATAGTCAAACACAGTGGCGGTAGTGTGATGGTCTGGGGCTGCTTCGGGACATGGGTGTCTTACCGTAATTGATGAAACCATGAATTCTGCTCTCTGAAGGAGATTGTCTAGTTATCAGTACATGACCCAGAGCTCAAGCGCAGTTGGGTTATGTAGCAGGACAATGATCTGAAGCACACAACCTCTGAATGACTCAAAAGAAACAAAATGAAGGCAGTTTATGCTCAAAAACCCTCCAATGTGGATGAATTAAAACAAGAAGAGTGGGCCAAATTTCCTCCACAGAGTAAAAGATTTATTGACATTTATCACAAATGTTTGATTGCAATTGTTTAGAGGGGCAATTACTTTTCCACATGGATGAAAGACGGTAAGTCTTTGCCTTCAATAAATAAAAAGGTCTTTAAAACTCTAATTGTCTTATATTAAAATTTGATGATCTGAAACATTTAACTGTGACAAACACAAATTGTCACGCGAGCCGCCGCGGCACATACCTCGCGTGCTCGCGGCAGCTCACTCCTTCCTGCCGCTGACGGCGTGCGGCCACGTTGGGTCGCGGCTGACCGACGCGGCTGAGGTCACGCGCCGCGCCACGCACACCAGGGGATCGCGGAGCCGGCGGCAGGGTAGTCCTGCCTCCACATCCTCGCCGGGGACGTGCAGGCGCGTCACCACCTCTCACCGCCGGGATCGCAGATCGGATGCCTGCCTACGCACGCCGCGGCCTAATTGTGAGTAGGATTTCCCTATTTAAAGGCCATTTGTTTTCTCCTCTTTACCCGTTCAAAGTATATTACTTTTTGGGGTGTGCTGTTCCTTGTGATATTTATCTTGCCTTGTGTACCGACCTTTGCCTGTTCTTTTGACTACGATTCTGATCTGCCTGCCCTGACCGTGGACCTGTCATACCGTTTTGCCTCTTATCTGCCTGCCTCGACCTCGGACCTGTTATACCGTTTTGCCTCTTATCTGCCTGCCTCGACCTCGGTTACGTTTTGACCTCGGTTACGTTTTGACCTCGCTGTTTGCCGTTGCCCTTTTGACCGTACTGTTTTCTGGACTACGATACGTCCTTATATCTGCATAGTTGGATCCTCCTTCGCTACCTGACCCCGTGACACAAATAGAAGAAACTGGGAAGGAGCAAATACTTTTTTACAGCACTGTATCAATCTATAACTGAATTACTAAATAAAACAGCATCTATGTCGACAAATCTAGCCCCACTGGACCAGGAATGTCCCAGTAAGCAAAAGCACAGTCAAAAGACAAATTGCAAAGTCTAGCCATGGTGGAAGAGTGGCAACCTCTTAACCACTTCTTTGTTGAGGAATCAAGTTTAAACATGTAGCATGGGCTGAACAATACAAAGACTCTTCAGTGAAAGAAAAACATTACCATTTCCTGATGGATTAAAATTTTGAAATTTGTTGGTTGCAAAAATAGTTGAAATAAGGAGACAGCAGCATGAGAGACTAACACCATAGTGTCTGAAAACCTATGCATCAAATATTCATGTAAGGGGTATGCTTTAAAAGACCACTTGACAAAGACAAAGGAACCTTGAGTGCAACGGAAATGGTATCTCCTAACCATAAAGGTTCTAAAGAGGACAAGGACATCTCTGAAGACCTTGGCATCCATGTTTCAAAGGTTTGCTATGTAAGATGTTTGCTGCTTGTCTAAGTTCAAGAACCTCCTTTGTACTGGCAAGAGGAAAATTGATCAAAGTCTTTGAAGGTTAGTGTGAACTGTGGAAAAACACCACGTAAAACATATACAGTTTAAGGCTGACCTGGAGAAATATAGAGTGCTTTTTGGCCGAAGGCTGAGTACACCATTTCTAAAAGCAAATATAAAAAGGCGTGACTGATCTACTGTACTCTACCTACAATTATATATGGTAGATGTTAGGGGCACAGCTTGGCAAGCTGAAGGAGCAGCTGCATTTCTGCTTAGCTCCTGCGAAAAGTGAAGCTAAAGTGGCATTCACAGCGACTTTAAACAATATCTTGCAGTGGTGGGAGCAATGGTAGTGTCCTCCATGAAGATGATGCCATTGCAGAAATCAAAGCGGGTGCCAGATAAAACACCACATTTACCTGGGGAGGGAGGGGGAGGTCATGCAGAACAAGGTTTTGTTCCCACAAAATTGCATGAGTTACTCATTTAGCTGAATGTCCACACATAACAGATTACCCATCAGATAAGACTGTATTCAAATAAATCTGCTGCTTTCATCCTTGTACTGCAGTGATATGCATAAATACCCAAAGCCTTAATGTACACACACACACGCACACGTAATAAGCATAACCACATGCGTTCACACAGATATCCCCCCCACACACACACACAACCTGTTTACACACTGACTGCCATAAGCACCAATAACAGTTTCTTCTATTAAGCATCTTTCTTGCTGTAGCTTCAGGTTAATGGCTGAGGACCAATATATTAACTCTGACCTTGCCTTTTGATTACAAGCAGAGAACGATGCAGGCTTCCCTCTTATTGGCTGTAACAAGCCACTTGAGAAAGGATCTACCAGTAAGAACTTCTTTCACATGACAGGAGGGTAGGAGTCTGACTCCAACATCACTATATGGGTATAATGGAGTCTGTCTGTGTCTCTACAAACACCCCTGCTGCATGAGAGGAGCTAGATATTTGTGTTGTTAGTCATATCAAAGATTGTTAGTTGTCTTTCCACCTTTCATTTAAAAAACTTTTGTTTGTTCCTTCTGGTATTTCTCATTTATTTAGTATTTTTAAGAAGATAAATATGGGAACTTACACATTTAACCACATTCCCATTAAAAAGCTAAATAATTCTAGGTCAGGGAGATTACGTTGACATTGGCACAACATTTTCTGTTGCGCTTTTCATTTCTTTCTTTTTTGTGGTAATGAAGTAATTGTCATGCATGCTTGTCTTAACCTGATATTTTCATTATAAAGAAATCACATACTTTCCTACTCAAAAGAAAACATGAATTAATAAAGTCTGCAAATACGATCATTATTTTTTTAGTAACTGAAAAGACCTGGTAATCTTCACCATCAAATGATGTGTTGTTTTCTGGATCAGGCAAGCAATATATGAAGGATGCCAACATTAAGGGAAAGTATTTATTTTTTTCCAGGAGCAATCAAAGTGTTCTGCGCTCTCCTGGGAGAAAGCAGAGATAACCTGAAATAAAGGAAGGGGGACAAGCGTTCACATGTTTGTACCACAGAACATGCTAGTTCAGGCAGAAGAAAATTCTTCCCATGGGATTAGGGTATAACAAGATGGAGTGTCCGGTCATTGTCTTCTCTCTAGAATCTGTACTTCATAGTGAGAATAAAAGCTCATCGAATTTGTAGTTATATGGGGTTTTCTTTTAGTCTTATAGGATATGGTGATCAAATTTCAATGTGAGGTAGACGCATCATTTTATTTTCTTTGCGTTTTTTTAAGTCACCGAATTTCTTCCTTAGGTGTGTTGCACTTTTTTGACACTATATCTTATTTTACAGGCATCTGTAAAATGATATCAATGCAAAAATAACATTTCCAATGTTGTAGTTTTGTACTAATAAGATGGGCTTAAAAGCAATACATAAAATAATATTGGCAAAGGCAATTGTGGCTAGACTGGCATGGCCAAATTGCACTTACTGTAAGCCCTTTCCTTTAGATTTGGAAGCTACAGACGTTTAAACAGCAACTGGATGGATACCTGGAAAAACATAATATTCGGGGATATAATCTTTAATTATGGGGAAACAGCTTATTGATCCAAGGAGAAATCTGACTGCCATTTTGGGGTCAAGAAGGAATTTTTTTCCCTGGTTAGTGCAAAATTGGAAAGAGCAAACCGGGGTTTTTTGCCTTCTTTTGGATCAACAGCAACAAATTACAGATATAGGAAAGGCTGAACTTGATGGACGCATGTCTTTTTTCAGCCTATGTAACTTATCAAGGCAGTGATCCTGGTTGGATCAATGTTTCTTCCCTTTCTTTCCCATTGTACGAAAGTTTTATACATCTATTTGGCAAACAATAATCAAATGAACTAGGTTATAGATCGTGGCGGTTTTTCCCAAGATGTTTATTTGGTATTGTGTCTATTTGGACTAGAAAATGGCAAATAACATCCTTATTTTGCTAAAAATGACAGGTGTGGAATTTCCTTCCTATTATTTGCATATAAAAGACTTTTTTTTGTACCAAAACAGGCTTACATTAAAGCTATTGTTTTAAAACAATCTTGTTTTGGAATGAGCTATACATATACTCCCATTTAGAAAATGCATTGGCAGCAAACATGAGTCGCAGTGGCGCGTGTCCCTGTTTCACAGCATCCATCAAGCACATTCACGAGCTCTTTGTATCGGTTTACCTTATGGGCTGACCATATCCGTGATGAGTGTTCACACATACAATCAATGTTAAATTGTTGGTGTGTGTATATATATTTTGTGAAATTGGCATTTAGGATAGGAATAGTATTCTATTGGGCGGCAAAGTATAATTTGGTGACATCCATTTATGTAGACCTCTACAACGTGTTTGTTACATGTTGACCCTGCAGAGTGACGGATGTCCCAGTAAACTTTGTTTTTACACTTGCATGCAATTATTTTATTTTGTTATGTTAAGTAAAATACTGTAGATGTTTGTGTAACCAGGCTTGACTTAAAAAGTGTTGTCAAGTACAGCACTATTTTAATGAAACAATGAGGATTAAACCATTATGGATTACAAATAAATTTGCGCAGTAGCAAAGCAACAAATTGAATCTTCTTGCTGATGGCTAACTCTTTCCACCATAATTGTACCTTTGCATCCTAATTCTTGGTTTGCCTTCCGTGTTCCAACAGCTACAGGTCAGTGGGTTTGGATATATTGTTTCAAATATTTCTATGGTTTACTCCATGCCTGAAAATCTTTTTGGTTTTGTCTTTTTATACAGTTTGATTGCCCATTGCTGTAGTATATTCTTTGTATTTGTCCAAAAAAGGGATGGACATTATAAGGTTCTAAGACTACACAACAAACATGATCAATGGCAAAGTGGATTTGGAGACAGTTTAAGCGATATATGGCACAAATCCCCAAAACAGCAGCTTTCTTGTCCAGATTATCTGCTTCATTAGCTGCAGAGTAGCTCCCTTTGGTTGAGAAAAGCAGTGTTTCATTAATTTGCTCTAACATTCTCTTATATGCCTTCTTTCAGTGTATTGGTCGCGATGCAGCTGGAAATCTAAGTATTCAGTTCCTGGGTACAGTGGTGAGTAAAGATTGGTATTCTTTATGAATGCAATTGTTCTTCCACAAATCTGTCGCTGACTTCTTTGTGACTTCATGCTTGTTTCTTAAGTGCATTGTAACTATTGGCACATTGTAAGGCTCATTTAACAGCCTAATGTTACCTCTCCAGCTGAGCATCAATCTCTCAGTGACTCATCTAAATTTGTTTACAGGTACAGCCATTTAAGTCATCGTGTTCTCACTGACGTGTATAAAGGCACAACTAAAGTAAAATGCTACTGTGATAATATCATTTATACAGTGAGATAGTGGTCAGAGTATTCTCCAATCACACACACACCTTAGGGTCATATAATAAAGGTTCTAAATGCTGTGTATAGACTCATGTGGTTGAGGTAAAGGCTGCTCAGAGACAAGTACCAAGTCTCCAAGCCAAGGAGCTGGGCTTAAAGAAAGAGGCAAATCCATAGGGGGATTCTGAAATTTAAAGGAGCTCCTCATCTGTCATGTGCATTAAAATTGCATATCATGATTGAAACCAGGGAGATCACATTTCCTGAATAAACCTTCCTCTTGACACCTCTTGTACATTCTTTTTAGTTTCATTAATTTGTTTTTTCCCCACCTCAAGCCCTCACCTTTACACACTTCACATCTCTTTATTATAGTAGTACAATAAGCTGTGCTGTAACTGAGCCTGTGCATATGAATGCTGGTAAGCAGGGGAGGGCTGGCACATTTGGACTTGGGCGAAAGTAAAACTCTGCCCCCCCCCACCTGTAACTAAGACAAATATTCATTCTAACACTGCAGCCTAGCACATATTTTCACATTCACTCACACAATTACTCTCTGGGTGAGAAACCTGCTACTACAAGTAGACTGGCTCATTTCAGACCAGACCTGTTGATGATTCGAGCCTAGCCACCCCTAACCAGCCTGCGCATGGAGGTAAGGGTCATCCTGCAGCCAAACACTGAGCAGCAGAATAAAGAGATTATTGCAGTGTGATTTAAGGTGTTGTGCTGTGTGCACACAGAAGCACAAAACTGTGAAGCGCTGTGGCAGAACAGATTTAACATATTTCCATTATTTTGTATTGAATATTACTAATTACAATCACAGTTTCTTTGAGCATGTTAACTGTATAAAACAAGACTTGGGGGATGCTAAAACCCTGTGAGGACGAGTATAATCTAGTATTTAGCACCAGCCTGTCTGATGGTTTGGTAATAGGTACAGTATGCATGTGGGAGAATAGGGCAGTGGGTTATAGTGGGTTACATTACTTATATTGAAAGCTGTTGAGTGTTCTTCCAGATTGCAAAGCTTTAACATTATTTACATATAATTTCATATAAGTTTTAGTAAAAGGTAGATGGTCCATCTAAGTACAGCCATACTAGAGACAAACACACAGTTCAATAATGTTTCCCTCTTTGAAGTCTATAGGCAATGCTTTTGCTGCTACCCTCTTTGTTTTTCTAGATATTTGATAAGCGTGGGAACTTGAAATAGTAAATGCTTTATGCTATTACCTGTAATGTATGTTATTGTCAGATATTTATTATCTACCTTTGTTGTGTTCACATTTGCTAAATATGGAATTGTATTATGGGACTCTGTTCCATCGGCCTAAAAACGGCCTTTTCTGCTGTTTTTTGAGCCATCAGCCTGAAGTGTCCATAATAGTCTTGTTCTTGTGTGATGCTTTTAGAGACTCCCAAGGATATATATATGTGATGAAAGTAATGTACTCTTCCTGTTATATATGTATATTTATATTGCTATTTCGGCTACTTGTTCTTTTAATGTTTTTGACATCTTACACAGAACGTCTGGGAATAATCGTCCGCAACCAGGTGTTAAAACATTTCACATATGTTTGACATAAGCAGGTTTTAACCATTGAGCTTTTGTTCTTTTCATGCAAAATTAATCTATCTTTAGAAGGTTTTCCATGACTGTAGGACAGTAGTAATATATTTTACTTCTCAATATATGAGACTACTCACTACATTTGGCAAATCCACATTGTAGGTGCACTCATGAGAATTATTATGATTATTTATTGTTTTATATAGCGTTATCGCCCTTGTTTCATTCATGGTGTTAGTGCATCACAATCTGTGTTCAGTTCCCAAAATCATCTTAATCAGTCTGATGGATGCCCATATTACCTCGTTATATTGTGTCATGCTTTAAGAGAAGAGAGGCAGTAAGTTCTGGATATTTTAGTCCTTAGGTATTTGTTCTGTGACGTACTATTGATTTAACACTTTTTATTTTAACAAATGTTATTTCCAAGAGCTGATGCAGACAATTATGAAAAACGTGTGTGTGTGTGTGGGGGGGTCTTTAGGTGCATGCATTTTTTTCCATTGCTTCAAGTTTATTCTTGTAATGAATATTTATAACTAAGCACCATCTCCGTACATACATGCGTGTTTAAGAAGCATGGGTAATATTTTCTGATCGGGGTGATTGAACAGATATATACTGGATACAAGCCCTGTTACACAGCATCAACCAGTCACACAGATCTGTTTTGAAATGCATATCAAAAGTCTCTGAGATGACCTTAAAGACCTTTTCTTTTTCCCAAATGTTCTGTACTGGGATATTCAGTGTGTGGTCTCCACACCTAAGGAAGATGTTGACACATCTGTTTTATTTTACAGCTTTGTTGTTGAAAATCGGGTCTGCTTGTTCAGATGCTTTCTTAAAATCCTTTTTATAGATATATATTCCTTCCAATTGGGACACAGAGGCACGTTTATTTATATAGCAAGTATTTTCAAGACCGTCCATCTGTATTCATGTTATTATACGGTTATTTATAACAAAATCCTGCTATTCAAATAGGTTTGTTACATACGGCTCGGACTTTGTCCATTCCGATTTGGAATGGGCTCATAAAGCAATACTGCTGTCAAACCACAAAGGGCGTTACAAGTACAGAGCCATTTTAGTGAGTAGTAAAAGTAGAACAATCAATGAAATGTTGCTGATGATTACCCCATTTTGTTCCACTTTATGTCAGAGTTGGCCTTTATACATTAACCCGCTTTGTTAATCTTGCAGAAGGAGATAGGGGAAACATACTTCTATGTTTCAGAGAGGTAGAGTTATTTGCAATGTACGTGCTTTCCCATACGATACTGGTTTCAGCTGAAGTAAGTGGTAGGTAATAATGTGTATTTCATAGCAAGGACAAGCAGCCTCCCCCAATCATAAGATGTGTAACCTGCTTCATCTGCCTATAGCAGTTCCAGCAATGTTCCTTTAATATTTGCTCTTAATGATGGTAAACAAGATTTATGGCCTACCTTTTAATCCATTGAGTGCATTCATGGTCATGCGCAAGGTAAAAAGATATACTAGTAACGTTAAAAGGTTATCTAATGGTGCTCTAGAGAACATTTATTTTCAATCGGAGGTCTACTGAGGTTAGCGAAAGGGAGAAGCACATACATTAAATATTATTAGGAGCTTATCACCTGATCGCGTGGTATCCCTGAAATAATCTTCTGGTTAATTTGGTAATCTGAGACGCGTACATTAACATTTTACATGGTTCCCAGTAGGTATTGTGTTCATTGCTTGGCCTGGATAGAAATGCAGTAAAGATTTCCTCTTGGAGAGACTGAAATGCAGGGAAGGAGTCTCTGGTTAAATCACGGGCTATGTATATTGGGTGGTCTTGAAGTAAGGAAAGGGTGTTCAGAATTTAGAGAGGGCAAACAGCCCTGGAGAGCTTTTATTAGAAGAAAAGGCATAGGCCCTCATTTCATCTGGGGAGACCACCACCTCGTTAAACATACCATATCACAACTACTCATGTAGAACCAGTCCATTCGTACAGCTAGCATCACCCACCATTATATGAATATATACCCTGGGGTTTATTCACTAAAGCTTGAGTGAGTTGCCATGACACAGAACTTTTCAGTCTTGAAACCGGACATGTACATGTACATGTGTATGGTTAATGCAATTATATGGTATTCAAGATTTCTTGCAAACTTTGATTGCTTTATTTAGGGTCAGCCAAGCCCATTTTATAGGACAGACTTACCAGGGATGTATCTTTGTAATTAGATAGTATATTTGCATTTGAGTGCTTGAAATCTTCTGTAACTTATAAAGCGGGTAATGATGAGTGAAGATGTATACTCGGCTGGATTTTCCATAGCACCTTCATTACAGTTATGGTCATTACAGTTATGGTCATTACAGTTATGGTTTTGTCAGTGAAGTGCCAAGATGGTATTGCTAAGTTCTTTCTTCGTCCGTATTTGTCTGTATCACGCACTCCCACTTACAAGAGAGTAACATTTGCATGTACAAGCAAGGTTCCTATCCACCTCATCTCAACATAGTGATTGTCCCAGGTGCCTTCGAGGTGCATTTCCTTCTCCCCTCTCTTTGACCCACCATCTAAATTCAGTGTATAAAACATTCTGCACATTAAATAAGGCCTCACTAATATTATGAAAGCAACCATGTTATCCACTCTCCATTAGGGTCTTACTAGTGTTAAAGCTGTCACTTGCTGAGGTCACAGGACAGCAGAGTTATAGATAAACTAATTTATTAATCCCTAACAGTTTATATTAATGAATAGTTAAAATTAATACAGAACATATTTTCCAGATTGCTGGTCTGTGACAGGTTGTGTCACTTTTTATTTTTGTTTGTATATTATTTAGCAATGATTATACTCGACAGCAATACACCTGTCATATCTCCTTGATCATGATTGTTCTTCACTGCATTTTGGTGGGCAATCATGAACCGTATGTAACACACGCAATATTGTACGGTTTTTGTGAGTTCTGCATTCTTTTCTTTTTTCCTTTTTACTTTAAAAAGTCAAAACATTGTTGATGGTCACTTCCTCCTATTCATTTTTATTTTAAGGGACTAGGGAGTTACTGTAGGGCCAACTCTCTTAAGAAACTAGCTGAATATTTGCATTTTTAGTTTCTTGTGCATTTTGTTTCTAATGTAGGGTCTACCAACATTCATGTATAACTTCTCCAAGTGCTTGTGGAGAAGACATTCTAGAAGGGTTTATATATTCATATGAAGGGTTAGCACAGCCAAACATCATGTATGTATATTATTTATATTCATAACAACATCTGCTATGGCTTTCCCATGGCTAGAACTGCCTTCTTAATTATTATTAGGCGATTGCCATGTTTAATGGCCACTTCATAAGGTCAACATTATTAACATGTAAAATGAAAATATAATATAGGGGTTCTCTTTAATTTGACCCCTTTGTATTGGCTCAACTAGATACCAGTGCATGAATTTAACATTTAGTCGAAATTAATGCTAACCATCCAAAACAATTTTAAACACAATCAGTTCAACAAGGGAGGATACATTTAATATGATAATTTAGCTATCTGAATTGTATCATCTTAGCGGGGATATATGCAAATTTGTGACCCTTCCCTAGCTTTTAAGTGGATGCTGTGCTGATAGATTTATCAGCCCTATTAAGGAACTTTGGGGAACTTTGGAATTTCAGCAATTGTTCCCTCAGAGGCTGAAAAACAAACCTGATCTCATACTGGGACCGTTCTGGTCTGCATATTTCCATAATATGCCTTTGCTACTAATATGACAGCAAGAGGCAAATAACTGTTTCTAATAATATAAAATGCAGTTGAAGAGGACAGCATTTTAATGTAGTATGAAGACCTCCCTGTGGGGTTGTTATTGCTGCTATTGAATAGCAGTACACAGTGATAACAGTAGCCTTATAATTGATTTGTTTAATTATCAAGAGATGAAGCCTCCTTGTGTCTTGATGACTTCAATCAAGAATTTGCCCCTTCCCAATTAATATTTCTGTTTGTTCTGCTCCTCATTAGAAATAGTCATTTGTTCAAGGTTTCAGTAAAATATTGTTCTTTGGTCCACTTCAAGACAGCTAGTAGATTTTTCTTTTTTACACAGGGCACATCAGTCTACAGAAACACAATAGTTTTCCTTAAAATACGAGGTCAATATGTCCTATAACTATAATTTTTAAGTGCAAAATACTAATCATGTGTATTACCAAATTTGCATAATAAAAGCTTGGCTACTTATAAAATGCTGCATAATTTATTAGACCACCAAAATCATGGTCTGAAATAGATTTAAAAAAATGAAAATCTTTTAGAGGTAAAGGTTAATGTTTATATTACATTCTTGGTGTTCTTTTATTGTCTCTGTAGGCAGTTTTTGCCCTTGAATGTTTGCCAAAAGTTGTGAGCCTGCCCACTGCCATCTCTGTGCTGTTTCCACGTGCATTTGAGAGCATGTTGGATATTCCCTCTATATTTTCACTGGCATTGGATACGTGCACATTACAAATATATGTGAGTTTTTTAATATAGTCACCAAATAGTCATGCCTGTGAGTTTTGTAATACGGGTAACGTAG
This sequence comes from Spea multiplicata, assembly GCA_009364415.1. Classification (NCBI taxonomy): domain Eukaryota; kingdom Metazoa; phylum Chordata; class Amphibia; order Anura; family Pelobatidae; genus Spea; species Spea multiplicata. The sequence continues at coordinate 32,738,880 of VKOC01000002.1, read as the reverse complement.
AGACATGCCTGCTTGGGGTAATGTATTCTTCTCTATCAACCTTAAAGTACACTTCTATGTTGTCCCTGCTGTGGCGCTTCATTTGAAATAGTAGGCAAATCTTTCATATATGTGTGTGTGTATATATATATATATATATATATTACATTGTAAGACATGGTATGTACAGATTTTGAGAATTCTTCACAGATACCTAAAGATTTACTAGCTATATGTTGGTTTAGATATATGTTGACCTATATATAGATATATGGTGATCTTATTACGATCAAAAGGCTAGCATACAATCAAATTCGTGCCAAATATATTTTTCATATGTTTTCGTTACACATTTTGTTTGTAACATTTTGCTTTGATTTTCTCAAAATAATGAGATACTCATAAATCATTTTGGGATGAATTTCTGTTTCTTAAGAACAAGTACAAATGTAGGTAATGTTTATTTAGAAATGCAATCTGTATTCGAAGGGGCATTGAAACAAAATTCTTGAACGTCTCTTTGTTTAGCTTGGCACAGTAGTCTTCCTTAGATAAAACATTTAAATGCTAAGCAGTTCCTTTAATTTTTCTGGGATTCGTTGCTTTTTATGGTAACACACACCGGGCAGGAAGGTCATTGTAATGAGGGGGAACAAACTTCAAGCATGAAAGAGAAAGTTAAGTTCACAAATATCTTTTTCCTTTTATGAGATCTCTGGAGCTCATTAATATTCTGGAAAATGTGGCTTCGATGTTGTGCTGCCCTATGAAGAATAAGAAGACTTCTGCATCGTGGCTGTTAACAATTTTTCCCATCTACATTAAATTTCCATTATGCTACATTCCAAAAAGGGAATTTTAGCTACACCCCACTTCTACTGTTTAATTTTAAAGAAGGAACATTTTCTTGCCCATGTGTTTTACAAGTTTGTGTGTAAATAGGGCTCTTTCTTGCATTGTTGCCAGAGGGGATTTTTATTTCAAATATTTGTGGGCACTGCATAGCTGCCTCTTGACCTGTTGAATCATTAAATATTGATTCACTTCTCTGAAATGTTGCTGCTGCTGTTCTATACCCTGGGGCAACACAAAACTAAAATCAAACAAGCTTGTAAAACACACTGTGCTTCTTTAACATATATATTAATACATCATTTCACACAAAGAATATACAGTATATCCAGAATTACAGGTATTGAAATGATCAGGAATGTTGCTGATGCATTTTAACATGATGTAATGTTTTATTTCTTTGAAAAGCATAACCATTCCACATGTGATCCTGAACTCGCTGGCTGCGGTTTGCTTCATTATCAAATCTCATTGGGTATAGAGAGAAGCTTTCTCTGTGATCCAGAACTCCTTGGCTGCAGTTAGCTTCTTTACAGGATCGCATTGGGTATAAAGGGAAACTTTCTGTGTTTTCTTGAAATTACTTGCTTCAGTTAGTGTTGTTATAGGACCGCTTTGGGTTTAAAGGGGAATTTTCTGTGTGTGATCCAGAAGTCACTGGCTGGAGCTTGTTTCATTATAGGATCTCAGTCAATGTGAATATCTACTCATATTATATTCATTTTGGAGGAGGTTTACTGGTCTGGAGCAGTTCATCAGGGGTTGAGTTAGGCCCCTTAGTTCCATTGAAGGGTAATGTTAATGCTACAGCATACATTTTAGACAAGACATTTTAGACAAATTTGTGGCACCATTTTGGGAAAGGACCTTTCCTGTTCTTACATGACTGTGTAAGTCCATAAAGACAGGGTTTGACTAGTTTGGTGTGAAGGAGCTCTAGTGGCCTGCGAAGAGCCCTGACCCCACTTTTAAGATAAATTAGAACGCCGATTGTGAGCCAGTCTTTCTTGTCCAGCTTCGGTGCCTGGTCTCACAAGATGCTCTTTTGGCTGAATGAGTAAAAATGTGGAGGATGTTACAGGTGCAAAGAGTAGGGATGGATTAACTCCATATTAATACCCATGATTTTGGATGTTTAACAAGATCATAAAGGTGTGATGATACTTTTGGCCATATAATGTACGTGGGCTAATTAAAGTGTATTGAATTGTAGGATTTGTAAAACGGACAAATCTACTTAACAGTACCACTACTCTTAAAGATACATTTGGCTTATTTGGGTTGAGGCAAAAGCTCCTATAGTGGGTTAAACAATGTTTGCTTAATATGTCTGAGAAGAGGCTTATCTACCACTTTGGAGTCAAAACAAGCATTCGTTAATGTAGGAACAATGAAAGAACATTGCTAGTTTGGTGTTTGTTCAACTATAATTGAATGTTATTACATATTATGGCCATTATTGTCATCTGCACCCCACCAGCTCTATATATATCAGAAAAATAAGTTTGCCTCCTATTGGAGAAGTAATTAAATGTTTACAGGCTATTTAAAATATAACTTAAATATGTGGGCAGCCACCAAGGTCCACCTCTGACACAAAATACGAGACTTGACAGTGTTGCAGGCATCATCAAACAGTACAGTAAGACAGTTCTATTAATTGCCAGTACCTCTCGTACCATGTTGCACCCTCTGTAGACCAGGTTTCAAATATGTAAGGAAAATAAAACATTTGATATTGTTAGAATACTTGTATCAAATGCTTAAATGTTTTACAGCTTTTAATCAAACCCAGGCATATAATACTGAGTGAACCAGCGCTAGCCAAAGCTGATATTGCCCCTTCTGTTACAGAGGAAAACTGTGTCCACTTTCCACAACTGCTCATTCAGGATCCTTTATTTTAAAGGCATTGTTTGTGTTCCTTTTAGCTATGACCCCTGACTTTTATTTTTAGACCAGCCAAACTAGATTGGTATCGCATGTCTCAAAAGTCATTCATGTATAGTTATTGGCATAACCCAAGGGAACACACAGGGATTTCCTGAGCTGCTGAATAAGAGTATAGCTTTCTGCTGGGCAAAAGCCAGGAGCAGCTATACTCTGACCCTGGCATATCTCTCTCTTCTCTCACTCGCTCTTGATTTATATTTGATGAAGTTACTATAATTCTAGGTTTGTAAGGAGCTAAAGGTGACTCCTTGCGTTGCTGGGGTGTGCTCCAAAGCCTGATGTGTTGGATGGGTGTATTTAATGCTACAACTGGAACCATGTCTCCCAACGTTCATCCAAACACAATCAGATATGACGTTAACACCTATGGGAGGAGAACATTTGGTCATTCTAAGTCAGGGGTACACTTGTGAGACTTGTGGCGCTGGTATCCAGATAAGTAAGTTCAAGGGGGCACTTATTTTATTTTTTATTTTTCTGTCACCATTGTAGGACTGTTGCAATTTTAAAACAGAAATGGAAATAGAGCAGAATTTTGTATCACAGATTTTTTTATACGCTTTGTCTCCACAATATAGACCTCATTTTTCAACCAGTAGCTAATGAGTACATTGTCTTGGCCAATTTCATACCCAGTGTGTGATCCAGCCAAGTTCAATATTAAGTTTTGGTATAGCTTCCTCCATGATCAGAATTACAATGGATTTCTCTGTCAGCATCATTGACTGCCTGTACATGATTTCTCCTCTAGCTGTTTTTTTAGGGTTAAACACAGCCATGGCTGTCCGTGTCATTGGCATACTAGCCAACTAGACAGGTTTAATGTGCCTGTGCATGGAAAAAGCAGAGACTTTGCTTCTCTTAAACACTCTTCGGGCTACAGGGGAAATGAGGGAGCTCTAATTTTTTACATCAAATCAACTGGCATGACTGTTGGATTAGTTGAATGCAAGTTCCATTTTAAATATACTGTAGGTGATTTCTAAAACAATAGTTATCAACCCTGCCATGTGCAGCTCTGTTTGTAAGGGACATCCTGATTGTAAGCGTTCTGTAATGAAATATGTAGACACATTATGCATCCAGAAATGGCCCTATGCTGTAGTTGTCAATAAATAATGATTTTTTCAATTTTTATTTTTTTTCTTCTTCTAAACCCAACACTTGTCTACATCCACTTCATAATGTCATGCCAGAAAAAATTAGGAAAAGGAAGCAGTACTAGTAGAAACAGCGGTGCTCTGTTGTAGAGGATAACCCGTCTTCAAAGAATTTTGTTTTAGGTATCACTGTTTGATAAATAGCTAACTTCAAAGAACTTAACACACAAAAAAAGAATCCAGTGCTTTCCTGCGATTCTTGTAGACTGGGCCAGAATTCTTAAAAGTAGCTCACATCCTGTGCTCCCTGGTCTCAGGTGGTTAACTTTTGTTTGTCAACGGTATGCCTAAAGAGAGATGTCAATCCAACTTGAATTATTAGTTAACCCCAATAGGTTAACATTCTCACATAGCATCATTGTTTTAGGAGATTTAAAAAAAAAAAAAAGAGTCTACATCCATCGTCAACATACTTAACTATATAGTAATATAAGTATATGTTTACATAGATATGCAGTGGTGTCCAAATGTCCACCATATCTCACTGGTTTCGATCATTTATTTCAAAATATTAAAATATTGTATTTTTCCAGAATATATCATTTGACAATGAAGCATATAATTTATTTCTTTGCTAAATCTAAATGTGAAACTGCCATTTATTTTAATATGCTCTCAACACACCGTGCTTATATATTTTCCAAACAGGCAAGACCAGGCATCCCTAAAGCGACCACACAATCAAAAGTATATATCCAGTATATCAAGTGCATCTGTATACCAGGGTTCAAGGCCAACTATACTAAGAATGTAAAAGTGAAAAACAAAACAAAAACACTGGCATCATGAGGCTCACATGAGTGAGTAGCTGCCTCTTAACCACTTCATCATTGAATAAACAACCCTAAACATTTAACATTACAAACAATACAGAAATTTCACAACAAAATGTCCTTTTTACTAGTGCAACCAAAAACGGGTTCATATTTTGATTTGTTTAAGTATGGTGCAGAAAATGCTTTTCGCATTCTGGTTGATCCCATTGAGATCTATATCTAGAGATTTATATTGCACCAACAGATTCAGTTATGCTGAACAATAGTTATACTATACTTTTCCGCATAAATATCCTGTGTTGATTTATAACCCCATTGTAGAGTGCTATGGAATCTATTGGCACTATTTAAATATTTAACATGTCCATGGAAAATGCTATCTGTACATTCATATTTTCCAACAAGCATTTCATAATGTGAATTGACTTATTTGGGGAAATGTGGCACCTGTTAAATGGCAGCATCCCTGCATTTGTTCGGCAGTGAGTCAGTTTCAGTAATGCATTGTTTAATAGAGACAATCCTTTCATCTTATATAGAAAGAGAACTTTGTGCAATCTGTTTCGTTGCATGAATTTTTAAAATAATGGCAAATTACAATCGAGAGCATTTATTATTTGCGTCTTTGACCGTTTCACTGAAACCTGAAACTCGCCCATCAAGATATTCCTCAATTTCTGTGTATTTATGTGATACGTTTGTGATATCTTTGCTGAAGGTGGTTCTCTTTGGTTTTGAATCAAACCCATCTCTGTTTGCAGCAACATGGCTAGACAGATTTTGATTCTGCGTCATCGGGTTGTAAAATGGCATTGTTTCATTGCATACAAGAAGCGTGTTAACAAAAGGGCAGATTATGTTACAAAGTACAAATTTCAGCAACAAAAGAGTTGGGATGTCATGGCCTTGAAGAGTTAAAATGGCAGACTTTAAAGAAACAGGACACTGCCATATACCCCTTGGGATCTCCGCCTGTCACTTCAACACACTTATATTGAATAAATAAATACAATATAGTAAAAAGCCTTTTGAGGCCGATTTCTTTCTCTGTGGGGGGTGTAATCTTATATTGAAAGTGGTGATGTGGGGCACCGATGCACTCATAAGGCCACTTTGTATTGTTCCCACACACTAATAATAATATAAATAAATCAAAGTGTTCCCTCTTTCATTTGTATAACAGCAAGTTCTTTGAATGTTCGATACTTGTTGAATAGGAAAGATAAGCCTTATGGACATACAGACAAGGCGGACATCTTTATCCCTGAATAGAACATTAAACACCGCACTATATTGTAAGTGCACCATTTGCATTAAAACAAGTTACCGTATTTATCGGCGTATAACACGCACTCTTATATCTAAAAAAATAAGTTTAAACCCTACCTGCGTGTTATACGCCAATAACTTTCTGTGCTGCACGATCTGCAGCCGCGTCTCCCGCACTTCCGGTTCCGGCGAGGGTGCGTGTTATACGCCGGTGCGTGTACTACGCCGGTAAGTACGGTACCTTTGGAACACTCAATGGTTACAATGAATCACAATGCGCAGGTATGACGTTTTTGAATTATTTTGATTAAGTGAGCGAGACAGTAAAAAGGAAGTACAAAATAAATGCAATCCAAATCAGTAGTTGAATTGTTCATCACCAAACAATTATTGAGATTCGTTTTAAGATTTAAGTAATTAAAAGCAAATTCATCTGTCAATATTGTAGTTAACAGTTCACATGTACATAATTAGTTTCATTGTCATCACTTTTGTCGAGTTGATTATAATCAACCGTTTCAAGATCGAGACTGTTAGGTAGACAATCATTTGGGCAAAATTATATAGGTGCGTGAGGGTCATTTTTGTTAAGGGATACTCTTCAGTTGGATGTAAATTTGGAGAACTTTTTTAAAGGATATGATTATATGTTGCTACAGAATTGTAGAACACTGCAGAATTACAGGGAGGTGGTGTCAGCGGTAATTTCTTTTTGCTTGTTCTACATATTGAAGGTTTACGTTGCTGATTGCCACCTTTGTTTTCTTTAGTACTGGTTAACTCATTCAGGAGGTGTATGTGTGTGTGTGTGTGTGTGTATATATATATATATATATATATAATATATATATATATAATTATAAAGACTACTTCAAGGACTGGATTCCCTGTAATGGCGACTAGGCATGTGCATAGAGCTCTGTGTCTTCAGGGGTGACATTTGGAGATATACAAATACACCTCTGTCTCACCATCCCAAGCCTTAGTCCTGCTGTCCGCTTTTCACATAGTTTTAGGTAATGCATTGTTATCTATAGCTTGTGCATTTTGATTTGAAGATATTTGGTCTAAAAGTTAACCCTGTGTGTTTCCTGTCCTAAGGCTCTCTCCCTTCCCCTTACACTGCCTTACAAAGACTGCCCGACGCAACCCACAGCAATCAGCCCGCCGACATGGGGTTTGTGACAGATCCCTCAATGTATTTACAAGGGTAAAAAGAAATGAAAATCTAAAGATGGGCAGGAAGAATAAGAGTTAAGTTAAGAGGCATTACCCCACTGTATACATATATGGTGGGTTTTATTGCATATTAATTACTTTCCTAAAATATAACCATTACTTACATTAAATGCTAAACGTAGAATGTAGGAAAAGCGACTGCCCCGATTTAAATGTAAGTACTACGAAAGGCTTACACGGGCAAATGCCAAGATATGCTCAGAGAGGATTAAGCCAAGTTGCTGATTTTCAGGCACCCTGTGTTCCTCTCGATGGTAACCTTCATATAAGTGCGTTTGTGATTTCCTAACCACTGATATTTTTTTTTTACTTTTCCCCTTTTTATTAAGGTTTTGTTTGATAATGGGTTCTGTAAAATGTTGGCCCTTTAAAGACCTCCCTGCTTGAACAATAGTAAAGACAAGAATATATAATGTGTTTGAGTGTGTTCAATGAAAGTGAAGGAAGTTGTGGATGAGAAAACACATAAAAGGAATGCCAATTTTTGTTTTTTTTCCTGTGGTATGAATAGCCCTTGTTGAGTACAAAGAAAATGTCCATTTTCATTAAATCCGTCAACTTGTTTGGGCTTCTATATTTGCTACACCTAGATACGTTAATTTAACATGCCGCTGATTTTGCCCAATTTCCAATGATTTAATATATCTTAATTGCACATCTCGGAAAAGAGTTTTGGTTTACCTTTGTAGAGTTCACATACCTGCTGTGCTCCAATCAATCAACTTAGAGCTACATTTTGTTGACAAGTGTATCAGTTAATTGATTTTGTGTAAATCGATAAGAAAATTAGTAAACTGAAAGAAATTTGGCAATTCCACTTAGCATAAAACTTTCTACACAGAGGAATTGGTTTAATATTTTTGAAGCTCCAGTTCTAGAACAGGAATCGTTGGGTTTTGTGCACCCAAAATCAGGAAGAATAATAACATGGAAAATTTGAAATATGAAAAGGTTATTATGTTAATGTGTTTTAATCAATTAATTGCTGTTAAAGCCTGCATTGTAATATTTTTGCTCTCCACTTGATTTTGGTTAAGTAGTTCTAAGAAGAACATTTGAGGCACCAGAGAGGACATAGTAAAAACCAAATCGTCAGGGTACCCCAAACCTTCTAACTAAGCTACAGAACCAGACCACTAAACTGCTGCTCCACATGTGTACGAGAGCCAGGGTTTGCTTATCAATGTAGCTGAGAGAAGGAGTCTGTCTTCTCCTTTACGGTATGGCAAAAGTTGGAATATTTTCACTATGGAGCTCTTTGTTTGCTAGAAAAGTGTAATAAATATTGGATGAATGCTAGTCTTCTGTTAAATCTTTCTTAGGCTTTGGAAAATATTATATTATTATGACACACATTTATTATACTAAAGTGTCAAAAAGCGCTTTCCTGTGCTCTAACAGATTTACCCAAGTATCTATAAAGTCTACTTACTCTGTGTCATTGTAAAGTTCTAATAATGAAGAGATTCCTAAAAAAGTGGGAAAGCCTGTTTAATGATTTTGCTAAGAATTGGTAAATGAAGAAGGCGGGTGTTTTTCATTTTTCTTTCTCGCTAATTTCAAAGTTTTTTCAGGTTTCATGGTTTAGCTTTAGTTGGGAAAATGTATAGAAAAATGACTCTATAACATTGCTGAAGGGTTATTTATTTTGTGCCTGGTGGTCATTTTAGTAAAAAAGTGTGTACCTGCTGTTTGTGAACTACAACTCCCATCATGCCCCAGGAAATGGGCAAACAGCTGTCTAGCTGGGTATACCCAAATGTATAGTTTACTAACAGTGAGGGGAGGGTAGATATTTCCCCTCTCATCTTTAATTTATATCTGGCATTAATGAGAACAGCAGATTGCAGGAAAGATGAAATGATCCGCACCGTATTTACAAAGCATTTAGCTGTTATTTTCTCTGTGGGGCAATTAACAATCATATCTCTTAAAGCCCCTCTAAATAGCTATGTTTACTTACCCCATGGGATAAATAAGGGTTTGAGAGGATTTCCTGATTAATGGACATCTGCCTTGTGCTAGTGCTAAATTATTGTTAATTATTTATTTGGTTTTGTTTATCTATTTTGCTTTATGGGCTTCAATTTCATAGATAGAGACACACGCTTTGAATAAATGACACTATTAAATATTCATGCCAAGCACAACTGTAGAAAGTGGCGAAAACAAAAGATCCCTTTTTTTAGCCTACATTGTTATGCATAATATGTGTTTTCTATAACATAGTTGTCTTTGTCTGTAACTTTATACAGGCCTAACTATAGATTTCCATAGCAGACCTCAATTTGGTGTCCTTAATTATAGAGTCCTTTGAAATAGTACCTTTAAGTTGGTTTAGTAAGTAGCTTATAAACTTGTAATTACAACAACAGCATAAAAAAAAAAGCCTCTGCGTTGGAGCATAGGAAGTAATGGTTTCCAACAGATGGCGGGCCCTGTTATGTAATTAAGTAGAAAGCTTTGAAAAGATCCCTGATACTTGTCAGCCTTTTACTTGTCTTGGATATTTCTTGTCCTGCTCATTACAGCCGTGATAGGTAACACGGGCGGCCGGCCAAACGGAAAACGCTGCACATGTTCCCCTTTGTAAGAGCGTACAGTACATTGTGATTGCCTTCGGCTTTGAGGTTATGAAAGCGCCTCTTATTTCGCCAAATTACCAATGTGTCATATTTACCTACGCGTCAGACAGCTTGCAGTCACCTGTCGGGGTCAGCCTCCGCTTTTATCTTCCACACACCTGCACAAGTCCTCACCGCAGACGCTGAGCCGGGGTGTCGTCATTAAGTCAGACTTTCTCCTTGAGACTCTGCCAGGGTATCATTACCATTAACCAGCGTTACGCAGTAATTATAGGCACGAGGGAAGAGGAGCGAGCTGCATGTGTGGTACTTTATTTATGCTTTAAGTCATAGCGCTTTGAGGTTTCTGCTTCGTTGGAGCTCGCGGAAGTCCTGTGCATTATATTTCAGAATGACACGTAGGTGAGCGTGCCGACTTTGTTACCTGTGGTAAATGCCTCGCCATACAATTAGATTTAATCGTAACAAGGAATAGAAAAGAATGAAAAAACAACCTTATATTGTATATCTGGTCTTGATTTTTTCAGGTTTCTACAGTTACCAGAAAGTGATACAAAGTGTAACATTAACACCGGTTTCTTCTGCGTCCAGTGTTATAACTATCCACAAAACCACCAATACAAATCTGTAGAAAACCTTTATTACTTGTGTGTCCAAACATAGAAGTTGTTGATGATGCAGGAGGTTGAAGAAGTATATTATACACGGCACTGAGCACTGTTATCATAGTCTAATTATTGTTATATACAAAACATACATTAGATTGATTGCTTCAACACGCCTTAGTAATTTACCTTTCTATGTATATGTTTGCATATTATATTATATAGGTAGATATCCAGCTTAGGGAGTGAGGTTTAAAAAGATGGGGAAGGAAAAAAAGTAAAATAGCATATATGAATTTACTATTCCCGCTCACATTAGGTACCCTACACTGAGGCATGCAAACACATGGTGTGCATTAGATATGTACATTACTTAACAATAACAAAAATACTCTAATACACTGTATGTCCAATGCCAGTTAATATTGCCAGGAAATCATTAAATAAAATTCCAAGTTTGACACTGAAACACCAAAATATAGCGCTTGGCTAATCAGTCAGGTCTGATTCAGATCAAGTGACAAGTACAAAAATCCATTTTTGTAACTGGGTGCTGTTGACTTCCTAAAAAGTGGTGACAGTGATGCATTACATCTCAGTGACACATTGACATTATCAATTATATGTTATTAAACAGCTCGGCTAACGGAATGATTTAGCGTGTGTTTAACTGCCCTTTTCAATTAAACGCAGCCGCGGCCTGGAGACCAGAGCTGGATAGCTCAAGCCATATATTTTCTCTCGTTAACACAGGCATTGCTGACATGCAAGTGATGGGATTGTTAGCCTTTTGCTGTGAGCTGTAATGGACTAGCCCTTAAAGGCCTAAGCAGTGATTAATGACCAGGAGCGGGGCTGCTTGCACGAGTTTATGCCTACACACTTCCGTTTCTGTCATCTGGCTCCATGTTTGGGACATGGTCTGCCATAATAGTCATGACTGTTCATTCTGCTGGCCCGAATAGAGCCAGCATTTCACTACAGATATAAGCTTGGCTGCTAAACGGGGATTATCCAAAGCGTGCTGACCAGAGCCTACACCACTGAACTTACATGGCACTTGTGACCAGTGAGACCCGTTGGACACTTTTTTTTTCCTTTTATTTTTTTTGCACAAAGGTGCAAAAGAGATGCTACAAGGGGTTAAGAGAATTCTGCTCTTTTTAACACAGTCCCTGCGTGTTTTAAATTCAGCGAGGGCTGCCCTCATTTGCATTCTGCTGTTGCTTCACTTGAGTTTACAGAGTGCGATGATAGAGGAAACATGTTGCTGTCATTCCTCAAGAGACTTACAAGTGTCAGTAATTCATGGAGACGATCTTGAATGCAGGCAATCAAACACTCATGATCGCGTGTGTGTGAATCTCTCTCTTGACCTAAGTCCATTAAAATGGTGAAGTAGATCAGATACGGAATACGTGCGCTGTTCAGACAAAGGCAGTCAGAGTATATATATATATATATATATAAAAAAGAAGGAATCATTTAAATGCGTAAAGATAACTAAAATCATGACATTAGAGTGTTCTTTTTCATAAGGTGAATACGGATTGTAAATGGATTTTTAAGCCTTCCATTACACAGAATGGTTACTTTATAGTATATTGTATTAGACTATATCATTCAAAGTAGCTTTGGGAGGAGCATTTCCCAGCAACCAACTTACTCAACCTTAAGTGGTAGTAAGGTTACCGTGAACTAAAAAAATACTTTGTTTTACAAAAAAATGTAGTTTAAATACGTTTAAGAATTTGAAGGAAAGAAGTCAGGTGGTGCCCCTAGATTTTATAGTCTAAGACAGCTCATTTGATTGGCGGCTCGTTCTCTGGTTCTTGAAACTTTGTGATATCTTTTAGAAGTAGTGCAAAAAAAATAATAATTTAGAAGAATAACTCATAAGTTTGGCATCTGGAAGATTTAAATAAATTATTCATAAAAAAAACCTATATATAGACAAATTTCATGTGGTTTTTCTTTGTACCAATTTGCATTTTGTTTATTTTGGTGACAGTAATACTCCTGCCATTTTAAATGGTGAAACCTTACAGAGAATAAATAACGTTTTTGGAATGTGATGCATCAGAGATCACAAGTATTTCTTTTCAAGTTCATTTTCTGCCATTTCTTGCAGCACAGTTGACTGAAACTATGACCTTTCTTGTAAAATTCCATCTTCAATCAGTCAGCGTAATCGTGTGTTAAACAGGAAAGGGTACTGTTAAATACATGTGCATTTGGCAGCCAAATGTTAGTATTTCCTGACTTTTCTTTAATTTATTGCTTGTCTAGGGATTATTAAGATGTGTTATTTTTCCTTTTTAACCCATATGGGCATCTTCCCTTGTATTCTGCTCCGGTGACAGCTGTAATAATCGGGATTGAAACTAAGAAAAGTGCAGCTCATGGTAGTATCAATAGGGTAGGGATTTTAAAACCAAGCCTTCAGAGACATGGTCACAGGAAGAATTTAGAAGCGGATTTTCATAATATGTATTGTAATGCCAAGCAGTCCCTTTTACAATCTGGTCGCTTCCTACGACAATTCAAAGAGGATTAGGCTATAAAATACGACACTGGCGCAACGGTCAGCCCGCAAGTACCGAGTGTGGTCAAAGCTGATCTGTTGTGTTCTCTTTCACAATGGCCTCTAAATGAAAAGTGCAGTTAAAGTGGGCCAAACATCTCACGTTTTTGTTCTTTTGGACTGAATATTATTTGTTTAAATGAGATCTCTATGTGGAAATACTTAGCACAGCTACTGGCTTCCCCTATACAAAAGTATTCGAGGCCTAAACTGCCATGTCATTCCTTTTATTTGTGCTCCACGTTCCAGTACAACGATATTTCTGTTGCTTTAGAACAGAATGCAGAAGATTTCAAAAGAGCCTCATCTCCATATGGTTTTATTCGATAATCCTTTATCCTCATCCCTAACGCTCTCATTCCGTTGCTTTCTTGCCTGTGGCTACATTTCTATCTCTGCATCAATTAGCACAGTGATTTATACAACAAGCAAGCAGTTTAGAGGTAATGGCTCACAATTAACATCTCATTCCACCATAAAGGGTATGCTAAACAGCCTAGTCATTGCTTTCTCTGCAACGAATTGAAATAAGTGTTTGTCCTTATTCATACCCTATCTGATGTGAAGTGGAGCTGCTTTGTACCGCACTACACCATTAATCTAATTATAGATAGCTGCAAATGAAGTGCTGTCTGAGCGGAGACTAAAGAAAATAGCAGTTTTGTCATGACTCTGTGACGTGAGATCACACATTGCATGGCAAAACCCGATCCAAATAAAATTGCTGCCTGTTGCACGTGTTTTGTTTTTGTTTTTTTTTTTTAATTTTCTTCCTAGAAATACAGGCAGCCCTGGAAATGCAAACACAACTGGCTGTTGGCTATAAATAGAGCTGTGTATGTGTTGTCATGTGGGTTGCCGAAGAAAATCCTCCCGAGTGCTGTTGAATTAAATGATGCGTCCTGATTGACAGCTACCTTGAGACTGCGCTGATGGAGTTGTCAAAGCATTATGCTAACAGGCTACTCCAGTGACTACAGATGCACAGTGCCGTGTGGCTCGCACAGCTTCCTAACAGCTATCCGCTCATTTGACTTCACTGTCCCGCTTGTAATTCCAATAAAATAACATATACAAGCTTTCATCTTAAACATTTTTTTTAATTTATTCATTTGGTTACTAGGACAGATGGGTACACGGCATGCATGTTTTAACCTAAGCCTTGGTTATCTAATGATTATTCTTTCTTTGCGATACTGCCGGTGCTAAATTTGTAAAACTGCCGTAGAAGTCTGTTTGCTCTGCGTGTTAGCTTTCAAGCTGCTGTTGATGAGGAATATAGGTAATGTATGTTGTTGTATTTCAACGCTGCCATCAACTTATAGGTGAGAAATGTTCTTCCTGACCTACACTACATTGCTCTTTTCTTTGGATAAAGTGCCATTGTTTTGTCCAATGTAATAAGCAGAAATTGTTAAGGGAATCGGTTGATACGTATCGGTAATTTGATTCTAGCCTTCATGTGTCACAGAGAAGACTTGAGCAGTGACCAGCGACCAGCTGATTTGAGATAACAGGTAAAGGTCCTCTTCATAATAGCTCCCTGGGTACTTACCTGGGTTTTTACATGACTATGTGTGGCACGGCCAGGTTTGTTAGGTTTTTTATATTGTTAAATCGTATTAAATAATTTAGTTCCTGCAAACATTTAATTGCATGTAAACTCACTTGTGTGCTGCATGCCAGAGCTGGTATCAGTGTTTTGATTGTAATCCATTGTGATGAATTTAGTACAGTTTTCACCAATGTATTTGTAGAACTGACCACCACTGATACATGTGCCACAGAGGAAATGTATTGAGGTTGTAACATGTACGGAACTATCTATGGATTCGTCATTTTCATGATGGTATTATGTGTCTGGGTTGTTATGGAACACTTTTCTTTAATGATCTGGACATATCTCTCGGTTCAAAGGAACATTTAAGCTTTTAGCATAATTAAATTGATTAAATCCAGACAAAAATGTGTTTTGAGATATTTGGTTTAAAAATGGCACTTTAACTTCAGCAATCTACATTTAGAGGCAAATATACAAAATACACACATAAATAATGATATTGCTATTGTGAATTCACCTCTATTCCCCCGCACTTTGCTGAACAAGATTAGCGGTTGATAAGTAGAGTCAACAAAGGACTGAGGACTAAAGTGATAGGGAGATAATTGTTGAGCACCATAAAACAGGATGTTAAGCTATACACACATACTATATATACAAGCATATAGAGAAGATGACCCAAATATTATTTGAGTGTATCATAAGATAACATTTTGTGTGTATAATAACTTACCAGAAATTTGCCAATTTCATCAGTTCATACTACAGCTCAGAAAATAAAGAGGGACCCCAAACGAAACAAACAAAAAAAGCAAAGAGCTCCAATGAATTTTGTTGGGAGGAGTTCACTCTCCCTCATTCACACTCACATTCTCCTTCACACCCTCTCGCATTCACACTTACATTCTCTCATTCTCGCCCTCTAAATGTCTCCCTACCTTCTCCACCAACCGCTTCCGTGTCCTTGTCTGCTTGCCACGCAGCTCAGCTTCTTCTCTTGCATCTCCTTGTTCTTCTTTCTTTCTCCTCTGCTCCCAAAAGTCTTCTGCCTTCATCCGCTTCTCTGTGGAAGACCGGACATGGACTCACTATGAACTTCCACAGGGCAGAAGTACACAAGAGAGTCCAGATAATTTTAAAAAAAAAAATAATAATAAAAATAATATATATATATATATATTACAGATAAAACATCTGTATTTTTTGGCCTTTCTGTGGACTTCTGCAAAAGCTTCACTGGGAAGCCATGTTCGATTGTCCACATAGAAATGGACGACAAAGGAAGAGCAGCGAGTGAAGAAAAAAGAGAGAAGTACAAGAAGACGCAAGAGAAGAAGCTGAGCTGCGCGGCAAGCAGACAGGGACACGGAAACGATTAGCGGAGTGAATGAAAGTGTGAAAAAGCATTAGAATGAATAAGGGTGTCTGACAACTATTTTGGAAAACTGCTCAAAATTCATTGAACAAAAGTGGACCAAAAACGAAACCAAAACTTTGTCCGAATCATTTTTGGTCCATTTAAGTCTAGTCCTAATCCTTTTACCACATTATGGCTAATCTTAGATTTAGATTTTTCTCGAATAATTGCAACTGTTTTAAAGATACTTTGTTTAATATACATAAGAAGAGCCCAGTTTAAATCTTCCGTGTCCAGAGATCCTTGTGATTGAACAAGGGAAAGGATAATTGTATAAGATGGTTGGTGGTATAATGATGAATGTGCATTTCTATTGCCGTTGTGGATTACTTTTATTTCTTAAATTTCAAAAAGGACATTGCATCCCCTTTAAAACAAGATTGGAAGCTCACAAAATGCAGTGCCGCCGCCTTGTTCTGTACTAGCATGTCTTAATATTAGTTTTGTTGTTTTTGTCAATGTTTTTGCTAATTTTTACACTATAGAATCTGCTAGTGTTCTATAAATGAGATGTAACAGTGTGCTCAATGTTTTTACAGTATATATACAGTATATATATATAAAACACACATTACTGTGAGAAGTTTTAAGGCAGGTGTGAAAAAAATGCTTTAAAGAATGCTTTAAAAAATAGACATGTTAATAATTTATTTTTATTATTTAACAAAACGCAAAGTGAGTGAACAGAAGTTAAATCTGAATTAGTAAATATTTGGTGTGATCACCCTTTGTCTTTAAAACAGCATCAATTCTTCTAGGTAGACTTGCACACAGGTTTTTAAGGAGATCTTGTAGAACTAACCACAGCTCCTCTGTGGATTTAGGCAGCCTCAGTTGCTTCTCTCTCCCTGTAATCCCAGACTTTATGATGTTGAGATCAGGGCTCTGT
>VKOC01000002.1:32698626-32709155 GCA_009364415.1 Spea multiplicata | reverse complement strand
CAATACTCTTTTTTTCCCGTCACAGAAGCAAATCATCATCTGGGTGTTTACCCCATTGTTGTATTATATTTGAATTTATGTGGGTCTTGTGGCAGCAAATAAAATGTACAGCATGGTCAAGAATACATGACATTTCTATAACCCCCCCCCAATTTTTTTGATGGTGCCGAATCTAGTGCGATAGCCTGGTGATCTCTCCAGATAGACAGATCCTCTCTAGATAATGTATCATTTGTTAAGGCCTATCTTCCAATTTGGGTGGTTTCACCTACTGAAACAAAAGTTGTCCACATTATTTAACAACAAAAGTGCAAAAGTTCACTATGCGAGGCCATCTCCATTGCATTCACTCCATTGAGTTCACATATCAAGAAGGTCATCTCCACTTTCATCACTTTCCACAGTAAGTTGTCTTGTCCACCACTTCTTGACTTCAGAACCACAGGAGACAGCATCAGACATTGGGTTCATTTTGCAAACTACAGATTTCATTGTGGTGCGCCCTCCAAATCGCAGATTAACAGAAGACACTGAATGACTAATGGGTTTTGGTGCTAGAAAAAGAATATTGAAAAACTAAGTTATATTTAATGTTTCAACAGTGGCAGTTGATATTCTTGACTTTTTTCAGACATCACTGTTATCTTTATTGAGTAGCTGTTTTATTTGTTATCTTACAACTAGCCTTAGATACAGACAATTCCAAAATACCGAACAGATGGATAGGTAATAAAAAATATGTGTCAATAATTAAAGAGCGTGATAACAAAGTCGTCGCTACTCTAGTCCATTGAAATTAATCTTAATGGATAAATATTAGCAAATTCCAAAGTCCAATGTGGATTTAGCACTACAGAGAGCTTAGCTCTAGTCATTCACCTTTCAATTAACTCCATTCATTTAGTAGTTAGAGGTGCTTGGGAATTCAGTTGTGTTAAAGTGACGCGTTCCACTAAGGCACTGGAATACGACTCAAATAATTAATTTGGTTGAGGTTCTTCGGGTGGTAATCAGTTACATTTATAACTGATTATGAAGAAATCAAATCTGTTCCTATACTTCAATTCAGTGCATTGTATTATATTGTGTTATATACTCAGTGGATTATTTTCTCTTACCTGTTGGCAATCTCCATTGTCCAAATTTCCGCTGTGGCTTACCAGCTTCCAATGAATCTTGTCTGTAGCCACCTCTGTCTGAAAGAGTTGGGCTAAGCAGCTGTTGTTGACTACTTGTCTGAAAGACAGAAATAAGAAATATTTACTTCATAGAATCTTACGATGTTTTGGAAATGGTGTCTTCCTTACATTTTGAGCTATTAATGTATACACATATAAAATTATTGGGAACAGTAGTTCTCTAGAGTTATTACCTTAGATCAGAACTCAGCTTTAGGCATTGCATGCTGATGCAACTTTACTATTTGGTCCTTTCTCATTATCCAGTGTGTGTTGAAGGCTGTGCAGGGCTTTACTTATTCTCCCATACGCTATTTGTCGTATCCTTACAATTGTCCTTGGTTCTGACATCACCCTTCATTTATAAAACATGTTTATGCGGTGTATGTGCCACATACCTCTGGCTGTGCATTATCCTGGTTATTTAGGTTCATATCATCACTTGGCTGAGTTGTCTCAATGCTAGGAGGGTTCAGGAACCTGCTCAACTCTTGCTGCTGGCTTTCCCGCAGGCTGTGGATAATGCTGCATGACTGTTGTTGTTTCTGAATGAAGTTGAGAAGGAGTGTTTCAGGTATTTAGGTACTATGTATATTTATCTAATATGCCCATTAAATCCCCAACACGTCAAAATAGTGGAAAACATACATAAAACTGAAGGAAGGCAATTAGTGCAAATGTTTGACTGTGATCATGCAAAATGCATATTTGTTCTTCATTTACCATTAATATAATACTTTAACGTTGCAAAATCTCGTTTCTTCTTAATTGTTCTCTAAAAGCTGTCTAGTTCATTGGTGTCTTAATATTTGTTTACAACGTACATGAGGCTATATTACATATGGACCTAAATTCCCTCCAGATGGTAATAATGCAACAAACGTGGTTTTATGTTTAGATTTTGTGGTTAATGTCCTTTATCATCATTTAATGTCTGTCCAGGTTTAATTTAAGACACAGGGTGTAATTTCCAAACATAAACAAACAGCCAATGATGGGCATTCTAATTGCTCCCAGTTACCCAAGTGCAAAAACCAGGGTGCAAATGCCCAAAAATAGACATGATTCAAATATTTTAGTTTTAGTGGGACTCTCAATTCTATGTTAATTTCTAATAATGTAAATAACGTTCTAAAAACCTGCTTACCGCTCTTATTCGCTTTAGACATTTTTTGAGCCACATCCTGATTGTTTGTTTAGCTACTTCTTCTTCAATTGTGTATTCCAGTTGCTCTCTGGCCAGCAGTTCCTCCAGCTGAAGGCTTTTTCTGATATCCACCGATCTGTATGAGAGCATGCTGCAAGAAAAAATATACACCCTCTGCCAACTTGCCACTCAAAGTAGAGATTGCTATACGATGGAGTAAAAAAAATATATTTTACAATGTGTTTTTTTTGTGAAATATATTGATAATCATCAATCTTAACCGATGACAGAAGTGTCCAAGATGTACTTGGATTTTTAAATGAATGGTACCGAGAAAACAACAGAGCAGTTTGGCTCAAGGACAATGTACGTCTGCAAACACGTAACATCAGAGTGGAGTTAAAATGTGTAAAACTCAAAGCTTACCTTAGTACATCATGAAAAGTAACATCTCCCCCGCTATGCAGTCTTTCCATTTCATAGCACATGTGCTTAAACAGGAGCTTGTCCTTGTCCAGATCTACCTCTAACCTTCCACGCAGCAATCTCAGGAGAAACTTGACACGAAACGTAGGAATAACACCCTAAGGGATGTTTAAATACAATGTAAAAAAAAGTAACTGGTAAACCACGTGCCCAAGGCTGCCAGAAATCCTTTATGTTAAATGTTGCTTGTTTATAATGATATTTATGACAAGAAGATGGGTAAGATAAGCAGGTTATTTACCTAGTATAGCTAAACTGGGTGAGAGTGATGGAGAAAACACACAGCATTTCACATTGGACACATTGGACACAATGGAATAATGATCTTGTGTGATGAAATGGTTGGAATGTGATATTTCCTTCAGCATTATTAATTCTATTTTACACAAGAGGGTGTGATTTATTTAAATCTCTACACACCTCATTCCAAAAGCATTTAGCAAATCCACACCATGAAAATACATTACCTCTCGTTTATCATCAACCATATTCCATATTATCTGATAGTGCCGCAGATCATTAGGACTCAATAGCTGGTCTTCTTCAGTGGAGTAAAACAAGGAAAAATTCTCTACAATTATAGCTGAAATCATTAAACACAAAAGAAAGGGCAAATGAGCGGTATTAGCATGATGGTCGATATATCTTTTATGTTCTATTACACATTCATAATGGGATTTTTATGAGTAATATGGTTATTATACAGTGATGAATTGCTAGGCATTTGCTACATTTTCACAGTTATGTCATACTTACCAACTAATAAGTTTAACATTATATAAGCGATAATGACATAGAATGAACAGAAGTACACAAGGGCTCCAGCATAGTTTCCGCAGTCTGTTTCCCAGTATCTGCTATTATCTGGTGTGCAAAATGGTGGTTGGACCTAAAAAGAAGTAAATACATTTTTTTTTAAATTAATTGCAAAAAAAAAATCTGAAACTTATAGATATAATACTGCTTCTTGCAGCAGACCTCACAATTCTTCTGCCTTTTACTAACTTTGCAATACCCATTAAAGCAGTTCCTATTTTATTTGAGAGCTAAGATTCTTCTACATCAGAAACATTTTTAAATATTCTAGCTTAAAGAACCACAAAACCAACAATGTGTTTTTCTAGAAGGCATTACTTAAATTATATGAGGCTAGGGTAACACTTGGAAACATAGAATGCGATGGCATGACCAATGTTATACAGAGAAAAGTATACCATGAGCTAGATTCAATACCGTATACTAATCCATCGCAACAGCAAATCATAACACAAATTGCAATGGTAAAAAGAAGACGAAAAGATCTATCGGTGCTGATTCACCAAATGAGATAAAATATATGCGTATATTTTATCCCTGTTTTCAATTTCAAACTTATTATTCAATCGACTGCCCAATGTTTTAAGTATATGGACTTTCCTCAAAATTCAAGACACTGCTTAAAAGTAACCTTTCTTTAAAACTACAGTTGTGTTTAACCTTTGGTGACAACACAAAAGAAACAATGTTCTTAATAAGCTTCCTGAGACATCTGAAACCCCCCCCAAATTAAAACATTAAAACAACATTGTTTTACATTCGATTAAATACTAAAACTGTAGACGCCAGGTCACGTGGTTCCCCCAAGAGGGTTTTTTTGTGCAAGATTTGTAGTTCAATTTTCTAGTGCTATACTAATTTCTATGTTTTACTCAATATACAGACATATCAACTTGTATGGTCCATTAAAACCGGTCTGCGGCTTCACAGTGTGTTCCTCTAATTACAATACACACCCTTAAACACCACATTTAGATAATGAGCTATAATGCTGCTTCACTTCACATTTGCAGTTGTTTAAACTAACTACATATTGCATCCACGGAATTGGCTTTTAAGTTTATAAGATGTTGGCTTTCACCACTGATGCAGAGAATGGAAAGGATGAATATTTTGGGTGCCTTTTTGAAATACATGGATTATTTGATCCAAGTGTGATGCACCTGTACTTACCATGCAGTCATGCATTATTTTATTCCAGTCTTCTCCTGTTACTATTCGGAAAAGCACAGTGATTGCTTTCCCTGCTGTAGAGAAGTTTGCATGTCTAAAAACAGAAAACAGAAAAGTAGATAAGTTAAAAATGAAAACGTGAAAACATTTAGAATTACTGGTACAACGTTTAAAAAGTTGCCTTAACTTGCACAATTCTCTTGGGGAAGACTGACGGAGATCCGTAAAGTGACAAAACTAACTCCCTCTTTCTAGCACTAATGCAGCTCGTTATACAACCCAAACCAAGCTTGAATTTTGTCCTGCTTTTTACATTGTCGGCTTACAAAGTCCTCATAAATAATTACTCCCAAATACCCTCCTCTATTGTCGCAAACAACACAGTATCCTTAATACTATAGTCTGCCTTTAAGAATACACATGCACATACTAACACGGACAGTTGCTCTAACACTCACTAATTCTAGAACCGTACACATTACACATGGATACACATCCCACCTCTCCCTCACACTACTAACCCTACACTCACCCCTGACAGTTTAGCACCATACACTCACACTAACACCATATAGTAACAGCCGCACATTGACGCCACACTATCACACACACTCATTATAACACCATACGCAAGCATATAAACACACCCTTAACACCATATACAGTATGCACACACCGAACCACGTATGCTAAAATGAAACACACACTCTAATATTATATACTGACACATTCATGTCATACAGTAACATACACTCTAACCACAAACAGTAGAACATGCTAACAGCATCCTCTCACCATATACACCATATACTAACACATCCATTTTAACACCATACACTTACACAAACATACACACACTCTGACTTTGTCCAACCACCAGTGTAACTCACAGATCTCTCCCTCCCTTTCCTCTTACCTTGTTAAGAACCCTATCTTCACTGCAACTCGTGCTGTCAGTGCTGTTGCCTTACTACCCCTACAGGACCCCCACTAGGCACCTCAGTTACTGGGGCACCTGGGTGTCATGCAGCACCCCCTTAGCATAAGGTTTTGTAATATATATATATATTATATATATATATATATATTATATATATATATAACATTAAGACCAATGCATGGAAATTGATCAACTCCCCATTCCAAATAGCAAAAGTGAGATTCAGTTGCATACTGACCTGTTTATATTTTCACCATATTTCACAGTACCAAATAAAACAACACCGGCAAACGCATAGCAAAGAAGAAGCAGAAACATTCCCACAATGATAAAGAAACTCTTGTACATACTGACAACCACAGTCAGTAGCAGCATCTTCAGGGTAACCTAAAAAAGTAAAGATGTGTTACACAGTGCAAATATCCTGTGTCAGATTAATGACATACAATAAGACAACTATTCCAAGACCACATTCAAAACATACATTTGTTGAATAATGCTATTAAATAGCAGAAAGCCTGGCTATGAAATAAACGGGGTGTGAAATAAGTGATTAAAAACTTGCTAAGGGATGCTATGTGTGCATTGCCTTAAAACACAAACTCTTCTAGCCTCGGCATGTTTTCAGACTCTTAGTGCTAGGTTTGCAGTAAAATCAGTTATCCCAAGTAAGAACTTGGAGTCCAAGTAAGAACTAATGGAAGCCAACTTAGTTACTTCACTAGTATTTGCAGAAGAGCTGCTGTATCAACCCTGCTTCTCCACTCTGCTCCCCAGTGAGCTTGTGCTGCATGAGCTTGGTTGGCCCTGTATATTGTTTAATAATTTCTTATGCCTTCTAACTGGAGATATACAGACAGATGAACACCTACATCCATATTCCGAACAAAATCTACTTTGCATTATGTGTGTAACTGATGTAACATGAAACAACTTAACCAATCAGGAGTTATAGACTCCCATGAAGACACGTAAACACATGTAGTTTTGTTGTCTAGTCAGTCACCGGTGATTATGTATTTAAGGTTGGCTATTAAAGGTAACAATTACACCTGGGCACCATGCAGATTTATCATAAGAACATATAAAATAAAAGGGCATATTACATGCAATACATATGCTGTGATTTATGACCATATGGAGACATTTGGAAACACGTAGAGGAAAGTTTACAGGAACATGGTGGAACAGTAGAAGGGTTAACAGCACGGGGCTTAGAAATAATTCAGTTGGGTCTTTGAGGAGTAGATTTGGATAGAAACCCTTAAAAAGAGTCTCTGGATTGATAATTTAATGTCGTTGAAACCTGATGGTACAAATGATCAAGTACAGTTTGGCTGCTTTCTGCATTACTTAAAATGAAAGCAAAACATTAAATTAGGTTACGATATGTTTTTTTTTCTTTTAGCCAGTGTGATATGGATAGAGAGAGAAATGTATCTGCATACACCGGTATATATACATGTCCCTTTGGGTAGGGACACATTTTGATGATAAGTGATTACATTTTTGTATGATTGCAGTGATTACGTGTTTGATGACTCTGTTCTTGAACAATATACGATTAAAAGGTTTTGGCCCTCTCAGAATCAGTGGATTTTATGACTTTGACTTATCTTACCAGGAATTATGTGGATTTAACCTGATGTTGTGACTCAGTTGGAATTAAAGTGCTTTAAGACAATTTTGAATGCATACATAGGATAACCTCCGGTGTCCATATTGTATTTGATATCAGTATATATTTTTGTATGGGAATAGCACTACATTTGTATTTATTTTTATTTATTTAAACTATTCATTTTTCTGTTTATTAAAATATTTTTTGATTTGGGTATTTATTTCTTAATTGAGCCTGGAATAATTATGTTTATATAATGAACATGTATTATTGTGGGGATTCACATTTATGCTGCTCTCATTTACTTATATTTAAGTCGCTGCGCGTGCTAATTCAGAATCGACTTTAAAAGTGCTCTAGTGCCCCATTATTTCAGTACTGTAGAGGTAACACATTTACATTGGAATTAAATGAATTAGAGTGAAATAAAAATGAGGTTTTATGTCGAATATTAAACAACTAAAAGCAATTAAAATAAAAAGAAGCAAATCCACAATCTGACAAATTGACATGATACAACCATGAAAAAGCCATTTACTGCTCTATTTGGAGATAAAAGTTAATGGCATGCAGTTATTTTTCTCTCAGCATGTCTATTTAAGAAAAACATGGTTTTTCGAAGGAAACAAAATTATGGCACAGGGGTTACTCAAAGGTCTTTACACAAAGTACTGGAAAAGGAAATCTAGTTATACAGAAAGATAAAAGAGGCCTTTGAAGTACTACATTTTTTTCTTCTTTACAAAGAATATGTTTAAAAAATGTGTATCCACGAATGTACTTTCCTATACTAGCTGTAAAAACATCTGTGAAATACGTTTAAATCATGTACAAAGAGAAAAATAAGCATATCCTAGAAAACACAAGACATTTTTAATGTATCAATGCCACATGCTTTCGAGTAAAAGGACATTCCTTACGTTAATACGTTAACTTAAAGGGGCAGTAAGGTCTGTTTTATTTTTGCATCAAGGTAGCAAGCAATGTCTACTGATTCTCTCCATTTATCTAAGCACCAGGCATTTCACATACATTACATTTATTTATATAGCGTCAACATAGAAATACTCTTCATTCACATTCATGGTGGCTGCTTCCAGTGTATTCCTCCCAATGCCTTGGCCCCATCCATGCACGCTGGGCTGCTGAACAGGCTAGGGTGCCATTATCGCTAAAAGTGAGGTGTTCTCCAATACAATGTTTCTCATTAAGGTTGGTGGGCAGTGATAAAACTAAATTAGACAAAAAAATTGTCATGAAATTTTCTTTTGTCCAATATGCTTTGCAGTATTGTTTTATCGATGTATGAGATGTGTACAAATTCTATATATTATTTATTCTAAATATATTTTAAGTAACCTTCGTTATTATTTCTACTTACATGCTTTCCGCATATAGAGAAAAATCGGAAGACGATTATACATGCTCCCATCATATATGTGTATTCATTCTGTCAATGAAAAAAAAATTAGATTGTTTCACATGCTTCAATATATTGTATCTTTTTCAAATAATACTCAAATTGTACTCAAATAAGTATAAAAATTATAAAAATTGTTCAACAATGAATAAATAATCTTAGTATTATAGGTCATTTTGTTTACTACATTTTTGTGCAAGTAATCAATCTATTTTTTTTTCCTACTGCTTATCATTATTAGTTTGCATAAGAACGTTCTCAGCTACTGAGAGAGGGTGTTAACAACATAAGGTTATCCTGATTATAAGGCAAGCCCAAGAACCAAGCAAGGGTTAAGGTTTTTACAGCAGAAATAAATGGGCAAACACAATTACATACAGTGGATCTGCCACAGATTGATTTTTATTGATTCTTCTGAGCAAATATCCTTAAACTATTAAGTTTAAGGTGTGTAAATTGTGATCTTATTCGCCATTCACTTTATTTTATGTCATAGTTTTTTTAAAATTTGCAGAAATAACCCTGATGCCACTAAATCACAGTTTCCTTTCTGATATTTTCATTAGATGTTTATGCTCACCAATAACAAAATGACCACCACTGTTTAAGATAAATCAATAAAATTATTATCTTTTTTTTACTTTTTTTAACTTTTCTTTTCTTCTGTAAAACACAAATGCATATTATTGATGTTTGACATCCTAACCATTGACAAATGTTTTTCCTTTCTGTATAATAAAAATGTTTTAAAACAACAATACAAATAATGTTACATAAATCACAGTTTCCTAACTGAGCGAGGAGAATAGCCAGAACATCAATTTCCATGGTGATCTAGTACATTTAAATTAAATTATGTTTGGCTAATTACAAATGTAATTCACATTTAACTGTATTATTCACACAAAGCTGAATCAGTCATCAATTTATCTTCCTACATAATTTCTTATTATGTATAATTTCTAGGAAATATATATATTTATAACTATAACTACTTACAGCATGTTCTTTTTTTCCAATCAATGCTTTTATTTTGAAGATATTTAGTAGGGAACTTAAGGCACCTAAGTGAAACTGAGATCCATTGGCATATAGTGTCCTAGATAGCATATATGGACCAATATCAGCTACCCTGAATTGAATAGGGTCTAAGACAAAGCCCAATCAAAATAGAAAGTCTGACAGAGAAGAAGAGGTGGTTACATAATTGATATTCATATGAGCTTCTGGGCTCTGGCTACCCAGAGCCTTCCCTTGCGGGACGTGGCCAGGACTGCACACTGTCGTCAGTGGGAAGTCTCGCTGACGTAGGTGGGCGGTGCCACTGACGTTGGGGGCGTTCCCGCTGATGGCAGCGGGAAACACCCCCATTTAAAGGAAAAATGGGCGTGTCCATGGAGCATGGCGTGTCAAGCTCCCGCGACCCGGAGGATTCGGGTCTTGACCGGGAAAACCTGGAAAGCAGCGCTCACCCGGCAATCTCCAGGTCAAACCAGGAGAACTTTGATTAGTATAATATATGTCCAAGATAGCTGCTTGAGTATATTTTTACAAAGGTAAATGGTATAGCTCTGAAATATTATCTCACCAGTAAAGCAAAATGAAGTATCACCCAAATTACTCCAAGGGAAGTCACAAGAAGGTCATATCTATTTCGCCTGCTTTGCCAAAATCCTGCTGGTGACATAGCAGTTATCTTCATGGTTACCTTTTAAAAAAAATCATAGCATTAGAACAAAAACAAGCAG
>VKOC01000002.1:32677180-32691381 GCA_009364415.1 Spea multiplicata | reverse complement strand
AATATTACAAACGCTCTCGGTTACTGGCTAAAGAAGCACAATACGAGGATTGTTTTGATTTATTTATAACAAGGATATTATCCAATAGGAAATTTGATTTTAAAACCATTCCATTCAATTTCTTGATCAACAAGAGTATTGTAATAGATTACAATAGTGATATAGAAGAGCATATCAAATATAGACTAAAATATGTACAAACAATAAAACAGATTAAAAAAAACTATTTATGCATGTTATATTAGTTATATTAGTTATATTAGTTTTAACAGTATATGTAAATTGTAATGAAGTCAAAGTGTAACTATGAACTTGTATTTTAAAAATGTAATCATTGTATGTTTCTTCTGTGTTATGATGGTTTTGTAGTCTGTTTTATAGTAACCACTAATGAAATTTCATCAATTACTTTATTCAACAGCAAACATTGTAAATGTCAACTTCTAGGATCCAAACTCCACACTCAAAGATATTGTATGAACAAAAAAATAAATATGTATCTTAAATTGGAAAAATTACAGGGTTAAGGTGTTCCTGGAAAGCAAAAGCTTACATAAAAGCTTATGCACACTCCAACACCATACACTTACATATACATAGACTGTATCTCTCCTTTCTCTAGTACCATACATTGACACACACTCATGCACTAACTACCACTCACACACGCTAACACCTAATTCTAACACACACACTCATGCTACCAGAAATGCAGTAATATACACACTCTAACACAATATGCTAACACACACAGTCATGCTAATACCATACAGTAACACACTCAGACTCTATAGTCATGCAATAACACACACTCACAATAAGACCATACACTCACACACACTTCGTACATTACAGTAACACACCATGCACTTACACATGAACACACAAAAAAATACATACACACAAACACAAATACCCACCCTCTCTCCCATCATTACTGCAGCTTGCACAGCTCTCCCACCCTATTCTCCCTCCCCCTTACCTTTTGTGGAGCACTGTCTTCACTGCAGCTCACACTCTTTGTGCAAGCTGCTGCACCCCTGCCACAATGCTACTGCGGATCATGTAACTCGCACCCACGGCACCACTGCCCAATTGAATATAAAATGTGTAAAGCTAACCCTTTTCCTGAATCAAAGTCTGTCAATCAAAGTACTGAACTAAAGCTTATTTACTGGTTACTGATTTACATCAAGTTTAAGTACAATATACACTATATAGACACAAGTATTGGGACACCTGATCATTATACCAACAGGGACTTCCATGACATTGCATTTTAAATACAGAGACATTAATATGTAGTTGCTCCCCCCTTTGCAGCTATAACAGATTCCGCTCATCTGGGAAGGCTTTTCACAAGCATTGCATTGTCCAAAATAGCTTGATAGGTCCCCTTCAGCATACAAAGACATTTTGGATAAAGCTATGCTTCCAACTTTGTGGGCAAACATTCCAACAGATACACTCCAAAATCTTGTGAAAAACCTACTCAGAAGAGTGGAAGATATAGCTGTAAATGGGGGGCGGGGGGGTCTACATTATAATTTCTATGTTCTTTTAGAATTTGATGTCAATATAAAACCTCCTGTTGTGTAATGGCAGTTATCCTAATACTTTGGTCCATATAGTGTACATTTATATGGTATGTATCTATAGCTAAATAAATAGTATGCAGAAACCATACTAATAAAGTTCATCATAAAAAATAAAATAATAAACATAATTTGTCTATTATTTTAGTACATTGGAATACAAATTGCTAATTGTTCACAACTACATACAGTAATCACACACAACAAATCAATAGTGCATTTGCACCTTGTAATTTATAAAAAGGTGAAGGCTACTTGGGATGCTAATAACATGAATGTGTTCTAGTTAACCATCAGACATTCCAGCTGACAAAGTAACAAAACTAATGCTACTTGCATTCCAATTAAAGTGAATCATTAGTTAAGAACAAAAAATGCTTACATGTTTTGTTTTTTAAATTGTTTAAGATAATTGCTGGTGATGGTAGACTACACATATTTGCAACAAAAATTGCACATGGCCTTCCCATGTGTCTCCTGTAAATGTTATATAATACTTCTTCCCCCACCTAATGGGAATGGGAGAGCATGTTCATTAATCTAAAAAAAACCCTATGAGATGCACGGCCACGGACCCCCAGCCATGCTTCCCCATTATATCTCCATATATTTTAATGTACCTAGGGTGGTGGCAAGAGGGATAAATCACCTTGTAACTCTCTGGGGTTCACAGGCAACTTGCAAATTAGCGATTAGTGTGGCTAATTTATTAAATTCAATTAGTGATTTCCCTTTTTGCATTGAAATTGTTTATTATGTGTTATTACTGAGCAATACTGTCTTAAAAAACTCCCCAACAATAAACTATTGCATTTCCTTAACATGGTAAAAGCATTCTGTATTCAGAAGGGATTCAGATATACTATAAGCATGAGCTAGCTTCATTACATTGCTGATTTTTGCAAAATGAATAATTAGCAGCCGGATCAGATTATGGTCCAGGTAAGGTTTCCCAAACTATGTCATGCAAAAACACTAAGATATTTATATGTTAATCTGAAATTTGACGCAAAGTATCTTTCTAGGTTTTAAATTCTCACACCTTCCATGATAAACCAAATTACACTGTGTGCAACATTAAACAAAAAAGCAACATATTGCAAAATACACACTTCTGGTGTCTCTTCGACATTATATGCAAACGTAGTGTATATAATATTTAGGTATAGAATTGTGCCCTCTATAAAAAAAAAAGAAAAAAGAGGAAATTTGATAAATATTTTTATTGGCATACCTATAGAAATATTTAGTTCTGTTCTTCGGACAGAGAGACCTAGATAGTTTATTATACTTGAGATAGTGAATGGCGGTATAATCTTTGCAAAATGGCATTCTACATATGACTTAAATAGAACATTGCAAATCATGTAGGTACCCAGAAATAACTGTATTAACCATATGAGCAGACTAGTATACAAAGTGTTAATGGATGAATAATTGAACCAAATTACTTAATTGGCTGGGTATGTTTTGATCTATTTAGATGCACTCACTAAATGTGAGTTTAAGTGTGTAGTACTTGATTTCTGCCCAAGAAGTTTAATCGATTACTGATGAGTATGATTTTAGGGGTGACCTTCTTTTATATTTAGTTTTAATCGAATCAGGCCCGCAGTCCTTTGGCCCACATGCAAAGCTTTTAATAATCTTTGTGCTTTCATCATATATTATTCAATTAATTGCAAACCTGCCCATCGCATTCAAAACTAGTATAAGTAATTCCCATAACGACTTAAACATTGTTGCCTGCACACAAAATCTAATTTCATTTTATTCAGCTTTCGCTTGGCAATAACTGATACCTTTTCCCAATTATCCAGACACAATGCAGCTACTTTCTTTTTTTTCTGATCACCAAACCTGAAGCTTCTAAACTGTTGAATAAATATATGGATAAGGGGAAGCTATGGGTTCCGGTGTATATTATGAGCCAATGCAATCGTTTCTTTGGGATTTGAAGGAAATTAGGTTTCATTTATTTCACTGAACATAAAAAGTGAACATTGAATATAAGAAAAATATGGAACAGAATAAAAATAATGCCCTGTTGTTCTAAGTAGCTTCTAGTTTATGCAGCATAACATGCACAAGACATCCTGTATCAGCAATCGAACAATAGCATAAGGAAGTATCTATTGTTGTTTGGTTAAATTGCTCTACAACAATACATTTCTTTTATATAAAACTAATAAGGAGTTATTTTTCTAATGTAAGTCTATTTTCATGAAACGCCAGGGAATATAATGGCACTAAGAACGCAGGAATATAATAGCACTGAGTACAGGATATTATTTCTCTTTGCAAATGCACCTATTATCAAAAGCTTTTGGAATCTCAATAATCTAAACTATGATAAGAAAATGAAGACGATAGACACTGTTGCTGCAACAAAAGAAACAAATTATATTATAATTATGGCTTATATGGTATTGCTATAGGCTTTCTTTAACACTAACACTTTTTATGCTAATTGAGAATAAAAAAACTTTTTTTGTAGTCAACCTAAGCATCACCAGATGTTCTGTTAAAAAGTCTGATCAGGAAAACTGCCCATTTTAGGGCGAAACCTTGTAGTTTGTTCAACAATGAAGTTGAGAAAAGAGCTGGATCTAAAATACCCGCAGAAAATATCATCTGTAAGATACATCACCCTCATAGGCTAGATGCTTGCTCCCTATCTAATAGAAGTTTTGCAACTTCTCTGGGCAGTCCTCTGGGATCTGCATAGGAATGTCAATAAGGATGTTTCTGGCAGAATAAAAAAAAGTAAAGTATTTGAAGTATCTGTGAAGAAATTAACATTACCAAATCTTAATATATATATATAATATATATATATTATATATTTTTTTATAGTGTCGTTTTATATTCAGGCTTTTAATTTTCTTTAAATTAAATTATTCAGATTTTGGGGGTATCAATATTAATATATATATATGTTAATACTTTCAGATTCTATATTATATTATTATATTATATTTATATATATCTGAAAGTATTAAACCAGCACTCAAGGCGTCTCAATATTGCTTCATTTTATTTGCAATGATACTAAAATGTCAGGAGTTTTAGTCCACCTTTGTTACCAACCTGTCCGCGTCCCACGTTTGCCGCAGCAGCCGCGCCGAAGGACAGGAGACCCCCCTCCAACGTACGGCCACCTGCGCAGCAGCCGCCGGGGAGAGGGAGACCCCCTCCACGCACGATCACTTCCGCTGCCGTCCTCCGAAGTGCCGCGCAGGAGAGGCAGACCTCACCAACTGCAGGACTTTATGAAGGTAGGTTACGCCACCCTCAAGATGGTCGCGATTCCCGGACACCGGAAGTGATGTCATGAGGGGGCTGATGGGAGATTCAGACTTCCTCCGCGGTTCTCCATTTAAACCCCTCAGACCAGTTACACCTTGCCTTCTGATGGTTCGTTTATGCCTTGTGCTAGCACCCAGATAGTGTTTACCTTCCTGATTCCTGTGTTTGACCTCAGCTTGCCTGACTACGTTGTTATCCTTTATCCTTACCTCGGCTTGTTTATCGTTTATCCTGATCTCCTAAATCTTGACCTCGGCTACGTTTATTGGCTATCCTGTTCTCTGGAATCCTGACCTCGGCTTGTTTGAACTGTTCTGTCCTGGAGTCCTACCTGACCACGGTGTCTCCAAACTACTTGTACGTGACAAGCTTGTGGATTTTCCTCAGGACTATATATATATACACAAGAGGTGTCCAATTGCTGCAGGAGTGCAGCAGCTGTAAGAACTTTTTTCTTTAGTTTTTTCTTCTTTTTTTTTTTTGGCAGGGGCATTAGCCTGTCCCTTTAAATGAATCTAATTTGAATGAGTATTTATAAATCTGTAGATGGGGAAATAGAATGTATCAATTTAGTATGAGCTAATTTTGTATGAGCACCACTAAATCATTTAAGTGCAGATATTTCCATTGGCTTTAATTAAGGCCTTTTTGTAGTGGTTGTAATGTACTCTGGATACTAAGTCTTAGAATTCAAAACAACACAGGCCATTGGAAAAAAGTACATGTCCATGTTTTACTAACATAAAATTACATTTTTTGGATATATATATACATCGTCTTTTCAAAGCTTTTTTAATGAATTAAAGTTAAGACTTAGATCAGTGGCAAAAAGCACAGCTATATATATAATCATGGCATAATGTGTAATTATAGTGTAATTATATTTCTTCAAATACTCAGATAGGAAGAGAGGAAATGCTTATCAGAGCTCAGCACACCTGTATAATCAAGGTAAATACTTATGAAAATATGGATGTCATAAAGGAAATGGGGTATGTGGAAGCATTAATAAACACTCATCTACAGATACTAGACAAACCAGAAGGCTTGTTGTTACCTCAGAAATCTCATGGTGCTGCCACAACCACAAGGTATTCTGGGTAGGCACATGCAAATAAGGTCAACAATTATTACCTTTTGCCTCTATAACCACTTTATACATGGATCCCTTGAAAGTAATTGCCCGCTGTACAGGACAGCCTTTAGACAAAACTCGGGAAGAGGTGCAATAGCCAGATCACCACTCATGGACAGCTGTTTCGTCCTTGATGGGACTCGTCGGCATGAAGTTGTGATACTGGCTTAATACTTGAGGTTTGGGGTAACCAAGAGATACCATTACATAAGTTATGGTGGGTAAAGGTGATGGAAAACTCTTCCGCTAAAATTTCTGAGGGATCAATAAGCCTTCTGGCTTGTCTGGTATCTGTAGATGAGTGTTTAATAATGCTTCTACATACCCTTAAATTTTAGTGGAAGGGTTTTCCATCACCGTTACCCACCATAACTTATGTAATAAAATAAACATTTATTAAAAGTATATATATTATTGGTAACATTCTGCAGAACTACACAATGCTACCGTGTTTCCCCCGAAAGTAAGACAGTGTCTTACTTTCTTTTTATCCCTAAAAGCCCCACTATGTCTTACTTTCGGGGTATGTCTTATATTGGGAAAAATTTTTCGAATTTTTTGTTTTAACCATAAAATTAACATATACACCAATCCACACGTATACACAAATCCACACACATATACACTAATCCACACACA
Organism: Spea multiplicata; assembly: GCA_009364415.1. Classification (NCBI taxonomy): domain Eukaryota; kingdom Metazoa; phylum Chordata; class Amphibia; order Anura; family Pelobatidae; genus Spea; species Spea multiplicata. The sequence goes on along the minus strand of VKOC01000002.1, from coordinate 32,684,703 downwards.
TATACACCAATCCACTCTCACTTAATGCTTTCCTACCTTTCCTTTCTTCTTTCAGCTTCTTTTCCTCCTCTTCGCTCCTCTTCTTCAGTTCTTCTGTCTTCTTCCGGGTCAGAGGGCACGGACAGCGGTGGGCGCGGCTTCAGTGCTGTGCGCCGGGATCTGACAACAGACCCCGGCGCACAGCAGCTGTTGCCGCGCAGATCACAAGGGAGCGGTATCGGAGGTCTTTAACAGACCTCCGGCTCCCTTGAGTGATTTTAAGCCGGGTTCAAGGGAGATCCTTGAACCGGCTTAAAATCACTCAAGGGAGCCGGAGGTCTGTTAAAGACCTCCGATACCGCTCCCTTGCGAGCCTGCTCCTCCAGCGGCGGACATTACTGTCCGTCTCTGGAGGGGTGCCGGGTGCCGCAGGTTGGCACCCCCTGGAGTGTGGCGCCCTGTGCGGTCGCACACCCCAAAGGTCGGCCCTGCTCTAAGGGGCCGGCCTTAGGGGTCTGCGGCCGCACAGGGTTTAAATAAAAACATTGGGGGTTTTTTTCAACTTTATTTAACATCCTCCATGTTAAATAAAGTAAAAAAAACTTTATTTAACATCCTCCATGTTAAATAAAGTTTTTTTTAACTTTATTTAACATGGAGGATGTTAAATAAAGTTAAAAAAAACCCCCGATGTTTTAATTTAAATCCTGTGCGGCCGCAGACACGTAAGGCCGGCCTTGGTGGGGACTTCCCGGCCCCTTAGAGTGGCGGACCCGGTCGCAGGTGCGGCGGGCCTAAGGGGCAGGCGCCCCTTATGCCCTGCGTTAATGCGGCCGTAGGCAAATCCCCCGTGTTTCCCCGAAAGTAAGACATATGTCTTACTTTCGGGGTACGGCTTATATTAGCTGACCCCTCTGAAACTCCCGATACGTCTTACAATCGGGGGTGTCTTACTATCGGGGAAACACGGTATATATGTTTTTGCAATATACACTACATGACCAAAGGTTGTTGGACATCCCATTCCAAAACCATGGGTGTAAATATAAAGTCCCCCCTTCTTTGTGGCTATAACACTCTTCTAGGAAGGCTGTCCAAAAGAGTGTTGGAATTTGTGCCAATTCAGCCAAAAGAACATTTGTGAGGTCAGACGCTGATGCTGGACAAGAAGGCCTGACCTTCAATAGGTGATCCAATTAATCCCAAAGGTAAACCCTGCATGTAACTTAGAAGAGGGCGGCTAATTGAAAAACTAGAAAAACATACAGAATGGGATGGGAAACAAATACAATAATTGTATAACAAGACAGGAGGCTTGATATTATGCTTAAACGTATTTTACTACTCCCCATAGCAGCAAAGCAGAAAAAAAACTATACAGCAATTGAATACTTAATTTTTTTTTTTACAGTTATAGAATCTCAATTTAGCCAATAGTATTACAACAGAGTACATATAAAGTGGGGGAGAAAATGGCAGGTTCCTTTGCACTAAAATCTTATGCCAAAGATAAGGTGTATGCTGTTGAAGATGGAGAACAGCATTTAAGTACATAAACCACTTGGGAGGAAAGAAATCAGAACCTTTAGCCAGTTTGGCAAAATACTTTTGGCACTTTTGTTTTTATGGACGCATTACCATCCAGGCAGAATATATTCCTAGCCTCTCAAACACAATTGCGGATTGGAAAGCCAGAAATTTGAAAGATTCCAGGGACTGGAAGCTTCACAAATTAGTTTTCCATCAAATTTCTTCAATTTGGGGACCATTTCATGTGGACCTTTTTGTTATAGACCTGATCAAGAATCCCTCTCAGTGGATGCTTTTCTTCATGACTGGTCTAAGGGGGTAAAATACACCTTCCCACCATTGCTCATGATCCCCAGAATTGTTTTTATGGTCAGGAATCAAGGGGTAACAATATGTACACAACCACCTCCTTAATCTGCCTCCCAGAGACAACAGGGTTACCAAAGGGATTAACAATACAACAGGGTCCCAACCTCCACTATCTATTACTAGCCGAAATTAGTTCCAGGGATGGCTTGGCCGGGGTAAATGTCTGTAGTGATGGAAGTGGAGGAGGGGTGCTGACTTATACAACATATCAGTGCACCATGGGGTGGGGCAGAAGAGTCTGACATTAAACTGAAACAATGGTGGACACTCCCTGGTTGCATATCGTGGCTGTCTGCCGGATATAATCCCCTAATGGGATGATATACTTCTGGGGGCAGACACAGGAGTCTTTACAAAGCCAGGGCCCATAGTCGGTAGGAAGGAGGCTGGCTCTGGGGCCTCTCCAGTGGCCTCAGTGATGGAGGGTTCCGTCACATTATCTCTCCCTCACTTGAGTTACTAACCCTCCCTTCTTTTCTATATTTCTCTTAGGTTAAGTTTTGGGATAAGAGGTTGAAGTTTACTAATTTATCCAGATGGTGTTTTTCTCCAGTTTCTGCATTCAGTTGATGGTTAGTCACAGGACCAGCAACAGAAAGAGGATTTATGGATGCTGGTCTGTGTGGGGGGGATTTATATATCCACAATATTATAATACTATTGGCTCAATTGAGATTGTTTAAAAAAGATAACTATTCAGTTGCTGTAGACTTTTTTTTACTCTTTTCTGATATGGGGAGTAGCAAAGTAAGTTTTATGCATAATATTTGCCTCCTGTCATTAATAAAATCATTATGTTGTATGACAATATTAGCAAAATCACCCAATTACTTACAACTTTTCACTGTGCCATGGTGCCATGGGGAGAAGTGACTAATGCTTGGCATCACTTACGGCATGTTAACAGATGCTAGTGTTGTTGCAACAAGATGTTTTAAGTAAGCTAACCACAAAGTTGAAGAATCCAAGCAAAATTATCAAATATTTTCCAAATGCAAATTTAAATACGTTTAATTTGGTGAAACATTGATGTCATAATTTCCTTGACATATTTTTATGGAGAGGTACGATATGTTACTAAGAATAATATAATGCACAAAATGTAAAGTCAGTCATTTAACACAAATCCATGTAAGTAAAGTCCAATACAAGGTGTTGTTGGGCTGGCAGAAGCATTGTATGCACTTTTCAGCGATGGATAATGGGAAATGGTTCTGATAGGAGTGCGCATGATGTCTAGTGAAAGTGGAAATATGAGGAACTAAAAAGGAACATTAAATACAAATAAAAATACACATGGTTTTCAGTGCTAAATTCAAGAATGGCTTTATTTTACATATGACAGTTCCCTTTTAATATGAAACCCTTTTAAATCATGCAAAATACCATTTTGCTTTGTTTAACTCTCTCAGACCTTTCTCAGAATACTATGTCATAGTATTTTAAAGTTTGCCTGAAGCTGTCGCTACATCTGAACTGTCAGCTGATCTTCAGCTGAAAACATTTGTTGCATCCTGTAAACTCCGTACAGTCTATTCTTTATCAGGCTGTATTATTCAATAGACAGTACAATTCACATATAGTGGTGAAGCTATAACTTGTATACAGCCTTAGCTTTAAAGCTGCTGTCCCGCAAAACATGAATTCCACTCTCTAGTAATATAAGCACGTAGACCTTAGTATGCCTGTGTTTTATTTTTTAACATGTTAATCACATATTAACAACACAGGAACTTTAACTCATTGTTTACTAGGGATATGTTGTACCCTTAATCCTTATTCATATTTTACCATACATCTATGTGTGGCTAGCATTTTAGTCCACTTTGAATTTATTGTATAAGTCTACATATGAGATAATGAGAAAAATCTCTTTCAGTACATACTCCAAGAGAAAACCATAGTAATTATCAAGTTCTTTTCAAACTAGACAACCCCAATATAATTTTCCTCAAACTAGCCACACAGTTAATAAGTATTTTAAAAGTATTTCCCCATAAGTATTTCCTACATCAAGTTTTCAGCTTAAACAGGTTTTGAAGTGCTCTCTGTGATCATCATACCTGTGCTCAAATACCCCAAAAGGTATTTTTTTCTATGCCCAATGGTTTTGAATTACAATATAAATTTTGTTCCATAAAAGGATAAGACACTGATTCTAAACAATGGATAAACATATATAAATTATTTTAGCAAAAGTAAAGTTTAAAACAACTACTTATTCACTTGAGAATTCCACACTGGGGATTCAGCTGTCTCTTAGATTATTGTACAAGGAATATTTTATATTAATATAGAAATTAAATACTTAATGAACTCATTATACACTATCACATATGAGCTCAATCTTCCTGAACTGGAAGGCACTTTCCTAAAAAAGAATTGCTTTGGGGATTCAGGATATATGTGCCCACTGGATAAACTAAAAAAAGTAATCAGGCAATTTCACATACCTATCTCATTAAAGCCACTGTAGCCAAGCTCTTGCCTAGTCAGCCCAAGGTTTTCAAGGTCCATGCATTTAAAGCCTTGGGGACACTGATAACCTTCTCCCTCTGGTGAACAGTGAGTGTCTGGAATGGCTAAATTATTCCATGTCACGTTTCTAAAAGGAAAGAAAAGAAATGTCAGAAAAAAACTTTTCAAAAATTATATTAAAAATGCATAGTTCAAATTTATATAAAAAATGCATAGTACCCTTTATTTTTGAATAAATGTAAAGTGGGCTTGGTATTATGGTATCATGCAACTTGTCATAGTTTTAGAATTGGAATTTATATCCTAAATTTGTATGTAGCATATTTCTATGTACATTTTTCATTTCAGAATAGATACATAGTAATAGTAGTTTAAGTTGAAAAGCTCAACGTTGTTTTTGATCCAGAAGAAAGCAAAAAAAAAAAAATCCATTAAAGCGATTTCCAATTGCATCTAAAAAGGGGGAACATTTCTTCGTGACTCCAATTATATCCCTGTATATTCTTCTTTGCTAAACAAAATCATTTGCCCACAGCTAAAAGTATGTATTGAATTTGGTATCACAACATTTTTGAGTAGTGAATTCTACATGATTATTGTTCTTACTAATAAGAACCCTCTTTTGCTGCTTTAGGTGAAAATTCCTTTCTTCAAGCCTGAATGTACAAAACACATCCAATGTACATCTTTAAAGGAAAATTATTCACAGAAGTGCAAGTGAGAAGTAATTCTTTTAAATAAAAAAACGTCAGGAACTCTGTTTAATAGCGTAAGTTTTGCTATAGTTACTAAATAAAACAAATTCTACCCAGTCACTCTCTGCATTCCACTTTAATTCCACTTTAGACTCTCCATGGTTACCGGTTCTGAAGTTTATGCTTGTACACTTGATTCTATAACTTCCCACTTTCTTAACTGGTTGTCATATATCCATGCTGACACTTACATTTAATTCCTCATCACCCACTGGCTTTTTTTCACTCCTCTTTCAAACACTCAATAGTATCTTACTGTAGCAGTCCCTATGGTCAGATAGACCATTGGCTGACCCAGAGGGTTCTTCAGCCAATAATAGTCATTTACCCCTTTGGTTTTAAGTCTCTAGGTCTGTGAACACAGGACTTAATGCTGCACCCAATGAAGAACCTAAGGAAATCCCTACAAAAACGAAGGTTAGGTCAAAGGGCTGGACAGACTAACTACAAAAGCAAACTAAGAATTAACCAAGTGAGCAGGGCAGGCAGAGTTCAATTATGAAGGCAAACGTTGGGGCAGGCAGAGTTAGTTCATGTAATAACACAAGAAAAGCAGAGGTTGAGAATACCAGAAAATAAAGCTGCAGGATCCACTGGATGTGACAGCGATATATGGCTGTTAGAATGCATGCAGAACAATGCATCAAGATGCCACCAAAGACACCCAATGCGTACATTCACAGGTGAGGACTAGGCACTAAGACAGGTATAGGAATGTATCTAAGGCATAGCAGGGACTAAGACAAAACCAGATGATGCCCCCCTAGAAGACAAACATGAACTAAAAAGATAAGGTCCTGACACTCCCTTCTCGCGAACGTTCATCAGGCACCCCAACCTTCTCTAACTCCCACACTTTATCACTACCCCTTCAGCATACCAATACATTTTGGACAATGCTATGCTTCCAACTTTCTGGGAACAGTTTGGGGAAAGCATGACTGTGCCCCAGTGCACAGTCATGTAAGGTCCATAAAAGTTTGTTTGCTGTGGAAGAACTTCACTGGCCCACACAGAGCTCTGACCTCAACCACATTGAACACCTTTGGGATGAACCAGAACAAAGATTCTGAGCCCGGCTTTCTCATCCAACATCAAATGCTCTACTGGATGAATGGGCAAAAATTCCTACAGAAACACTCCAAAATCTTGTGGAAAGCTACCCAGAAAAATGGAAGCTGTTATAGCTGCAAGGGTGGGGGGTGGGGTCAACTACATATTAATATCTATGCATATAGAATGCAATGTCATAAAAGTCCCTGTTGATGTGATGGTCAGGTGTCCCAATACATTTGTCCATATAGTTTATGTATACAAGTGCATTATCTCTTTGTATATATAGTTAACCCCTAATTGTACCTCCAAATAAATATCCTTCTTATTTATTTTTAAATGGTATAATTGGTATAATAAAGAGGCCAATATTGTTCCTTACAATAAGGCCTATAAAGTTGTGTAATGCACTACCTATTGAGGCACAAGTACTGTGGAGGCTTTAAACAATAAAATGTATTGCGTTTTTGGAAATGAATAGTATTCAGTGGTAAACACAGTATAATAAACATTCTCTTAAGCAGCTAATCAATGACAAGTAAAATGCTCCTATTGGGATCAATGAAATTTCTTTTTACACAAGCGTATGGGGGCTCTCATAAGACCCTCCTAGCATCAGAGAATTTAAACAAGCATGAAATTTTCATAAAGCTGTCCTGAATATAAAATAAGACCAAGGACCAAATAAGGTTTTAAGTTTTTAGAGCAGGAAAAAATAGGAAGATTTGATGGGATTAATACTTCTTATCTGTCCTTCAAATTATATATGTTTCTGTGTATGTTTGATATTAACCATGGAGCAAGCAGAAGAAATGTTCAGTTAGCTGCTATGGTGATAGCACAGCTTTATACTACTTATAGCACATATACATAAACTTGGTGTATAACCAAGACCTATCCATTCATGCATGCATCCATAGTTCCACACACACACACATGGCACCTACTGCTGACTTGCTGTTTCAATGTCTTCTCTAGCTACATAAATTTAGTATTTTGAACAGAAAAGTGTTTCCCCTCATTACAGAAATCTGCCTATTGGAGGCATTCAAACAGGGGCGTAGGAACCGGGGGGGACGGGGGGGATGGATCCCCCCCAGGAAATCATGTGGGGGGGACCGATAATAGAGAAATCCCCCCAGGGCTGTGTGAGTTGAGTGCCCTCGGTGCACAGCTGCCTGATTAGCAGCTGCAGCGTGCAGGACTGGTTGGGGATTTCCCTAACCAGTCCAACACTTACCGGTGTGCTGTCACTTCACTGAGCGCCGGGCGATGGGATATGACGTTTATATCCCAGCCCCGGCGCTCAGCAGAAACAGAAAGGAGGAAGAGAAAGGTAAGAGATGTGTAAAACGGAGG
>VKOC01000002.1:32601190-32651998 GCA_009364415.1 Spea multiplicata | reverse complement strand
CTTTGTCACATTTGGTTTAACGTGCACTTTTTTGGCTGACATAAAGTCAAACTGTTTCTCGTTAGTTACATCTCACTAAAGACATCGTTGTTCATGTACCCCTAAGTCAACCTTGTTCCAGATTTCTAATAAGTTTGTATTTTTTCTTTTTTTTTCTTTGTCACCTACATGTTACAACACAAAGGGACAGAATTGGGACCGTTTATTTGTCCCTTTTTGTTCTATAAAAGGATAGTTCAATTAAAGCTATACTGTAAGGCCAATAACAATATTTTGTTGACTGCATTTCCTTTATCATTTTATTTATTTAGGTGATGGAAAGCTATTTCACCAAATGTCCCATATCCACTATTCTAAATGCTTGTCGTAGATCATGGTGTCCATTTAAGTACACAGTTCCACACCTGCTCCTTTAGTATAGTGTTTCTCAACATCTTCTAACTACGTATTCCTGGTATCTGATTTCTTTAACTAATTAACCCAATGTACAAAGATTAGTATCCCATCTTTCCTCTTAATTGCTCCTACCTTCTGACTTCTTGGATCCAGATATCCCAGAATTTACATGCACGACAAGCCAAGATACACAGTATAAGTACTAAAAGTTGTAATGAGTCATTGACAATATCCTAAAAATAAAATTGATGGGGGGGGGAACTGGTTGCCAGACTTGTAAAAAATGTATAGATTATTTCATTGCAAACAGTAGCATGACATGTTCGAGCCTTAAGTACTTCTAAGAGCAAAACGGATCAAAAGTATGTTAAAGTCTTTCCTGAGCATTATGGGAGCCACAGACGTACACATAGTCTTTTGCAGGCTTAAAGTCAAATACCATGGTTGCATTCTTTAATGTTTTTGTAGTGAAATATATATGCCTGAATTTGTGAATAGTATTGTGTCACTCATTGAGGACCTGTACATTCTGGTGGACTTGGTCATAAAAAGTCTACTTTTACATGTAACAACAAATACTGAGTAATTATGAACTGTAATTTTAAGCATTAGTGCAGAAACAGCCTTTAATGTAAAAACAATCTTTTAAAAACAAAAACACAATGATGTTCTCCAGAAGTTGATTCCGAATTTCAGCCATGGATCTGAGAGCCACAGTACTGTTATCCGTTTTTTCTTTGAGCTTTGGAAGAATATAGTTAGGTTGTGGACTCTTATATCAGTGCAGTGCAGGGAATCTATCTGTCTTTATTGAATCGTTACATCTGGTAAGGATTCCAGGCTGATGCGGCAGGCTAATAAGGCTTAGTTGAATTACTGATTATGTAGCTCCAGGGACTGTCATGTAACACGCCTCACCCTTGACTGCTTTACTTATATGGACCTGAATTTAGATCAATCTGCATAGACTACTGTGGGTTACAGAGAGAAAAGGTTTTCCCATAGAATCAGTCCATGTAGAATGCTCTTTTGTTTCATAATATGTACCTGCATTCACAATAATAACATATAACTGAAAGATGTATGTTAATGTAACTTTAAGCAGCACTATTTATTTTAAGGCAACCTTTCCATAGTTGCTGGGTCACTCAACCTTCAGCAAGATAGCCTAACCTTGCGTTTCAGCCTTCTCTTATATGCTGTTCTAACAGTGAGGTTAAATAAAGTGGGAGTTGGTATGAGAGTTGCAGTTTCATAGTCCTGACCTCATTTTACCTTATGATGGCCCAACACCAACGATCTTCTGCCCCCAAATAGCTTGGCTGGTCATGTGTAGTGCACATTTCTTGAAAGTTTTAATTGAGCTATGCATTATGCAGGGAAAGCTCAGAAATGTTTGCAGATAAATTAGCTGCAACTTTATAGCACAGAGAGAATTCAGGTAGTTCAAACTACAAATCCTACAAATTCCCATTTTACCCCATTGTTTTAACTAGTATGTGCCCTTAAATAATGAAATCCCCTTACTTATACTAATCACTTAGAAGTTAAGGATATCCTTCTATGACGACAAGTTAAGTTTAGAGTTATAAACTGGTACTACGATTAACTACTTGATAATAAAATAAATATGTTGTCCCAACCACTAAACTTTGCCATTTGAGGGTACTGTCAGTGTCACAACCCTGAACGTCTAAATGCTGTTCTCTACAATAGCTGCCAACGGTGGAAGTCGGGTCCATACTTTCCAAGTATGCTATTATATGCCATGCCAATTCTCATCCAATAATCAAAGGTTGCCCTGGAGTCCAGGTAAATCAGGTGCTCTTGGGCAAATCCAGAGAGTTCTGAGTAAATGCTGTCCCAACAGTCTGATACACCAAGGACTGTGCGTTTGGAAGGTGCAGATTGAAGGTACAATGGCGCCACGTAACGCGGTTGGAAAACAAAACATAAGCAGAGTTTGACATCAGATCAAAGCTTCACTTGCAGCTTCAATTGAATGCATCTCCTAGCAGCTCCAGTGGTGGCTCCCAAGAGATTTCTAGGGGTTCCACTTGGAGCTCCCACTGATGGTAATAGGAGCTCTTGTGTGACAGTGATTGGCTGCCTTGAGCAGTTAAAACTGGAGGTAACGAGCAGAAGGTGTTATGCTACAGCTCTTATGCTGCGGTATTAAAAATACATATTAAAGTACTTAATGTGCATTTATGTTTGGGGCACTAAACAATCCTTGCAGGGTTACCAATATGGTGACTGGTGTTTACGGTGTATATGGTGTTGCATTAGTAGTCTCTATGGAAAGCTTATAACTAGTTTACATTTTTAACTGACAAGGTAACCATGGATAGCCAGGAATACAATTGCCAACAAGAAAAGTTTAATGAGACTGAAAATTATACTAATTACACATATCAGGTAAAGTGAAAGAGTGTCAGATATTCAGCTTCGAGGCCTAATTAAAATCTCATAGCTTCCTGACTGAAGTACATCCATGGCTGTAACACAAAGAATTCTCTGTTCAATAATTATTTAAGTAGTTAAGACAAATCAGCAAATTTCTAAACTCTACCATGTAATGTCTGATTTTCTTGGTGGATTTAAAAAAAAAATGATCTATGTGCTTTTTGTCTTTCTACTTCATTTCATGGCACAAATAATTAAAACCTTAATATAAGATGTCTGTTGCCAGAGATTAGATAGGAAGGAACTAAACGTCCAGGATTTGGATGCAGATAAATAAATTGCATTTATCATCTTGTCAGAGGCAAGGAATCACTGCTACACTTGATCTGGATCCGTCCTCATATATATGCATATGAGAAAAATAGATTTTAAGGATGAACGTTGCACAGTGGTGTGCGGTCCCCTCACTTCTATTGTCTGCTGTCTCTTTTTTTATTTAGACCGATTCATTTGTTTAGTGATCATACGTCTTTATCTTCTTTCACATAACCAGACTTTTGTTTTTTTGTTCATGAAAAATTGGGATTGAAATAAGAAAATAAAACATTCTTTGCTGTTTTATTTTCTATATGTATTGAATTGCCTTTTAGTATATGAGCTGAACTGGCACATTATAGGTTAACCCCGCAGGATTTTCTACCGTATCCCAACACAGACCTTAGTAAATAAATATGTGGCAAGCCTGCTATGAAATGTAAATTTCATAATTACAATATGTTTCTTTAGAAAAACAAGCTACCAGCTGACAGTATGCAAATGAAAACATTGTTTATGCAAACCTGAATATTCTCGAAAAAAAATGCTGAGCTCTCCGACAGCCAGTCAGGTGTGGGGTACCCTGATCATTTTTCTTCCTTTTGGCTTTTTTTAAAAAAATATTTTGTTTTTCTAATACAGATTTTATGTTTCATTTCCCCAAAAATATATTGAGACTGATTCACTTTTAGTCCAAATCATTTTGTTATAGAATGTCAGATGTGAGCGACAGCAAGGGTTAAAATAACCCCTTTTTCTGTAATACTGTCATCTGAATTTGTTTGGAATGCTCTATTGTCATTGAAAGGTCACTGCTTACTGACATCAGTGGTCAGATTTGGATGCAGATCTGAACTCTGTCCAATTCCACAAGTAGCGCTGGTGTAGCAGGTGCAAGACACAAGGGTCTACAGGCATAATGGGAGAAACCAAGTGAAATGAGTAAATTATATTTCAGCATTAGCATGCATTCCAACTGTTTCAGGACCCGAGTCTCCCTATGCCTCTTTCCTCCTTTGATGTCCATTGTTTCCAGAAGCTCAGAATGTTTGCTAGATATGAGTGTATCTCAGTGTTCTACAACCCAAAATAGAAAGCATTCAATGCTGGCAATACATCTATTGCAACAAATTGAATATCGTTCCTCCCATTAAATAGAATGGATAAAACAATGTAAAAAAAAGATATACTGGCCCAGATTTTTTAACTGAAATAAAATATATTTTTCCATAACATGCTATAGTAGGATGGCTATTCAATTACTTGTGATAGGCTTGTCACTGACATTGATGTCCAATATATATATATATATATATATATATATAATATATATATATATATATATATATAATCTTAATTATTTAACTAGCAATAGTTTGTAAAAGCAAAATTGAATGAAACTTTTTGGAAAATCCCCGAATATGAGAAAATGATATGGTATGAAATGATATGGTATTTATTAACTGTGGCAGAATCCCCTTTAGATTTGGGAAAAGGCCATTTGATGATTAGTAACTGTAGGTTAACAATACCTGGAGAATTGCCTTTTGATGCCTTGCAATGATATATATATATTTATACTAATATAATATAATATGTATTCACAGCATTGTGAGCTTTTGGGAAAGGTGGACATTTCAGCTCACAAATTTCATTATGTATTATGAATTGGCAACTCCATCCAGCAGTCCTTGAAACAAAGAATGGGCTGCCTCTGTGTAATAAATAGCGTGTGGATAAATAAATGTGTGGATATTTCTTGAAGTCTTCTCGGTGGTTGAAATATGCGTAAAGCAGTCGGAGGACCGGCCCTTAATAATGCATAGTGAAATCTGGGAGTTGAAATGATCCACTGTCCTGCAAACTCACACTTTACGTAAGTACAAAATATGTACGTATTATCTGTTATCATTTGGAGTCTTACTGTCCATTTAACCATAGGTTCTTTTCCTTATCAGAATAGGAACTATGCTATTATATTTCTACCTAGAAGGTACATTTGAAGTTCTGTGGATGAATAATGTACTGATTATTCTTTCCATTCCACCCACCCCCCCTCCATTGCTCTCTTGGCTCTTCTTAAAAGAACAGATTATGACTAGATGTAGTAGAATCTGGAGCTGCATTTGTGCAGATCATCGAAACACATTTAAAGTGCTGATTAACTGCATTGTCTTCAGCAATTTTAAAAGTAATTTAAATCACACAGCATTTTAAGCAAAATGATAGACTATGTGCCATTGTATCCACTTCATCATCCGTTGTAGAATTTATTCTGTTTGTTTATCTAACCTTAAAGTTAAAGAGATTACCCCTGCAGTGCTTATTTTCAGGTTCCAGATTAACATTCTAGGAACAAAATCGCACAATCGATGTTATGGTCGTCTTTGAAGACATCTTTAATGGCTTTGAATACCCTTGCAAATATTATTTTTCCCATCTTATTTTTAAGCAGATAAAGGATGGTTGCTATACTTTGTGAACTGTTGGTTCTTGTTAGCCAAGAACATTGGTCTAATGTAAATTTATTATTATCTAATTTATTATTCAGTTTGTTTAGATGGCTACACATGTGTGTTACGAAACATGTATTCATGGGCAGCTTACTAGTAACGAGCAACAGGCATCTGGTCTCAGAAATGTCAGAAAATCTAGATTTAGATTTAAATTTCACGATATAAAAGAGACTAATGTACCCTCCACCATCGGGTAGAAGTGTCATTGAGGATTGGGTTGGGAACATTGTCTCTGGTACATCCTACTGCATGCTAAAAGAAGAAAGAACCTCTTGGCAGCATCCCCTACCAGTTCAGCACCCAAGCCAGCCGCCTCTTTTACCTGTAAGGTTGGGCTTACCCTGTTTTATTACCGTTTCATTATGCAGGCATGGTGATATCTATATTGCTCATGCCTAAAGACAACTATGCTTGTACATAGGTGTGAATTTGATTGAGAGTATCATAGAGTAAATCTTAAACAACTTGGGTTTTAGCTAACAGAAACAGTTAGAAGGCACACCTTACTTAAGCAATGATGTAAAAGGTGTCAAATCTCTTCTTCTACAAAACAAACACTTTTTGTATGTGCATATTTTACATTCAACAAAACAACCGCTAAAAGCATTCGTAAGTTTTGCATTCCACAAAAGGTGTTCTGGTCATCAGAGCTTCTGCAAACACCCCGTTATGTGTCCCCCTAGCACTTGGGGATTGATTCCAATGTTAATCACAATCAAGTTAGTGTGTGGCGCTCTTGGCCAATGTGCCATATGGCCATTTCAGACCTGATACAGAGAACACCATAGTTATACTCATCTGTGAAACTGTTGCGTTCAAGGAGTCTTTATGAAAGCAGTGAAGTTTCTCCAAGCTTTTACTGATAACCTCCAGTTCAAGAAAGACTTCAACACCAAATGTGCCTTACATCCAAATCGTAACAGTCATTTATATAAAATATGGTATGGTACTGCTGATTCACTTAAAACTGTTTTACCAATGGAAGGGCTGTGTAGGATTGAGTAGCGTGTGAATATTAATGTTGTATATCATTGTGTTTCAAGAAATACAATGGCTGCTTAATTTGTGGTGTTGGTGCAATCAACAATCAATCCAAGTAAATACAATACTGGCTAAAACAAACATAGAAAAGGAATTTGAAGACAGTTAAGAACCATCCTGTCAATTATTGCTGTATAAACCTAATTAGCATTTTCTTATACTACAGAACAGTCTCATCTGCCTGTCCCTTGCATGTTTAACCCCTTAATGACAAAGCCTGTACATGTGCGGGCTCAAAATGCATTGTTTTCAATGGGTTTAGGGACCACCCATTGCCCTTAAGGGGTTAAATCCCATCCTCCATTAGCCTCTACCACTAGAACTCTGTTTTAAATATACTTTCATCTTCTACAAGATTCTTGTTGCAGTCTACTTGTTGGTCAGATCACATTTAATTGGGTATTCGATTTTAAAATTAGCTATGCGGTTTTTTGGTCCTGTTTGCAAGTTATGAAATCAGCTGTACATATACATATTTACAGAAATGCAAAGAGAACAGTCTTTGGAAATTGGTGCAATAAAATTAGAATTGACAGTCAAGACAGATAATCTTTTTTTTGTATTTTACAGGACTAATTAATGACATTGCTGTCCTATGGATGTAACATTCAGGCTCATTTATTTTCACTGATCTTTTTTTTTAAATAACTAATCCTTCTTAATCCTCGAAGTCAGAGCTTCTGCATCTTTGCACACCATTGTCTAAGACAAGCCTGCACCAGTTTTCAGATACTGCACTTTTTTTTTTTGAGAAGACGGGGAAATGTCAGCTGGGCTTAAGATTCAACTAGCAATGGAATCGGTCTCGCTGACAACATTTATTAACATGGCATGTTCTAAAAAGTTGAGGTCAGACACGTTGCAGAGTCACAGAACCATTGTAATACTAACAGTTATGTAGTTCTTTTGGGCTGCAGCATGCTGTAATTATGTTGTGACAATGAGTCTTAGAGAAAATGCCTAGTAAAATCAATAATTCTGCACATTGGATACCATATACCATATATATACTTCTGTTGTAGAAGTAAATTTTTGTGAGGGCCTAGGGGTGTTTCTGGAGTGTCATTTAACGGCAAGTGAGTTTAATTTGTATCTGAAGGCCATTGATGCTTTGCGCCATGGGTATTCTTTGGACTAGGTGGTACTTCATTCCTGATGTGAGATGTATAAAATATATATATATATATATATATCACAAGAAAGAGGGAGATGGCTTTGACATGCTGTAAATGTTCTTTGGAATTGTTATTGGAACCAAGCAAATGCATGATTCATAATTTATCATCATCATCCGTCTTTGGGGCATGAAGCATACATTTAGATTTTGATGAATATATTACAACTGTAATCACTGTACTATTTAAGGACCAGTGTCATCCATCTAACCCCTTGAAAGGAGCATTGCTTGTCAGTTGCATTGAATGGGGTGACATTAATTTTAATCTGATCTAGATTGCAAAGGTCGGAGTTTATACGTCATCATCCAGCAATATGCTGGTCCTTTCTAACAGATAAACCATTCCATAAATAGGAGGGGAATTATGTGGAATATGCATGATGAATGAAGACGCTTTAACACCAAGTATTATAAAAGTAGGGGGCTTTATGTATGCATACCAGAAACAGTATATAGAACAGTTTAAGCATTTTTACCTGGTAATAGTTTCACCATATTTTGCAACAGCCTTGGTCTGAGGATCTTGGATTTATGTATAGTATAGATGGGGTGTTATCCATTAAAGCAGTAGTTGGCAAGGCAGTTTCAAGTCGCTGAAATCACCATGTATTATAAAAGACCATTATATGATTGTATCGGTGCAGAATTACAATACTGTTTTCCGGTCCAGTCACAACAAATTCATCTGCAAAAATGGCTGGGCTGTCCCTGCATAATGCATAGTTTAATCAGTGAGATGATGTTCAACATATATCACTCATTTAAATATGCTTTAGAAAGGATCACCCAAGCTATTCTAGGTGCAGAAGCTCACTGAAGTTGGCTCTGTATAAGGGAAAGATAAGTCAGGCTCCCTTTTTATCATAAAAACCCATAGTTCACCTATAGGTGTATCGGTGTATATATATATATATATATATATATATATATATAACACCCATAAGCTAACTGTGGCAGAAAATGCAACTTTCTGTACATAATTGAAAAAACAGCGTGACTGTCCTGTGTTTTTTATGGCATGTGTATCATGATGATACACAGAAATACAGACAAAGAGATGTAGACAGAGTTGTCGTGTGAGTGATGAGACATTGAGCAAATACTTCAGTTTCCTTCACTCAGTGTGCAAGTATCGGCAGACCTGCAGGAAGGACGTAACTCATCTGTTTCATGCGTACTCAATCCCATTACTATTGTTTGTGCCTAGTGATACATTGCAAAATGATCACATCTAGTATAAAGTTTACAGAAAATGCAGAAAGTGCCTAAAATTTCATAGAATTAAAACATGCTAAAATATATGTGATAGCAACCCTCCCCCCAACACCTGTGTTGGGTGGCGTAGCTGAGTCAAAGAGGGGGCATGGTCAGACGCCAATGTGACCACATGCTCGCCATACCCAAAGAGCCACCTAGCAGCTTAAAGCATTGCAAAGCGGCCATGTGGGAGCTGCGATGGAGGGCTGCGCTGCACTGTTTCCTGAAGGTCAAGGGACAGTGGGGCAACTATGTGGACAGCAGGACGATTACTGAAATTCAGGACTGTTCTGCAAAAAAAAAAAACAACCTAAATACTTTTTAGTAATAGGTTGTTGTTGCCAACATGTGAGATGTAGTAGCTGTTGAACTAGGTCTTAAGACATCAGAGAAAAGGTTGTACTAAAAAAACTTGTCTTTCATCACTGATATCCAAAAGGTTTGTAGGTTTGCGATATCAAATGAGCATATTGCTTTTTGAAACAGACCATGATTTTTAAGCTCGCTGATATTTTCCAGATTGTATGAGGATTATTTGCATCAGCAAGGGACCAAAATCTGTTTGAAATGCTTTATTTGTGTGTGTTATTTCACCACCCTGTGTTTTGAAAAACATAATAACTAGTGTTAGGGGGCCTAGGGGCTAAGTGTAATTGTATAGTTTCAATTTGCCAAACGGGAATCAGCGTGAAATCACAGTGTAATATAGGTGTTGGGGTGGTTTATTGAAAATGCTTTTACATTTTTTTTTACCTGTTTCCTTTAGATCCTGATGGGCTTTGCCTTGACTGATCTATGTCCATTCACTTGTGGAGCTGCACTGGTTTAGAACAACAGTGACACCTAGTGGATAGTTCTTAAAGCGTCTTAAGATTTCTTTAGCCACAAGTCATTTCTACATTTTCAAGCTTCCACTTGGGAATGTAGATAAAATAACAAATGTTATTTTGTCCTAAAGGGTTATCTTTTGCCATTATGTGTAACTGTAAAATGGGGTGCAAAGTTAAAAGTAATATCAGCTACCGTTCCATGATGGTTTGTGAAATGCAGTGGTGTATTTAATGGGGTGGCTGACCCAGGCCTGGCCCAGGGCAGCTCCCCCAGGCCCTTTCTGGTCCTTCCGGGAGACTCCTGTCTTCTGTTTCGGGCTCTGGGACATGACATCACAACCCTGCACTACACTACAGATGCTGTGCCGGATAGACACAGGCCTCCATAGTCCAAATGAGATCTTTGGTTTATCCAACTGGCCCATTCATTAATCGGCACTCCAGGAAGCCAATCGGTCAATCCAACCCAGGCATAGGGGTTGCCACCGCAGATCTGTAGACCTAGGCTGGAAAAGGCCACTAGTGCAATTGTAAATATACTTTGTGATGTATTAAGAGTAAGCTGAACACAATTTTTTTAAAGAGGCCAAGGATACTTTTTTACATTCATGCATATTTTTATGTGTGCAGCTTTAATAATTCCGTCACATTTAATATATTGATTGTATTAAAAAATGGCTGGTGGTGATTTGAAAAATGTCTTTGACCATGCTAATGACTTTTACATAAGAATAGGATGCTTTTCAAAAATACTTACGTTTTTGGTTTATATGTGGTTCAGAAATAAATAATAACTACAGACGCAAGTCTCCATCAATTCACGGTCCTGTATCTGGTGACCCTAGCTTAGAAAAGATTGCTTTGTAACCTTACTGTAGTTGGTTAATGGGGGGGCGTTTATTTTTACAGAGTATAAGAAGCTGATATTATGGCCTTGATTTGTCATCTTCTTGCAGTCCATCTGCTGTAGGCTCATCCTGATGCTTTCCCAGGCTTTCTGGGTAGCTGGGCATTAGAACCGTCATTACTCATAGTTACTGTAGGAGATTAGATGCAATCACAGATGTAGGTAATGGTAAATCCCACATTGCTGTGTGTCATAGTGATCGGAAGAAATCACTTTTTGCCTTGCATGCAGGTGTTTCCAAACCCCTACAATGTTCTCCGCACATTAGAAGTCAAATGGGACTCATTACAGTAAACGAATCCCCTCGGAACATAACATGAATATTATATAGAATGCTAGCAAGCAACATCCACTGGTTTATTGTATTCATACAAAATATTATTATATTATTAACATTATTAAAGTCTAGTCTATGGAGGCGTATTATATATTGATGGGCTTGTTTGGTAAGCCATCTTTTAACACGTTGGTTGTGTGAAAATGTTTTTCCATCTACTTGATATCTAACTCCAGCAGCAACCTACCAAGATCGGTATCCATCCAGTATATGCCTTGATTTTATGCGTTTCCATGTAGTGTTTAGATTAAATAAGACACCACACCAAGAGCTACTGCATTATTTTGTCAATGGCACACATGCATTCTTTATATTCAAATAAAAAGTTTATTTTTGAGATTTTTGCAGGTTATTGCAGGTTTTTCCTTCTATTTAATTGCTTCCTCTTTAAGTCCAGCACAGAGTTCTTTAATAAACATTTAGGTTCAGTTGCAAGCAAATGTAATTCTTGAAAATGAATGTTGGTGTTGGAAGTGTATGTTGTCTGATTAGATTGATTCAGTTTAATTGAAAATATCATGTTCTATGATAACATGTTCCAAATATCTCTATTTAATGGGAAAAGGGCATTAACCGTAATGTATTTCTGTAGGACTTTTTCTCTCCTTCTAGATGAGAAAAAGCATTGTACGTAAGTATGCTCCTAGTGTTCAATATTTATCTTTTCATATTTTCAGGCGTATATAATCAAGCTTTGTAGTCACATTAACGAAATGTCATTCATGTCAATGTTTACCCTTTAGGATAAGTGGGTATTTTTATCTTGAGTGGTTAGTTTATGTTCGTCATTTTTCTTTATTAGTTATGGAGAACTGAAGAGAGGATTTACCCATCGCTAGGCACATGAGCGAATGTTACAAGGTTTTATTTGGTTAGAACATTACAAATGTTCAACATGGGCTGGCAAGTGGGAATTTTGCTAATAAAAGAGTTTTGGGTCAGCATCTGGTTTGATTTGCATTTCACTAGTGGTCTATAGGGATATGAGGTAAGATATAGCCAAGCCTAGAGGTTAGATTTTCTAAAGTGACTAAATGACTTTCATGTTCCTCTTGTAAAAGAGCTGCCCTCCAATGCTAATAACGTCTGTCAGACAGCACCAGCCGCAGCAGACTTAACTTGTCAGTATGTTTAATCAGTTTTGGCATGCTATAAACCCAGGATCTTCAGTTGGACTTGACCTATGCCTGACTTCTCGCTTACTGTACCATTTAAAAGGACAGAATAAGAGCAAAATTGAGCATTAGCTTTAGTGCAGTTTTGTAAAGTATATGTTTAGGACAGTTTGTCAGAATTCTACTTTTAAAAGTAGCATTTTATTAGGACGAAAGTGGTCATTGCTTCTGAGTCTCTGTATAAAATACATTGAGTGTCTGGTATTATTCCGTTTCCAAGTGTTTAACTAAAATGAGCCATCCGTTTCCCATCTTGAAATGTCACATTCTGCGTTTATCACTGTGCCTTTGGGCAGAGATCATTTGATTTTCCTTTAGTAGCAAATGTCTGTCCAGAGCCTATCGATGGTTTCAAAGAATGGACCAGACAGACTGTATACTACTTATTTGTAAATTGAGAGCCGCATCTAAGAAAAAAAAAAAAAATATATATATATATTGCTTTTAGAACATAAGATGTTGAACCATAAAGCTGTAGAAAAAGTAAGTATTTTTTCAACTATTAAAGCTCATATTCCAACTGCTTTTAAGCCTGGATTGGTGATAGGTTGTACAGGACAGATGCCCAATAGGCCTCTGGACCTGGGGCTACAGTCAATCATTTAATTGTGGTCTTCAGGACTTTAAAAGCCAGTATCAGTATTTTTCCCAGTTCAGCCCAGTTGGCTGAAGTAACATTTATTATCCATTGGCAGTTTTTTAAATGGATTTGGCATAAGAAACAGGACAATGTTTTTCTCATTCTAGTTCAATAGCAACTAAGATCCAAGGAAACCCAAGTAAGGTCTTGATGTACGTGTATTGAACACCATTCATGATGAGTAGGATGATGACTTGTTGTATGTTCAGTGGTAGACGTAAACATGTGTAGACCCAGAACTGATGGTGATTTGATATTTTACATTGATTTGGTGATAAATATGCGTTTCTGGTAGTGATCTTAAATTAACTATGTCATGAAATCCCTGCTTAAACACAGGTGAATAATTCCTTGAAGAGTTTTCCTGACAACCAGTGTTGGAATTGTTACATACAATGTTTACCATGACATGCAAATACTTAGAATAGTCATTCAGAAAGTTAACTGGTATCATTGCCTACGTGCTGACGCTGAATTGATTGCAGGGAAAGACAAAAACTTTGATCTTCAGTATTACATATTTTAAAGATATTTACATATTTGTTTTTGAAGCAATATGGACTTAAAACATGTAAACCAAGCAAGTTATTTTCATGGTATACGAACAATTACCGGTAATATCACATAAAAGCATCAATTATAAAAAGCTCTTGGATTTGTTCTGCAACAGTAATTCACCTCCTCCTACAGATGATAATTAGAGTAATCGGAGTCCAAGCTGTTTGCATAGAGCCTTTATATGTTCAAAAGTTTTCCTTTGAGGTAATAATTTTAATTAACTTTGACCCAACTGGGAGATTGGCCTTAAGCCTTGCAGCTGGTTACACGATTAATTCACATGTCAAATATTGATTTAAATAGCAAATCTAAGTATGTTCCTTGAGCCCTATGTTAAAACTCTGGCTTCCCAATCAGGCAAACCATAGCAGACAAATTTAACCCTTTGCATGTTGCACTTTTTACCTGAAACTAAAGTTCCTTCATACGCACATACAACCCATCCCTCCCTCAGCTGCATGCATCTGCTTGGTTGAGAGGATTATATATATATATATATATATATAGCAAAGAGCTAATCTCACTGCATCAATTCCTTTTCACAGGGAGGTATAAGGGAGCTAATTAGATACAGACCTACCTGCTTATTAACTATTAACTACATTGCAGCTCCCTGATGGTCATGATCTCCATATTCCTGTCCTTGTTCCAGGTGGAACAATCCCCCACTCCATTACCCATGGAGTACAGTGCCTTTGAGAAGCTTAGCAAGCACT
Source organism: Spea multiplicata (assembly GCA_009364415.1). Taxonomy (NCBI): domain Eukaryota; kingdom Metazoa; phylum Chordata; class Amphibia; order Anura; family Pelobatidae; genus Spea; species Spea multiplicata. The sequence goes on along the minus strand of VKOC01000002.1, from coordinate 32,637,727 downwards.
CCATGAGCATAGACCACCATTGTCTATGTTTAAACCGCATTGATGAAATTATACAAAATGGCACCCAGAAAGGCTCAGTCCATTAGTATAACCCCTAGTAGTCTAGTTTATTCATCTGTCCCTACATGTGAATTCAACTACACTGATGTCTTGAGATAGCATTAGACGTTTTTGAACAATGGCTTGCGTAGTTTGCGTTCTCGTCACTTCCAAATTTCATGACCTAATAAACACAGCAGCCGCCTTTAAAAGGTGAGTTTTTATACAATGAACTGTCTTCAAAAGGTTGTGACTTCACAAGTCACAACATTAATATCCACTGGTTGTAAGAATAATTTGTTTCACTTACATTACAGTCAATAGATACACAGTCAGAGGCAAGCAGGCAAGCTTCAGTAATGCAATTACTGATCCTAATCCTTGACGTATAAGTAGTTGATTTTTATTCAGCAAGTATTCTATATGTCCACATTTGTACATTTTCTACATGTGCACAGGCACACAAAATTATTTTAGCGTGCCATCAAACCGGCATAAAATGATATACGACATTAAATAAAAATGGTCACAACATGAAATATTTTTTTGGTGATCGGGATATGGCTCCAAACAGAGTTTATTTAAGTAGGGATAGAAAAAAGGATTTACAATGCTTTCCCAAACATATCTAGCTTTGATTCCTGTGATGTACTCTTAATAAAGGACATGCTCTTTAATAAATTATATTACAGTGCCTTTTGATGTTGGCATAAACTCTTCTTAATGGTGGATTCAAGGATATATAAAGATTTAATTTCACAGCTGTTACTCACCGCCAGAAGCATTGCAGCTAAACATGATATGAGTGTGCTTACTCCCACACAAATTATTTTTCATTTTGTACTTTTTTGTAATTTCACGTATCGCTTTTCAAAAGCTATTTTATATTTTACTTTTTTCCTCCCAACACAGAAATGGGATAATGACACAATACCTTGTCTATGAAGGAAATAAAATATCAACCGTTCCTTAATTTCCCCACCTCAGCCTTTGGTGTTAGGATGTCAGCTGTGTTATTACAACTATCCTCTCGCCCATATGAGAGGAAGGGAATTGACTTTCATTGTTCAGACTTTGGGAAACCTTATTTGTTTGTACCTTGTACCTTCGCCAGTGTTATATGATCACCTTCCTACTTGTATGCATTCATTCACAGGCGTTTGGATTTACCTCCCATATATATATAGCTCTCTTCCATGTTTACTCCATACCTGTATCTGAAGCGGTCAGTGGAGGTCATTTTTAAGAAGAGATTCGGGTGAGCTATTTTAGAAAGTGATGTTAACAGCCAAGAAACTTCCATTGGCTAATGTGGTTATATAGGAATTACAATTCAGATAATGGAAAACAGTCAATTTAGTGCCCCGCCAATATTAGCACTGGAGCTACCTGATGGAGAATACCCTGTGCTTGTGCAATGCTGAGCAGACATAAATGAGCAGCGGTGGGGGAACGAGAATTAAAAATGCCCTTACTTTAAAGGCTATTATATAGATTAGAGTGGATATAGTTTCTGGAGTGTACCGCTAAGGCATGTTTGAATGATGCGTTGAGCATCTCTGAGGCATCCAGTGCCATAGGTTATTTCATGGCATGAAATTTAACTTTATTTGTATAGTTCCATAGAATGAATAGTATACTATAAGTCGACACACTTACATTATTTATTTAATTAAATGAAGGCGATAATAAAGAAGAAGAAAATTGTATGCTTGCAAGAATAGGAGCCTTGTTTCCTTGCGTGCTAGTATCTCTTACATTTGTTATTATTAATTTTGGATGTCATTAATTTTAATGTTATTGCTCATTTTTGTATTCCCTCCTGCCAGCTCTCTTTAAGCTAAATGTAATAATAAAAGAGTACCTTGAAATTAGCAATGTCAAAGATAACTCAGCCTAGCTGCACAATGATAGCAATGAGTTCCACGGGAAGGTTCTGACTATCTTATAAAGCCATTTAGATGCTTTATCCATACCGGGGTTAAAGATTACATTGAAATGTAATTCAAAATTTGGTTTCATAGCAGTGTAGTAGATGCCAGCATTAGATGACTGACTCAAGTTTATTTGCATTTAAGCATTTAAGCAGTTCATTTATTATACACTTGCTCCCTGTTAATGTTAAACCAAGAATGGATCATTAATGTTTGTAATAGAAATTAAATAATTTATGTCACGTTACTTGGCTGTTTCCCGTATGGTATAGTATAATGTACAGAAGATTATACAGGAGTAGTTTTATAAAGAGCATGCTAATTCAGATATTTTGTTTAGGCAATGAATAAAAGACACCTTTAAACTGTTCATTATTAAAGCTGCAACACTTTTTTTTCAACTAACTCCGTTTATTGATGGTACAGATGATAACAAATTCCACATACAGGTAACAAAAGCAATAAATGCACAAAAGTAGTCAAATGAGTAGTAGGGCAAGCAGGACATCCAAATGACACAGTATGCCGCAAGCAGACAAAGCCAGGCCTGCGGGAACATAAAAAACAATGTACCCAAGCAAATAGCATAAAGGCGGAATTGCATAAAGAAAGGATAACACCGATCCCAATAAAGGACTCGTGCACGGAATCCGCCCATAATGGAAGCACAGTAGTGGAATATACCATAGCGGCAGGATGACAAATTATACAATCTAGGAGTAGTAGACCATTGAGCATAATACTTCAAACAAAAGAGAACAAACGAAACAAACAAATATAATGAAAGAAAGGAAAATAAAATAAAATAAAATAAGACGCATACCAACGAACCGCCAATTACAAGGCTCCAAATATAGTGATACGTGATGAGAGATCAACGAATGGTATGAGTGGGGCTTATAATCAAGGCGAGTCAAGGAACCCAATCCACACCCGGCACGAAAGGCCCCATCACTCATGTAGACAGGCCTAGGATACTAGAAAACTCAGGGGAAGTGATCAATCGTTTCCACCAAAACCACCTGCGTTCAAACTGAGGAGACTTGCCCCTAGAAGCCCAAACCAATTCCTCCATATAGGAGCTGTATTGCATCTTAAAGCTGCAACACTTAACACAGAGTTTTACCTTATTTCATATTAATCCATTGGTAAATTACATTCCATACTTTTTCCAATAAATAATAAAAACAATACCAAGTTAAAAGAAAACCTGTGACTTATGGTAACTGATTAGTGCTGTAGATCACATGAAAAAGTTACAGTACTGTGCAAACATTTTAAAATAATATGCTGTAAAGTTAGAAGGCTTTCACAAATAGACTGTTAAATAAATGTTAATAGTTTATTTTTTATCATTTAACAAAATGTAAAGTGAGTGAGCACAAGAAAAATATAAACCAACATTTGCCTTCAAAACAGCATCAAGTCTTCAAGGTACGCTTGCACACAGTGTTTTAAGGAACTCAGCAGGTAGGTTGCTCCAAACATCTTGGAGAACTAGCCACAAATCACCTGTGGATTTATGCAGCCTCAGTTGCTTATCTATCTCTTCATGTAATCCCAGACAGACTCAATGTCGAGATCAAGGCTTTTTGTTGTCCATACCATCACTCCAAGGACTCCATGTTCATTTTTATGCTAAATATAGTTCTCGCTGATTTTGGCTGTATGTTTGGGGTCATTGTCGTGCTACAAAATAAAATTGGGGCCAATCAGATTCCTCCCTGATGGTTTTGTATGATGGATACATATCTGTACTTGGCAGCATTGAGGAGACTGTTCCCCAACTCCATTTGCAGAAATGTAGCCCTAATCATGCAACAAAACCTCAACCATGCTTCAGTGTTGAAGTCCGTTCATTCTTGTACCGCTCTCCAGCCATTTGGTGAACAAATTTTGACTCATCAGTCCAGAGCACCTACTGCCATTTTCTGTACCCCAGTTCCTGTGTTTTCCTGAATAGTTGAGCCAACAAAAAAAGAGTATCCGACCTGCTAAAGTAGGATCCAGAATAAGATAGCTTGGTATTCTGATTCTGCTTGTTATGTTAAATGGCACACATGTATCCTTCAAGGATTATCAAAAGAAGTCAGAGGTGAAAAATGTGGGTCCTACAGTGCTATTAAGATGCAATGACAGCTCTATTTGGTACCTTGGTACTACCACAAAGTAGTTAGCAAGTTTTCCAAAGACCAATTTGAGAAGGTCAAGATCGATGGTCAAGGATGTAGCTAAGACTTATATTTATAAAACCCTTCTTCTGCCCAATTTTAATCATCCTTTATATGTATTTTCTTTGTTTCTAACACTGTTTTTACAAAAATGCACCATTTTATATCACACATAGTATTTGTAGGCCAAATACTTAAAAGTACACGTATTAAAATGCAAACTTTCAACCATGTTGGAAATGATCATCTAGCACAAGCAAAGGCCATTTTACAAAAAAACCTTTGAAATAAATGTTAATCATATTGTTATATTAACATCCAAATCCCACAATGCATACACAATATGTAGTTTATGAGCTCTTCTCTTCCATACATTCAGGCAGCTTCTTTCAATTTGATTTAACACTGGCATGCATCTTTCATATAGAAGTTTTTGGGGAGAAATGCATTTCATAAAAAAAATTAAGCATTTAGACTGTTTTCAACGATCAAACATTTGATTGAACTTTGCATACATTTTCCGCTGATGTTAAATTAATGCATTATTTACAGACAGATAAATTATTGTTTTTAAAGGCACATACATTTGGGCGCTTTGCAAGCAAGCACAGAGACTGAATTTTTAATACCACTACTCTATGAAAGTAGCTATGGCAACATTAAACGTGGGAGTAGAAATAAGCATGTCACTTCGGAGCTTATTAAAATTATTTTAGGAGAAACGTTGAAATATTTGAGTACTACACATTAGCTTCTTGTAATATAAGGGTCATTGCTGTGTTTTTCTTTCAGAGATTAGTCCATGAAATACATTGATTCCTGTTTTAGTTTGGCTGTTGTCTGACATCTGTCATTGTGTAGATGTGCATCAGCCTTGTAGACAATATGGGAGTGTAGAGAAGAGGAACCTAGTAGTCACCAAGGCCCTACAGAGCACAGAAAGGCTAATGAACAAATACATAACTGTTCCTTTTAAGCAGCTGCAAAGGCAAGACAAATATTATCAGGTATAAAATAGGTATGAATGGAAATAACGGTTAGCCCTACATGTGGTTATTTACTTTATCTATGGGCATTTGTTCATTCCAAGAAGAACATTCCAAGAAGAACAAGAAGATTTATAATAACCTGGAGAAATTGGATTATGACTTGTAGACTGAGTTCATTTCCTCGAAAAGTGAGGAGATGTAATTTCAATATACAAATACAATCAAGGTTAATACAAAGGTCCCTCAGTGGGACTTCTCATCCCAGTAGCTGTGCAAATGACAAGATGACATCCTTTGAGATAAATGGAAAGAAGGCTTAACCTTCAGCAGAGAAAATGAAATTTTCCAGGAAGTGAAGCCATAATAAGAAATTTACTAAAGTTGTGGGGCACATGATAACAGACACGATAGAATCCTGTTTAACAAACTGTGGTTCATATCTGTGGAGTCTCTAGAGTCAAAGACTACTGCCACCACCCGTGTCAAAAAATATTTATTAAAAAGGGCCGTGGAAGCAATACATAGGAGGAAGCTTATGAATATGATATTGTCTGTAGCAAGAGTGAGGCGATCATTCATTAATTCAAGGCCACCTCTAGGAACTGCTTGAATGGTCCAGTCTATAGTCTGCCATAAAGGAAAGCCCAGCCAAGCCGTTAAGGCTAGCATGTTTTCAAAAGCGATATTTCTACAGCTAGCTGTCTAAATGTTAAATGCATACTAATCTGTAGGTTTAAATGTACAACGTTATTATGGCTAATATTGATAGGATGTAAAGAATGAAGGCATTGGCTATTTGCTGCTGCTGTAATGCACGTAAGTTGGCTTCCTTAGTCAAACAAGCATCTTTTATGCAAGATGGGGACTACGGACAGTGAGGAGACCAAAGGAGATACTGTATATTGGAGATCCTTTTTCATCAAGAGCCTTTGGTCAAGAAGACGATTACAAAGATCTGTGTTAATATTTTGTAGTACAATGGCTGGTGTTTTTTTTTTAATATCATTGCTATTAAAAAGAATAATTGAATATTTTTGATATACTTACATCTTTGTGTCCAGTTTTATACCATCTAGTCCCACCTTGCATGGGAGAGTTAGAGGTTTGTTTGTGCGTTGTCTGTGTGTAGGCTTATGGTTTTGTATCATTTGTTTGCCTAATTTGCAGATCGCACGCAATTTCACATCTGCAGCTAAATTATCTTTTAAATAGCCACTTTCCCTCAGCCTGTATATGCAATGAGGGAATTATAGGGTTATGCATTCAAATGTGTTGCACATATAACTCACTAATGATACAGATGTGATTACTAATGTAAGAGCAACCACATATAATCCTTCAAACTACTGCATGGAAAGCAATATTCTAAGCACAGCTCAGAGATAATGTATTTACTGGTTTCTAAATACTAGCTTTAGGGTGTCGCTTTATGAGCCTCAAACGATAAAATTAAAAATATACATACTGAGCTGTTTAAATTGTTCTTGTGGAAAAAGAAATAGTTTATATAATGAAGACGTAGATGTCTGATTAATGGAATGGAAACTCAAAAGCACTCTTTCCTGTGACTGACATTCTAGGGCATACTAAAATATCTTCGATAAGTCCAAATAATACTCTGCCAAACAATTTTTATGATCCTTATTGAATGTGTGTATGTATGTATTTCCATTTCAGTTGTATGCTGTTGAATTGTCAGGACAGCAAATTGCACAGGTCTTATTTTGCAACACAAAATATCTTTTTGATATTTTTGAAAGCATTATTTGCTCAAGTATTTTAAATGTATCTTAATATATGAAAAGTGTCTCGCAACCTCTTGAGAAAGAGGTTCATATGTCTGAGTAACCAATGGTGCCAAAATAGAAAAACTTTGGGTATCACCAGGCCCAAGACCTAATGCCGCCTGGGGCGAAGTTTAAAATGCCGCGCCCCCCCCCTGCCGACGCCGGGGGGGGGGCCTCATTTTAAATTTCGCCAACGGCATTATCTACCCTTACCCCCCCCCTTTGTCCTTACCTTTAAACAGTCTGCGCGATCTCCCTGCTCTGCCCAACGGGGGGGGCGGTGATGCCGCTTTAAGCTCGCTGGAAATTGACGTCACTTCCGGCGCTCAGCATTACAAACCGACACCGAGACTGAACAGGGAGACTCGCCGCAGAGGAGAGAGAGAGGGGCGCCGAGCGGGTAAGCGAAAACCACTCGGCGCCCCTCTCTCTTAAAAGAAAAAAGCGCAATTGCCCCACTCGGCTCCATTGTAGGGTTGGCCCTGGGTATCACAGTCAGTGCCACCACATTATCACAAGATAATTCATTCTTTATATTCATAATCTAATTGAATATCTTAGCATTTGGAGTACAGGTTGACAGTAACCCACTATAAACCGTGTGAGGTACCTGCAATTTAATATGCCAATCATATAACAATTATTAAGATCACATTAAGCAAACCTCATAGATTGAAAGGGCAGAACAGGCAGAAGTGAGCAAAGTCTTATTAAGTTAGAAGATGTATTATTTCCTTTGTAAATATTTGTTTTCTATGAAAGTTCATGGAAAATTATTCTGTGACAGACGCAATATGTAGTATCAGCTTCTGTACCTTCCTTCTCTTCAAAGAGTCTATTTTGGTAACGCTAATTAGCAATGCACATGTTTCCTGTTTACCAGTTTATCACAAGGCCACCATCTGTGTATTTTTCCAACTTCCCTTTAACAGCTTCCATCAAGTAAGCATTATATAGGTACTGCTGCCAACTCATCAATTCTCCTTAATAAGACGGAGACAAAAAAGAACGGGGCAGTGACCTGAAATTGTATTAAAGCTACTACACAAGAAATATGTTCCAGTGCGCATGCTGACTAATGTCAAGAGGACCCTCTGATCATATTGTGGGCAATGAAGGACAATGAAGCACCTTAAATAATTATGAATAATAATATACTTAATAGTATTAATCAAATACACAATGGCCCGTACATAACCTCTATAGTTCCCTTAACTCGCTGCAGCTCTTGACTTTTCTTTGTCTGTCTTCGTTACTGTGTGAATATGATCAGTAATTGCTGATAAAAATGTTAGATATTTTTTTTTTAAATAATAAATGTTCTCCCAAGGTAAATCAAATGGCTTCAGTAACACCATTTCTCTGGAACTAAGCAGTCTTTAGAAGTCTTCGCTAAGGAAACAGCTGCAGGCAGCAGATTGCTATAAGTATAGATAAAACTATATTAGGAGCCGAATATGATCAGGGTTGACACTGTATTATAAGGGACTCCCTGCAGCTGTGGAAAAGAAACCCACGCTATTACGGGTCACTAACTAGATTGAAGATATTCCTCAGGGCGTCAAACAGAAATTGACTGAGAGGGAAAAAATCCAACTGATGCAGATGTGGTTTGAAGAGATGTGACATGTATAATTACAGTCGCTGAAGGAAACTGGCCTCTTCCAAGATGACCCAACAGGCGATATTAAGAAGCAGGACAGTGACTAACTAACGCACATTAATAAAGCCTGCTATAAATGAATGCATCAGTGTTTGACAGATCGTACATTACTCACTATAATATTAGGCATTGCCATGCTATTGAAAAGGCAGAATGTCCAGTGTGTCTAATAAATGATATATAACGTGTATTTGGAAAATGTATATAGTATATTTGCAACAAGATTTTAAAGATATAAATGTATAGATATAAAAACACTATTGCAAAATTTTTTCCTAGTGTTACTTTATTCCACTGTGTCAATATAACTCGGGCCATAATTGGAAGCTTTATAAAGCCTAATCTGATATCAAACATAGAGTATAATATGGAGTATAAGTGAAGCCATTTATATAAAGAACATATATTGTGAGGAAGCTATAATTTGACTAAAGTGTATGATAAGAACGATTAAAGAAAGAAATGCGAGAAAGTAAGACAAATATACAGGCAAATGTTTACCAGCTATATGGAGGAGAAGCATGGATTGTGGTAACATATAGCTAGCCATCCCAGATGGAAATATGTTTGTGATAAAGTCTAAATGTTTAGGAAAGCATAATAAACTAAACAAGTTGCAATAGTCTACATATTATCATATATATGCAAAATCACATGACTCTGCTATAATATACAAAGTTTTAAAGGTTAAAGAGTTAATTTGTTAAATTGGTACATATTCCATTAGCAATTAAAAACCTTATCCATGATACAATCTGTAAATTGTACCCAGAGGTGCATTTTAAGGAACACTGGAGATCCCCCCATTCTTTTGATTCGTAGTTACAGGTTTTAACATCAAACTTTCATTTCCTTATAGAAATATTCTAACATTCACAGAATGTTAAGTGAAATGAGAATGTGAGAGCTAATTTCATATTTAATGGTGTACTGAGGTGTTTATAGTAATTAGAAATGCATCGTATGATTAATTCTTTCTTGTTTGATTAGACATAACAATTCCAGCATCTAAAAATATCTTTAATCAATCAGAGTTCAAAAACAAATATGGAGGAATGCAAAAAGCTGCATGTTAAGTTTAAATATTTCACCTTTTATTATTTTCTTACTGTGGATTAAGAGTTATACATATTTTTTTTCTTTTGAACAGATATATAATGCCAAGAGATCTGTAATTCTCTTAATATCCTGTATTTTATAGTAAACATATGTTATGATGTATACCAACTTAAATAAACAATATATATATAACCTTATTAAAAACAAGTTTGAGATTAATTCAGCGAGCCACTTAATAGCCAGTCCTACAGGACATCCTTGCTCGGGAGCATCTCGAGTTTTTGCTCTCTTGCACCACATCTGTTCCGTGTTCTATATAAAACCAAAAAATGTTTTTAAATGTTTGACAAAACCAAACTGTACGTTTTCTTTGTTGACCAGTTCTCCAGTTTATTGTACATATTATATACAGTATACGTCACAAAAAAAAAAAGATTGTAGGCACCATAATTCTTACAGCTGATAATATTTTAGTGGCTTAATCTCAGAAGCCAATATTTTGATGGATCTGTGATCCAGAAATAAAATGGGGGTAAAGTTTATTTTGAAAGGGCAGCATCCTATAAATAGGATTGAGTCTATTTATAGGAGGACCAGACTTTAGCGAAATATTCCTTATTATACCACTCGGTTCGTCTAACCAAAGCATCTGTATCACCACAAAGCTTGATGTGTTTTGCTATATCCTGGATATTAAAAGCTATTTGTTTGTTTTTTGTTTGTTTTGTAAATGCAATAGGCTCTAAAGCAGAAGTGATGGGAAAATGTATTAAACTTTGACTAAATATGATGTTGATATAGTGATACAGGTTGAATGTCTTTCCATGTTTCTGCAAAATTATTCTGCTGCAAGAAAAATGTTACCATGTTTCCATTAATGGAAACCTTTCATTTACAGAACACACACACATACACACATATATATATATATATATATAATATATATATATATACTATATATATATATATATATATATGACATTCAGCAATCAAAATACTATAATAAACTACAGCATACGTAACATGATATGACTAATAATGTCATTTAAATTAAATACTGCAGGGACATTTAGCCTTTGAATAGAATGTATTATACCATTCAAATATACTGTAAGAAATACATTGGTTTCCAGTATTTCGTAGAGGATGAATTGGTAGTTCCTATATTGAAGAATAGTGATAAACTGCTTTTAAGATGGTTTCAAATGGCTGTTTCGGTTACCAAGTAGAAAGTGTAGCTGAAGGTCATTCTTTTTAATGAATTATCAGCAGAGCATAGCAGCCAGGGTTGACACATTACTGCGAAGTGGCATTGACATTAATCCAAATTGACCAATAGATTTTGGCTCTTTCTAGAATACATTTGCCTGTACTGTTTGCCTAATTAGCACGAAAATATACTGTAGTTTCCTAACTAACAAGATAAAGTTATTGGATTGGCACATTTGCAAGCTGTTTTTTTATTCTCTTTTGTTTCCAAATAATAAACAAACCCAATATGCTAGTACAATACAATAGTCTAAAAAGTTATAGTGTTACTTATTTTATTGTGACATTTATTAGACACAGTGTAACTTTTTGATTTTTACATGCAATTTTCGATAATGAGATTATTCAGCTTGGATTGTGCAAAATGTGCAACTTTTTATTTGATATCTTTTTGTAGATTTTCGTGGTAATATGGTGAAAAATTCAGTTAATGAAGAGAGCGTTTTAAAACATTATTTTAAAACATTATTTTAATCAAGATTCATCTAAGAAGTAGTTATTTCTTCTATTATTTTACTTCATAACATCTTACTATGATTCGTCATTACACAGAAGAACGCTTGACATGCTGTCCCCGTTTCTGCCTTTTGGATAAGCTTTTGTATCCAAAACAATTTCGAGATATTTGATTTATTTAATTTAATTTGAAGGCCAAAATAGTTTCACGTGTGATCTGTACTGGTGAATGTTATAGTCAAAATGCCGGGTTAAGGTACATAACAAGAAGAAGTCCTTATCAAATTCAGCCAAATTAATCCAAAATGTCTGTTAAATAAGCGTGATTAGGTACTAATTATGTTGCTGTATAAATTTGAGATAAATATGCTACAATAGTAATCAACAGGTTACTCAAACTTAAGCCGGCTTACATTTATTTCATGTATCTACCTGTATAAAATTTGCGTTATATAATCTGATAAAGCCTAAACTTTAACAAATTTTGGTCTTCTTATTTTTCTCTCGTAGGAACTTTTTACTCTGGAATGCAAGTTTAAAGAGTCTGTTTTTGAGAACTATTACGTTATCTACTCATCTATGATATACAGACAGCAGGAATCCGGGAGGGCCTGGTTCTTAGGACTCAACAAAGAAGGTCAAGTCATGAAAGGAAATAGAGTCAAGAAAACAAAACCAGCAGCTCACTTCCTCCCCAAGCCATTGGAAGGTAGGTTTCCTTGTGGTGGAACTGCTAAACAGAGGTATCCTCCAGCTCAAAGCTATAAATTAATTACCGTGTTATTCAAACAATAAAACTTTCAAACCTCAACGGTAAAACATTTCTACTTATGCAATGTTTTATTAATCCATCCTGAAAGAACATTGGTATTCATTTAGTGAAAAGTTGACCTTTATATCTTAAAACTTGTTAACCCCTCCATGATGCACCAGGTACATCACAAAAATCTAGTCCGATAGTATTGGTGACATACCCAGTACTTCATGGGTTAATATTGGAGCTGCAGCCACACCAAGTTTTGTCGGGAGAGGGCTATCTAACAACAGTACAGTCTCTCTTTTTTCAGCAAGATCCAACACTGCTCTTTGTGCGTTTACCATTACCAAATAATAAAAATGATCAATCTGAAATATTTGCGAAAATTATATTATTTAATTACTAGAGATACATTTTAACCGGAGAGTGAAATCCATTAATTTTGTTTTATTTACTGTTAATTTTAAATTGCCAACAATTGGGAGCAGAGTTGGAATGTTGGCTTGCACAGTCAACAGGGGATGAGGTGAATAAGATTGTACTGATAGCAATGATGGTTTATTCTGGGGAAAACTGAGTTCATCATTTTACCTCTTTACACGGATGTCCTATCTCTTTCCCTATGAGTGGGAATAAAACGTGGAGACATTTGTACATCCCTAGAATGTCCAGGTAATATAGAGACCGGTATACCACCATGTAGGGGTAATACCTTGTCATACGTTGTTTATCTCTTTGTAGGTCAATGTGCCTTTTAAGAAAGTTTCTAATTACTCAGCAAACTGAAATGTTCTAATAACAATTATGCCCAAAGACAGAAATCATCCCAGTGGCATTTTCTCCTGAGAGAAAATGTAATTTCAAACTTTGAAAAGCTATAACACGATTTAGATGGTGTCAGTGGAAATCACTGCAAATACTTAAATACTTGATTAGTTAATGGTTTTGTCATGTCATTCATGCTTTTTTCCTAAATATAAAATCAAGGTCAATAAATTGGTCCTGCTCTGTGCTTTTCTGCCCTATCATTTAATTTACACTTGAATATGGTTAGTTCTGGATAATATACTTTTTCAGTGGGTTTAATGTGCTTTGCCACTAGTGTCTATTCTCCAACAGCATGCATACCACAATGTTTTTTACGATACGTGGCAAATAATACACATAGCTGTTTGGTCTCATGTTAATAATAAGCGTTTTATTATAAATTTGAAACTTTGCCTTGTAAGGCCGTACATGTAGAGAAAGTTGATCCAGTTATACAAGTTGCGCTATACTCTGGCTTTGTTCACCAAAGCCTGTGTATAGATTATTATTATTTATTGTTATATATAGTGCTATCATATTCCACAGCACTGTACAATGGGTAAACAGGACATAAAAAGTAGTATATGTATAACATAACAATTCGACTTGCGGCCTGCTTAAACAAGCTTACAATTTACATCAAGGTAGCTTGATCTCCAGAGACAAAATCATAACAAACACCTTTCTATACCAAGCACACAAAGTCATAATTGGAGGCACCTTAAATTGTCCTTTGAGAGCTTAAGAGTCTCTCTTCTTTTGGGTCGAGCCAGATGTATACTCCAGCTCACCCTGGCCTACCTACCCAGTTCTACAAAATCGGTCAGTACTGGACTAGAAATGATTAGGCAGCCCTGGCACTTTAATCGCAGCAGCCGCCCAATGAAATAAGGACAGTTGTTGTTGTGCTCACGCATCCATACATATCCGGTTGGTGACCGCACTCTACAGGACTCCATCTGCCACTGGAGTGCCAGCATCGCTATGCAACCCTACGGGCCGCTGCCTTAGAGGCCCTAAGCAAAAAATTATTGAGAAGAGCCCCATATAAAATTCATATGGTGAAACTATAAATAATAACTATAAATAAAATAATATACCTTCCTATACCTTTTCTATACCTTAACTATCAATAAAAAGATGAGTTAGAAATGCAGGTAGCTGCCTTATCATACGGTAAGTAGCTGTGTATGTTCACAAGCCTTTTCGGGCTAGCCTTCACCCACTCCCAATACACATGGGTTTAGAATTGATCCACTTAGTAATGGTGTAATGTTTACTTTGTACAACAATTATGACATCATTTTTAATAAACGATGTACTTTGACTATTTTTTGGGTCAGTGACCCACACATGTAATATGCAAATAGACTAAAGCTTTAGCTTTAGTTACTGTTTGGACTTATTTAATATGTTTTGTGTGCTACATTACATTATTAACTCAGATTTAGTTTTACAAATCTTGTAGAAACTCCCTAGGATCCGTTAATAATGTCTGTATCCTTCTGTTTTTACTATTAGATTATCTGGTAATATGATCTTTCATAGCCTAAGGGAGACTCTGTTTAGCTTACTTTACGAAGCAAATCAAAATTCAATGATTGCCTTCCATTTTTCATAGATAACTAAACACTCATTTTTCATGAAAATCATTAATGCAAATTTTGCACGTATGACAGAAACTCTGTCAGAAAATATCCAGATTTCTATAATTTCTTATGCCACACACACAAACATTACCCTGTCAATCAACGGAAAGATAGCAAATTGTCATACTGGGAAAAAATTAGTTAGGGTTGAGAAGGCAATAAAAGTCAGATAGGCCTAAAAATGAAGATTACATTTCTGTTCGTTTCCTGACTTCCTCTCCACAAAGTAAAAAAAAAATCATTTGTATGACACAATAGACAATACACGCAGCCCAACGGCCACTTGCTTTGGATAGCATGTTTATTATTAACCATTAGTGCCCAAAAAAAAGTGTTCCCTTCTGTCATGTAAACAATGATCCTTCAGGCCCATCACAATGTCATGGGACATTGTACAAAAATCTTTGTGTGCTTCTGCATTTTAGATGCGTCCTCATGGTTGGTGGCCATTGTGATCTCCGTCCTATGCAATCACAGTTTAATCTCTGGTTGTGTTTCTGTCTCTCCCTGCCTTACACTAATTGTAAAACAGGGAAAGAGAGACAAAGTTGTATTCTAAAAATAAAGTTTTTCCAACCCCTTGATTGCTGTTTTACAGTAATAAATGATTTTAAAACTATTTTCTTTTTTGGGGGGTTATTGGTTGGTTAGTGTAAAGTTTTAAGTATTGTAAGGTGCTTTACTAGATGTGGTGTAACATAGGGAGCGAAAAAAATCTAACTGTACCAAACATTATAAATATAGTTTTTTTTTAAAAAAAATCATATTTGATTTATTCTAAATGCTGTTACATATTTAAATATGGCCTAAAAACCAAGCTGTTTTTGTCCTTTAAAAAGAATACAAGTATATAATTTTTATGGCCACAAGTAAAACGAGAATTGGGAAAATTGAGGCTGACAAAACACATGACAAAGATGCCAGAAAAGCTCAGAACTACGGTGAAAAATATAATTGGTCACGTAAACTGTACATTGCTACAGACCACTTTCAACAGGCTGCTTGCATTGAGATTTTCTTATTTTTTTTCCTTCTTCAAAGTGCAAACCCATGCTTACTGCTTATTTGCTTATTGATTTTTATTTTACAGTTGCCATGTACCGAGAACCATCTTTGCATGATGTTGGAGAAACAGTGCCAAAGGCCCGGGTGACACCAAGTAAAAGCACAAGTGCATCTGCAATAATGAACGGGGGCAAACCAGTTACTAAGAGTAAGACATCATAGCTAGACCCTCAAGGGTTCTGTGACTTATCAGACCCTCCACACACTTGAGTGTTTTATCCCAACCAGACTATCCTAACTCCAGTGTCAACCAAGTGAACACACACTGGCTCTTTGCTGTTTCTGAACGTGTTGAAGATGGATAACTCTCAGTGTGTAGCTCCTTCCTCCACTCGAAGATACCTGTGGAACCAGCTAAACTCAGACCATGGAATGCCCTACCAGATTTGGAATGCCTTTTTAATATCTTTTCCGTGACTGTGACACTTCATGTGAATGACATACTTCACAAGTTCACTTGATACCTTGCCTGCTGACAGCTCCCCTTATTCCCCGTTTTGAGTCAAATATACAGCGAAATCCATGTGTTTAAGTTCTATTTTGTAGCACACAAATATTAAGTAATTTCTAGTTAGACGCTGTAAAACTGCGCTATTAAAAATTTCTCTAAGGTTTTTTTACAAGGCTGCTTGCACCACTGTCTGACCTTTTGCAGGGATTGTGTTCCTTTAGAACTTGAATGTTTCAGTTGGCTTAGTTCTGAAATCAATCAGGGAATCAGAGAGCATTCAAACCACTAATCTAAAATATGTCTTTATTAAATAGGACTTAAATACTGATCAAGCGTGGAAACATTTAGTGACAGATACTGCGCTCTGCAAGATATGAATTACCGCAGAGGGAAACACATCAAACGACCAGTGGGACTTAAGCTAAACCTTTTGTTTGATGTCCCAATACTTTGCTTTTTTCTGTGTGTTTTATACATATCACAGGCTTACTGGTAATGGTAACATTTGCCTCACCCAGCAAGCAAGACCCACCGGTTTTTTAGGATGGTGGGTCCGTAGAAATCTGTAGGCCTTGTAGGCCTGAATTAAGGATCATTTTTCATCTATAACTCATAATAAAAAATAAAAATTATGATAAGAATTCTGCTACCTACAGTAATTCTATTTTGAAATAATGAGATAAGTTGAGTTTTTTTTAATAGGTTTAATTAATACTCCACCATTGGCAGTTCCCTAAATGTTCCATAACTAAGCAATGGAATATTAGATATCATGTACCTCCTATTTTTATTTTATTTTTATTATTTTGCAAAAAGCAATGCAAATGTTAAACAAACATCACAATCTGATTTTTTTTTAAATCAAAAACTGGACAATGAATAGAATATTTTAGCGTAGCATGCAGCGTCCAGTATTATTCATTTCTGCACCATACCATATATCGTTGAAACCCAGAGCTGTCAGGAACCAGAACTTCTAAGTTAAAGGTGCCTTGCTTAGGTTGCAGTGTATAGTGCACAAAACCAGTTTATGAGGCAACGTTTCAGCTAATCTGGTCGGTTTATGGTAGTGCCCTACACTGGCCCTGTGAGTCCTCACAATGGTATTGGGTTCCTCATGTATGATTCTACAAGATGTCCACCGTATACAGAATATTGGTGAGGCCTTCTGTGCTGAAACTGAAAGCATGAATTGGACATACTACATAGGGAAAAAATACAGGACCAAAATAATCTTACTTCTGGACACCTGAAGCAGAACAAAATATAAAAAAATATGTGTCTATTTTAATTTACTTAAATGACTAATGTATTCTTTTTAGAAAGCCCTTTGCACTGTCTGCTCTAATACTGTATTGTGATTGTTATACTTTTTTGGAATGAAGACAAGTATTGCCATGCAATTCTGTTGATGTTTACCAAAAGAAAAAAGAAAGGAAACAACATGTTTGGCCAACAAGATTTATTACAACATGTTTACGATTCTGAAATTCACTGAATTAATTAATTAGTACGAAATAACGTGACTGTGGACAGAGATATTTGCTGTTCTGCTAGTCACGTAAATGAAGGTTTGGTTAACAGTATCAATTTCATGTTTAAAAAGAATTCAGCTACATTAATCAAGAACACTTCATGATGGCCAAGGGAAAGCACATTAGCAAACATTTACTTAAACTACATACACAGCTACCAATTAGTCAACTTACATATGTGAGTAAAATTGCACAACATAATTTTAAAGTAACCACTGGGGCTGGTGTCCCAACATGCAAATCCCATTCTTCTTCCCTGAGCATTGACATTATAGAACATACCGGGTAAACGTCCATCAAACCAGTTGACTGGTTCAAAGTAAGGCTGAAATTATTTTTGTAAATGACTACTACGTTCTGTAATAACACCCGTCAGTTACTCTTTGTATACTCTCTGTTTATATAGGTTGTCTTTAAGATTGTCTCATATATTTTTGTTGAACGGGTGTCTTGGAGCATATAATAAGTTGTTGCATATCACAGAAATATTTTTTTTTTTCGTGTCCGTGCTTTTTTTTTTTTTTTTAAACTTTCTGTCGTCTGATGTCTCATCTGTTGCATGGGATGAAGGTGATTCTGAGGATCTGCATGTAGTAAGCTATGTGTCTCAAGAAATGTTGGTATGTATTACTAAATTTACATACGTAGTATATGCAAAGCGTTTGTCTGCATTGTACAGTTTATGTGTTTCTTATCATTTGTTGTATACACAATTGCAACATATTTAATAAAAATGATTTATATGAAGAGAGAAAATTAAACAACTAACCAACTTGATATGAGATAATATTTAAAGGGCTTGCACTGGTCATAGTTAAAATTGAGTGCTGCGCCAGTCATACTCTTAATATTATTATTACCAAAATATACCAAAGAGTGTGATCATCTCTTAAGTTACATGTCCAGGATAAGATACCGACGCGATTTCTAAAATATACTTTGATGTTAAAAAAGAATATGTACAAGTGTGTTGTGTCTCGAGTGCTGCATACTAGGTTTTTTTTGTACATTCCTTATCTTCTATACTTCCAAATATGCATGTATGCAAACATGTTATTTTCCCAAGAATGCACATACTTTACTTTTGTCATGTACAAGGGTTTCTCTGACTGTATCTGGATGATATTTGAACTCATTTAGTAAAGTAAGGGGGGGGGGCCTAACTGTTCCTTGCACAGCGATTGATAACTGGCTTATCAGACACAGAAAGGGTTGTTCATGTGTACAATTTTGGTTTGGCAATGTAAAAGGAATGTTTTACTTATAGCTTAATGTTTATTTTCTTATTAAACTTTTTTTCTTACTATATTTGCTCAATTTCAAATTGATTTAGTAAATGTTGTTTGGAGCTAGAAGTTCTACTCCCAATAATTGCTGAAGAAAAAACATGTTACAGGTTCTTTACCCGTCTTAACCCATTTATATGTTTAATGAGTTAATGTTTATTTTCTTATTAAACCTTTTTTTTAATCAATTTTAGAATGTTTTAATAATTGTTTCTAGCAAGAGCTTCTGATCCCCAAAAGAACATGAAAATGGAAGGTTCTTCACCTCTTTAAACCCATTTATATGTATTATGAGTTAATGAACCAAATTGTGTGTTGAAATGACAAGTTTGCTAAAAAAAAGTAAAAAAAAATCCTAAAGATTACATTAGAGTGAAGAAGAGGTGATTAAAGGTATGTGTACTGTATATATGCCTCAAACAGTCTTAAATTGTGTCGTATGCAGTAATCATGGGTTGTCCTTGTAATGTGTTTAACATCCAATGGCTACCATTGCCATTTTACTTTTCTTTTCTTTTTTTGTTGAGAAAATGTAAAATAAAATGTCAAAAAATGCAAACACTGATTTATCTAGACTTGGATGTCAGAAAGCATTGCCTTTGGCTTCCTTTGCGTACCATCATTCCAGGGTTCATACTGCATTTTTTATTTATTTATAAGTCCGATGACATTTATTTGCCCTATTATTTAGTCTGAATTTAGCTCAAGGATAAAAACAAGAATGTCAAAGCAAAAAAAAAAATAATAATAATAATAAAGGCAGCCTTACTGTACTTCGCCATTTCTACATGGTGTTTTAAATACAGCTGTGATTTTTATTTGCAATAAAAACAAAATCCAAAAAGGAAACATACGAACATAGAGGGTATTTTATAAATGTGATTTCCTTTAAGTGCTTACTTTGGACAACACTAAATAAAGTGAATTAAATGTATTATAAAATCACTTATTGATAAAAATTAAAAATGGCAACTCTCCATATAAATGATGTGTCGGTAATGCAAATACAGAGTGGCGATCAGTGCAGCGATGGATTGCAGACCTGGATCTCACTGTGTGCTTTCTTGGTTTGGCTTTTCCTGGCTCCCCCCCCCCAACCCATGCTGTCCATATGTTCTGTACAGCCCAGCCCCTGGGACACCGAAGACCATTTTAATGACTTCATTCATTTTATATATCAACAATGTCTTGACACGTGTGCAAAAAATGGGCAAAATGATTCCTGAAATCCATTGTGTGAGACTTCAAAACATTTTGTCATAAACATTGCCTTTATTGTGGTATATACTTGTAAATTTATATATTCAAGATATTTTTGTGTTTAATTGTAGTTTTTCCTGTTTACTTCAAGCACAATGTTTCCTTAGTTAAACTATTATAATTATTGTATGACTTTAATAAGCAGACCACCAGATTTCTGTACTGAGGAACTAACCTACCTGGGAACTCTCCAGGTTTGTCTTGGAGTCTTCAGTTGAACGATTGCTTCTCCAGGCCATTTCGCTCTTTTTCTATGCAGAGCAGCATTTTTCGGCCATACTTACTCCCGATGATTTTTGTCGTCCCCCACCTCATTTAATGTAACATCAGCTGCTAAGGGTTACATGTACCCCAGTTGTACCTGTGCTGTGCACACTCAACAGACTAATCAGCATCATTTACATTGAAAAATACTGGAAACAGAACTTACTTTACTTATCTATGCTTAGTATCTCTTTAATGAGACCTGGGCTATGTGGAATGGAACAGATTTTACAGAGTAATGTTACCCTGGTGTCATCTTGCTCCAAGAAAACGCAGCAAGAAAAATAACCAATATTGATATTGTTTTAGCCTAAAGCAATCAATGTATACCAGAAAAGTGCTATAGGGAAACATTATGTCACATTTGAAGTATAGCGTAAATTATTTTGCACGTATGGTCACATAATCTTAATAATTTAGATATTGATTTTAGTGTCAAATATTTCATGGTTTAGTTTGAATTTTGTAAAGTTTTCACAACACCTTTGCTTAGACCTTTTCTTTTAACGGGTTTGCAATGGCAACAGGAGTTTGGTTTTCTATGTGGAGTGATGGTACCGCAGTTTGAGGCAGAGCGCAAATGTTTCTTTGCTGCACAGGCGACGTGCCGTTCATGGGAACTTCTGAAAAGTAACAAACACTGGCCAGTTTCTTTGAGCCGGTGCTCTCCAAATAGTCCTTTCAACATTTCACATGGGCTCTGTCTATTGACTCTTTAGCTAGTTATTAATTATCACATGCCACTAGGATCCCAGGGCATAACACAACACACACATTAATCATTTCTTTAATGTGGGCATACCTCTGTCTGAGTTTGGTATCAAAATTTTGAATTTATGAAGAACCCAGGTAACTGGCATCCATTAAACAGGGAATAAATAGCGGTATTCCTAAACAAGACAGCTGTCAAAGATAAGACCAAGTTCACATGGGGTATGTAGATTGCAAACTAGCAAAACCTTTGACTTTCCTCAGATTTAGAAGGTAACTAGAAGGCAGATAAAGGTTTATTGGAACAAAATTACTTAAAACCAATAGACATAGCAATGTCCACCCTTTTAATTGTACTGTATGCAAGAATAACTCAGCCCTTTTCATTATGTTTAATTATGTCAATAAACTGAAATGTTTCATCTTACTTCAACTGACTTAATGCCTATGGTTTAGTTAATGAACTCCATAGTTATTTATTAAAGTCATCTTGTATTTAGTTTTGGAAGAAAACATATACTGTAATAGTATAGTAAACATCCAATCTATTTCCTAATATTAATATATTTAATAAATGCTTGGCCAACTTAGTTAATTGGTTAGATCTTCGCAAGTGTTCCACTGAATGAATAATTGGCCTGTTATAGTACGTACATAACAAACCACTAAGCCAAATTGCACAACAAATGAACCACTTAATGAGGCCATTAATAAAAGATCATATACTGTTGCAAAGCCATTATCATTAGGATGAGCTCTTGTGATTTACTTAGATAGATGAAGGTCTAATGATGTGTTGTATTTGGAAAGAGGACACACTATTAGCAAATATTTCTATACACGTTACACATATTCTAAATCATTCAAACTGTGTGATACATCTTAGAGTTAGTTCTGGCATAAGTTAGCCTTTGATAAGCCAACCAACATGCTGTTTGTCTGAATGGCCAAAGTTAAGCTGTGTGAAATGAATGCTGATTAAAGGAAACTCAGAAATAAAACAAGTTTTCCTATCACACCAATTAACATATTATTTCTGCACTTACTAAACACGTGTACATGTTTCCACTGTAATACTTATTTTGCACCTGGAAGTTAATGCAATGTATAGTTACCACCATATAATGCGATGGGGGGGTTTGACCAATCAGATAATTCCTGTATTCACCATGTTTTTCAGTGGGTATGGGCAGAGGCAGCGCAATGCCGATCCTGGGTCACCTCTTCCCCTGCTGGGAACCAGCGCTGGTGGGTTGAGAAACTAAAATACCGGTATAGTAAATTAAGTTTCCCTTTAGTAACCATATTAACCATTACTCCTAACACGCATAAAAATATATAATAAATATACACAACTTTGGATTTCAGCATACAAGTCTTATGAACATTTTTTTCTTTGCAACTGTTTAAAAAGTTAATAAAGTAAACACAAGATGTCTAACTTTTTTGTGCTAGTCCATGTGAATGAGAAAAGAAAAACGTTGGTGCGCTAAGCTAGTCCCAGGCTCAAATAATACAAAAACTGACTGCGCTTCTCATCCTTGGCAACAAATATATAAACATGATATAAATGAGAGGTTTTGGGTATATGAATTGGCCAAAGCATAATTAAGCTCACCCGCCACGTCAAGGCTCACTCTCAATCGGGTGAGAACCTACTCTTACCTCCTACATGTGAATGAAACAGATCAAAAGCAATTAATTAAGCTGGCAAATTGGAAGTGCATCTCCTCAGTTTTACTGGTACAGGCACATAAATTCTTAAGCAACCATTGGTTTGCAAAATATTGACTGTGATTGTCCACCCCTGCTTACCATGTTACACTGAACAGTCTGTGTATGGATATATTTTATATATGGATATACACAAATGATCTTTAGTTACTTTAGAGATTACTGTGCTCCCTTATAAAAACAGTATAGGCTGTTGGCCCCAAGACCAGGATTCCTCATTAGTCTTTATTCAGTAACAGATTTTTACATCCCAATATTGGTTTTAGTTTACATATACACTATATGACCAAAACAATAGCCGTGTGGAAAAGAAAGTACAACCACTTTGAATTAAATGGTTTTACATATCAGGGCATAATGACAATCATCATTTCCTTAGCAGGGCTAAAAATTAGGTGAATACAACCTCAGGTGAACAACAACTCATGACATATTACACTGTGTCATGATTAATTCAAGAATAAAAAGCCAAATTGGAGAAGCCATGTGTGAAAAACTAAGTAGCTTGTAGAACCACCTTTAGCACCAGTAACTTAAAGTAATTGTTTTCTGAACAACTGTATCAGTCCCTCACCTCCTTACCGTAGAATAGTGGCCCAGTTCTTTTGGAACATTGTTTCAGTTCATTGAGGTTTGCGGGCGTTTGTTAATGCACAGCTCACTTAAGGACCCGCCACAGTATTTCAATCAGGTTGAGGTCTGGCCTTTAATCGGGCCATTGCAACACCTTGATTCTTTTATTTTTTCAGCCATTCTGTTGTAGATTTGCTGGTGTGCTTGGGATCATTGTCCTGTTGCATGACCCAATTTCGGCTGTCAAACATTTGACACATTTGACTCTAGAATACTTTGATAAACAGAGGAGTTCATAGTCGGCTCAATGACTGCAAGCCCAAATGATCACCAGTCCACCACAGTGCTGACATGCTGTGTTTCGTATTCACCAAATGTGGCGCTATGCATTATGGCCAACCATCTCCGCTTTGGTCTCATCTGTCCAAAGGACATTGTTCCAGAAGTATTGTGGTTTGTTCAGAGGCAACTTTGCAAACCTAAGCTGTGCTGCCATGTTCTTTTTAGAGAGAAGAAGCTTTCTCCTGGCAACCCTTTCAAACAAACCATACTTATGTTAAGGTGTTTCAACCACACACATCACTAACAGGTGTATAATATGAACCACAGCCATTGACAATCATTGTAGGACATACAAATTCCGGTTGTCTGTAGCATCACTCACAACAGAGTTCAAAATCATCTCTGGAAGCAACATCGGCACAAGCACTGTGTGTTGGGAGCTTCATGAAATGGCTTTCCGTGGCCGAGCAGCTGCACAGGAGCTGAAGATGCTCGGTGCCAAGTGTTGGCTGGAATGATATAAGGCACACGCCACTGGACTCTGGAGTGATGAATCACTCTTCACTATCTAGAAATCTGCTGAATGAATCTGGGTTTGGCGGATGCCAGGAGATCGATTCCTGTTAGTTTAACTTTTGTTCTATGTAAACTGTTTGAGGGTTTCCTAAGAGATGCTATTTTAGAGTATCTCAATGAAAATAAATGTATGACTCCATATCAGCATGGGTTTACAAGGGATCGGTCCTGTCAAACTAACCTGATCAGCTTTGATCAGGAGGTGAGCTCAAGACTGGATCGGGGTGAATCACTGGATGTCATTTATCTTGATTTTTCCAAAGCATTTGATACGGTGCCACATAAAAGGCTGGTACATAAAATGAGAATGCTTGGGCTGGGGGAGAACGTGTGTATGTGGGTAAGTAACTGGCTCAGTGATAGGAGGGTGGTTATTAATGGTACATACTCTGAGTGGGTGACTGTTACTAGTGGGGTACCACAGGGGTCAGTTTTGGGTCCTATTCTTTTTAATATTAATGACCTTGTAGAGGGATTGTATAGTAAAGTATCAATCTTTGCAGACGATACTAAGCTCTGTAACGTGGTAAACACAATAGAGGACAGTGCACGATTACAAATGGATCTGCATAGGTTGGAGGCATGGGCTGGGATGTGGCAGCTGAGGTTCCACACAGATAAATGTAAGGTTATGCACATGGGGAAGAAAAATCCAGGCTGGGAATATGTATTAAATGGGAAAACACTGGGGACGACTGACATGGAAAAGGACTTAGGAGTCTTGGTTAACAGTAAATTTACCTGTAGCGACCAGTGTCAGGCAGCTGCTGCTAAGGCAAATAAAATCATGGGGTGCATCAAAAGGGGCATAGATGCTCACGATAAGGAAATAATTCTACCACTGTACAAGTCACTAGTCAGACCACACATGGAATACTGTGTACAGTACTGGGCACCAGTGTACAAGAAAGATATAGTGGAGCTGGAGAGGGTTCAAAGACGGGCAACCAGAGTAATAAGGGGAATGGGAGGACTACAGTACCCAGAAAGATTATCAGAATTAGGGTTATTTAGTTTGGAAAAAAGACGGCTTAGGGGGGACTTAATAACTATGTATAAATATATAAGGGGGCAGTACAGAGATCACTCCCAGGACCTATTTATACCCAGGACCGTATCTATAACAAGGGGACATCCTCTACGGCTGGAGGAAAGAAGGTTTCTACACCAGCACAGACGGGGGTTCTTTACAGTAAGAGCGGTGAGACTATGGAACTCTCTGCCAGAGGAAGTGGTAATGGTAAACTCAATAAAAGAGTTTAAAAGGAGCCTGGACGTGTTTCTTGAAAGCCATAATATTACAAGTTATGGATATTAGATTAATAGGGACAGAACGTTGATCCAGGGATTTATTCTGATTGCCATATTTGGAGTCGGGAAGGAATTTTCCCCCTGGTATGGGGCAATTGGCATCTGCTTCATAAGGGTTTTTTGCCTTCCTCTGGATCAACACGGTAGGGACACAATATGTATATAGGTTGAACTTGATGGACTTTGGTCTTTTTTCAACCTTATGAACTATGTTACTATGTTACATGAATGCAATAGCCATTACTGTAAAGTTTGGTTGAGGAGGGATGATGGTCTGAGGCTGTTTATCAGGGTTTGTGCTTGATCACTTAGTTCCAGCAAAGGGAAAGGTTAAGGCTACAGCATAAAATACATTTTAGATAATTGCATGCTTACATCTTTGTGGCAACAGTTTTGGGAAGGATTTTTCCTGTTCCAGCATGACTGTGTCTCTGTGCATAAAGCAAGCTCCATAAAGACATGGTTTGACGAGTTTGATTTGAGGGAAATTTAGTGGCCCACACAGAGCCCTGACCTCAAACCCACTGAACACCTTTGGGATGAATGTAAGCCTTCTTGCTCAACATCAGTGCCTGACCTCACAAATGCTGTTTTGCCAGAATGGGCACATATTCTCACAGACACACTCTTAAATCTAGTGTAAACCTTCCCAGTAGAGTGAAAGCTGTTATACCTGCAAAGGGGGGGCAAGCTTTAGATCATTGCCTATGCTTTGGAATAGGACATCCAACAAGCTCATATAAGTGTGATGGTCCGATGTCCACATACATTTGGTCATATAGTATACCATACATGTTAGACCTATTCTTTTGGGTCATGAATTCCTTTACAACCTAAGCATCTAACAGTAGCACCTTAATACATGTTTATTTGATGGATTAAATAGGATCTCTGACTTTACACAGCTAACCCATCTATACTAGAAGTGATGGTATTTTGTGTGTTGCGTTGTTAATACCACACTACTGAACCAAGCCCATCGTTTCTTTATTTCTCCTTCGGTAATATGGTCATGGTCAACATTATAAACTTGATGTACTCATTATATTCTGCATCGTAATTGAGTAAAACATCAAAACATCTCCCCTTGGCAACGCTATTTTTATAAATTTCATATAGGCTTGCAAATGTCTCCAACACGGGTCAGTGAAGTTTATGATCACAGTGGATAGCAGCTGAAGTCTCAGCTGCATTGCCATGTAAACCCCCGGAGCAGCCTTGCATTGTAAACAAAGAACAATTTCTGCATTTCCCATTTTCCCTCTCTCCATCTGATCACCCTAAAGACAAAGTTCATGAACTAGCTTTTAAGTTCAACATAGCCCATTATATATAAACTTCCAAGGTTACTTGTGTTATTCATTCAGTATTGATTCCATTGTTTTTATGTTTTATTTTCCAATAAGAAACAGTGTGAGCTTCACGTGATACCCTCACGAGCCACCATTCCCTTCGCTTCCAGAATACCTGCATAGCAATCAATTATATAATTACTCAACCACCTAGACAAGCAGGGGCAAATGGTTGCATAGGGATTCTTCTAGGAAAGAGAAATAGCTGATACATGTACTGTAAGTATCTTGGCACTGGATTTAATTAGACGTCATTTCAAAAGTTTATTTTATATTATATCAAGTATTGGTACTTTATATTACATTAGCATATCTTATATTTTACATTTTATATTCTAAAATGTAATGTGAATGTAATTTGAAATAAAGTGTGGATACAAGGATCACTTAAAGTAATATTTATTAAAATTGTAATCCATATAATAATTTGTTCCTTATTATAGAGAAAGGAGTTTGACATGTTATAGGGCTTAAATGTAGCAAGACCGGTACACCACAAATTAACCTAACAATATATGTACTAAAAAGACATATTGAAACAACTGCTCTTTTTTATTTGGAGGTAGGGAGCATGACCATAATTATTCCAGACCCATGTCTTCAATTACTAGTGCTCAAATACCATAACAGGTTTATATTTAATGATATATTGTAATGATTCTTTTAGCTTTAAATTACATTACCTCTAAGGGGGTTTATCTTATGCACTAAACACTGTATTTTATTTATGATGGTCCTCCTCAACAAATTTTATCTGTGGGTAGGTAGAAGCTGGCTCTTCATATGCATCATTACAGACTCTACAGACATTGTGAACAAAAATGGTATTAATGGGTCATAAATGCTGCCCGTGTGTTATCATTTTAATACAGTAAAATATTTCAGACTACCTTTTGTTAAATTCACCTTGGCCGTTATCCACTCCTTTTTTATGTTCTGCATATCAAGAAGGGGATATGAAGTACATGTTGGGATATGTGATCTCATCATCGGAAAAGACAGAAACTGTTACTTTACCCAAATAATTATATCCTAAAAATATATGTTGTGTTCAAATGTTAACAGCATAAAGACATGGGTGGTTTAATGCAGTAAGATGGAAGTGATAGCTTAGTGAATACACATTTTGGATGGCTACCTTAAGCAGCTAAGTTGTACTATCCTGACCACCACTGAGGTTAAGCGAAAAAAGCGTGTCCTTTTGCTACATTGTCAATGACTGCACATATGAGTAGTTCATTTTAGATAATAATAGTCTTATAATCAGTTTTTGGCAGCTATTATACTCCATTCTTATTTACATTCTCTGGCAGCCTATAGTAGAAAATGAAAGAAAGTCTTTAAACATTATTTTCTTCTTTTGTTGCCTTTAAGGATATTCACTTCCAAGCCATATTTCACAGGCATTTCCGTTCCATCCTTCCCAGCACTCACAGTTCCCGCAGTTACATATCCCATTGCCTGCAACAAATTGAATAGGGGGTTTAATTATCACAGTCAAAATGTTCAGCGTCAAATGCTTTATTAAAAAGTAGCAGGTCATAATCAAAGCCCTATAACTGGACACTTAAATATTCTCTTCTTCTTTGTGTGGAGCACTTTGCATTTGATTTAGCAACCGGTGGAAATATAGACTTTCAAGCGTCTAATAGCATCTTTTCAGCTGTGCTTTTAGCAAAGTGCTGCATGCTGTAATCATGTTGTCTCCTTTCTCGCAAGTATTATAGTGCGTTAGATGGATACAGTGCTATACTTATCTGTGCCCAGTGCACCTGAACATTGGTGTTAACCCCTTCTGCTGATACACCCATGCCTTGCATAGATCACACTATGCGATACTTCATCTTATTTATCTCTTTATGGAAAAAAATCCCACCCTAAGGGGTATTTCAATATATGACCAACAAAGGCCATATACTGAATAACCCGTTGCTTTGATAAGAAGACTTGGAGAACTCATCACAGAAAATTGATGTTAACCTTGTTAACCTTGTTAGTGCTTTAATCTGTAAGATAAGTTTTTAGAAGCAGAAAGCACACAGCTTCCATTAAAAGAGAACCTATAATATGCTCTACTGCATAATGCAAACCAAAAGGTGGACTTCTCATTATTCCTCCATGAAAGGCTTTATATTTTTTACTAGTGACCATAGTAGCAATTTTCTCTCGTGTTTACATCTGTGAAAAACTTTAAAAATATTTTCCCCAGGTGAAAAAAAAGGAAAATAAAATAATAATCCCTAATATTGACAGCTTGCTAACATGTAGAATCTAGAAACTATAGAACAATACAGTACGACACTTTTTTATACTTTTTTAAATATTTTATTTACCTGTGCAAATAAGGCCATCATGTTTATCGCACTCTCTGTCATCACATTCACAGAATTCCCCGGAAACATACCAATCCTGGGCTGAACAAATACACTTTCCACAGTGACAAGAACCTAAAAAAAAAACATTTTTTTCCACAATTATTTCTTCTTTTGAAACATTTAAATCTGTGATTCCAAATAAGCGACACACAATAGAATTACGTATATACATTAAGTCACTGAAATCCTTAAAACAGAAGCGGATGTCTGTTTTGTTAAATACAAAAATGATTAAAATATTCATGACTTTATAAAGGGATCTTCTTCTCATTTATATTCACAAGGTGTAGACAGGAAACATATCACTGATTGCTGGTCTGTTCTGGTAAAGTTGGGTTTTTCCTTCATCATACCCCCAACAGAGCAGGTTTTATGATTGTGAGCATATCGCTTCCAACGAGGTGTGACCATGCATGCAATTCACGGCACACCTCCTGTTACATTTTTCTGCTGCCATTTAAGTACTCTCTGAAAAGTACATCTAAAAGCAAGTTAAAATAGTCTCACGAGGAGAGTCTGTTCAACACAGTAAACCTGGTATCTCACTTAACTAACTTCTGAACAAGGAAACAATATGTTGATTAAGCAGATTTATTCAGACAAGGAACTCCGGGTATGACCCAGAGTCTCTAGGTGAAGCACTACTTACAAGGGTCTCTGAGCCAGTTTCTTCTCTCTCTGGACAGAGGAGCTATGTGTGGTCATGCGTACCTACCTAAGGCTGTCTGGGTTTACCTTTGCCCCTACACACCGTTAAGGCCACCCTACACATGCACATCTACCTCCTTTTATTTCTCTTGGATTGGTAAGTAGACTAATACGCTACGCCTTTTCCAAATAAAAATAACCATACCAGAATTTAATTACATTTCATGCCATGACCTCTTTTTTAGACAAATTTGCCTTCAAAAAGCAAAAACTGAAATGACCTTAAATACAGCTTTTAGTGCTTGTACAGATGTACCGTGCATGTTTGCGTGGTGGAAGCCATGTGCCCCATACATTTTACATGGCATCTAGGCATAGATTGCTTAATGGGAAATCTGGCACAGCCAATACAGAATAAAGAATATTTTTTTTACTGCCAATATCTTTAAGTTATAAAATGAACACATCCAGACCTTAACACTTTATGTTGCTAGTTGTTTTTGGGTTGTTTTTTTGCCTCTGGTTTACTGTCTACAGAGAAAGCCGAGGTTAAGCTGGCTATTTGCTTAATGTGTGGACAGTTACTTCATGGTCTGTTATAACTGTGATGCCTAAAGTGTACCAGAGATCATGTAGTGGTCAGAAGCTTATATGCATTCCCACAATTCATGCACAGCTAGTTTATGTTCATGTTATTTTTGTTCTGCTTCAGTTTGCTTTCTTACATTTGGAATTATGAGACTCCGGACACTTTGCTGTGAACATACTGAAGTTTAAGATGTGTACTTTTCTTATCGTTTATGTCATCAACTGTTTGTTCCCTGTTAGCGTCTGCTGCTTGGCAAATATGCACAGCTTTATTTCAGATTAAATCATCTTCTCACAAGCATCACTCCTCCAGCAATTGTCAAGTAGATCTAAATTTAGTTTGCTCCTCAGCCGCACTCTTTGTTATTTTCAACTCCGTCTGAATTTTTATTGTAACTTAGTAATAAAGAACAACAGACACACATAAATACATACATGAAAGATAATTCCAGTAAAGAATTAATACAGCATTGGCTTTGGAAACATTCTTCTTTATATTCTGTAAATGACTTAAGAAAAGACAACCTGGAAATCCTGTACAGTTGTTTCCCAATCATCATTACTAATTCGGAGATTAACCGAATATCAGAGGAGTATCTACTGAAAATAGCGCCTATGGCAAGCACTGAAATTGCGCCCCTGTCCAAATATCGAAAACCCATTTATTAGCCCCTGCTACCCATATATATATAAATATTAGACCCTGCTGCTGATAGCAGGTATAGATCAACACATTAACACACAAACCCAGCTTTGCATGTATAGATCAGTTGAAATTCACTTGTGATCTCAGCACTGAAGGTATATATCAAATAAACAGAATCAGATATACAAATCCTGTATTTGCAGGTATTAATCAACATGCAGGTATTAATCAACATGGAAACAGTATTGAAGGTATTAATCAACTGAATATGACATAAAAACCCTGTACTTCACTCAATGCATCCACACATTAACTCATATTCTTTACTTATTTCAATATTCTTACTACCCTCTTCCTCACTATCTATCCCCTCTACCTCCCTTGTCACCTTCTAACCTTCTAACCTCTCTCCCTCCCCTTTCCCTACTACCCTCTTCCTCACTATTTACCCCCTCTACCCCTTTCTCACTATCTACCCCCTTTCTCACTATCTACCCCCTCTCCCTCCCTTACCACTTTTACCCCTCCTTCCTTAATCACTTTCTACCTCCTCTCCCTCCCTTATCACTTTCTTACCCCTCTCCTTCCTTATCACTTTCTAACCCCTCCCCCTCCTCACTATCTACCCTCTCCCCCTTTGTCACCTTTAGGTCCAGCGACGGGAGAATAAGGCTTCTGTCTTTCTGCTCTGCTGCGGTGCCCGCTGATTCACTGCTGAGCGCCAAAATATGACAACATATTCCGCCGCTCAGCATGAAATGCCGGCACCGGGACAGAGGTATAGGCCTCGTGGAGGAGAATGAGCAGCTGCTCACTGGTGCGCCCCTTTCAAATGTCGCCTATGGCACGAGCCATAGTTGCCATACCTTAGATATGCCTCTGCCGAATATAATATGAATTATACTTAACAAGTAAAAGGAGGACTTGTTGATATACGGTATCAAATCCATAATATCATATGTAAAGCATGAATAAGCCCTAAACACTGAATATAGAATCCTAAACACTGACTATGTAACATATTGGCATATACCGTACTGCATTCCTTCTGCATTAAACTAAACAATTAAGTGAGTGTGTATAGAGGACCAACACTGATAATATTGATTTGGGTGGGGGGAAAACACCGGGAGCCATGTTAACAGTTGCATAGATAATGGGGAGGTTAAAAGGGTCATTTTATTGTCCCTGACACCCCACTGTAGAAGAATGCATATTACTCTATGAGTACTTTAATATGCATTCTTCCAGAATGCAGCTGCCCTTCTCCTCTGGGACATGACATTTCTTGAAGTCAATGGCAGTGCATTGGCACCCACAGTGTACCCCTAGCCAGTCCTGGAGCTGAACAGAGGTGAGTATGTAATGTGTGCTGAGATGTGTTCGGCCGAACATATCTCCTACATGGCATTTGGCTGGGGGAAGTGGCAAATGGGGGGATTCTGCAGAATTTCCCCATCTGTTGACAAAGCTGGCAGCATGAACATTTAAAAGCACTATACAGTTATCACATGAATTACAGTGCATATGATGGCTGGGTGTGCCTTTAAATGGACCTACCTTCTCATCAGCAACACATCATGTTAACAGGTAAAACCCCTAGAAGGAACCCTACATTCCCAATAAACCCAATGGAAAGACAATATATACCAGGCAGATCAGGGGTAAACCTTGGCTAAATAGTGCAGGATTTCTTAAAACCTTGACCACCTTAGTTATAAGGGTGCCTGTTGCTGGCCTTAGTGCCCCCTGACAATGATTTCAGTGACACAACTCAGTATGAACATCTTTTGTTGTTAGATAGATAGTTGCCCTTAAGGAAGTACTGGATGAACTACAAAACGTGTAGGGTTTTTGTTATTTTATTAATTTGTGTACAAGTGGAGGGAGATTCTATTGCATTCTTTCAGTTTCCAGCGCTGTTGGCAAAAGAAAACTATATTGGAATTATGTGTTACTGTTTTCATTGATGCTTGTAAGTGAGTTTTTGACTCTGTATGCATAAAATTGATTGCCCTTACTATGCCAGTGGCGGTATGTCTTTTCAATCCCTACCCAGGTGATTTTATAGACTGTATCAAAGGCTGAAGAAAATAATAACAACTGAGGAAAACGTGCTTTTTTGGTTTGAAGATTTGAATATTTGGAGAGATCTTCTGTTTGCTTGAGTCTTTATGCTCCTTCACAGAATGTTTTATTGAACATTTTGACACAAGACTAGCGGCTTGACAGGAAGTTTTTCTTATCAATTTACTTTTATATTTATTTAAATTTAATTACTTAGAAGTGGGTTTCACTAATGTTGTATACCCTGGATAACAATCTATATGAACAACCAGGGGCACCATCAGGGCGGGGTACAGGAATAGCTTGGTCCCGACTGTATAGATTGGCAGCAGTGTAACAGCGTGCACAGAGTCTGAGCTGCATGGGATACAGAACCAACCTGGGTAAAGGGGGGACTACCTGCCTAATATTGCCCTTTGCCGCCAAAACAGCCCTGACCTATCGAGGCATGGACTCCACTAGACCAGTGGCGTCTCCAGCTTTCATATTTAGGCGGAGGGGCACATGACGGGGCGCCAGCCGGACCAACAGTAGGGGGCCGCCAATTATAAAACTGGTACATAACACTCATATATACTATTATATAATATATACACGCTTAGACGTGCATTTTCTTAACTACCATCATATGCCACCTTTATTGCCCACCTAGTTTTCCGCGATATATATTAATAATTAGCTCCCCTGCCCCCTGCTGATATATATTAATAATTTAGACCCGCTGCCGAGTATATATTATTAGTCCCGGCCTTCCCGATACTATATTACATATAGCCCCTGTGCCACATACCTATATAAATATCTCAAACCCTCGCCCTGTCAATATATAAATATTAGACCCTGCTGCCAATATATAAATAAATATTAGCCCCTGCTGCCAATACATATATATACATATATATAAACATTAGACCCTGTTGCCAATATATTTTATAGTGAAAAAATTGGACCCTACCCAAGCATTTCCTTGGGTCCTGCTCAGCGCTCCCTTGCATGCAATCACTCCCTCCGCTACCACACCGAAAAAAATATATTTGCCAGACTGCAGATCGGGAGAAGACCGTGAGAGTCAGTCCTGCACCGTGACAGTGAGAGGTCCTCTCCCCTGTAATCATCCCCAGAGTCCCTTTGTCCCCTCATTCACTAAACCATACCGCTCTTTTACTTACACC
Organism: Spea multiplicata; assembly: GCA_009364415.1. Lineage (NCBI taxonomy): Eukaryota > Metazoa > Chordata > Amphibia > Anura > Pelobatidae > Spea > Spea multiplicata. The sequence goes on along the minus strand of VKOC01000002.1, from coordinate 32,603,251 downwards.
CTGTAGTTCAGGTATAGATCAAATAAACAACACATGGAAACAACACATGCAACTGAATTAGACAAAAAAAACCCTGTATTTGCATGTATACATAAATAATGTATGGAAACATAGCAGATACAGATCAACAGAATTATACACACTATTTGACATCCAAACAACTATAAATCATTTTTATCACATTATTAAAATCCCAGAAATCAAAAAAGTTAAAAGGCCCAAATAAATTAAGATTAGACATAATGGAATCAAACATTTGCTACTGCAAAAAATTTTAGGTGAAAAAGTCCAGTTTTATTCAGCGCAACAAAACAGTGATAGCATTATTCTTAACAATATTAATGCAACACAACCATCTTAGCGCTGCGTCACCAAATGAACAAATGAACGCCTCATCACAGATAACACAATGCATGCAGCTGCATATAACTAAGCTGAGTACCACTTGGTCTGAGAAGGCCTGTGAAACCAAAGGGGAATAGCGTCCTGTATAATGAAATCAAGAACTGAGTTTCACAAACTCTGAACCAACATCTAACGTTTAATAATATATTCAGACTGAAATAAGAGTAAATAACACAAAACCTTTACTTTTCCTCTCACTGATTTCTAGGCCTAGAAAGTTTTGTCCTCTGAAGTGACCACAAAATCTGGATAAATAAAAATTACAAAGTTCTATTTAACCCTCTACAGCAAGAAAAGTGCCAGGAAACAGATGACCAAACTCATATCAGGACAGGCTCTGCCACACTGACACCCAAACACATACCCCAGGGCAGGCTCTGCACACTGACACCCAAACACATACCCCAGGGCAGGCTCTGCTGCCACATGGACCCCCACACCAGGATGGGATAACCTACTAATATTATTAAGTATACACTACTACTAGTATAAAAATGCTTTCCACATTGCTCTGTTGTTTGTGTGTATTGCCCCTTGTGTATTTGTGCCCCCCCAGCCACCCTCCTTTGTGCATTTTTGCTATACACCCTTGTGTATTGATTTATTTGATGCCCCCAGCCAGCCCCCCTCCCTTGTGTACTGATTTATTTGATGCCCCCAGCCAGCCTCCTTGTAGGTATTGATTTATTTGATGCCCCAAGCCCCCCTCCCTTGTGTATTGATGCACCAACCCCTTCTAATGGTTATTATAATGGCCCCCATACAAATGTGTATTAACCCCCCTGATGTGTAATTATGTCCCCAGCCTGCCAGCCACCATCTTTATGTATTTTATTTTCCCAAGGCAGCCCCCCCCTTGTTAATGTGCCACCTCCAGTGAGATCTGGTGTACTTGCTCTAGTGCACTGTTCCTTGCTCTTAGAGCAGGGGCGTCCAACCTGCGGCCCTCCAGCTGCTGCAGGACTGCATCTCCCAGAATGCTCTTTCAGCTAAGGGGCTGGCCGAGGAGTATGGGAGATGCAGTCCTGCAGCAGCTGGAGGGCCGTAGGTTGGACACCCCTGTCTTAGAGCAAATAACACAAATATTAAATAATGGCATTTTTAACCCAAACATATTTAATGGGGGTTCTCCTTTTAATTTCAAATGACATTTGAAGACCCTCAACTATTTTTTTTAAATGAAATAATTACTTTTTTGAAGTTTTCGTTTTTCCGCCTTAACACCGCTGCTCTTGCTCTCCTACCGCGTGCTCCCTGTCACAGAGCATCTGTTCCGAAAGTGCCCGCCCCCTTGAGCATCACGGTGCATCTTCAAAGGGGCGGGACGAAGAGCCTCAGCGATTGGCAAGCCATTAAACGGCTGGCTGCTGACAGTTTCAAAGCGCTTTTAAAACCGAAGCGGTTTTAAAACGAAGCGGTTTTAAAACCGAAGCGGTTTTAAAACCGCTTTGAAACTGTCAGCCGCATCGGCTGCAATTTCAGCTCAGACAGTTTCAAAGCGGCTGTAAAACCGCTTCGGTTTTAAAACCGTTTCGGTTTTACAACCGCTTTGAAACTGTCTGAGCTGAAATTGCAGTCGTGATAAAGTGCTGACAGTTTCAAAGCGCTTAAACCGAAGCGGTTTTAAAACCGAAGCGGTTTTACAGCCGCTTTGAA